>CM061139.1:139034965-139634965 GCA_030789695.1 Scilla litardierei
TCGCATAGAATCCTCCTCTGCATAGAATCCTCATCTGATCTTATTTGAAACTAAGGGCCTGTTCTTTTCCCGGAATGTGCCTGAGAAAGTGTGATATCCCTACTATTCATACATTATTGCAAGGAATCCTGGCTCTGTTTTCTTTTGGTCAGTTCTTTTTGCTTGGGAAGGGATTTGAGAATCAAGCTGATGTGGCAGCTAAAATGAGAAAACTTGGGGATTTTTGGTTTCTCTGGAAAAAACGCGGAATAGGCAAGATTCCACCTTGCCGGGCACACCTCGTGTCGCGTCCAAAACTGAAAGCAGCTGTTAATTTTTTTTGAGTGTTTTCCTTCAGAAACACTTTGAATAGAGGGGGCCCCACAGCCAAAAAGAGAAGAATTGCACTTTGAATTGAGTGGGCCCACCGAAATTTAAATTTCTGATTGAGGTTAGGACATTAATTAGTATATTAATTATTAATTAATTGGTTTAATAATTAATTAGTTTAGTTTTATTTAATTTATTTATTTTTAAAAGTAATAATTTAAATTTGAGTGGGCCCACACCACTTTCTTCATCCAGCTTTCTTCAACCAAAAGAACACACTACACGGAGTAGGACCCATATTCAACTTTCTACCTCCACAATCCAACCCCACTTTCCAACAAAAGAACACACTACACCAAATTTCTCTCTCATCAAATTCCACATTTCTCAACTTTCCCAATTTATACTTTCCTACAAAAGAACCTGCCCTAAAGCTTGCAACAAATGGACCCTCATAGGCACTCGGTTTCAATGGACCCCATACATACACACAAGTCTTTGGAAAGAGGAGCAATATTGACATCTAGTCCTCTTGAAGCAAGAGGTGAAGATCGGCCTGCTGTGTTTTGCTTTTTTCCTTCATTAATTCTTATTTCTTCTTATTTACATCCAAAAAAAAATCTGCCTCAATCTCCGGTGAGCACTATAGATCAGTTTTTCTTGCAATTTCATTTCATTTTAAAAGAAAATTTTACCATCTCTCTGCCGGATCCAAGTCGATTCTTCTTGAAATTGAATTTTTGCATCGGATTTTTGTTTACATATTGATATTGTTGACCGAGATCTGATCCAGTCAAATTTTTAGTAAAATTTGCTGCAAAAAAATTTGGTTTTCGTCATTTCACGAATAGATCTGTTCTAATTTTGATGGAAATATGTTGGATCTGTGTTTGATTTTTGGTAGGAATTCGGAGTTCTGTTCGTTGATTCATGTTTTAATTGGTTTGCTTCTAAAGGTTGGATTTTGATTTGATTTTATTATGTCCCTATGCTTTTTTCATTTAAAGTGTAGAATAGGCCGAAGCATGCTGTAAACAGGCCGGGCCTTGTTTTATTTGGGCCCGGCTTGGTCCATTTTTAAACAGCTAACTCTTGCACCAAACGTGACTTTAGTCCTCACGTGCGCCGCAAGTGAATTTGGAAGGCTGTATGCCGTGTGGGCCCCACTCCCCCAAGGGCGATGCTTTGCGTGTCTGACACGTTGAGCGAAAGAGAGGGCGGCGCCTACCAGCAACCTTCCCAATGAAAAATTGATGTTAAAACAATAATATTTAAAAAGAATCAGTCTCCTCGACCACGTCATCATCATGAGCTTCACTGCCCAATTCCTCCTGTTCTTTGGCTCTTGTGCCCCTTCCTTTCTCTTACTCCTCACATTTTCTCCATTGACTTCCACAAAAGCAATGAAAATTCGTTCCCTTTCTCATCTACTTCACCCCTAACCCTAATCGTTTGGATCCAATGGCTCCGCCCCATCGCCCTTCTCTCTTCCTGGAGACCCCCTGCATCGTCGGCAACTTCGACTGCATAAGCCCCCCGCTGCCGCCTCAGCCCCCCGATTCGATTACGATCGCCGTCCACCGCAAGAGCAAACTCCTTCCAAGCTTACCCATCGCTGCCGCATCCTTCCTCGTCCTCTCCTTCTTTCTCATCTTGATCTACTCCTTGATCCGCCGCCGCCGCCGCCGCAATAGCCGTCTCCTCCGTGCCCAGCAGCAGCAGCAGCAGCAACAAGACCAAGCCCCACATCCACACCCCGACGATCTCTTCCTTGACGTCGGGGACGACCAGGACGACGAAGGGCCCCACCACGTCTGGTTCATCAGGACCGTCGGCCTCGACGAGTCCGTCATCAAGTCGCTCGTGGCGACCGTTTACAAATCGGGCGATGGGCTGATCGACGGCGGCGACTGCACCGTGTGCCTCGGCGAGTTCAGGGACGGCGAGGTCATCAAGCTGCTCCCAAAGTGCACCCATGCTTTCCATCTCTCGTGCATCGACACATGGCTCAGGTCCCACGTCAACTGCCCCCTCTGCCGCGCTCCCGTCGTGGCTCCGGCGGCCTCTGTCCCCGCGGAAGAAGCGGTTGAGTCCGGCAGCGTCGATTCGGAAAATACCCAGATTGAAGTTCAGCAGCTGTCGAATCAAGAAGAGTGTGCGATTGCGATTGATTTGACTGCTGGATCGTCATCGAGGCCGCTGGTGGAGGAGGATGAAGTGCAGCCGATCCGGCGATCGGTGTCCCTGGACTCCTCGTCGCTTGCACGGCTGATGTTGAGGGCGGATTTGGGGTCGGAGGAGAAATTTGTGGAAGAAAGGAAAGAAATTGAGCTGCAAGAAGTTGTAATTTCGATGAAGGGTGGAAAAGGGGTTGATTTTTCAGGTAAGCCGCCTGCTGCTGTAGATATGAAGAGATCTTTATCAAGTAGGAGTGGTAGGTTCTTCTTCTCGAGATACGTACGGGGCCGGAGTGCTTCGATTCTTCCCTTGCGATGAACAAAAGAGGAGGGTGGATTAAGAATCTTTTTTGTGTCGGGGGTAGGGACAATGTTGAGCGTGGTTGTAGTTCTCGGCAAATTTGAGGGGCTGCCATGTTACTAGTTTATGTATAATGGAAAGGTAAAAAAAAACAAGCCTTTATATTTATAGATGCTAAACAATGTATATGACATCATGGAGTTCATCAGATGTTTCCTAAGAAAAACTCTGATATGATCTATGATCTAGTGAGTTCAATCAGCTGTGTAAATGTTCCCATGTGGTGAGTAAAAACTTAAGGTGCAGAATACGTTTAATCAATAAGTATATTTTGTATGGTAGTCTTCCTAGCATACTTTGTTTGCCTTGCAAATCACAATATTAGGTGTTATTGATAGTTCTATCCTCTATAATGTTTCATGCCATATGTTTTCTTCTGATATTGCCACTTATTTTTATCTCCATATGCTATGTTTGTGTTGGCATATAATTAAAGAGCAGACAATATGGCTAGCTCCAATCCATTCAATTGAGACATTTGCAGTAGCTTCACTTGACGAGTTTTATATCTGTCTATGTTACTTGAATAATTGAATGTATCCTTGATGTTCTAAGTGGATGATAGGTGAAATGTTTTGGGATATAAAAGCTAGTGGCATGGTATGACAGAATAAGTTACCACCACTTTTATGACTATATTATAACCCTCGCTGATTAAGAAATTTCATGTTTTCTTGTGCTAGTTAGTTTTTCATAAGTGTTAATTGTTACGTCTCATTATTACCTTTATAATGATTAAAGATCTTACTGTTATAACCTACATTAAGAGATTATTCAAAAGCCTGATTTTGAGGAGAGTTTAATCTTGCATATAAGTTAAAAACCTTATAAACCATGAATGAACTGATCTAAAGTTACTGCCAACGTTGTCCAAATTGAATTGAATGTCTACTATGAAGTCTTAAAGAAGGAATGATACTCAATGCATGTGCAGTGTCAGATTGTAAGTCCACTCAGATTTTTACTTAATTGAATAGTTTGGGATGCCATTCGTTGACCTCTGGATCATTGTTTTAAATATCCCTAATATGATCAACATATCCATAATATATCATTTTCAGATCCTAATGACACGATATGGTGAAAAATGATTATATGTTTTAAGGTAATTTTGGCCAATATAACCCATTTGTGTCATTTGTAATTATACTTGAAATACACATGTTTGGTCCTAAATTTTACGCTCAAAGCTATTTACATACGGGCTTTCTCCTAAGTTAATTAAGATACTCTATCTTAAATTTTTGACAATAAAATTAAAAGGAGAGAAATTAAGCACGAGAGCTTTATGACACTACATAACAAATTGATAACATTTAATGATATGGATATGAGTTATAACTGGTTGTCTACATCTTTCAAATAATTCTCTATTAATTTTACGTTATCTAAAATAGTTACAGGAAAATTTTGATATTGTAAATGCTAATTTAATTCTTTTTGCTAGAATTACCTTACTGGTTTCATTATTGATATCTTAACTTTGGCTTATGTTACTTTCTCCTGTTGACACATCTTCCTATTCTTCTCTTTAACATTGTTATTAATTATTTCTTTTGTTCCTATTTCTTTTTAAAAAATTTCAATCGTTACTTGGGTTATTGCAATAATAGATGTTATTATCGCTGTTAATTGCAGTAGTTGTAGATATAACAAATATAGTTAGTAGCATATTTTATTATTGGATGAGAAGAGAACTAAAAAATTAGAAGAATGTTAGAGAAAAAAGACGTAGTTTTACCACAGCCCACACAATTTTGTATATTGTTGGATGTGAGTAAAAACCTTATTTGCTTTATAGCAATTTGTGATGCGTATGCCATAGCTCATTATTTTGAAAGTAGCTGAAACTATAATATTTTCTAGTAGTTTTTGATGCATGCCGTATCTTGCATAATTTTATATATTGTCTAGATGTGATTTTAAGCTTCTATGATTTTTAATGATTTGTGAGGCTTATGTCACGACTCGCAAACTTTTTAGAATATTAAGTGTTTATAATATTTTGTAATGATTTGTGATGCTCATGTCATGGTTTATACTATTTTGAAAGTTGTTGAATGAGATTTTAAACCCATATGATATTTTCTGGCCGGTTGTGAACCTTTTTATACTTTTTATTGATTATTTAACATTTTGTTTTCATGATTTAACATTCTGTACTAAATATGTTCACATTGATGCTATTGACCCTATTAGTTGTATTTTGATTACATATTACCATGTAAGATGTTGTAACTGTTCTTTCCTTGTTATGATTTATATGTTTGTAACGTCTAATATGTGTGCATTGATATTGATATGTATTCCTAATATATCCATCGATATCCGATATCTGATACGAAAAACTCCCATCTGATATGAACACGATGTCTGATATTGAAAGCCTTGCTCTGGACCAAGGTTATATCAGGACACAGATCACCTTAGCACGTGGAACAAAAGTGGGCATGCAAAACCCAATTAGCGCAAAAATGGAATAAATTGGGAGATACTTCATTGGATGCGTAGTAGGATTATAGGAACAAAACATGCGAAATATATTTCTTAGGAAGGAGGAGTATATCATACGAGTTTGTTAAAGAGTTCTTATTATTTTACACATTTATGTGAATGTATGCGTGCATGATAGATTGTATAATTAGCAAAGGTGCTTTTCAATAAAAAACAATGATATTTTATTTAGTCCACAAAATATTAAAAGTCTGTAGCATTGATTCCTGTTTCAAATCGCTAATGTATCATAATTCGAAACACGTTAATTAGTTCATGTGTTGTGGGAGGCAAGGTTTTAGGTATCGGTTTCGGAGAGGGTATCGCTCTCTCGGAAATTTAAGTTTCGGTATCGGTATCGTCCGTTTCGACGGTATCGGATGTGGGTTTCGGTTGGTCAGTATCAGTAGTTTTAAATACATAAAATCTATCAGATATGTAAAAAACTAAAGTAGCTAGAATTTTGCTTTGCACACCCACCGTTTTACTTTGCGCACATATCACTTATTTGCAAGTTTGCCTTGGAGTTGCTTTGCGTACCTACCATTTTGCTTTGTGCACATATCACTTATTTACAAAGTTGCCATAAAATATCTTCCTCTACACATATAACTTATTTACAAGTTTACCATTCAAAATATTCATATCTCTCTCGCACGCATTCTCTCTCTCTCTCTCTCTCTCTCTCTCTCTCTCGCGGTCCCCCCTCTCTCGTTCTCTCATGGAAGCGGCAGCAGGCGACATCAGGCAGCATGTGACATCAGGCGGCAGGCGGCAGGCGAGGCGCGGCGGCGCGGCGAGGTAAGTTTGATTTTTCGTTTTTTTTCAGTTTCTTCTTCTTCCTCCTCTTTTTTTTGATTTTGGCCAGTTTCTTACCCATTTGCTGGCCGAAACCCTATGGTTTCGGCCGGTTTCGTCCGATACTGGGCGAAACCGGCCGAAACCCTAGGGTTTCGGCCGATACCGATTTTATGTTGCCGTTTCGGACCGGTATTGGGAGGTACCGGTCCGATACGCCCGATACCAAGAGGTACGGGCGATACCTCAAACCATGCTTTGGATCAAAAGTTAAGATCTCTGAACATAATGCAATGCAACTTTGATAGAATCTAGTCACCAGATAACAACACATCAATTTAACTAGACACTGTAAATGTTGAGTTCCACCCTTAGCTGTGGGAATTTTGTTGAAATGAGTTTTTGCGAGAATATATTTGTTAGCTGCCTCCTGAAAATTTTCATATCGATAAAGCTGGTTCTCTTCTTGCTGCATCACATGAGCTCTTCGTAGCATTTCATCAAACACCTGGTGATCTTCCATCGTGGTCGCAGAATCGTCGTGCTCTGATACCACTTGATACGATCTTCGAGGAAAATCAGAATAAAAATGGAATTTTGATGGTGGAAAGGGTAAAGGACGGAATTTTTATTTATTTGAGGAAAATGAAGTACAAGACAGTTGACCTCTTTAGGAGAGGAGGCCGCTCTCCTAGCTTTACCTTCGAGACTAAATCCTAAATCTCCCAATATAGAACAATCTTTCTTTTCACCAAAGACATACCCTTCTAATGATTATAGACATCTTATTTATAACGAGCTTCTCACTAATTAGGTAATTAGCCAAAATGACTAAATTACACTTCTTATTTAAATTATTACCAAACGGAGGTCCTAATATTTTTTCCCCATTAAATCCTTATCAAATGAGGGGCTTAAAATCACTCTTTTATTTAATGACATGATTTTCCTCATTAAACCATTACCAATTGAGATCTCGTGCACATTCGCCACATCGCCCAATCGCATCAGTTCTCTCATTAAACCGTTGCCAAATGAGGGGCCTAAAATCACTTTCTCATTTAATGGCATGATTTCCTCATTAAATCATTACCAATTGTGATCTCGTCCACATTCACCGTACCTCAAGCGCATCATCATTACACAAAATAAGAGGTCTAAACTTAACACAATGAGCCGGCACAAAGAAAGCATGAATGGGTAGGGCTGCTAGGCGTAGTACGGCATGTGGGCCAACCTGCCATCTAATGGATCGTATATAGATCCATGTCTATGCCCATATATGTGCAATGGGCTGTGCTTAGTCCTAGGGAATTTTGTGTAGATTGTGCATATGATTGGCCAAGCATTGCATGACATCGCCAACTTCCAACAGTAAATGTGAAAAATACCAAAGGGAACTTTTCCAATTTCAGACCCATAATCTTCTTTCATTTGTGTTGTTGGAAAATAAGTTTCAAATAAATGGTAAATGTTCTTGGCGAAATTGACCTCTTTGACATGCAAGAACCATTATATACATATATAATGTTCAACAGTTTGCAGCATTTTGTTAGGTTGAAATTCCGCGCATGACCAAGAAGCAACTGGAAAAAATTGCCTTGATAGCAACTGTACCTCATATCAACTTGCGAGCAGTCTTTCCATGATAGGGAAATTAATTAATTTTGGATGTCTAGATCATGATTTTCAGAATTGGCTTTTAGTTTGTTTCAGGCTGCAAGTGAACCATCAGATACCTGAACTTTCATGTTATTTTTTCACTTTGTCTTCGTTCTTCTATATAATTTAATAATAATGTATGCTTGGACTTGTATGTTTGTTTCAATAACAGATTGCTCTCTAGCTTGTACATACAGGGGGGTGCTAAATGCTAATAATGCTATTGTGGAGACAATACAGTGTTCTCTTTCCTATATGTCACACACAATCTATATCTTTCTTATTTCTCAATCTATCATATTTCGCGCATTGCATATTCGATAACAGGTAAGATATGTGAATTGTCCCCCCCCCCCCCCCAAAAAAAAAACCTTCTAATAGACGTCACTTCTTTTCTTTGACCCTGCACAAGCGTACTTTCCATTAGTGGATTAAGTTCAATGGTTTTTTCTTAATCCACTAACATCTTTTACACATGTCACACGCGCGCACGCGCCTTTTAGACACACACACACACACACACGATGTGGAGTACTAAAGGTATGGTGATTTCCACCCTACATGATAAATGAAGAAATGAGATGGGAGGTGAACATTTATCGTGGTGAAACTACTGCTTTAGCTTATGAATGCATATCTACTTAAATATTTTACTCTTAACTTATTTATTATTAATGATTGTAGGCTCATCATATGAGGGCAAGTTATTGTGCCAACTTCTTATTCTGAAAGTCAAACTTTTTAGTGTTATTTACATTCACACAATAAGTTGTAAATCTAACATTTCAAAGCATACCATTTTGCAGACAATTTAACTTTGACTATGTAGAAATGTGTCCAATATTGAAGGTTAGAGAACATGGCATAGAGGACATTGACAGGAAATGCTAGTCATCCATAATTTAGTCGCAAAGTGAATGTCGGTTGGTGAACCCTAGACTTTTCATTCACTGTCATGAAATATATTAAGATCATTTCCATACCTTTCATGTGCTCTGGTAATGCACGAATTCTTTATGGGCCGGACCAGATACTCGGGCGTCTGGACTGGACCCTGGGGACAAGCAACCCCGCAATAGGTTAAGCCTAGACATGGCAGTTTCATCGGACCACCCTCCTTCGATACCAAAAATGGATAAGAAGAGACACTAGAGGACCGGGGACGAACCACTCGGATCGGGGCGGACCCCCCGACTACCATTTGATGCCTTAGTCAGGCGATGGTAGGAAAAGGAGATGATGTGCGTAAGGTAGCCCGTGTGTGATGGCGGTGCATGGGTCGAGTGTGAGTGTGCTCAATGGCTGTTAGTGTTTAGAGCTAGGATTTGTATGTAGAATATGGGCTATTGGGTCCTTGATTTTAACGTACCTGGTGACGGAGAGATCCTATCGCTTATATATAGCTTGGGAAGGTATGCCACGTCAGACAGACGCGGACCATAGATTACTTAGCGTAACGGTCTCCTGCAAATCGGGCGTGTGTGCAGATATGACATGAGGTAATGGACCACGTTAAGTAGTCATTGATGTGCCATGGGTAACGGCCAGTTGAGTGGATGGATGATTCGTCTAGAATTGTGTCACGTGAATAACGTGGGCCGAGTTGACTGAGCAAGCTGTTGCTCGGGTCGAGAGACTAGGAAGGCTGACATCAAGGAGTGAAGGCCGACCTCAGGAAGTGAGGTCGTCTCCGGAGGTAAGTGTTGAGCTGAGTTGAGTCGAGGTCAGGTTAAGCTAACCTCTCGAGCCGGGTCAGGAGGTTCCCGGTAGCGGGTCCCATTTGACATGCTGTTTTGGGTCCCAGTGCTGGCTGGGTTCTCTTGCTGGCAGGCTGGGCTGGCCTCCATGGCAGGCATGCCCAAGTCAAAATCGGTATCCACAATGGCCCATTGTCTTCTCAACTAGGCATTGTATACCTAAACTGTATCATAAGGCCAGGAGTGGAGAGACGAGGAGACAAAACCCAAAGAATAACAAATGCAAGACTCGTCAGGTTAGTCTAATTCGTTTCGAAAATGGAGAGCTTTGCTTGGTGGAAAAGAACTCATGATGGAGTGCTGCCGGGCATCAGAGATCGAAGCATCGGTCAATTATTGATTTGATTCTCATTAAATGCAGAATCTAAGCAGGCAGATCTGCTTCCCGAGGGGTCGATGACGTGGCGTCACTCGATTTGCATTCGCTGGAAGCCATCCTGTCGCAGTGATCCAATGGCTCAGATTGCTCCGATCCGAGGGTTAGTGTTGATTTCCACTGTCCCTTGGCTTATAAGGAAGGGAGAACTGCGATTTGCACTTGTGTTCTAGACTTTTCACTCTGCTTCTCATCTTCTTTCACGATGTGTGGGTCCACCGGCTCATCTGATGGTACGGATTCTCAGGCCACGTTGATGGAGCCTTGGCCATACGTATCATGGATCGAGTCAAGTTCAGCCGCGTCTTCTTCGAAGGAGGAGGTGAACATGGACGATGAAGTCCTCACATTCTTCTTCGAAACTGAAGTGCGCTCTGGGAAGAAAAGGTGTGCCCGAGCTGAACGGTTTGCCTCCATCCTATAGGTTGTTGAGGCTGAGCAGAGGTCTCTAGCTGTTGGGGAGGAGGTGGAGTTCAATTGCGGTGCAGCAGTTGCGGAAGGGGAAGAGGCGTGTGGATGAAGGGACGTTCGTTACACCACCATCAAGGAGGATGTCTGAACCGGTGTAAGCGCCGGGTCCACCGTCACTCGAGGCGGGGTAGGATCTCCAGCTTGGTGGGGACTGATTATCAGCCAATCTGACGACGAATCAGGAAGTATTACCGATATGTGATCCCAAGGTGACTGCCTGGTTCATTGGGATCGAGGCGCTAGAGAACATCTTGATGGGAACCTGGGAGGTAGCTGTTGGCCATCCCGAGCCGATGATCGACGGGTTCTCCAGCACGTAGAAATGGTGAGTTCTCCTGTGGGCTTTGCCTTTGTTGCTTTGGATTCGACTTGACTCGTTTTCGTGTGCATGACCTGGTAAAGTTGTACCGCTTCTATGTCAGCTATCTTTGCTGCAGGGTGCAGATGCGGAATCTGCAGAAGGAAATTGGCTTCCTCCATGGCCTGGTCGATGGGCTGAAGGAGGAGAGGGATGAGCTGTGACGGACCATAAGAGAGCTGAAGGAGGCTGCTGAAGGATCTGTTGGAGGTCCAAGCCGGGGAATTGTGCCTGTGGACAACGAGCTCGGCTTGTGGCTGGTCGTATAAGCCCCTCTTTTTTGTTGTTTTGATATATGTATGCCGCTGGGCCGGTAAGTTTTGTAATCCCTAACAAATGAATGAAAGGAAGTTTTTGTTTGTTTGGACTGGTGTAAATTCTTGTGTATGGAACACCCTTGCTAGGCCCATGAGGCATGCGGCTTTGAGCTCTATGATTGGGTCTGGGGGCTTACAGATGGTTGTGCCCACACTCGGGTCTTTGCAGAAAGTCCCCGTAGGGCCTTAAGCTGGGAGCATGGTCCCATACCAGCTGCTATTGTTGGACTCAATCTTGTAACCTGAAAGGGACTTAGATGGTTGTCCGAACAAAAGAAGGCCCCAGCCTGAGCTGGGATGTTAGGTTCAGTTTAGCCAATGGTTGGGTAGTGTTCAACGTTGAGGTGTTGAGGTCGGACGCTACCGACCCAAGCTGTTGTCACGAGGTCGGGAAGCAAGACTAAACCGTTACTCAGAGTCAGGGGATCTCGAGATTCCTGTCGAGTCCATCTGATTGGGCACGCCCTTGCCTTTTGAAGGAGAAGATCGTGGGGGTTGTGCTTTGGAGGAAGCGATCTCATTCTGTTAGCTGACACAAGCGCACACATTCGGGTCGTGGAAAGTTGGATTCGATGGTATCCACATTTAATGTTGGACTCGAAAAGACAAGCTCATTTCTCGAAGGATGCTGACGTAGCAGAAGCTGGTTCGTCTCACGTCGTGTGGTAACTGACTAGTCGCATAAATCATGGAACTATGATGATTGGTTTCAAATAAATCGAACAGCTACCACGATTCCACGCTGATTTCCTTATATATTATGTTAAAATGGGAAGGGAACTGGCTTTCTTTGAACTTGTGCTTATCTTCTCGCTTTTCTCTTTATACGTTGCTGCGATCTTCTCTCAATCAATGGCTAGGCGATCAGTTTCTCCGCTGGAAAGTTTGTCGTCTCCTGAGAGGGCAGGGGCAAGCTCTGGCCTCATCAGGCTGGGAGGACCTGCTGCTGCAGCTGAAAGGCAACTTCGTCATGGTGGTGCTAAGGCTGTATGATCCTCGGCCCATCAATCGAGTGTCAAGGTCAACCAGTCCCCTTCGGCGGCCCGGGACACCTTGGCTGAAGGGGTTGAAACCCACCATCGTGCTCTGGAGGACCATCTCCTAAAGGGAAAGGGCTAGCATGGCCACGCTAGATCAAGAGGGCATGCATGCCCGGAGAGGTCTGCTACCACGTTATTAGGTCGAAGACGATGTCGAGAAAATCAGCAATGTGACTCTCGATTATATGATTGCTGAGGCCTTGGAGGTGGCAGACTTGCTCTGAATGAATCCTGAGGGATTTGAGTTGACCATCTAGCGAATCAGCCCAGCGCGGTCTCTGACTTTGGTGCCTTTGGACTTTGTTGTCTGTCCAGGGGATGGCGGAGTTGTGATGATATTATCACAACCTTCGCTTTGTCAGAAAGCGGGTGGAAACCCTGGAGATGATCTTGCTTACTTTTTGGATATGTTATGGATGCAGAACACAGAATTGGAGGAGGAGAGGTCTCGTCTGAAACGAGCCGAGAGGGAGAATGAGGAGCTGAATGAGCAGGTTGTCCTGGAGGCTACGGCCCACCGTCACTAGCTGCTGAAAGTCAAGGCCCCAGCTGAAATGGACTTCGCCACCAGGGTTAAGTACATGAAGAATATGTTTCTGAGGATGTATCCAGAGCATGATGGCGTGCTCTCTTACTAGAGGAGGGTGGCGGTCTTGTTGCTGTCGCTAGGACCTCGGCTGGAAGGGCCTCTGACGATGGAGTAGCCTCAGATGGGGGCGAGCCTGGCATGTGGCCCGCCGTGTAATTGGTTTCGTTCTGTGGTCGCAAGACGGTGCCTGTGTAATTTTGCTAATCACATGAATGAAGAGGATTTTTTTCTTGTCTTTCTGACTGTGAAATTCATTGCTTGTTGTTTGTGATGATTTATCTTGTATGTTGGCTTGTCTTGGGCACTCGTCCGAACTGGACTTGAGGGCAGTGTTAGCTGGGGCCCCAGCCTGAGCTGGGAGTTTGGTGGAAAGAGGTAGCAGGACCTCGCTCTGCCTGCAGATTGGGGGGTTTGAAAATGTTGTGCTGAACCAAAGCTTTTCTACAAGGAACATGTCAAATGTCAGAAAACCAAAAAAAGTGAGAATGCTGGGACGTGGGGGTCAGACCAGTGGGAGCCCATCCTGAGCTGGGGGCTAGAATCAACATGACCAGGGTCAAGTGCTACTTGATAGCGCTGGAACTATGAGCCTTGATAACGCCTTTTGGACGTGGTAATATCTGAGTCGAGTGTAAGATGTCGTCAGCCTCAGCATAATCTGGGGTTGAGTTTGGACGTGATACGACATGGATCGAGCGCCAGAGATCAGTGCTGGGACCTTGAGGTCTCGACAGCAAGTGTACAGCCTGGGCTAGGCGTTTGACTTGGACGTGGCATGACCTGGGTAGAATGCCAGAGGTCAGTGTTGGGACCCGAAGGCCTCGCAAGTAGATATACTGCAATGGGACCCGGATGTTTTGTTAGCAAAAGAGCCACGCTGGAACCCTGAGGCCTCGCCAGTGGATATACTACGCTGGGACCTAGAGGTCCCGCCAGCAGAAGAGTCACTTTGGGATCCTGGGGCCTCGGCAGCGGATATACTGCGTTGGGACCCAGAGGACTCGCCATAGGAAGACTCATGCTGCGACCCTGAGGCCTCGCCAGCGGATGTACTACGCTGGGACTCGGAGGTCTAGCCAGCGGAAGAGTTCTAAAGATGTCCTCGGATGTTCTCAGGTGTCTACTACTGAGGTCATCCTAGAGCGGCTGCTAGAGATTGCCCTCGGGTAGTCCCCAAGACCCATTGCATTGTTTGACTTGTCGATTATGCTTCCACAAAGCTTTGCATTCACTGTGGGATTTGATTGGATGGGCTTGTTTCCCAAAGGGGTGTCGCCGTGATGGAGCCCGGTTCGTCACGACGTGTTCACGCGGATTGTGCTTCCCTTGGACAGCTGTGATCGCTCCCCCTAGCTGGTTCCCACTCAGGGAGGTCTATAAAGGGGAAGTGTGTGTCCCTTGAACAGCCATGCTTATATTTGATAAATCCTCATCTTTCCAATAGCCTCATGAGTGCAGTTGCTATATCTACAAGGTTTGCCTCGCAGGGGTTGCAATTGGTTAAGATGGTGTGTTACCTCAAATCGAAGGACGTCTCCGGCACTCAGTGTTAACTCAATAGCCGCGTGAGAAGTGGTTTTTTCATACAGGACGTGGTAGCGTGTAGTCAAAGGAGAAGTGCTCTCATCATACGAGACGCGCTCGTACACCATCGGAAGAGAAGTGGTTTCATCATATAGGACATGGTAGTGTATATGTCAACTTGCCCTTGAATGCTGCCATGGCCGCTCAGACGCCATATGCTATACCTTTTCAGGTAGTGCCAACGAACTGGGAACCTACCTTCGAGCAGAACAGTGATCTTGTGCTCGGAGTGAATCTGCTGGAGACTTTTGTAAAGATATGATACCTTTGTAAAGAAAACCCTTTCATGAAGTCAGCTGTTGACTTTTGTAAAGAAAACCTTTTCTTGAATAAATATTTCTTTTTCACCAAAGTTTTTCTGAACTGTTCCATGTTTGCGCCTCTGTCTCTTGTACTGCTCTTCTCGCATGCTGATCTCAAACTCGGGAGAATAACAAGCTCAGACCAGAATTTCAAGAGCAGACTGTATTGGAAGCCGGGTCTGATAATAAGGACACCCGTGCCCAGAACCAAAGGGAGATATCGACGGGGCCCCAGCCTGAGCTTGGCCTTGCTAGAAGGAAGTAGCGCGACCTCGCTCCAGTGGCTGGGGGAGATTGCCCCTGTGGTTGGGTCAGCCGATCTGATTTGTCAAGTTGACGAGAAGGTGGATTTGCGTCAGGAGGTCGGGCTTGCCGATCTCCGAAGCAATTCTCAGGTGTCTACCGGCGAGGTCTTTAAGTGGAGCGTAGCTGCTGGGAGCTAACCTAGAATGTGACCGTCAGAGCTGTTCTTATAGTGTGGAGCCCGTTGAGGAGCTGACCGTGGTGTAACCGATGTGGCCGTCCCCGTGGAGCATATCTGTAAGGAGCGGACCTGTGTGGAGGTTATTTTGTGAAGCGTAGCTGTTACGGAGCCGATCGTGGGTGTAACCGCGTAGGTCGTTCTTGTAGGACGTGACCCGCGAAGAAAATGTCTATGGCTAAAAACGCTAAGGTCGTCCCATAGAGCGTGCCTCGCAAAGGGCAGACCTCAAAAATTTGTATGACCTTTGCTCGACGCCATAGAGGTTGTTGAGGAGGTTGCTGGATCGAGACCCTATGCAACAGATGTTACAAGGCACTCTCTCTAGTGCCAACTGTTGATGCATGGATTCTCGCTAGGCATGTCCAGACCGTCGGGCGTCTGGAAACCGGACCATAGGAACGAGCAATCCCGCAACAGGTTGAGCCCGGACATGACAGTTTCACCGAACTGTCCTCTTTCTTCGGTATATAAAATAAATAGGAAAAGACATCAAAGGACCGATGGGCGAACCCCCTGTGTTGGGGGCGGGCCTTCGACTATCCTTCGATGCCTAAGTCAGACGATGGTTAGAGGGAAGTAATGGGCATAAGGTAGCCCGTGTTGTGGTGGTGCATTGGTTAAGTATGGATGTGACCATGGCCGTTAGGATTTAGAACTAGGGTTTGTTTGTAGAATATGGCGTATTGGGTCCTTGATTGGACGTGCCTGACGACGGAGAGATCATGCTGCTTATATAGAGCTTGGGCAGATGGTTAGAGGGAAGGAAGTGATGGGCGTAAGGTAGCCTGTGTGAGCTCGGGGGTGGGCCTCCGAGTATCCTTCGATGCCTAAGTGAGGTGAAGGTTAGATGGAAGGAAGTGATGGGCATAAGGTAGCATGTGTGTTGTGGTGGTGCATGTGTTGAGCGTGGGTGTGCTCATGGACGTTAGGATTTAGAACTAGGGGTTGTATGTAGAATATGGCATACTGGGTCCTTGATTGGACGTACCTGACGATGGAGAGAGCATGCGCTTTTATAGAGCTTTGGGAGGTATGCCACGTTAGACGTACGTAGAGACGTACGCAGGGACCGTAGATTCCTTAGTGTAACAGTCTCTTGCAAATCGGTGTGTGCAGATATCATAGGAGGTAATGGACCACGTTGAGTAGACATTGATGGGCCGTTGGTAACGACCTGCTGAGTGGACAGATGATTTACACGGGATTGCGTCGTGAATGATGTGGGCTGAGCTGGCTGAACAAGCTGGTGCTCGGGTCAATAGACTAGGAAGGCTAACCTCAAGAAGTGAATGCCTAACTCAGGAAGTGAGGTTGTCTCCGAAGGTGAGAGCTGAGCTGAGGTCAGGTTGAGCTGATCTCTCGAGCTGGGTTAGGAGGACCCTGGGAGCGGGTCTAATCTGAAATGATGTGCTGGGTCGCAGTGCAGGCTGGGCCCTCTTGCTGGCAGGCTGGGCTAGCCCCCCCGGCTGGCTTAGCCCAAGTCAAGATCGGTATCCACATGCTCCATAGTTATATTGCATCCAGAATAACCACTTGGCTGTTAACAGTTAATACTGAATCTGCTTTTTGTGCTGCCTAAAATTTTACATATGCAAAGACAGAATCTGTGTAAGGGGCAGGACAATATCTGAAAGGGAAATTTCTTGGAGAAAAGCCATCATATTATTGTTTTTTATAAAATAACGCAATATTGTGTTAGGGACATACGGATGTTCTGGGAAAATATATGGATGCCACCTGTTATAACCTTGACAGTCATCTAATACAATTAGATCAATTTTGTAAAGTGAGTGATTGTGATGGTTTACTGTTACACTGACTGAGATAAATGATTTGTATGGCTTTTGCAGTGGGTACAATGAGCCAGCTTTCAGAGGTGGGTAGTATTTTCTCATTCAGTTGATGTTTGGGTGTGTTTCTTTTACCCGTTTTTTGGTTGACATGTTATTACCTAAGTAATGATATTGCATAATGTAGCCATATGGATTAATACGGGAGTGATTATGATTTATAGGAATATCGCCAATTTATATTTTTATAATGACATACATTTAGATTGCTTGAGAAGAATTATGGAAACTTTTTAGGGCTGCATTTAGCAGATATTAAGTATAAGCATGCTCATAAATTAGGCATGACATAATGGTTTGGTTGATTATGCTTAGCAGCCATATACGGTAACATGATGAAGTACAAATTTCATAAAGGATTATAAATTACCAGACAACTGATGATATTAGGTCTGAAACTCTCCATGTGATCATATTTCAGTTGTTCATGGATATCATTACTTAAAGGCTCTAAGTTTATTTTTCTGAACTTTCCAAGTACAAGTGTTACACATGATGCTTCAGACGGTTGTTTGAACTGTATAAATGAACATTCTAAATGACTGTTACAATACTGGAAATCATCGCTGTTATAAAAAGATTAATTTTAAAGTCAATAATGTAGACTGCACACATGTATATACATATATGTATCCATGTATACATGTTAATACATGTATGTATCCAGTATTCACATATATACATGTAAGTATCAACATATGCACTTATATACATGATGTGCATGTGTGTAATTTGACATTCCTCACTACAATTGAGGCTTTTGAAGATGACCAAGCTCTGACAATAGGGTTTCGGACATTCTTATTTTTAATGGCTTGAAAGATGAAAGTCATTCACAAGCAAGACATTGTTAACTTCATTTATGCAATCAGATGGCATGCAT
Source organism: Scilla litardierei (assembly GCA_030789695.1). Classification (NCBI taxonomy): domain Eukaryota; kingdom Viridiplantae; phylum Streptophyta; class Magnoliopsida; order Asparagales; family Asparagaceae; genus Scilla; species Scilla litardierei. The sequence goes on from CM061139.1 coordinate 139,052,777, forward strand.
TATAAATCTGGCCTAAATGTCATAGATTAGGTTCTGAGAAATATTCCCGAGAAGCTTGCCAAAGCAAATTATAATAATGTACTATGTTTTCTTTTTCTTTGTGCAGAAATCTTATGTTTTTTGTAACTATAGTTTCATTTAACTTATATGATTATTCACATACAGTTATGTATTGCAGAGTGTTACTGTAGTGTTGATTATATAATTCTCATGTTGGTGATGGTAATTGGTGCCTGGGTCCCAGAGCAATTCTGATATGTGGTGGGTTGTGCATGCCTGCCTTTCACGTAATTTGTTAAGTTTGTCCATGTTTTTGCATTTTATCAAATATCTTTATGTATAGAAAAGTTAAATTTACCATTTCCGCTAACAAACCTAATCCTAGTATGCAAGTCTTTTACATCGCACATATTGAACATGGAATACTGTTCTCATTTATGACATTTACAGTCAAAGTTTCAGATTTTTTTGGTTATGTGACTTACCAATGACTGGATTTTACCTAATTTGTTTGGTTTGTTTGGATAACTTGGATAACTCAAATACCGAAGGCATGTAATTCTTTCTTTTTGGTTGAGATTTTGAGTTAATTTTTTCTGAAATCTAGACCATTAACGAACTTAACTTTTACCATTTATTTGTTAGTCGTTGAATCTATGGTTCATCTTTTCCCTTGTATCTTTCTTCTGAGGCACCAATTCTTTTGGCAGATCACATATCCATGTCGGATATGTATCTGATACTATTCTCACCTTGTACTCCTATAATTCTTGTTGGATTCTTCACCTAAGAAAAAAATATATTTACTTTACTGGATTTATCTTGGGACAGTTTTAGTTATATGTTTTGAGTTTACAAGTCAAGTTCTTACCCTGTTAACTTCCTAAAAATCAAGGGGACGTTTTTACTGTGTTATGATTTTATAAATATATATGATACATATGGTGTTGTTTCATGATTAAAAATTATTATTTTATATTATCTATGCAATAAACTATCATTCGGTTGCCATATCAAGACTCATTTTCATCCTTTTCTGTGTGTGTATCAGATACTAGCGGATACTTGTATCCTTATCCATGCCACCTAGGTTTTTTTATTTTGTTTGGTTTTCCTAGTAGTAGAAAATTTTATTCTCACATCCCTCTCTTAATGCCCCATAAACAATATAATATTATTATCCATAGTTTTTCTCATCAAAGATATAGATATATTATTCTTAAAAGTCATTGTTTTATGATGAGAAAGATTGGTGGGATAGGAAAATGGGATTTCTATTAGATAACTGGGAATACAAAGATAGGGCCTCAATTAGAAAGGAGGACCACTCTCCCAAGATCTACGACTAAATTCTACTCCTAACTCCTATTTCCAATCTCTACTTTTCTTCTCCATTCTCTTCATGCCTCACACTAACCCATTCCCTCATATCTATAGGATTGGTTTGACCCTATTTACAAGATTGCCCCACGGGCACCAAATTACAAGATTGCCCTATGTGCCCCCATAACTACAAAATTGCCACTATCATGGCTGCAATCCTCATTTCCAACACTACTCTGCTCCCGAAAAATCATATTGCCCTCAAGGTGGTGCATGAAGTACACGAGTGTGCTTTTCCGAGTGTTGGAGCATGTCTTCTCGCCTCTTCCTAGATCAAAAGGCCACCCACAAGTATCGTCCTCCTTGAAATGTTGCTACAAGAGTGGGAGAGTGTCTGCGGCCGAGTCTTCTACGTCGTGGCTCTTTCCGTTCTGAATTTGGACTCCAAATGAGTCCAGAATCATCAAAAACGGAAGCCGCGCAGAAAATCAGTTGAAATTTGCCCGAAAATCAAAAAAAATGGGACGGCCAGGGGTGGAACTACATTGAATTTTCTCTCGGCAAGAAAATAAAATATATGTCATTATCAAACATCTCGAGTAACATTCTATGGCGCAATGGTTAGAGCATCTTTTTCCCCAGCCTGAGTTTCGTGTTCAATTCCCAGGGAAACCATTTTCAATTTGCTACTTTTACAAAAAAAATTCTTATCTACGTTCTTTTTATTTATTTGAAAACAAAAAATCATATGCTTACCGTGGGTCTTTATGGCTTAATGGATGATGCACTGTTTTAAGAAATCTGAGCACCTGGGATTGATCCCGGTGAAGTCCCTTTATTGTTTGTTACTTTTTATTATGTTTTACAACATTATTTGTTAATTATTATTATGTTTTACATGTTGTGTATTATTTTTTGAATGTTTTTTGTTACTTATATAATAATTTGTATTTTAAAGCGTGCTTTGTATTTCGACTCCTAATAGTGTTACTTTTTCCCATTTCCTTTTATTTTGATTTTGATTCATATGATATTACAACACGCACGGTCAGAACTATGTACAACTTACCTTGGGCAGCTCAGGGCAAAAAAATTTTTATTATATATAATCACTATCTCTCTCCGACTTTCTCCTCTCTCTATCTCTCTTATCATATTATATCTCACTTCTACACATCTTTTCTCTCTCTCTAAGTCTCACTCTTCTCTATCACTAAATTAATGTAAAAAATCTATATCAATTGCTATTTCCTTATGTTGTGTGTGTATATGTATTAATGTAAAAAATCAATATTTAATTATTACTTTGTTTGTCAAATATTATTTTCATAGGCATGTATGTCTATATGTATGATACTATTTTTTCAACTTAAATAGACATTTTATGTTATATATCATATTTTGAATACTATTTTGTAGATACTATAAATAAATAATTAAAACATGTTAACGTTTATTTTTAATATTTTAAAAAATATTATTTATATCATCTTTATTTTGCCCAAGGCAAATTCCTGATTACGCCACTGGAGACGGCTCACTGTTCATCAGCTCGGCCGACTAGGCTCGGGCCGTCGGCTGGATCGATCCGCCATTGTTAGCACCGACCCGGCTCGAGAGCGGCTGGATCGAGCCACCACTGTAGAAGTGGCAGCTCGCTGGTGCCGATTGCCTTTTCCGGTGATTTCGGCGGCCGTTGCCGGCGATCCTTGGTTCCATGCATTCGTCGTGGTTGGATGCATCTGCTGGTGGTGGTGGCGGTCCGAAATTTTACCAGCGGCGCCAACGACGACATCTTGAAAACCCTTGCCTTTGTTTTTCGTGTGGGTTTTCGGTGGCACCGATGGCTGCGAAGGTGTGTCCGTTGGGTTCGTCTCCTCTGGGCGCACCTGCTGTTGGTGGCGGCGGGCCGACATCTCGCCGGTGGCTTCGTCGGTGACGCTTGAAACTCCTTGCAGTTGGTCTTCGGTGGTTCGCCAGCGTCGCGAAATCCCCCCAGGGCTCGCCTGAGTCGTGTTTGGCCTCTGGGGGTCGCCAGTGTCGGGACGGCCCTCTGGGGGCTCGCCTGACATGGGCGGGCTTCTCGAGGTTCGTCGCAGTCGCGACGGCACTACATGGCTTCACCGGAGCCCGTGCGGCCGAGGAGGAGGCCGCCGCCCTCGCTGGATGCTCGTCGTCTTTCGTCGGAGTCAAATCTGGTTCGTCGATGACTGTGGACTTCAGATCTGTCTTCACGCTTGCCGTGGAGGGGAGCAGCGTTTGATTTCCGCATGATCCTCCGCCATTTGACGACCCATGTCGTCAAATATTTGATGGATCGAGGATCTCAAGTCCTCCGACATACGGCGGCCCATCTCCTCTAAAGATTTCTTCATCACGGCTCTGATCTCCTCATTTTCCCAAATCGACGACATGGATTTTGAGCTCTGATACCACTTGATGGTAAAGATGGTGGGATAGAAAAAGAGGATTTCTATTAGATAGCGGGGAATACAAAGATAGTGCTTGAATTAGAGAGGATGACCACTCTTCCAAGATCTACGACTAATTTCTATTCATAACTCCTATTTCTAATCTCTACATTTCTTCTACATTCTCTTCATACCTCGCACTAACCCCTTCCCTCATATTTATAGTGTTGGTTTGACCTTATTTACAAGATTGCCCCTCGGGCACCAAATTACAAAATTGCCCTACGGGCCACCATAACTACAAAATTGCAACTATCGTGGCTATAATCATCATTCCCAACAATTTACCAGTCATTGTTGTGTGCAACAATGGGTAGGTTGTTTTTATCTGCATCATATTGGTGCTTAACATGCAAGAAAACCCAATTTAAAGTGATCCGTAGAATTGTCCTTAACTTCCAATCAGTAAAGTGATGCGGCTGGAAATTAAGAGGAGGGGCGTTTGCGTAAAAGAACAAATAGATGTGCTTTGCCTATTTAAGGGGGTTGAGCCGGCCCTAATTCTTATGCGAAAATTGAGAGAGTATTTTATTTTATCCCTTAGATTAATTGTATTAGGATTTCGGCTTTTTCCCCTAGGTTAAGAATCGTCTTCTAGTTATTAGTTAGCGAGTAGATTATTGTATTAGTGTTCCTTTTTAATTGTGAGATCTGAAATTCCAATAAAAATCCCATTTTTATCTTCAAATCCCTAGCAAATCGCATCAATTGGTATCAGAGCACTAGATCCAGGGCGAGCACCCGATTTATGGATCTGATCGACGCATGGGTAGAGCGAAGGGAAAGGGTGTGCCGTCAAATAATGGAGAATGTGGCGGAGATCAATCGTTGCTACAAGGAGAAAGTGGCGGAGATCGACCGTCGCTATCTTTCCGCTGCAAAGACAAAGATAGATCTGAAGCCTGCGGCTGTCGACGATCCAGATCTGGAATTTCCATATCCAGATCTGGAATTTCCAGATCCAGATCTACCAGATCCGGAGCCAGATCTGGAGCTTCCAGGCGTAGATCCACCAGATCCGGAGCCAGATCTGAAGAAGTCAGGGTATAACGACGCAGATCTGTCGTCGGAGAGGGACGACCACGCGCCGCCACGACACGAAGACAGAGGGGCCGGCGGGGTGATTCCGGCCCCCGGCAGCCCTCCGGGGAGCCGCCGACCCCCCAGGGAGCTCTGGGGGCCCGGCAAACCCCTAGAGGGGCGGCGAAGGGCCGCCAAGCCCCCGGGAGGGGCGGCCGCACCTGCCGCCCCTCCATGCGCAGGCGGCGGCCCCAGGGAGCACCGCCTGGGGGCCGCCGACCCATTTTCAGGGCCGGCCGCCCCCGGCGACGCCCTGGGGGGCTTCGGCCGACCCCAGGGGGGATCCCGAGGGTCGGTGGACCTCTTGGGGGCCCCACCGACCTTCCAGGACGACCGACAGGCTTTTTTCGAGGATTTCCAGGCCCCCGGAGGCCCCGCATGAGGTCCGTGGAGCACAATTTTCAGGATTTCAGTCATCTATGGGGCCCGGGGAAGGATTCCAGCAGTGCATCGATGACGACGACCATCCAAAGTACTTGTGGGGGCCCGACGACGTTTTTTGGATCCCACCTTGACCCGACGATATTTCTCCGGACGTCGTTGAAAGCGGTGGGGACCACTCTCATCCGTTTGATCCGGGAGGAGTGCAATCGACCGGGTAGGACGGATGGCCCACGGACATCATGCACCACCTTGAGGACAAGGTGGATTTTCAGGGGCGGAGTAGTGATGCGGCTGGAAATTAAGAGGGGCGTTTGCGTAAAAGAACAAATAGATGTGCTTTGCCTATTTAAGGGGGTTGAACCGGCCCTAATTCTTATGCGAAAATTGAGAGAGTATTTTATTTTATCCCTTAGATTAATTGTATTAGGATTTCGGCTTTTTCCCCTAGGTTAAGAATCGTCTTCTAGTTATTAGTTAGCGAGTAGATTATTGTATTAGTGTTCCTTTTTAATTGTGAGATCTGAAATTCCAATAAAAATCCCATTTTTATCTTCAAATCCCTAGCGAATCGCATCAATTGGCAAATCGCATCATAAAGCAGGTGATCATTATTCAAGAACACTTTCTACACGTTCCTTTTAGTTGCTGGAAGATGGATGCAGTTAGGAATCACCTATGCTATGCTCCAAAAAATTGTCCTAAATTTCCCGTCAGTGCAGCAAGTCCTCATTAGCTACCCTTTGCTTGATAAATCATTATTCAATAACACTTTATACAATTTCTTTTTATTCGTAGGATGATGGACGCAATTAGGATTTACCTATGTAGTCAGGATCCACCTAGGAATCACCTCTTGGGGCATCTCGGCTTAATTTACAAAAACACCCTAAACTATTCACGGATTAAATAATACTATCCTTAACTTTAGAGATTCACCAAAACCCCACTAAACTTTGTAATTTACTACAATTATAATAAAATGTTTGGAAGTTCAAGGTAGTTTTACACTTTTTACTATATTCAACTCAAACTTTAAGGTAGTTCATATACACAATTGTAAAGTTCAAGGTAGGGTAGAGTAGGGTAGTGTTGGTAAAAAATAGTAAAGTTTAAGTTAGTTTTGACTTTTGATGAAAAGATGTAAGGGTCGGTTTTGTAAATTACAAAGTTATGGGGGGTTTTTGATGAATTTCTAAAGGAAGGCTTGCATTATTAAAGCCGTGAATAGTTGAGGGTAGTTTTTGCAAATTAATCCTGATATCTCTCTGTCATATGCTCTAGTATTCAGATAGGATTCACTCAATAACATGTGTATCTTTATTTCTGGCCATCTGAGAACTTTAAATGCATGTGACCTTGGTTGGATGTGTATGTGTGCCTTTTTTACCCCCCTACCCTCTACATTATTTTTTTGTCTCCCTTGTTTGAATTCTTCACTAGCATTGAAGAATTCTGTATGTTGGCCGGAATACTCCTTTTCATTCTTGAATCCAAGTGATTGGCCGTGAAGTTGGTTGAGTGATTTCGTGGCATCAAATCTTCAGGTTGGGTCCTGATCATTTCAAGTTAATTGTGGGCATAAACTTTTATGTTATCATTAATACCTCATATCCTCAAACAAGGGTATTGATCATGCACTGTAACCATTTTGTTCCTTCTACTGAACTTTCTTTATTATTCTTCAAGACCTATACTTTACAAGGTGATGCATGATTCATTTACTAACAACATCATCGATTCAGATGTGATGGCTTTAAGACATTGGTCATCAAGGAATAAATTAGTTGGAGGCTACAAACAGGACATACGTTATTTAACCGGTTGATGGTTTGTTCAAACTTTCAGGAAATGTGAAATCTGGATGTCCATGATCCCCTTAACTGTCTCTTTCTAACTGGAAGGGTGATTGCGTTGATGCAGTGGAAAAGGTATACTGAGATAACTCAAGCTAGCGTGACAAGGGAGTTCTGGCAGGATGTAGTGAAAATCAGTACTTTTATTTCACTTTTAATTAATAAATTGCAGACAAGTCTTTTTATCAATTCAAACTTCGTCATGTACATTACTTTCTTGAAGATGTTGTGAATTTATGGAAAAATAGCAAATGCATAGGAACAATTTCTCTGCGTGCAAACCGAAAGTGGATGTCATGTTTGATTTTAAAGTTCAGCCTTTCTATGTCCACATTCTTTGTTTCCAGTTTGGCGACGAAGCTTGGATTAAATCCTGGGTTCAGGAATAACAAAAAAGAAAGAAAGAAGAAACACGCTGCAAATGAATGAAGTCACACAGCTTCAACCTGTGCTGTGTATCACTGTTGACACTGATTACTAAGAAGTAATCTTAGAGGTTTAGCTACTTCAGGTAGCCGCCTCTATTGTTTTGGTAAGGCACCTCATGGTTTCAACTGATAATTCTGCCTCATGTAAGGCAGTGCATCAAATCCTGACAGATATACACAGATTAATAGATGGATCTCTCGCTTGACGATTGAAATGTCTACTGTACACATTTATAAAAGTTCGTTCTCCGAATCAGATGAGTAAGAAATTATTCTTGTATTATTATTATTATTATTTAGATATCTGATATGTCTTTTGTCATGTTAGAGACACAAACTTTTTTTAACTTCAAATTCATCAAAGGGTGTAATTTTCAATTGACCGGAATGCCTAACATCAGGGTGCAGTTTTCAAAAGACATGAATACCTAACACTTGAAATATCATGTCTTGACAAATAGCATAAAGCTCAGCTTGAAATTGCGGTTAGAGAAGCCAACTCATCAACCAAGTTATTTGAATTGAATTAGCTGCCTTGCTGGTACACGGTATTTTCTATTCCATGTGAGTTGAGTTCATGTGCTTCATGATGCTAGTGCAATCTGTGCTTAAGGAGAATGGGACCTTTCTGTTTGTTTTTATTCCTTATCTTCATATACCTCAATATGTTGGCATACCTTCTTTCATGTTATCAACTTCGACATGCTAATTACACAACTTACTGTCTTCTGTTCCTTTAAAACTCATTATATACTCGGTTCTAGCAACTTGTACATCAATTGATACCCAGATAGTTCTTTTCAATCTTGTAAAATTATAAAATTGTGACAATCATAGCTAATATGTACCAGAAGACTTTAAAATACAGGAAAAAACTGGTTTAGTGACTTTGTAAGACTTCACTTGTCCAGTTAGTTGTCTTAAAACACATAGCAATTGCAAGTTATACTAATTATAAAAAAAGTTGTATCTGTTGTGTTTTGCTTTTTTTTTGTTTGGTAATACTTATTCTTTCCTTACTGTCAGTAAATCGTGAAAAAAGCTTCCAACATCCATTGCATATGGTGAAATTTCATTTTACGATTTTCTGAAATTACTTGACATTTTCTTGTCCAACTGCATGCACGTACAAGTTTTGATATTATCTTCGATTCTATCAATCGAGCTTAAAATTCAATGTTTTCATCTTGGTTGCTTGAATCCTATTGCTATTCAGTATTTCTCATTTGTAGATTGAGATGTCTTCACACGGTCCACCACAATTAGCCATGATAATGTTCATATGTGTGATATTTGACCGACATTTCACTACATTTTGGTTTGCATGTGACATACATACTAGTTCTAACACAATGACATCATCTGTTTATTTGCAGGATGGACTTGTCCTACAATATCTTCTTTATGAGATCATCATTAGGATTCTGTCAAGACATAAGTTTTATTGCTTTTGGAAGAGTCCGCTGTCGAATCTAGCTTTCTCTGAAAGGGAAGGTATATATGTTCAGGCTGTATTCCTTTACTGACTTGTGGCATTATCTTTTCACACATTGATAGTACTGGAATCTACCTAGCATTGACCCTGTGACCCCTATGAACTTGTTGGTTTCCACTCAGCCGAAATTGTCTTTATGTTTAGGCATCTTGCTGATTAGCGATTACCACGGAAGGGATGACATATTAAGTATATGAAATTGTCAAGCCTCATATTTGTTTTGGTTTGTTAGACAACAGAGGTCAGCTAACTGCAACCTGCTAAATAATCAGCTTGTTTCATCATTCCAGGATTCTGGACTTCAGTCTTCTAAATTGTATAATTTCCATTGTTGCTAACTATGAATTCAATGGTCATTACTTCAACAGGACTTGAATACATTTGTGGACAAATAGATATCGACTATTGCCATATGTTGTGAATATTCAGGTACATCAATTGTAGATATCGACTATTGCCATATGTTGTGATAATACTTGCCTTTTCTACAAGCGAGGAACGGCTTATTGGTACACTGCTCTATATTAGCTGATATCCATGGTAGACCACTTCAGGCTCCAACCCCTTTTCACTATGTCTGTTAGCTTAGCTTATGGCTGTCATCGCTTTCATGTTCTTTTCATTATATAATCCGAGCATTTGTCTCTTTTGACTGGTGAAATTATGGTTAGTTTAAGTAACCAATGACGAGCAATCTCGCAGTCCTTTGTTGTGACATTCTCTTTAGAAGATGCACAAAATAGCTAGATGTATAATTGTAACTAGCTCTGTTACTGCTCTTTATATGTCTATGATTGGATATGTAGAGCTGTGAAGCTTGCAAATCATCACACGCACACACACGCTTCTCTTTAATACATCTATTTCTAATGGTAACGCATCAGATACGCTAGTCTCAATGGTAACGTACCAATGGCACAGGTTATGCATAGACGCCTCAATATGTGAGAACTCAAGAACACGGAAAAAAATCCATTCAACACAAATAAATTCTTTAAATTTCACATTTAATCTATTGGGAGCATATGATCATTGCCAGATTCCAGCCATCCCTGTCATCTCCCATCATAAATACAAAAAGGCTTAAAGCTTTTCATTGCTGTGGTTTTCTTGTACTTTTATCCCACAAGATGTCAATGAAGTCAGAGATTCTCCTTTCCCCAATATTCGCTTTAGTTTCTGTCATTTAGCTGTTGTTTGTAGGCGAGAACAGAACTCTTTCTGTTGCAAGGAGAATTGTTTGGCATTAACGCATTGGACAATTTTCCGCATATTCTATTCTAATTTTTTAAACTTCACATTTAGATCATAATCTCTCTCTCTCTCTCTCTCAGAGAGAGGGAGAGAGGGAGAGAGGGAGACTTTCATCTCTCTGTTACTCAATACAATGGTACGATACATGTGCAAGTCCTTAAATAAATATAGATATAAATATAAGAGAATAATGGGTATCATACGCCATATGAGATAGGCTCTCATAGGTTCAATTGTACTTGGTTGTCCATAAATATAAATAGATCAAAGTTTAATGATAAATTGTGCAAAGAGCGAATTTTCTAACTGCCATAAAAAAAGAAACTCTCTCATGCGATATCGTACGTTCATGTGATGTTACAAGAAGGAATAGGTTAACCCTTTTCAGCTAGTCTCAGCAGCAAACATTTTCATTCTGAATCACCCCGACTATTTGATACACAGCTGCAGCAATCTCATCAACTGATGTAAACGGGCACTCGTCTTCAACCTATAACAGTAAGGGGCGGGTTAACAATCTCAAAACAGCAATCCGTTTCAGATAGCAGAATCAAATGAGTCAAAGAGAATGATTGAACCACCGCGATTACCTTGAGGCTGAAAGAATATAATACCGTCTGATATGCTGCAGTGGTCACATTTAGGTGCAACGGTGTGAGCCAAAAACTCTGCAGCCCCATAACCAGCCTGAGCAACTGTTTGGGCTGCCGTTTAACGCGAACCTTAAGGTTAACATGGCCCTCGATCATCGTTGCCTCAATGTCAGCCTCAACGTCGTTACAGTTGACGTTTGTGGTAGTTCCTGTCTTGTTGGTTTCAGAATAGGAGGATGAGTATTGTGGGAAAGAGAAGAAGCTAGCGAAGGGGGTGGATTGGGTGTTAGAATTAGGATGGTTCTTAATATGTTTTTGGGCTTCAAGGGACTGAAGGAGCTGCTCCAGCTCCTTCACAAAATTTATCGCACCCCCAACAATTGATGCCTGATCACCCTGCAGACACACACACACACACACAATATGAATAAATATCATTCTCGATAGAGAAAAATTGTATCTTACAAATTATAGAGAGCAGGGAACGGGTGCGGACCCTTTGGGCATAGGATGCAGGCATTAGAGACCGGAGCACAGCCAGATGTTTGTTCATCAGCTTTCTGCGATTGCGTTCCACCGCAATGTGGGTCATCCTTTGGCTCTCAACCTCTTCCTTGTTCTTGAATCTTTCTGTCCTCCTTCGCTTTCTCCTAGCAGCCATCGCTATTGGTGGTTCACCTTCCCTTGCCATGAAAGTCTCACCGGTCTCGGGTGGCGACGGCGATGAATTGACATTGCAACCCTGGTGATCATGCAACATGGACAAGGAGCAAGACATGCTGAAATTCACATGATCACCACCTCCACCAGTCATCCCATCTTCGAGCACCAAGCCCTTCTCCTCCTCTACCTCGAGGCAACCGGACTCATAGAAGTTCCATCCTCCTCCTATATCACCACCACCACCACCACCACCACCAACATTGGAACTATATAACTCTTTAGAAGAATAACCAAGTAGGCCTTGTGGGAAAACTACAGCTTCTAATGCCATTCTTTCTAACTTAATGGGAGTTCAGAAAAATCTCTCATAAACACAAAGCACAGAGATACCTTGTCACCAGGGGGAGCCTGAGAAAGCTTGCCTTTTAAAGGCCATAAAGAAAATTATTAACAACCTGAGAAGGCTGGAGTTTTTTTTCTAAATTTAATATTGAGAGGGTTGGAGGGGAAGGAGTTTGTGGGAGCATCTGCCCAAGAAAAATTAGAGGTCAGGGGGGTGAAATTGAGATGATTGGGGGGAAATTAAAGGAAGGATGGCAAGGATGTGTAAAGGGGAGAGTAGTCATAGATTCTACCAGTCCCTGAATTAAGCTTATTTGGATGTTCTGCAGTGAAATCAAATGGATATGATAGGCCATTTCCCCCCTTTCTGCAATCATATGTCACTAAAGCCGATGTCCCCGTCTAGCATGCATTTAATTATTAAAAAAACAGCACTCAAAGGCACATTATATGTCATCATGTTTTCATCTACTTTTGTCTTCGTTTCTTCTATCAAATGGATGTTTCATAATACCATTGATGGTTGATTTGTTATTCAGTTGTTCCTATAAGAATAATGTTCTCTGTTATAATGTATTCACCGATAACAGTTTGAACATCTATTGCTAACTGTACCATGAGATTTGACTCTGTAATACTGAAAACGTTGCTTAACATAATCCTTATTGTTTTCAGCAAGCGTTAATCTTTTTGCAGTCATTGCTTAAATTTTAACTAGGCTGCGGTAAATATGTTCTCTTGCAGGAATTGGTGTGTCTGCTAATGCTGATGTCGAAGCGGTACATCTCGAATTACCTGATAATAGATAGTACAGGTTAGAGTACGACTCCTCGTGATTTCTGTTAATCTGCAAATTGATAGATTAACTTATAGAACTCTCATGTAGCATGGCCTCATTCTCTGCAAAATGCATTTAACAATTTTGTCGGATGATGAAATTTTTTATTTAATGACTAGCTCAACACGAGCAGAGAAATCTAAACATGAAATCAACTGAAAAATTCGGTGGGCGTGGCTTCTGGTTTTCCAAGGCCCTGCCAAATTTAGAGCAGCAAGGTGTTAACATTAAGCGCATCTCTCGATTCTGATTAAATCCTAAATCCAACTAGCGTCCACCATAAGCTGTCACTAATCTCCTTGTTCAACTGATTCTATGAAAGATTTTGGGTGCAGCCAACGAATAAGTGCAGGCTGTGCAGCGCAAGTGGGTGAGCCTTGTTTGTTATTTACTACAGCACCTACATAGAGAAATGTAGTGGGGATTGTTGGCAGCTATTTTAATCGCTGCTTTCATCTTAATTAAGCTCATCTAAAGACAATATTCTAATCAGTCTCATGTTACACTGGACATACTACGTTGAACCTTTGTCTGTGGACCCCTACCGTTCTGTTTCAGGATTATTCATTAACGTCGATGATTAGCATAATGATGATATTGATTATTTGATAATGCATACAAGATCTCGCGATGGGGGAAGGATCAGCGAACCCCGTGCATTTTCTGGGGTTTGTTGGATGATGAAAAATGTAGGGGCACTTGTTCACGGTCCAAGTGATCATATGCTTGATTGTCGCGGGCAACCATTTATTTAACACAATTTTTTTTACCAAATGGAAAAAAATTGATGCATGCGGGTCGGGTTTGAGTAACCAGACAATCCTTCGGGTTGGATTCAGGTTTGATCAGAGTTAGATCCGGGTCGAGTTCGGATATACCCATAAACAGGTCAGATCAGACCTGACTCGCACCTAACCCGGCCCGTTTGCCACCCCTAGTTGATACTGTGCTTGGTTGGTCCAATGTAGGCCATTTCTTTTTTTTCATCATCAACTCCAATCTGCCCCCTTATCCATCATCAAGTCTTAATAATGCATTTAGTTTTGATTGAGTAGGCTTTTATGGTTGGAATTGCCTTGGAGCCACTAAGAACCATGGATGCACAAGAAATTAGTCCCTACATATTCTTTCCTATTTTTGCAGGGGTGCAGATGCAATGTCCAATATTAAATGTTAGATCACTTACATATTCGGAAACTAAAATTATTTTCTATATTTGACAAAAAAAATTTGGAGATCGGGAGGATCCGGACATTCATAAGATATTATTAGGATAATAGTGAATATGAACAGATAAAAAAGTTTAACTTTCTTTTGTAATTTATATATGAATGTAAAATTACTTTATTTTGCTCTTTTGGATATTAAAATAGTCTTTAATCTGTATAAAATCATGCACATGCCTACGTATTCGGATGGTACTCCGATATTTGGATATCTACTTCATATATCGGTAAGTTCTAAATAGATAGGATATAGATATCCATATTAGTCAATATATGTATACAAATTCAACTTCGAATTAGACCATTTGTATTATACATAAACTAGCTGCGTAACAAAATTACAAGGGCAAATTAGACTATATAACACCCTTTAATTGCTCAGCACCAATTTTAACTTAACACAATTTGTACTAACATTTTCTAGCTTGACCTCCCTGGCTGAATGCTAAGTTAGCTTTTCTGTCAAAATAGACCTCACATGAGCTTATAAGCAACTAAGATTGAACTACTAACATTTTTTGAACTTAATTTTGAACGGTTATAGTATAATTTATCCTTAAAGATTAAGATTAGGGTTTAAGGCTAAGGTTATAGTTAGGGCTAAGTTTAAGGACGATGGTTTTATTGATGGATAAGATTATGGTGGTGGGGATAGCGAGGAGAGCAAAAAGACTGTGTTGAGGAGATATAACGAGAAATAGATGAGGATATTTGTGAGGTGGTGGATGTGTTAGGGAGCTAAAATAAGTGCATAATTAAGTTACTATAGATTAATATTAGTGACGAGGAGGAAAAAGCAGATGATAAGGATGATGCTAGGAGAAGGCGTTGGTGATGATGAGTGGCTAAAATTTGAAATTTGGATAGGACAGTGATGTGTTAAATTGTATATGTGTTCTCTAAGTTGTACATGTAAAGATGTGTATGAGTTGTCTTTAGTTGTATATGAGTTGTGCCGAGACGTACATTTACCGTACTCGATGAGTAGTTGTTAGCTGTACTCAAGTGGTCTTTCCTTTTTTTGACTTTCTTGAAGATTACATAGCTTTGTATAAATATATAAAAATATTTAACTTAAAGATGTATAATTAGAGATAAAAATTCTCTCTTCAATTCCTAAATTTGACGTAGCAATAGGCTTTATATGCTCTTCATAAATCCCTAATTTTTCTAATTTTTAAACTCTCGAGCCTTAATTTCTCCTTTTAAACTTCTAAATCAAATATCGAGTTTAGACCCTAAATCAAAACCCCATGTATACACATCCTCTTCATTATCCTCACTGCCAGTTTTCCCCATCATCACATCCCATCAATGTCATCAACACCAACTTTCTCAAGACAATCAACCTCTTTTGCATCATCACTTTGTGTAGGCTTAGGACTTTTGTAAATTCAAAGCCCTCACTTGGTAATATTTTGTATCTTCTAGTTAAGGAGGCTCTCATTAGTGCCTGTTTGTGGTCTAGAAAAGATAGTTTGTATTTTTTTTCGCTCTTACTTTACTGTTATCTGTTTAACTAACTCTAACTCTTAATCAACTTGTAGGCAGTGAGAAAATGAATCTAGAAATAAGAGTCACGAAGTTCGTTGAAGAAGAGGAAAGGAAGCGACCACAACAGATCTTATTGATGAGACTTGATTTGGCACTCAATGTCATAGGAAACAACTTAGAATAATTGATGGTCTTGAGGACATCCATGTTAATATGGAGGACTCTAGCTTATTTGGTGTGCATATTCTTGATTTGGATGGGATTGGTGGCAATGAAGATGTTCATGGCAATGTTAATGATGGCATGGATGCGGCCATGTGCAAATGAGGAGATGTTGATGGTAAGGTCTAGTGGTTCTACTCTTACCAAGTCTCTCAAGTATGTCCTTGGATGGAGTGTGCCTTGGTTTTACATCACTTTCTACTATGCACTGAAGGCATATACTCTCAGACTGTTGAAGATTATGACCTTTCTTACCAGTTGCATTCTGCTTTCCAAATAGATATGAGTAGATCTATCCTTTGCACTACTAGGATGGCTTACTGCATTGGTGAAAGCCTTCATTTGCCTCAGGATGTTAAGGAGTGTCTTGATTAGTATTTATGTTTGTCCTCTCAACTGGTTTTAATTGTATTTGTTGTCAATTGTTTATGATTCTTATTAGGGAATCATGTAGATCAGGTGGCACCTGATCTAATAGATCTGGTGCAAGACGCAAAAAGACGGACCTGATCAGGTGGCACCTTTTCTACATTATCCTCTTCTTGTTATTCAAGGGTTATCACAAATGTGCACAAAAGGGTTTTATCCGACAGCTGAGGATTGACATTGGATTGCGAATGTATAAGGATATGAGAAGTGATTTGGTGGTAATATTGCATGTTTTACCCCTCATTTATCAGCATTTTGTGCATAATTTATGTCTATGAGTGCTTTAATTCACGCATTTTCTCAATACAATGTAATACTAGAGCTTATTGTCTTTTTATGTGTAAAATATCATTTTATGACTTATTTGTCTTATCTTATTTTTTTAGATGAAGATTGTAATTTTCTGAGGTCGAACGGCTACTTTTCTAGATTTTTTTAGTCCTATGCTATTTTCTGTATTTCTTGGAAGGAAAACAACATTTTAAAAAATAAAATAATAATATAATAAAAATGTTGCACGTGCCATGCACGCGTGCTTCAGTGCATGCGCTGCACATTCTGAAGTTGTTCTAGTGGGTCGTGCGCAGAAACCTGACATGTTTACTGCAGTACAAACCCAATAAGGCTGTTTTAAATGTTTTGAGCATATCTTGGGGGTTTTGGATCCAAATCCAGTGCAGTTTCGACCGAATATGAGATTGGAGTATTTCTAGGGTTATTATCCCCCCAAAACAGAGATTTTTCAGTGGCTATTCATGATTCTAAGGCTTTTGATCAATGGATTTGAAACTTTAAGCAATGGAGACGCACCTTGAAGGGGATTTTAGGGTTCAATTGATGGATTTGGTGATAAAAATCTCAACTTTCTTATTGTATTAAACTAGACTCTTGTATTAGAGATTGAAGACTATGTTTTTATTATTAAAGATTGAATCTTTTCTCTCAATGCTTAGCTAATTCTCTTGTGTGTTGGTTATGATGTAGCTAAAGTTACGTAATCTTTGATATTAATGTCTTTTTCTCTATTTTCATGATATATTGAGTGACTCACCGATTTCTAAATATTCCATTTGTGGGTGATCATTATTGATGTGAATATGCTTAAAGCAAATATGACCCTAGTGGGCTTATTTGAGATAAGATCCTAGCGTTCGTATTGTGACTCTAGCGGACACCTAGGTTTAATTTCTTCATAAAATCGTTACTTCACTTGATTACATGTGTCATTAATTTATTGATCTTGGTTGTTATATTTTTCGACATTTTCGTTCCCTAGCCGGATGAAATGTTGAGTTATGGAAATGACATTAATATACATCGATTGCAAACACCCTAACGAAATCATAACCGACACATGCTCTTCTAATTGATACAATATCATCTACTCCTCTGTAATAATTGTAGGACTACTTTTTAGTACTTAAAACCTTTGAAACCATTACTTCGCCTTCGAAAGGTGGTAGCTTTATTTTTGAATTAGTACTCTTGATAAGTAGAATTTGTGGTGTTGCAGGTCAGTTGTCCCATGGATTCGATTCTGGTCTCACCAGGTATTACGTGATCAATATCCTATACGTGGGAGTAGTGCTCACATCTTTTAAGATGAGTCGAGTTTTTGGCGGCGTTGCCGGGGACAGCTGTATCTTCAATCTACAATTTCGATTTGTTTGGAGGAATATTCGGTGAGATCCTTCCACCTTATAGCTTAGGACTTTTTATTTGCTTTATTTGCTTTTTTGCTTTTGAAAAAAAAAACTATATATATGGACGATGATGCATGCCTTTCAGACTTTATTTCTAGATTGACGCAAATCTTACTTATCTTCTACGGTATGTAGAATGTGAATCCATATTTACAGTTGCGTGAGTACGAAAAGATGCGCCGCTCTTTGTTTGATGGAAACGGATTCGAGAATAATATTACATATTTTATCCCCCCCTTATTAAATGGCATTTTGCGCATATATCATGTTCATTCAGTCTCTAATATATGTATTTTGCAATATCATTTAATTTCGGAGCTTATCACTCAATTATGTGCAAAATACCATTTTATGGCCTAATTTTGGTCTTCTTTTATTTTCCAGATGCTCTTGGGATTTTTCTGAGCATGTGTCCAAATGCGGCTATTTAGAGCCAATGAGCAATGGTATCGCTCAATTTCCACATACGATGGGCCAAAGAGGAAGCATGTACCTGGGGGTACCCAGTAGATGGAGTATATGGATTTTACTCCTCAAGATATCTTGACATATAGAGAGATTTGTCAAGCTATACTTCGGCCAAGATATATTAAATACATGACCGTTATCGGGTTAGGCTTTCCTTAGGTATGATGGGCTTGGTAGGCCTTAATATGCATTATTGTATGACAAAATGGAAGGCATTTTGTCAAGAGATTTGGATTTAAGGCGGTTTATTCGTCAAATATTGACCCATCTTGAATCCGCCCATGAGTTTCTGCATAAAGCCTTTGCTGGAAAAATATTTCCAGAGTTCATCCAACGTAATTACATTAACAACTAATCTTGGTCACATGATCATTTGGCAAACTCCATGAACTTGGTTTGTTTCACTTGACGGTACAAACTAGCCTGAGTAATTTAAGCTGTTTTTTTTTTGGGGATGATGATGAAGAGTTTTCTAATTTCAGCTTAAGACAGGAATTAGCACAACATTTGATGGGGCATGTGACACTAAACATATGGGGTTGACCGAGCTTTTAGGGTGGCTCTTCTGAGCTAGCCGTGGAAAGCTAAAAGAGACGGATATAAAGAGCCAGCCTTTCTCCCAAATCCGGCCTTTATTGGCCTTTTTTTAATAAAAAATACTCCAAGATATTTCTCAAGTCTAGACAGCAAGATACAAAGCTCACATCCTGATCTTAATGTTGAATTAAAAAACCAGCTCACGTCCTGATCTTAATGTTGGATCGTAATTCTCAACAACAAAAAAGTCAAAAAATAGAGTTAGATAAATTAATGTTTGACAATGTTTATCCCCGTGTTCCAAAACTATATCCATCATTCCTTGGACAAACGAAATCTAAGGTGGCGTGTCCTTTTGTTATACGTGAACGACAACGATGCTATGCGATGTTTGTACTTTGTTAATTTAAATTATAACGTGATATCCATGGAGATTTATGTATATACTAGCAAATAACCCGTGCACATGTGCACGTGGACTGGAAAAAAATGGTCGGGAGGGGGGAAGAATAAAAAGTGTGGGAGTGTGTGGGGGGATGGTCCAGGGGCAAAAATGCAAAACCCGGGGTTGTATGTGCAAAATTCCCCACCTCTTCTCATATCTCTCATCACAAAATTCACCACCGCTTCTCTTATCTCTCAAAATCTTATCCCTTATCCAATTTCTCTTGATAACATCCCTATTTTATAGAATAGACATTTGCGAGGCAGAATACTGGATCCTTTGCTTACGGCACTGGCATCGTAAGCCCGAGAACAATGCAGTTAATGGGGGATATGTGAACTGGACTGGATTGGCAGAAGACTAATATGAAATTGTTCATCACTGTCTTGTGCCCGTTCAAGTTCAAACCATGTTTAGTCAAGTCGTAGCACGAAATGAATAATAGTCCACTAGTCCAGTCATACAGAAGGGAATTACTCGCCTTCTAGAGTTTTTAAACATCACCAATCTCTCCCCTTCTAGAAACTCCTAAAATTTCCCCACAAGAAACGAAACGAAAAAAAGCCGTAAGCCACTTATCCGCCCTCTATCCTGGCCCACTCATAAAACAAATGATAAAATTGAGGTTCCAAAGCTCCGTATGATATGGAGTCCAAGCCGTAGAGAGTGAAATTTTGTGTTTGTTTCCACACGTTTAAAATTAAAGGTTAGAAAAAGTGTTACGAGGCTTGCGATATTCATTTTAATTGTTTGAACTGCTGCAAAAAAGTTGAATATATAAAGTTAAATACGGAAATAAGATATATTTATTGCGAGAAACAGTAGAAAGAAATTAAGTTAAAACTGTTATGAATGAGGGAGGCCTTTGACCTCCCCTCCTTCATTACTCATTCATTAGGCCCCCATTACTTAGAGTAATGGGGACCCTTGGTTTCCTATAGGCTTTTGGCCTATCCATTTTGAGATATATAAATAGAGCACCATGGCTCTTAGCATGGTGACTTATTCTTAGCAATAAAATTCTCTCTCTCTCTCTCTTGAGTCCAATTACCTTCTAACACGTTATCAGCACGTGAGCTCTCGTTCTTGAGCTTCGCTTTTTATCCCCTAAAATCACACTTACCGCGTTTAGGAATCTTGGTTGCTGTGATCCGTTGTGTTGATTTCTGCGCGTAGAAGCTCGATCCTTTGGAATTTTTGGTTGCAACGATCCGTTGTGGCAATTTTCACGGGGCATCGAAATTGGGGATTCATTCTACGGATCTTTATTTTTATCGATCATTCCTATATCTTTGATTTAGAGGTAAATTCTTATAAATCCCTAGATCAATATTATTACATGCGCATGTAGTTAAATCTGTGATAATTATTTTCTACAATATCTATAGCATAATCTATAGAAAGAACACAAGTGATTATGTGCCCTAAACTTAGTATTTTTGGTGTACACAAGGACCCTACATATCGATCTAATGTTATTTCTCAAAAGCTATAGCTATTTGGATGCATGTATAGAAAAGAAGATAAACAAACAGAAAATCCTATGCA
Organism: Scilla litardierei; assembly: GCA_030789695.1. Classification (NCBI taxonomy): domain Eukaryota; kingdom Viridiplantae; phylum Streptophyta; class Magnoliopsida; order Asparagales; family Asparagaceae; genus Scilla; species Scilla litardierei. The sequence goes on from CM061139.1 coordinate 139,073,573, forward strand.
ATTAATGTATTGGAAGCCCCAGGGTTAAGCTTGGGTCATGGCATTTTGAATCGTTCCAGCTCTGAAACTGCTGGCACAAACTGTTCAAGAATGCAATACTTGTGATAATGCATGTACACTTACATCACAGAGGTGATTATGTAGGGTTGATGGCAGTACTAAGAAACATGGAAAACCAGTAATAATTTTGTGCTTTCCATCATTCCAACTTTTGGTACATGATGGGAATACATCAGGGTGTCCCTTTCCTGTGTGAGCGCCGCCCTCCTCCTGTTCGAGGGAGGCGTGTTTCAAAATGGACCAACTGAAACAGTGAAAAAGACTTAACATAGAAATTTTTAAATATTTTTTACCATACTTGTCTGTAACAAAAGCCCAAGTTGGATATTAGTCACCTATACAAGCAAATTTTGATATGGGTCCCCATAATATATGGTCCATCTGTTAAAATTTTGATATGGGGGCTGTGAATCTCCCTACCCCGTTCGGGCGACCCACCGGACCGGGGGCTTCGGATGGGCGCCCCCTCCCTGTCGAAGATATGGGGCTCGATCTGATGATGGCGGCTGCACTTTCCACCCTCTCTCCTTAATCCCCTCACCCTTAGATAAGGGGGAGAAGAGACAAGGGCCTCCTCTGATGGGCCAGAAGTCCATTTATTAACACAATTGACAATAAACAAAAAGGGTATTTTTTTTTGTTGTTGGGCCTGCAGCCCATTTGTGCCTACCAATAACTTAATAAATTAATTGGGCCTGCAGCCCCAATTACTTAACGTTTATTATTATTGCCCACTAAATAATGGCCTGAAGCCAATTAGTTAAAGGGACTCTCCTCTATGTCAAATCACAATTAATTCATATAATCCATGTTGACATATTTAATTTAACATCGCTTTTACAAATTATTATCTATGGTTTACTAGGATTCTATTTTTCAAAATATAACTATCTTAAAGATCCTGAGACCGCTCTGCCGTTAGTCAACTAACCTAACGGTGTATGACGTTTCCACGTGGTCTACGAGATAATTATATTTTCTAGTTTCCTTTACCATATGTTTTTCTTTAGATATATGCGTGGTTGTTTATTTTTATGCCCGTAGCATATTTAGAACTGCGTGGATGTTTAAATCAGTAAAAATGTGTTTTTCGGGATCGGCCATTGTATACATATTTACTTTCATTGCACTTTTATTTTCTTTTGAGAGAATTTGTAAGTGAGGAAATTTGTATTTAAATGCCAATGCTCGATGCAACAGCACATAGAATTGATGAAAACTCCTTCAATGGATCATGATGTCGGTCAATGTGCTTGGCTAAGTTTGCTGGACCAACCTAGCTTGACTGGGTAACAAGTGGTCCTGGCTTAGTCAATTCCCTGGCCGCGTCCGCTGGACCGCAAGGAGTCGATTCATGACTGTGTAAGCCAAAGCTCGGTGCAACAGCATATGAAGACGAAGATAATGGGACCCACTTTGGGTTTCCGAAGTTGTATTTTTTTTCCTTTTATGGACTGTAAACGAACTTTGGACTGTTTATTTTTGGGTATCTGGCCGATCCCTGCATTTTTACTTGTTTATTTCTTTATGCATGAATTTTGAATTTTAATTAATTCATGCTCATTTTAAAATACGTAGATAAATGGCAAAATTGGCAAGCGTCGATTTCGAGGTCCTCGATTCTGCAGGGACAAATTACCTGAGTTGGCGAGTGGACCTGAAGTTCCACTTGCGTTCAATGGCCCTCCTTGAGTCCATTTTGGCTCCTTCCTCGGCCCCAGCAGCGGCCGAAGCTTCTGCTACAGCTAGCAGCAGCCCCACAACCATTGTATCCGATGTAGATAAGGCGAAAGCCATAATCTACATTAGGAAGCATATAGATCGGACCTTAAAGGCCGAATACTTAACGGTTGAGGACCCGAAGGACCTGTGGACAGCACTGGAAGCACGGTATAAACATCAAATTGATGTTATATTACCCCGTGCCAGTTATGAGTGGGAAAACCTCAGACTTCAGGACTATAAGTCCGTCGCTGAGTATAATTCTGCACTTCATAACATCACCTCACGCCTGAAGTTGTGCGGTGAAGAAGTGACAGAACAGCGCATGTTGGAAAAAACATTTACCTCGTTTCACGAGAAAGATGCAATCCTCATGCAGCAGTATCGTGAACGCAACTTCACGAAATTCTCTGATCTGATCTCATGCCTACTTAGGGCAGAGCAGAATCGAGACTTACTGCTTGCAACTCATAACTTGCGTCCAGCTGGCACTGCCCCTATCCCTGAAGCCCACCACGTTTCTCCCCAGAAGTGGAAAAACAAGAGGAAGGCTAAAAACACTAAATGGAAAGCTATAATGAAGCAACCAAGAGGTGCAGCTCCACAGACAAACAAAAACAACAAGGGAAAAAGAAACTTCACTTGGAAGCGAAAGAACACCGAGCAAGTGTCACTTCCAAAGAAGAACTGGGAGGACAAATGCCATAGATGCGGCATGACTGGCCATTGGTCCAGAAACTGCCGCACTCCTCGCCACCTCTAGGATCTATACCAGGCGAGCCAGAAGTCTCTACCTGAAACAAACTTGGCGGCTGTTCAGCCACCAACAATGTTTACTGCAAAAGACTTCGAGAACGACGACCTTCTCGATTGAGCACCATCATTTATCTATGCTTTTTAGAATTCAATGTATCTTCATCTTTATTTGCTTAAGTACGAACTTTTATTTTCGAATGAATGTTTACATTTTCGCTCAAATAAATTTTCGTTTTTTTCTTATATAGATGATGTCTGAGTGCCTAGTGGACTGTGCCTCAATGCACACAATCCTTCGCGATCATTGCTATTTTAATAGCTTAAATAAATATGACGGTCCTGTTATCACAATTTCAGGACTGTCCCAAATAATCGAAGGATCTGGTGAAGCAATTATATTGCTCCCATATAACACAAGACTTCAAATAAAAAATGCATTATTCTCTCCTAAATCAAATAGGAATCTCGTAAGTTTCAAGGATTTCCGTTTAAACGGATATCACTTAGAAACCAGAGATGAAAATACGGTAGAATATCTGTATGTAACTCGTCAGAAAGATGACCGGAAGATCATCTGCGAACGATTCAAGGGACTCCCGTCGGGTCTCTACCAAACATACATTCAACCAATAGAAGCCAATATGACTGAGCACCAGACGTGCCAATCACTGCCAGAGTTCCAACTCTGGCACAATAGACTTGGTCACCCTGGAACAGCAATGATGCGCCGCATCATCACTGAATCCCGTGGACACAAATTGAAGAACCTGAAGATTCTTCAAAAGGGTGAATTTCCATGTCTCCCTTGTTTTAAGGGAAAACTAATAACGAGACCATCCCTCCTGAAAGTGGGATTAGAGTCTCCTGGCTTCCTTGAGAGAATTCATGGTGACATTTGCGGGCCTATTCACCCCACAAGTGGCCCATTTCGGTACTTCATGGTACTGATTGATGCATCAACCAAATGGTCTTATGTGTGCCTCTTGTCCACCCGCAACCTAGCTTTTCCAAAGCTATTGGCACAAATAATAAGGTTGCGTGCTCATTTCCCCGATAACCAAATCAAGAAACTACGTCTTGATAATGCGGGAGAATTTACTTCACAAGTCTTCGAAGACTATTGCCGGGCAACGGGTATTGAAGTTGAACATCCTGTAGCACATGTTCACACCCAAAACGGATTAGCTGAGTCCCTTATAAAGAGACTCCAATGGATTGCACGTCCATTGCTTATACAATCCCAGTTGCCTGTGGATGCTTGGGGGCATGCTATTTTACATGCCGCATCACTTATTAGGATAAGACCCTCTGGAGGTCATACTTTATCCCCGATGCAACTAGCATATGGCGCACCTCCGGATATCTCTCATTTGAGAGTGTTTGGTTGTGCGGTATATGTCCCAATAGCACCACCGCAGAGGACCAAAATGGGTCCTCAGCGTCGTCTAGGTATATATATTGGGTTTGATTCGCCCTCTATTATCAGATACCTTGAACCCCTGACGGGTGACGCATTCAAGGCACGTTTTGTAGACTGTGAATTTAATGAGAATTTTTTTCCAAAACTTGGCACACAGTCTAAGAAGCCAGAAGCTTCTGAGACCATTAGTTGGGACCAGAAGTCTTTGTCCCTATATGATCCACGTACTAATCTGTGTGAAGATGAGATCCTGAAGATCCTTCACATCCAGAATACAGTACATCTTTTACCGGATAAATTCACGGACAACCAGAAGATTGTCCGTTCACACGTCCCTGCTGCCAATACGCCAGCTAGGATTGACATCCCCATAGATGGATGCAGCCCACCGGCAGCAGAATTGGTTGTACCTCAAATGAAAAGAGGACGCCCACCAGGTTCAAAAGATAAAGTTCCTCGAAAGAGGAAGACTCCTGGCGATACTAAGATTATCCCTCCACAGGATGCTGAGCTCAGACCAGCTACTTCTCCCCTCCTGATTTCCCCAGCAGAGGAAACAATAGGAGAAACATCATTAAATTTTGTACGTACTGGAGAAGTACTGGACAGAAATAGCATAGTCGTCGTCGACGATTTTGCGTTCGATATTGCCGTTCACGTCACTGAATATGACGATGACGTCGAACCACGATCTCTAGCGGAATGTAAACGCAGAGATGATTGGCCAAAGTGGGACGAGGCAATAAGAGTAGAGCTGGATTCACTCTTGAAACGCAAAGTCTTTGGACCAGTAGTCCAAACACCAGTAGGTGTAAAACCTGTGGGATATAAGTGGGTTTTCATAAGAAAAAAAGATGAAAATAATGTGATCGTTCGCTATAAGGCACGCCTTGTAGCCCAGGGATTTTCCCAAAGACCGGGGATTGATTACGAAGATACGTATTCCCCGGTCATGGATTCGATCACCTTCCGATTTTTAATCAGCCTAACTTCTCTGGAAAGCCTAGAAATGCATCTCATGGACGTTGTGACTGCATATCTATATGGCGATATAGATAAAAATATCTATATGAGACTTCCTGATGGATTTAATCTACCCCCAGAGATGAAAGAGATACCTCTGGACGTATTCTCTGTAAGGCTACATAGATCATTATATGGTCTAAAAAAATCGGGCAAGATGTGGTATAACAGACTAAGTGATTTTCTTGCACAGCAAGGATTCACGAATAACGAAGTCTGCCCGTGTATCTTTATCAAAAGAACGGGAACATGATTTGTCATCATAGCTGTATATGTAGATGACTTAAATCTCATAGGATCTCCTGCAGAGATCAAAGAGATATCTGAAAGTCTTAAACATACTTTTGAAATGAAAGACCTAGGCAAAACAAAGTATTGTCTTGGCTTACAGATAGAACACCTAAGAGGTGGAATCCTATTACACCAATCTAATTATACAAAGAAACTTCTACGCAAGTTTCATATGGATAAATGTCATCCTTTAGGTACTCCTATGGTCGTAAGATCACTAGATGTACATAAGAACCCCTTCCGGCCACTGGAAGAGGGGGAGGAGATACTGGGTCCTGAAGTACCCTACCTCAGTGCCATTGGAGCACTTCTATATCTGGCTAACTGTACGCGTCCCGATATAGCGTTTACAGTTAATCTACTAGCCAGACACAGTGCTGCGCCCACAAAGCGCCACTGGAACGGAGTAAAGCATCTTCTGCGATACCTTCAGGGTTCCATTGATCTTGGACTTTACTACCAGAGAGGTGCCTCCCCCAAATTGTTTGGTTATGCTGATGCAGGTTATCTCTCTGATCCGCACACGGCAAAATCTCAAACAGGTTTTGTATTTACCTACGGAGGTACTGCTATCTCTTGGAGATCGGTAAAACAAACCACTACTGCTACATCTTCCAACCATGCAGAGCTCATCGCGATCCATGAGGCGAGCAGAGAATGTTTTTGGCTACGCTCCGTCGTCCAACACATCCTCCAATCCACTGGCCTGAAGACCAGTGATCTGGAGCCTACTGCCCTATTCGAAGACAACGCCGCATGCATTGCTCAGCTTCAGAAGGGCTACATCAAAGGCGACAGGACAAAACACATTTCTCACAAGTTTTTCTGGACGCACGAGCAGAAGAACGACAAGCAGATTGAAGTTCGACAGATCCAGTCATGCAACAACTTAGCTGATCTTTTTACTAAGGCATTGCCTAAATGTACTTTTGTAAAGCTTGTAAAGAACATTGGTATGCGACAGTTGAAAGACCTGCAAGCCTGAAGCTTGTACGGATCAGGGGGAGTAACATATGGGTTGCACTCTTTTTCCTTAAGCTGTTGGGTTTTCCCACTGGGTTTTCCACAGCTAAGGTTTTAACGAGGCAAACACACTTACTCTGGATCCAGAAGTATCCACCCCTTGCCTCAGTAGCTGAGACCGAAGTGATGAATGTGTAAGGGGGAGTGTTATGAATGAGGGAGGCCTTTGACCTCCCCTCCTTCATTACCCATTCATTAGGCCCCCATTACTTAGAGTAATGGGGACCCTTGGTCTCCTATAGGCTTTTGGCCTACCCACTTTGAGATATATAAATAGAGCACCATGGCTCTTAGCTATGGTGACTTATTCTTAGCAATAAAATTCTCTCTCTCTCTCTTGAGTCCAATTATCTTCTAACAAAAACCCTTTTTATTCTAAAAATGAAAAAGGGCCGCCTAATGGAGCGAAAATCTGCCCACCATCCAGAAATTGTGACTTTTGCTGTTGTGGCGCTAATCACACCACCTCGAAGTCAGAATGAGAAAACACGGAAGCTCATACACACTCAGACTTCAGTATCACACACACAGAATGGTTTAAAATGTTTTAAATATATTTTGAAATAGTTTTGAACCGTTTTCAAGCTTAAAACCCATATTTCAGAAGAAGTATCGACTATTTTTTCATAACAGTCGACTGTTTTGAATGGGAGAAGAGCTTTGCTCTCTAGACTCCATAATAGTCGATCTCGGTTATATGTGGAGCCGACTACTAAATGTACTGTGGTCGACTATTTTGACTTGACGAAAGATTTTCAGATCTGACAGGATTTTGTTTTTTAACTATTTGAAGAGTATTTTGGTGAATGATTTTCAACGGTTTTCCGCCTCTTTGAGAGAGTAGTTTACAAAAATACATTATTTACCCGAGCACCCTTAAAACTATTCATGCCAACGAACTAAGCCTGGTATGTATCCATGAAATGGCGGTGGACCCACTGTCTTCGGCTTCTCGCCCAAACAATCCCGGAATGAAACATCCTTTAAGTTCAAATATCATTATTCACATTTAATACGTGGTGTTCTCACGAATCTCACATTCCAACGTGTCATCGTTATCTAAAGACAACCGCCCGCTGGCGGCATCGCTCCGCGCGCTTATAAGCTATAATAACTCCCCTGCGCCCTGTAGATCACCCAACCACGATGGCGCTCACATTCCTCCTCCTCCTGGTCGCCGCCCCGAGCGCCCGAGCGCAGCCTTCAACGCCGTCCTTCTATGACGGCGACGAGACAGACCCATACCGCTCGAATTTCAACGCCTTGACGGCCGTGCTGATCGTTGTCTTCGTCTCCGCCTTCTTCTTTCTCGCCTTCTTCTCCCTCTACTTCCGCCGATGCTCCCGCCACCGCTCCGTCGTCGCCCCCGCCGGCGCCGGCACCGTCACGGCCACCTCCCGCCGCGGGGCCCGCAGGGGGCTGGACCCGGCTGTGATCGAGACGTTCCCGATCCTGTCCTACTCGGCGGTGACCGGGATCAAGATAGGCAAGGAGGCCCTCGAGTGCGCCGTCTGCCTGTCGGAGTTCTCCGACGGGGAGACCCTCCGGATGCTCCCCCGGTGCTGCCACGTGTTCCACCCGGAGTGCATCGACACGTGGCTCGAGAGCCACGTCACGTGCCCCGTCTGCCGCGACAACCTCTCCGTTGTTTCGGTGGGCCCCGCGGACGGCGACGGCCCCGCGATTCCCGGAGCGGTAGAGGGCGGCGGCTATAACACCGACGGTGAGGTGGCGATCGATCTGACGAGGATAGGTAGGTCCCACTCGACGGGGCACGTGGCGGGGTGCGGGGAAAGGTTTACCTTGCGGCTGCCGGAGCACGTGAGGAGGGAGATCGTGGCGGCGGGGATGCTGCGGAGGTCGGCGAGCGTGGCGGTGTTTGGGGGAGGCGGGGAGGGGAGCATGAGGAGAGGGTACAGAGGAGGAGGGAGCTCGAGGAGCGTGTGGGCCGGGATTTCCGACCGGTGGATGAGGGTGTCGACGTGGAGGGGAGGAGAAGCGGCGGCGGAGGGATCGTTGAGAGGAGGAACAAAGCTGAATTGTGTCGACGCGGATGATTCATCAATTGGGGTATTAGGCCGCGTTTGAGTTAAAAAAAAAATGTGCCCATGCACCGCATTGGCTCCGGCGTTCGTTTAATTTTTATGACCGGAGAATCCCCCGGTGTTGAATCTTGAACGGACGAACAGACGCACATCCTCCATTTTGTACAGGCAACGCTCGTTCGTTCTTTCGTTTGTTTCATTTACTATTACTCTCCCCGTTACGAGTGATACAAATTTTGATTAAATGATACATTGTAAATTTGATGGTTTAACGATGACGCTACAGTACATGACTTGAATTTTGGATTTCATTATGTTATCTTATAATGAAAATAAAATTGGATCATGTTAATATAAATAAAATTGGATCATAGTGCGGCTTTTAAGTTATAGGATTATTTCACATCTACATATCTAGGTACGTTTACAAGAAATTCAAAAGACATCAATTTTATTCAAGCCTTCGTCCACTTAACATGTAAGGTATAGTTCTTTTAAAAAAATCAATTTATATGCTAAAATCTTGGTAAATATCAATTAAAAATGTCTAAAAATATATAGTTATGAATTATGAGTTGTAAAAGTTATTCCAATTTGAGCAATATATATTTAATAGATCAACTCTATTCTATTCTTATTACTGTTCATTATGATTTACTATCAAAACTAATAGTGAACATATTTATGTTGTTAATTAAAAATTAGAACTAAAAATACTTGTCTGTAAAGCACTATTTTGTTCTTTTTAAACAAAGATTATGATATAATAAGTATGCAAATATTATACAGAGGCAGTGATGACTTATCCAAAAGATGAAAGATTAGATACTAGAAAGGTAGATAAAATAGCAAGGTAAACTAGGATGCTTTGTCAGGTCACAAGGAACTTAGGTTGCAACATATTTTATTGATACAAAAACATTTTTTTAATCTTTTAGTACAATCCATTGTCTTGATGAAGATCAGTAAAGTCAAACTATGAATATGGATGTATGTTTTTTGATTAATTTGTTTTAGCAAGTTAATATGATGTTGACATTACAATGTTGATATGTCTTAGCATGCAACTCACACTTATTCAATATATAATTCATATGCATATGCATGCATATTTGATTTGGATAAGCTTGAGTGCCAATACTAATTATAATTGCACCATTTGATATGTTGGCAGTGCTTTTTTTTTCATATTGTCATATTATGTTATTTACATAAAATGAAAATTGCATTTCCTATGTGCCAGAATTATTATACCATTCAATATCATTAATGCTAGATGCTTACTAATCAAATATATGAGAGAATTGGGCATACATTTTGTAACATGAACATTTTGCTGTAGGCTTGCAGCAAACTTAATGCTTTGACCTTTCTATATATGTCTTCCAATACCTTATTTAAATTGTTTTTCACATTATCATGACATGCTACTTATAAAGTTAAAAAGAAACTATGTGATATACATTGGCATAATTAAGTTATTATTGCTAAATATAAATAATTACTAACAATTAGGTCGATTATATATGATCAGGTATTTGAAGACACAAAGATACATATTTTTGAGAAAAATGAATGGATCACCATATCCATATTGGTAGACCAAGTAGACCATGAAGTTAACCAAGAATTCAGTCCTTTTAGGTATTAATGAGGTAAGCCTAGGTCAAAATGACAAGTGTAGCGATGATGGGAACCCTACTTACTCAACAATACTTCAAATGTGGTAAAAAAATTTACTCTTCCACGGTCAAAGAATTAGACGGTAATGTTCAAATCTTCACCTGTACAACTGATTTGGTACATTTGACCTAAAAACCAGGCACACTCTTTATATATCCTCTCTCATTGCCACTTGCTCGTTTCTCCATGTTACTCGTTGCCAGTAAGAACTTCCTTGACTAGTTCATGCTCGTTGCACGCTACAGACATTACTCATTCTTTTGCTTCTTCTTCATCTTTAGATCAACAATGCCTGAACTTATTTCAAAACAGCTGATTTCTCGATGCGTGTGGCAGCTATCATAGCCTACAAAACAAACAGCAACCGATGGTATGTTTAAAAAAATTTCAGAACTCTTTCCTTTGTACTGTACTCTCATACTCGCAATCTAAGCATATGCAGAAAAATTTGTGGCATCTCACCTCCTTTTCCCAGTCGCACCGTATCGTAAGGAATGCCAATATCAATGTTTGAACGGCTGTTCCGCCGATCATTCCACCCCAAATGCCCTGCATTGCAAATGATGTTAACAACACTAATCATTTCTGTGAAGAAGAATAATAATAAATAGAAGAAGTTCTGAACATAAATATAAGAAGCATGTGCGAGGAAGAAAGATGATTGGATAAAGGAACAAAGTAACACAGGAAGATTCGAAAACTGTTAATATTTGCTGATTGCCTTACCAAAAGGTCTAAAAGAATGGAGAAACATTTGATTTGATTCATGTAACGCAGGGCATCAAGATGACAAGAGTTTTGTCTTGTCGAGCCCTTGCATTATCATCCCCCTTGTGTTTTGTTTCTAGATGCCATCTTCAGGCATTCTAGCATTGGTATTGGGTGGTCTTCTTTTGTGATTGACGAAGGTGATTCTAATGATCATACCATTCTCCTCTTGGCGCTGGATCTGCACAAGGGTTTTGTCTTGTCGAGTCCTTTCCTCATCATCCTCCTTCAGTACCTTCAGTGCCTTTTGAATCTTTTATGCTACATATCTAAAGCTCCCAGTCGATGGGTCATTGGTTCATCTGCTTCTTCGACACGTAAAGTCATTTGTCAGATGATCAAGCAGGCAACTTCTACCAATGAGCCACATCACATCTCTATTAATACATTTACTTCTCAAGGGGTTCCTAAACTGGCAAGCACCTTAGCATCCGTGATGCTCCTAAAGCTCGTTACACTTTACTCTAGTGATTCAGGATTTTCTTCATTTAATGACCATGGATCGGTTGATGTCAACATCATTGGAGAGGAAGATATGAATGTTTATGGTAGAGACATTATGTGGGACGATGTTATTAAGGCAATTCCTACCGTTCATATGCCCAAAACATTTGTGGATGAAGCAGTTAGTAAGGCATTTGAGACTGTCAAAAGATGGGACTCTTCTGCTGTCATGCATGACGAGTCTGTTATTAAGGTTGATCTGCTTCAGAGTGTTGATGATTATGATGTCTCCTAAAAGTTGATGTATATTATCGCCATTTATCATCATGCTTTAATGTTTAACATGATTGGTATGGCTAACTTGGTTAGGCAAAACCTATTGTTGCCTTAAGACATCAAGGCATGCATAGACATACCTGTGGATGCCCTTTCTAATCAAGGTCTTCCTCTCATTACTCATGTGATTTTAGTTTTTATCTAGATTTTGCATGGATGTTTGTTTTATTATTTGACGATGCTTTCCTCTTATGTCATTGGGCTTAGTCCAACTAATGTATACCTCAAGTGTCAATGACAGACGAGAATCATTGTTACACAGAGGGTAACAAAGAAATTATAAAGAAGCTACACGAGCAGTAAGAAGATGTTATTGCCACCGGTAGCAACTTGGATCATCTTTTCAAAAAGCTTCCTATAAATGTTGCCCAAGTGACGAAGTAGCTTTGCAAGGTGTAATCTAACTTGGTGAATATCGAGGTTGTCAGTGACCATCTATGGAAATAGAACAATAATTTTTGCGATGGGGTTGAAGAGATGATGCACTCTCCCGATGCTAATGAATTGGAGTATATTTTGATTTCCCAAAATGATGACACTATGCTCTGATGACAATAAGGACTGGCTTGAGAAGTAGGCAAATACTGAGTGGCAAACCTTTCCTATATGACACTAATATTGGTGGAAGTTAAATGTGCAGGAAAGAAATATGAAAGAAGTTCAAGTATGTCCCTTGGTGTTTACTCTTTACCCTTGGTTCAAAGCTACTTGCGTCTCTAGTGGTCATATTGTGACTTCAGAAGAACGCAATACTAGTGAGCTGGTTGACACATGTGGGTCTGTTTATTCTCTAGAGATGGTCCTAAGGCAGCACCGAAGGCGAAGAAGAATGATGGCATTGTCCTTAGCATCCAGTCTCGCTGACTTTTCTTTAGATTTTTTTTTGGGTACATCGGAAAATATTAGATTTTTTCACTTGTATGTCCATGTGTTCCCTTGCAGAATCTTGTATCTTCGAAAAAAAAATTATGTTTGTTGTTGCGCTTATAACTGCTTTTATAATACAGTTGAGTTTGATGAGTACGCTTCCCTTCTTGTGTCTCTGGTTTGTTCATGGATATCTGATCAACAACCAATCTTGAATGTGTAATGGTTGGCATCCTTCCCTAGCTGTCAGATCCAATCAGTAACTTGGATCTTGCTTGATAATGGGTGTAGCGTAGTGGTTATCGATTGATCATTCAAGATGGTCATCTTGTTCAGTCAAGTTAAAATAATGCAGATGACTTGCCCTCTTTTTTAGAGAGGTTGAGTGTAATAAATAATTCTTTAAGTTGGAAGGATATGGTCTTACAAGGATAGCACAGCCTAGCAAAGCGGCTAGGCTTTTGCAGGGAAATAGGGCATGTCATTGCTAGCTAAGTTGAGTGGCCTAGAGGTTAGTCCTCTACGAGAAGAGGATAGAATGTCGCTAACTAAGCTGGGTAGCCTAACAATCAGCTTTTTATGGGAAAAGGATATAATGTTGCTAGCTAAGTTGGGTAACCTAACAGTTAGTCCTTTGTGAGAGAAGAACAATGCATTGCTAGCTAAGGTGGGTATCCTAGCCGTTATTCCTTTGCAATAAAGGATACGGTATTGCTACCTAAATTGGGTATCTTATCATTTAGTCCCTCGTAAGAAAACGACAAGGCATCGCTAGATATTTATGATACACATCATGAAAATACCAGTCATTTAATATTGAAATAAGAGAAAAGAAAATGACGTTAGTAAGGATTAAAGAGACCACAAGTTACATTATTCCTTATGATTTAACAACATTACCAATTGAATACATCGAGAACGATCAGTGGAAATACTTCTTTAGGTGTATGACGTTCCAAGCCCTTGGATTCTCCTTCCTGTTTGTCATTCATAGCTTATAGGTCCATGACAGGATGATAGTCTTAAGTTTGTATGATCAATCATATTTATCAGATAGCTTCCCCATATTTTGGTCGTTGCTCATAACGGTAGTTCGCAAGACCGAGTTGCCTGCATTGAATCCTTGCTCCTTAACCTTGTAATTGTAATAGTAGATAACCCTTTGTTGGTACCTAGTCATTCTTTCATACATTTAATCTCTCGCATCAGGAAGCAAGCCCAAGTTTAGGAAAACACCTTAGTTATTGTGATCTATTCTGAAATGTTGGCAAACCAATCTCAACCAGCATTACGGTGTCTGTACCATATGTTAAGTGGAAAGGGTGTGCCTTCTGTGGTTGTGATTGGACCCTGTTGTGTTTTTTAGCTTTGTGTTATTTTATCGTTTGCTATATTGTTCAATGCTGTCTATCGTTGTATTCATCCTGAGGAGCTTGGTTTATTAAACTCTTTTTGATGAAGTGCAGGGGGTTCCGTACCCATCGTTTCCTCTAAAAACGTCTAAGTTTCCTACTATGCTTAAAAATGCAACATAGGCCCTAGCAGGTGATAATTTTTAACCAATGTAATATAACATTTTCTTTGAGTGCTCCATAAGCACTACAGATGTACTTTTGTCTCTTATTACTTGGTTACTCATGCGTTAACTCCATCTAATGCCTTTTATGCCTTTTGTCCATTTCTTGTAGTCAAGATTACTATTGTGTGTTATTGTATTGGGTGTGTGTAAAGAAAAGTAAGGGATGATATATATATGAAGGGTTAGCCATCTTTTTGGGCTAATCACTATTTTCCCCAAATCTACATGGTATCAAAGCCCTAAACCCAAACCCTAAAACCGCAGCCCACCTCCGCAGTCCGCGGCCCGCCTCCGCGCCGCGCGCCGCCTGCGCCTCCGTAGCCCGCCTCCACGCCGCACGCCGCCTGCGCCTCCGCAGCCCGCCTCCGCGCCGCACGCCGCCTGCGCGCGCGCCGCCTGCGCGCGCCGCCTTCAGCTGCCGCCGCTCCACGCCTTGTGATCTCCCCTCTTCCAAGTCCTCTTCTAGCCACCACAAAACCCTAACTAGTCACAAAAGAAAACCCCAAAAAAACTCTAACCCTAGATCTATGGTAGAGTCATGAAAATGACTCCATAGATTTACGGTTAGGGTATGCCCTAGAAGAGGAAGAAGAGAAGTAGATCTGCGGATCTAAGGAGGTAGAGAGGAGAGATCTGCGGATCTGGAGAGATGGGGGATAATCTTACCTCAGCTGACATGAAGGCCTTTATTGGAGAGATAACGAAGCTGCTTGCTTCGAAGGAGTTGGGATCCTCGAGTGGATCGATGCCTTCACGACCTGTGCAGAAGCTGGAATTGATGCCCAATGATGTGAAATTGGAAGGGACGAAGAATTACCTCAGTTGGTCCAGGAGGGTGCTTCTCATTCTGAAGTCAAAGGGGTTAGAAGGCGTCGTTCTGGGTTCATGTAAGGAACCGGTGGATAAGACTGGAGATGATTGGAAAGTCTGGAGCACCACCAACTCACTGGTGGATGCTTGGTTGATGACATCGATGGTTCCACCCATTGCTGGGATGGTGGAGGCCATAGAGAGTGCTGCGGGGATATAGAGTATGGTGGAGAAAATGTATTCTGGAGCAGGGAATGTGATGCTCATGATGGGGGTTCAGGACAAGGTCGACACATTGAAGTAGGGGGAGATGTCTATTCTAGCCTACTCTGCGGAGTTGAAAAGGCTTTGGTCAGAGTTGGACCACTATGACCCTATTGATCTGCCTGATCCTAGGAGTGCTGCGATACACAGGAAGTGGGTGGAGCGTAGGCGTGTGACACATTTTCTGAGGAACCTGAATGGAGATTTTGAGGTCAGGAGGGCGAGTATGTGTCACTTATCCTCCATCCCATCTCTGGAGGAGGCCATAGCTGCAATGGCACAGGAGGAGACCAGACTGAGAGTTATGAAGGATGAGTGTACTCAGGTCACTCGGGCTGCACTGGCTGTACCAGCAGTGGCAGCAGTGAGCGAGGATCGAGAGTGCTACACCTGTGGGGTGAAGGGGCACCTGAGCTTTAACTGCCCACAGAAGGGCAGTGGAAGAGGACGTGTCACAGGAGGCAGAGGAGGAGGTCGTTGGGGCCGTGGAGGCCGTGGACGAGGTCGCAGCGGCCCACGGGCCAACTTTGCTACTGCTGATGGACGACAGGAGACAGTGATGATTGAGGCCACGCCAGCTGAGGCTTCAGATCTAGAGCAGCGGAGACAGTCCAGGTCTACTACTGAGAGCTCGGAGAGTCAGGCAGACCAGACTAGGGATGTTGCTTCGCCATTCGGTAACTTTGCACACTTCGCTCACACAGGATCAGGTAACCAATTAGCCCTTTCATGTAGAAATCATATATAGTGGATTATTGACTCAGGTGCATCTAGTCATGTGTCAGGTGCATATAGACAGTTTTCCACGTATAAACCACATACCATTCATGAAACTGTTCAGACAGCTGATGGCACATCCCAACCCATTAGAGGGATTGGCACTATTCAGTGCACTCCCTCCATACGCCTTTCTTCAGTCCTTCACGTCCCATCATTTCCAGTCAACCTTTTATCTGTTGACTCAATTGTTGATGATCTTGACTGTAGCATTACTTTTGACTCTACTCATTGTGTGTTGCAGGAAAGGAAGACTGGGAGGAGGCTTGGGACTGGCGACAGGCGTGATGGACTGTGGTACCTTGACAGAGCTAGTGGGGATGCTGCACTGGCTGTCGTTGGTGGAGAGAAGGAAAGGGATGTACTTTTGTTACATTGTCAGTTGGGACACTTGCCTTTTAATATTTTGAGTAAAATGTATCCCGATGTTTTGAATAGAGTGAATGAAATGAATTTGAAATGTGATGCATGTGAATTTGGGAAACACACTAGGACGTCATATCCTAGTGTAGGGATGAGGAGTGTAGAGAAATTTCATCTTATTCACTCAGATGTTTGGGGGCCCTGCCCAGTAACTCCAGTAAGTGGGTTCAGGTGGTTTATCACTTTCATAGATTGTCATTCTCGGATGACATGGCTTTACATGATTAAAAAAAAGCGAAGCGATGAAGTGCTTTCAGGACTTCCATAGAAGTGTCAGAAATGTGTGAGGCCAAGATCCGTGTCTTGAGAACGGATAATGGGACAGAGTATGTAAACAGGGAGTTTGCATCTTACCTATCTGAGAGTGGGATAACTCATCAAACCACTTGTCCCAACACCCCCCAACAAAACGGAGTTGCTGAAAGGAAAAATAGACACTTGTTGGAGGTAACTAGGTCACTCATGCTCACCATGAATGTACCTAAGATATTGTGGAGTGAAGCAGTGATGACAGCCACCTATCTTATCAACAGGATGCCTTCACGGATCCTTGGTATGAAGTCTCCATGTGAGATTCTTATGGGAAAGAACACTTTTGTAGTTCCACCAAAAGTGTTTGGGTGCACATGCTTTGTGAGGGATCATAGACCTTCTGTGGGGAAGCTGGATGCTCAGGCAATTAAATGCATATTTGTTGGGTATCCTTCAAATCAGAAAGGCTATAGGTGTTGGAGTCCCTCAGAAAGAAGGCTGTTTGTGAGTATGGATGTGACGTTCAGGGAGACTGAGCCTTTTATGGAGGACTGACAGATTCTACATCAGTATTTGATACTGGTGCCTCTCCAAACACAAGAGGTGTTGGTCGAGAGGGGGAGACTGATGACAGGAGGGTAGTGGTTGGACTTATACCGTGTCCTGTCGGGCATACTGGTACTGGCCCTGATAGCAGGGAGGAGGAAAGGACCTTGGTGGAAGAGGAGGAAGACAGGTTGTACGGCAGAAAATATAGCAGGAGACAGAGGGGTAGTCATGGCGATGGAGAACAACAAGAAGACATCTCCCCCACTGAAGAACCACTAGCTCCACAGCCACATGTCGAGATTGATCAGTCTATCACGCCCAGTGTTCTAAATATCGGTCCGCTATCCGCTATATCGGCCGCTATAGCGGAAAAATTACAAGCCCGATACGATATGGGTTACTTCATTGCGGTTTCCACTTTTCGAGGGCATATCGGCCGCCATCCGACATATCGGCTGATATGTCGGCCGATATCCGCTATGTAAATATCGGCCGATATTTGGTAAAATTGGTTAGAATGTTTTAACGGGTTATGGGTCGGATCCATGGCACAGTGGATCCGACCCGACCCTATACCCGAATCCATCTATTAACCTCAAAGGGCTGCGGTCGAATGTGAGAGAGGTTTCAGTTTTCGAGCAAAAAAACCCTAAAATCACATCGCCTTCCCCCCGCTGCTCGCCGTGGACTTTCCAACCTTTCGAAGTCATCGGAGGTGGATACTCGCCGGTGGAGCCTCGAGAGATGCTCGAAGCTTGGATTGGGGGAGTTCGGCGATTCGCACAGGTAAGTTTCATTTTGTTTTCGTTTTTTTTTCTGATTTTCTTTTTTTTATTTCGTTTTTTCTTTCTAATTTCGTTTTTCCCCATTTTTTTCGTTTTCTTTTTTTCCTGCAATCGAGATGACATGACAATTCGCCGGTAATTTATAAAAAAATTACCCCGAGAGATGATCATTTATTGGATTTTTCTTGTTGTATGTTGTATGAACAAATATGTGCTTATTTGATTAGTGTCTGATATGCGATTTTGACCTTTGATGTTTCAAAGAAAGTACCGAAGATTTTCTCGATCATGCACACAATTTCATCCTTACTACCATCTGTGTATTAATTAGCACTGTTAACTATAATAATAAACCCTTGTGGTCCTTAACCATAATATCAGACTGCAAGTTTATCTACCCCCTCAATCATCTTACTTAACCATTGCCTGATCCAGCCCAACAAATTGTTATCAAGGCATCTCTTGAACCCAAGCCAGATTACTTTATGAACTTCTAGCAAAACATGCTCGCGAGTCGCGAAGCGCAAAGGAGGTGAACATGTGTGGACCATGTAAATACGTGTAGAATAACTTGGGGATAAACTTGCACTTCGTCTATCGCATCAATGCATTTGAGTCTCTTACAAATCCAAAATACTTCAAGAGCCTCCCTTCCTTCAATCAACACTTCCAATGCCTTGCTTTGACAATAAGACATCATTTTCTTGCATATAACATCATTTTAAGCATCTGATATGACACTCCGATATTTAGTCAATATCCCCGATATATCCCCGATATCCGCAATCCGATATCAAATTTCCTAGGCCGATACGCGACCGATATCCGATATTTAGAACACTGATCACGCCTGCTCGAGTCCCGACTTCCTTACTACCTTCCTCTCCTATCATGGATGGTAATCTTTCTTTGCCTTCCTCTAGTTTAGATCTTCCACTTGCATCTCGTAGGGAGCCTCGTATCAATGCCGGCAGGCCTCCTGTACGGTATGGATATGAGACTGATATTGCTAATCATGTCTCATATGCTTCTCTTACACCTGCATATAGGGCTATCATTGCATCCTTACAGTCTATCCCTATACCAAGTGATTGGCGAGTGGCAAAGCAACATCCCCAGTGGAAGAAAGCAATGCTCGAAGAACTTGAGGCACTGGAGAAGAACAAGACATGGAGACTTGTCTCACTTCCAGCAGGGAAGAAAGCTGTGGGCTGCAAGTGGGTATTCACAATAAAGCAAACTCCAGAAGGGAAGGTGGACATGTACAAGGCGAGGCTGGTTGCCAAAGGCTACAGTCAGACTTATGGGATTGATTATGATGAGACATTTGCCCCAGTGGCAAAGATGAGTACTGTGAGAGTACTGATATCCTGTGCAGCGAATTTTGGATGGAAATTGCATCAGTTGGATGTAAAAAATGCCTTCTTGCATGGAGACTTACAGGAGGAGGTATACATGGAGGTTCCACCTGGCTTTAGCACACAACAGACGATGGGAAAGGTGTGTAGACTGGACAAGTCTTTGTATGGACTGAAGCAATCTCCAAGGGCATGGTTCGACAGATTCAGGCGTGCAGTAATCACTATGGGCTACAAGCAGAGTAATGGTGATCATACTGTATTCTATAGACATTCAGGACAGCGGATTACTCTTCTGGCTGTGTATGTTGATGATATTATTATCACTGGAGATGATGAAGAGGGAATCTCTCACTTGAAGGTAAGGTTGGCGAGAGAATTTGAGGTCAAGGACATTGGACAGTTGGGGTATTTCCTTGGACTGGAGATTGTCAGGTCCAGGAAGGGTATAGTTCTCTCACAGAGGAAGTATGCCCTGGATTTACTGGCTGAGACTGGTATGTTGGGGTGTCGTCCAGCAGTTACTCCTATTGATCAGAATCATAGGTTGCATTCACAATCAGGGGAGCCAGTAGACAAAGAAAGGTACCAGAGACTTGTTGGACGCCTTATCTACTTATGCCATACCAGACCTGACATTGCCTATGCTATCAGTGTGGTAAGTAGATACATGCATGATCCTAGGACTGGACATATGGAGGCAGTCTTCAGGATACTGAGGTATCTGAAGAATAGTCCAGGAAAAGGCATATTATTTGGTAGTCATGGTCACATGAATGTGACAGGCTACTGTGATGCGGATTGGGCCAGTTGCCTAGATGATAGGAGATCGACCTCGGGCTACTGTGTGTTTGTTGGGGGCAACTTGGTCTCTTGGCACAGTAAGAAGCAGGATTTGGTGGCTCGTTCCACTGCAGAGGCAGAGTATCGTGCTATGGTGCTTAGTACCTGTGAGATGATCTGGTTGAGATCACTTCTACATGAGCTACGCCTGCTGAGAGAAGGACCATTGCGATTGTTGTGTGATAACAAGTCAGCAATTAATATTGCCAACAACCCAGTGCAACATGATAGAACGAAGCACATAGAGATTGACAGGTTCTTCATTAAAGAAAGACTGGACAAGAAACAGTTGGAGATCTCCTACATTACTTCTGGACAGCAACTAGCTGATTGCCTTACAAAGGGGTTGAACTCTAAAGGAGTAGAGGATGCTTGTAACAAGATGGGCATGATAAATATTTTTTGCTCATCTTGAGGGGGAGTATTGTGTGTTATTGTATTGGGTGTGTGTGTAAAGAAAAGTAAGGGATGATATATATATGAAGGGTTAGCCATCTTTTTGGGCTAATCACTATTTTCCCCAAATCTACAATTACTATGCTGCCTATTCATTTACTTTACCTATAATAGCTATTAGAATCGGGCACAAGGTTCAAATAGCGGACAGCCACACTCTACAAGGGTTTCAGTAGGTTTTGACATCGCTGTTCCAGGTTGCTTAGGTATAGCTAGTCTTATCGGATATAATAGATATGGATACACGGACATGGAGAAAATAATTAGGTATGTGATCCTTTTAGAAGAATTGGGTATGCATCTGATACGCATAGCAGGTACAATCCGATACAGGTACCATTTTAGAAGAATCACACATCAAAGTCACTGCATCAATCTAGAACCAAATGCCATGTTTTGAAGAACATGAAAGCTGAAAACATACCATAACTCCTGCATTGAAGACCCATCCCATGAGAATTCCAATTGGAATCCCAATTAGATAGTAGGATCCAATGTTGACATATGCTACAGTTGCTTGCCACCCGGAACCAACAGCAACCCCTTGTAGAAGGAAGAACAAAATAAGCAAACTTTGAAGCAGATACATTGACATAATATGCACTTAAAAAGAGCTTAATGAGTATCATATGTTATCTCAAGAGTTTTTTTAGTTGCGGCTGAGATGATGGACTCATATTGGGTGGAAGAAAATAGAAGTAAAATACAACATATGCGCTTTCTTTTGCTCCATTCAAAGATAGGTCATCGCATTAGCTTCAATTAATGAAACCCCTTAGTTGTTACATAATACCCATTAATCTCTATTTAAAAAATCTCGGATTTGAGATATCTCAACGTTGAACAAAATGCTTGTTATTCTGAATTTTGTCTTGCCTAACTTAATATCAATCCAATTTATGATTCATATATCATATGTAAGTCATATATCATGTTAAGCTGCATGAGCTGCAACAATAAATAGAAACCGGTGCATTGATACTGAAAACATCAAGTTATTCTTGGAACTTAACAATTCCATATTACATACTGGAAGCAAACAACTCCAACTGTTTAATATCATCATAACATTATCAGGCTGTTTCATGGTGAATGAAAGAGTGCATCCAGATTCAGAAGATATCATCCTAGAAAGAAATTACTAATGCATTGAACCCAAATTCTCTTTTTTATCCCAGTTCAATTCAAGAACAGAACCTAAAGTCAAAATCAACAATGAGAACCGCAACAATGAATTCAAATGTTACAAAATACAACTTCTGGTTCAGAAACTTTTAAGATTCAGATACTCAATGCACATGAACCATCCAATCTGTTTACACTCCTAGAATCACATCAGTGAACTGTGACAGAAACTAGCAGCATAGAATTTAGAAATACAGGAAATAAATTAGACAAACAATGGTATTACAGTTGCTCACCGGAAAGGATAGGCTGGACACTGTTGAGAAGAATGGTAAATGCCAACAGAACTGAAAGTTTATCAACAGCTTCAATGACAGCCGCGCTGGAGGTGAAGATAAGCGCAACCTTGTCTCGTAGGACCATAACCACAATCCAAAAGAAAAGCCCAATGATGGTGGAGGTCACCACTGAGACTATAGTCGCAAACCTTGCCCCTTTTCCATTCCCAGCACCAAGCTCATTTGCAACCCGCACTCTAAAAGCAACAAAACAAGCATGAGACTAACGATGAGAAAAATTTGACAAGCTCCCTCACAATTCTCTTCACAATTATTCAGAGTGTTCTTATCTACTACTGAAGCTGTAGGAAAAGCAGAGGACTAAACTAAAAGAAAACAAAACTTATATACCAAGTTACTAATTCGAATGTAAATGGTCAGAAATTTTCATGTGATTACAGATAATATGCTTGAAGTAAGAAATGTTGACATTTGCTTAGCAGTAATAAAGGATTACCAATAACTGAAAAATGTAACATATGATAGTTTATACATCTAGAACTCATCGTTTAGTTCTTTTGGCGTACTTACTGGTTCTTTTTATATTGTTTTATTATTTTTCAAAAAGTTTCTGCAGGGCTTTGCCCAGGCCTGATATGAAGATGGCAGGGAGAATAGATGTAAGAGTAAAAAAAGTTAATGATGCTTACAAGGGCCGACAAGTTTATCAGGGGTATGACTACCGGAAGAGGGGCACTCAATAGAATGCACATACTTTCCAAAATTAATAATAGTATTGTTGGGACTACATTTGAAGCTTAAATTAGAGAGGTATATGTTGGTTCCCTGTGCACCTCCCAAGCATCTAGGCTATGTACACAACGCCATCTACAATGTGCGGAAACGGTGGCCAAACAATCCTAAGCCCGAATTCCACCGAGGTGTCACCTATGCATAAAACCAAACACTTCACGGGCACAAGAGAGAGTTGTCACCAACAACCAACCTTCTCAACGATCTTGGAATAGAAATATGTAGGCATACGAAACAATCATATGAAAGTAAGAGCAACACAAAAGAGACAGAGATTTACCCTGATTCGGTTGCGAACAACCTACATCCAGCATCCAATGCACACGGTTCCACTAATGATCAAGTACGGCATACATCGACCTCATCATCTTCCTCTTCCTCAACCGCAATGAGAGAGTGGCTCTAAGCAACAAGACCTAACCCTAGATTTCTCACCAAGCTCACACACACTCTCAACCAAGTGGAAATCCTTGATAACAAAGCCCCTACAACATGTAAAGCTCCTCAAGGGACCAATCCCACACCTAGCTAGATCAATAGTAATATATCTTCAAACTAGGAAAGCTATCCAAGGGACTCAAGATATACAAGCTAGAGGAAGAAAAAAGACACACCATGGATCTCACACAAGAAGAAGCTCTCTTAGCTCTCCAACAAAACCCTAGCTTTCCTCTCCTCCAATTTCAGATCCAAGCTTTCCCAGTTTTCTCTCAAGAAAATGGCAGCCGTCCTTCTCTTGGCTCTGGAAAAACTGAGCGCCTCCTCTCTGGAGAATGAGAGCCCTCTTCTTTCGGCTCTGAAAATGGGCAGCATCCCTTCTTTTCCTTCACTGAAAAACTGAGAGCTAGCCTCTCTTTCCTTCTGTCGGCAGGTAAAAAAGGAAGGCCCCCTAGGCCTTTAATTCCCCAACAACTTAGAGGAGGGTCCTATGGAGACTGTGGACAACATATGGATTTTTTCGCATATAAAACAACACTCTACACTACTGATAAATCCACACTCTTCAGCACAGCTCCAGCTCTAGCACTCCATCGTGTATGAACGCACATTGTCTTGACCATCGGAATGTGAACCTCCATCATGTGCATCGAAAATAGCGCTCTCTGGCGTCTCAATCCTCCGAGAGACATGCCAAGCTCAGAAGTCATCTGAGCCTAGCCTCACGCATCTCTGCCTTGTCCATCGCCATGTCTGTGATGAAATCATTTGTCCCTGAGGATAACCCTGCGAGCTCGGACTTCATGAACGAATCAAATGACACTGTGCCAGTGTCCAATGAGCCCTCTGTCGATCCATGAACATCCCTACCATCATTCCACGGGTCCGAGAGCCACTCATGCTCGACATGGCCATCATCTACGAGAAACACACCATCTTCCCTACTGTTATGCAGACCGACCCTAGCTGGGTCACATCAATACGCCGTCCGTATCCGCTCTGTCTGCTGATGCATATCAACGAGACTCGCTGTCCACCAGCTCCGTGCCTCAACTGACTGTGTCGACAACCTAATACACGAATGCACACTCACCTGCACCAAACTGTTCGTCGGACCAACATACAGCCTTTGGAGATCATCCTTACCTACCATGTCATGTGATGAACTCGCCGAAGGTGAGAGATGGGCGCACACTGAAGGAGCTCCACTAAGCTCTGCCTCCTCCCTATATCGAGCGAGAACGCACTCGATACGTGGCCTCCTAATTCTCAGCTCTATGTCCCTAGTGGAAACTTCACCTAGGACCACTATCGCAGTCTCCACGCTGATGTATGAGCCTCCACACTCCATTACGATGTCAAATTCCATGCTCCTCTACATCTCCATCGGTCTGGTCGCCAAAGTATCAAAAGATGCGTCTGATAAATCACCCCTAGCCAAACGAGAGTCATATCGCCTGTGCCCATGCTGTGAAGACTGTTTTACCATGCACAGTGAATGCTCTACCCTAATGTCAAGCTCCTCAAAAGACCTCTCTACCCTGAAGCTGAAGCTGCAAACCTTAACATGCTGGTCCTCCTCAGAAGCAATGAACTCATGTGTGCTAGAAACGTGAGATACCTCTGTCTCCTCATCCACTGCAACCTCTGGCATCGGCGCAGAAACCGACTGTCCTACTCCTTTGTAGATCGACGACTCTACTTCGAAGCTAAAGCTGCACACCTCAGCATGCTGGATCTCCTCAAGAGAATCCACAAAGTACAAGCTAGAATTGTGAGAGACATCTGTCTCATCACACACTGCAACTGATTGCATCAATGCAACGACCGACTGCAACTCCTCCTCGTAGACCGCTGTCTTCTGCACCTCTAACTGAACTGAACATGAAGCTATATCGTGAGATACCGACTGATCATTGACACTGACCACATCGGATGAACACTGCACCCTGTCTGTCTGCACACGTGTCTGATCACCTGCCTGCGTCTGAATCTGCACCACCTCATCCTCTCTATGGATCGGGCTGTCCTCTGTTCTCTGCACACCGTCATGAGTCTGCTCTACTCTAAGCACGACAGATTCATCAATCATGATGTGTCTTCTGACAATCACCTCACATGTACTAGGACACCATACACATACCCTCTTGCACCTCCAACAGCGTACCCGGGTAGGACACAATCATGCGCACATTGTCCAACCTCATCATCGTCCATCTCGTGCGGCCGCACCGGACATCGAAACGTACGCAAGTGCGAGAAGTTAATGACTCTGCTCATCCATAACTCCTCGGGAATAGAACTACATGCGGCTAGTGACGGTGTTCGATTGATGAGGTATGCCGCAGTAGCAAGGGTCTCCGCCCATAATTCCCTAGGAAGGCCGGATGGCCTGAGTAGCCCCAGTGTCTTCTCTACCAACATCCTAATCATGTTGTCTGCTACGTCATAGTGAGGGTCTCCATCAGGAATGATGTATCAGCACGCGATCCCCTCTGACTTGCAAATATCTCGTATCTCTACATCGTTGGTACGGATCTCTCCTATGGGTCTACCCATCCACCTCTCGACTATGCTCCTCTATAGCCGCACCTTCTCATGGATCTCCTCCCGAGATTTCATGAGAGTAACCATGACTCTCCTCGAGAAGTCATCTATGAAGGCCGCGAAGTACCTCGCGCCTTCCAGGGAAGAAACTGAACATGGACTCCATACACCGGCGTAGACGCACTCCAGGGGCTCCATGCTATGTCTGACAGCTGTCCCAAATTGCACTTGTCTCAGCCGCTTCTCACCATAGTCACTGCAAGACTCAAGCCCACGATCACCTCCGAACACACTCCTCCTCTGAAGAATGTCAAGGCTCTGCTCATCAGCATGTCCCAATCTGAGATGACACAATCTCGCTGGATCTCCACTCTCAGACTCCTGTGATCTGCCAGTCTCACCCACTACTGTGTGCCCATCGAGCGCATACAAATTGCCATGCTTCTTCCCCCTCTGACAACCAGGCATCCTCAGGAAATACACAGTTAATCCTCCTCGATCACTGCCCTGTAGCCCATCCCGGTCAAAGCTCCTATCAATATCAGGCCACTGCGAAGATCAGGAACATGTCTGACGCCTTCAAACACACGGAAGATGCCATCGTGTATCCTGACTCTGACCGTGCCACTTTCAACCTTCTCGCACTCCATACCATTCCCCATGAGAATCTGCTCTCCAATGCATGGAATGTATGAGTCGAACGCACTCCAATCCGGAGTCATATGAAATGAGCACCCTGAGTCCAGTAGCCACGAACATTGCGCTTCTCCCACGTAGTATGCCGCAAACATGAGCAATCATCCTCGTCAGAAAACATCACGTCTCGTGCTCCAACATGAGTCGAACTCTGAGCAACCTCTTCCACAACGCCAATCAATGTCCTTGCTTTCAACCTCAGACAATCCCTCTTTCAATGCCCTCTTTCCTTACATAGAAAGCATTTGTTGTCACCGCGGCCTCCTGACATGGACCGCCGCCGATTCCGACTCTTGGAACGGCCTGTCTTGGATCTTGGAGTGGGTCCACCCTCTTAGCGACCCCTAATGACATTGGGTACATCGCAACCATCGATATCACTAACCACCAAACTTTGAAAATTCTCTGTGTGCAATGCAAACTTCACCTCATCCAACATGAGTGAGTCTCGGCCATTTAACATCGAGCCTACAAACTTGGAATACACCTGAGCAAGAGAACACAGTAGCATCATGGCATGTTGCTCGTCCTCTATCACACTCCCCAATTTCTGTAGATCTATTACTGTACGGTCCATCTCACCAACATGGCTCCACAACGAGGTTCCCCTTTTCATCTTGTGAGTATAGAAGCGTCGCCACAATTGCAACCTTCGTCCAATGGGTGTCTTGGTCGAGTAACGAGCTTCAAGTATCCTCCATAGGTCGCTCACGACCTCCACATCAGCTAATTGTCGAAGGATCTCATCCTCCAAGGATTGCATTATCTCGCCGAGGGCTTTAAGCTCCATCATTCGCTTATCATACACCGTTGCCTTACATGGTATACCCGTATCACATACGACACCGTAAACTTCTTGGTGCTTCAACAAAGGTACCATCTTTTGTCGTCACGAACCATAGTCGTCCCGGCCATTAAGCTTCTCTACTTCGTATGAACACCCGGCCGTCTCCTCACATAAGCAAGACGCCATCGTGGTACTGCACTTCTTCGCAAACCAGAAGCTTCGATACCACTAGTTGGTTCTCCGTGCACCTTCCAAGCATCTAGGCTATGTACACAACGCCACCTACAATGTGCGGAAACGGTGGCCAAACAATTCCAAGCCCGAATTCCACCGAGGTGTCACCTAGGTATAAAAGCAAACATCTCACGGGTACAAGAGAGAGTTGTCACCAACAACCAACACTCTCAACGATCTTGCGATAGAAATATGTAGGCATACGAAAAAATCATATGAAAGTAAGAGCAACACAAAAGAGACAGAGATTTACACTGGTTCGGTTGTGAACAACCTACATCTAGCATCCAGTGCACCTGGTTTCACTAATGATCAAGTAAGGCATACATCGACCCTATCATCTTCTTTTTCCTCCACCACAATGAGAGAATAGCTCTAAGCAACAAGACCTAACCCTAGATCTCTAACCAAGCTCACACACTCTCAACCAAGTGGGAATCTTTGATAACAAAGCCCCTACAACATGTAGAGCTCTTTAAGGGACCAATCTCACACCTAGCTAGATCATGTAGGAAGATATATGCCCTTGAGGCAATGTATCCTAAGAAACATCTTGTTCAAAATATAAATAGTACTAATTATCCTAGTATAAAATTCAATGAATTATATATTTGGATAATTTCCTTAGACTTAAAGTGAGGTCATACATATCTAGATGTAGATCTCAATTATGGGAAGTGAATGACCGATAGGAACTTAAGTCTTAAAACGTTCATGGGCATAGATGTGTCGAGAAAAGGATATCGGCACATCTGATAGACCATTGCGTCTTTGTCTTACCTTAAAGGATGATGATGATCGCATAGTCATTCGACTTGGCGAAGTCAGAGACAAGGCACGGGTGCTCATTAGAGAATGAGTCCACTGAACGACCCAAAGAAGAGTTATTAAATGGTTACACTTTAACTAAACTGTCATTAATAAATCTATAATGATGATAGGCAAGTTGGTCCTTAAGACCTGAAGTCTTTGTACGAACCTGTGCGTGAATAGTGTCACTTAGATCTATGATCTAGCTTCGAGGCCAGGCATGCTGAAAGGTCTTAGGTTGGGTGACACCTGAAGCATACGAGGTAAGTAAATGACTAAGATGTAATTCGTCTCTTCCATTAAAAGAAGGTTAGTGTCACAGGCTCAGTACGGTTCTTTGTGCTCAACCTCGGTCGGGGTACGTTGTAAGATGTACAATGTGTATATAACAAAGATCGAAGTATGTTAACCGATGCTGGCTAGTAGGGTTGACGGTTTACCATACCCTAGGCCATGCAGGGACATAGTTATGACGAAGGGACTAAAACTGCGGTATTCATCACTGTCACAGTCAGAGTGATACCGACGACACTTTTGTCGATGGGTCAATCACGTAATTATGATGCTGAAATAGGGACGACACCTGCTGCTCGTAGTTACTGTCGTCTAGGGGTTTCGAGCCCCAACCTGTAGTAGGATCAGGCTGTAGGGTCTCACACCAAGTTTGGTTGCATCTTAGTAATTGGAAGAATTTAGGAGGAGTGCACTCGAGTGCACAAGGATAATTGAAGTCACAAAGAGTTTGTGACATTAAGTTGATCTATATTAAATGAGATTTAATATGATCGCAAAAGTTTGTGATTTTAGCATTAGTAGAATGTTGTATGGGATTATGGCATATGATGCAACGAGTTTAAAATATATAGTAAAGTGTTTACTAGAATATTTTAAGTAATAAAAGTATAGAATAGGTTGCAAGAGTTATTGAGATAGTCCCATTCGAACCCTGCTTTTCAACGGTTCGAAAATCAGCTCAATCGGAGTTGTAGAATTCAATAAACAACCTGAAAGGCCAGAACTGGGCAAAAGCCCTGTTCTGGCCCAGCCCAGCTTGGACGGGCGGGTCCAGACCCGCTAGGCAGGCTGAACCCGCCTGCAAAGGGGATTCCAGCCCGTTGGCGGGCTGGACCCGCCCGCCAAGCAGGCAGGACTGACCCACCCGCTTATGCGGGTGGGTCCAGACCGCCTGGGCGGGCTCGACCCAAAGCCCGCCAGCGGGCGGGCTCTGGCTCGAGCCCACCCGCACAGCGAGCAGGTTAAACCCGCCTGCCCAGATGCGGGCGGGTGCCCCAAGTGGACTAGGCGCGCCCTTTGGGCGAGCCCAGCTGGCAGGTGGGCCCCACCTACGGAACCCACAGTCCAGCAAACACTACGGGTTTGTGATGGCTGCAATTTTAGCTGATTTGTGACTTTTTGCTCAACTTTGAGCAATTGTTTGAGGGGTCAAACGAAGTCGGAATTCGTCGTCGTTTGTTTCTATGTGTTCACCGTTCATAGCTCTTCGAAATGATAGGTTGTATCACTTCTGAAACTTAACGGTGAGGTAGATTAAATTGATTGAAGTTTAGCCTTTGAGAAAGGCAAACTAACTTAATTAATCCCCATATTAATTAATAGTTTCACATTGCTCGTGCGACGAATAAGGGGGTCCGGCTCCCTATATAAATAGGGGTCGACACCCATTAAGAAACTTGAACCAAGTCTCTAAATCAAGTAGCTCCAAAAAGTTTTGAGCACGCTCGATTCAAGACAAAATTATTCTTTCCTCCTTTTTTCTTCTGTTCCTTCGCTTGCGTTCTAGAAAAACGACGAGAAGGATCGGATTCGATCCGAAGTTTAAGACGTTGGATCGCTCTCAAGTGAAATCTTCTTCGGCGAGGGGTTGGCTCAGATGTGCGGTGTTGGCTCGCTTCGGGTGGATCAGTTCGGGGCACAAAGGCGGCTAGCTTCGGGGAGCAGAAGGCGGTTCGGTACACTTTACCGGTGCAAGCAAAGTTACATGTATGTAGTTTTAAAGGCTTTCATTTAATTATATTGCAATAGTTTAGATCTATCTTGGTGTGGTCAGATCCACCTCAAGATAGTAGAGATCCTGGCTATGGTCTTGAAATCCTTATATCTTTCGTTAATTAGTTTAACGGTTGTTTTCCGCTGCTTTCCTTTTTTGCTTCTATCGTCCGTCTGACGTAGGACGGGCATAGAATAATACCTTAAGAGTCCCACAAAACCCTTCAGATTACTTCTTAGTAATATAGCTCCAAACTAGGAAAGTTATCCAAGGGACTCAAGATCTACAAGCTAGAGGAAGAAACAAGACACTCACCATGGATCTCGAACAAGAAGAAGCTCTCTTAGCTCTCCAACAAAGCCCTAGCTTTCTTCTCCTCCAATTTCAGATCCAAGCTTTCCCAGTTTTCTCTCAAGAAAATGGCAGCCGCCCTTCTTCTCTTGGCTCTGGAAAAAGTGAGCGCCTCCTCTCTGGAAAATGAGAGCCCTCTTCTTTCGGCTCTGAAAATGGAAAGCAGCCCATCTTTTCCTTCACTGGAAAACTGAGAGCTGGCCTCTCTTTCTCTCTGTCAGCAGGCAAAAAAGGAAGGCCCCCAAGGCCTTTAATTCCCCAACAACAATTCAAAGGAGGGGGCCCATGGAGACTGTGGACAACATATGGATTTTTCAACAAAAAACAACAGTATATAGTCGGTTGGGATGTCGTGGTTGGGGTTTATCGAAGCACATATTTCAGTCAAAATATCCAAGCATGCATTTGTGAATGGAAATACAAATGGGTGCGTGAAACTTCATTCTTCTATGTCCTAAAAACAAAATATTTTTCAGAGCACATATCCAAACTAGGGGTATATGGATACTAAATGGTCTGGATGTTAGTTGTTGAGTTGGGATAAAAGAAATTACAGGAGAAGCAGTCTATCTTGTTATCATCAAACGATTGCTTTTGTTACTTCTCATTATCTTACTTCTTGAGGGGATGTTTTGGAAAGATCACTCTTCCCATGGTAACTGTTAGGAGTATATGTATAGGGTCTTTAGTGCTTATTTCCCTTTGCCTGTACTCTATATATATCGGGCTATTGCCCTTGGAATAATACAAGAGAGTTTATTCCTAACATGGTATCAGAGCTAGGTTAACCAAAACCCTAGCCGTCATTTGCTCTCTCCGCCTAGGGCAACTCCCACCAACCCGCCGTCTTGCCCTAGCCGCCACCTCCGGCCGAGTAGCGCCTTCCGCGCGCCTTCTCCGGCGAAGCGGCGCGCAGGCGGAGGCGCGGCCTTTGGATCTCCGGCGAAGCGCCCGATCCGCCTGCGCGCCGCCGCGTCTGGGCGCCTCCGATCGGATCTGTGCGCCGTCACCATCCGATCTATGCGCCTCGCCTTCTGGCAGCGCCTCGCCTGCTTTACAAGAGAGTTTATTCCTAACGGTAACAATTTGCTTTTAATCTCAAATATAAAAGTCAAAAATGTGACTACTCTTCCACTGTAGTCGTTTCTTTTATTCGCTTTGCCTTTTCTGTTCTCGCTATTTTGAGCTTATACGGGGATGTCTCCCAACTTCTCACCGAAACAAGATAGAAAAATCATTCAATAAGTTAGTTAGAGACAATAAGCCATGCCTCAAACTTGTGCCCTCTATGTCAAAAGCAATTCTTCTCTTTCTTACCAAAAAATGTCCCTTAAGTTTTTATCTTTGCAATAAAGTTTTCGCAAATCCTTCTTCTTTTTTGGAGTTAAATGGCCAAAGCCTAATTATACCTGTTAATTTACGGTAGGCTATAGCAAAGAAGATAATCCATGGTAAGCAACCTCGAAGTAGAAACCGGACAAAGGGAAGTACTACGATCTTTATCAATATAGTTGGTCACCTCAATATAGCCCATAACATGCAAATAAGAGAACATAATCAAAGTCAGCACTTCTTATAAGTTGTGTGACCACACCATTTCTCTTGCTTTAATTTTTATTTTGATGGGAACCGGTTCGACCCAAGCCATTTTTCATGCCCCTAGCATTCTCCCCATAAACAACTAAGGGTCCTTTTGGTAGGCAAGTCTGGAATGTTGATCACAGTGATCTAGGTACAAACTAGATGTGAATAAGTTTTCGGTCAGAGCAAAAGAAAGATTAGTCAAAGACTAGACATAACACATTTGTCAAATCACCCATTAAACATATGGCTTGGTGTTTCAGGGAGGCGACATTACAAGGATTAACTAATGCATATGCAGCCTGATCACACATCAAAAACATTTTGGGGGTTAACATGAGGAAAATCAGACAATGATATGATAAAAGCATGTACTTCCTTGAGAGTTCAAGTCAATTAACCAGAAATCGCCATCTGTGGTGTGAAGGTCAACTCCTGAATCTAATTCTTGACTTCAGAGTTAAGCACAGACCCAGTGACAATTCACAAGTTTTGGCCAAAAAAGAAGCCCAGAAGGCTCTCACATGATTGAATATCCAACCTGTCGGTATTATTTCTCACCCCATTGGCCCAGTGCGTTAATTAGTTTATGTTACTTTACAGGTCCAGCTCTGCGCTTTCTAATAATTGTTGGAGATGTAAGCCATAGCCATTATCAATATTTTGTGCCCAATCACTAAAAAAGCTTTCATCAAGTGGCAAATGAGCTTAGTTTTTCATGGTAGTCATGTTGCGAAAAGATCCTTCACGAAAATAGCAAATCCTACAACTACCTAGGAAGTGGGGCTCACAAAAATCGATTAACATAACAAACAATCTCACCCGAACCGGATCTTGCAGGAGCAAAGAAAGCAAAGAAAGCATCCACTCAATAGAAGTAGAAAGTAAATGAGGCATAAAAATTACCCTGGTTTGGTCAAAGACTTGATCTACTCTAGCAACCGAGACGAGTCCACTATCTGATCAAGAATACAATCTTTACACCAACTTCTTCTTCACCATCTAGTAAGTAATAACTTGGATGAATACACCAAGCCTTCACTATAAAACTCATTCAGATGAAGTAAAGAGAAAATCTCTGAATTAAAGAGAAAATAAGAACACCCAAGAACCCAAAGCCCCCAAAATCTCTATACTTTCTCTTCTATGGTTCGAATCTCTTCTAATCTCTCTTCAAAGTTCTCACTCAATTCTCAACAACTCTTACTTTTACAGTTCTTCAAAGCTCTAGCCTAACACTCCTCAAGTAGCACTTTAAATAGCTCCTAAGAGACACAAACAGCGTGGCCTTTGGATTGAGCAACCGCTCAATCCAATGGTCATAGATCGGGCTTAGAAAAAACGATTAGCCGACTGTCATTGCCTTCCAGACGTCTGGCCCCCAGTCAGACGTCTGGCCCCCAGTCAGACGTCTGGAAGATGGACTCCAGGCGCCCTAAAGAAAACTGAATAATTAAGCACCATTTTAACCGAGTTGAGAACAAATTACCAGAGCTGCCATTCAAACGTCTGAAGAAGAACTCTCAGACATCTAGTGACCAAATTCGATGACATGCTTGACTGACACGGCTGATATGTCATACGTCTGGGACTTGGTCACCAGACATCTGACGGCCCCGTTGGATGGAGACGCATAGGGCATCAGACGTCTGATGTCCATTAGACATCTGATCCTGGTTTTTCTTCATGGGTTGAATTTTGCAGCAGAAATTCAACATTGTCACATGGAGATGTTGATAAAGTGACGAGGATAAGAAAATAACATCAAAAAGAAGCATGCTCGTCGGACAAACATCAGAAGAAGAGTGTGACCATGCATATCCAATGTTAGGTTTATGGCATCACTCTATCATGTCTGGCACCAAAATAGATGACCAGACGATCTTTTATTTTCTTGCGTGTGCGAGTGCATTAGGAGAAATGTTGGATCAATGGCCTCGCGTGTTTCATTGATGAGAGTCACATGAAGTTATTACCCATTGGCATCATGCACTATATGAGAAACAAAGATGAGAAATTCCAAATGAAAAGGAATCATTATCTTGGGAAATTACCGAATCAAATTTGCTATTTGGTCTTCTCTTCATTGTACCGATCATTTCTCAACCAAAATAACTTCTCGGAAAACATATTAATATTGGAAAACCATTTTGTTTGTAAGCGCTTGCCGTAGCATTAGCAACTGGCTGCCACGTCTTTGAAACATAATTTCCAGAACTTATTCCAAAAACCTAATTAATTCTTCTATATTCAAGCCAAAAAAGCAATTTACTACCCAATCTCCCCAAATAAACAGTAGATCACATGTTTACACAAGTTAGAGAGAAGGTAAATCCAATGGCTGAACCTAGCCTATTTCTTTTTAAAAAAAATTAAAAGAGAGAGAAGAAGAAGAAGAAAATGAAAGAAAAGAAAATCTACATAAATAAAGAATCCTGCGCTGGATAACTTTCTCAAAATCAACATTATTCTCACTGTATGTTTTATACGTGATTTATTCTAGTTCTAGTGACAATTTGTTTACAGAGGGAAGTAAATTAAAAAATGGGGGTATCTTCTCTCTCTCGTCAACATTAGAATAACATAAAGCATGTATCAAGAAAATTTTCCAGAATTCATATACATAGAGAGTAACAACAGCTTACCCAGTTCCAGCAAAGAATGCCAGAGGAATCATCAGTTCCCATCCATTTATACCCATGCTGTACAAATAAATAACTTGGATTAAAAAACAACCGAGTTGTAGAAGACTGGCGGTATGGATGCGGAGAGAAAAATTACCAGACAGAGAGTGCATCTACAGCAATCTTAGCATTCTTCAGATTCCCAGTCAACAGGAGCAATATCCTATAGTACCAGTTCTCCAAGCTGTTGTATTCAACACCCAAATGAACAGAGATTAGGCAACATACAAGCTGAAGAAATTGACGCCAAACATTCGATGTTGGCGTAATGTTTCATTAAATCATTAATAATGCAACGTGGGGGCCTACACCATTAACAAAGATAAACAAAACAAAACAAAACAAAAAACAA
Source organism: Scilla litardierei (assembly GCA_030789695.1). NCBI lineage: Eukaryota > Viridiplantae > Streptophyta > Magnoliopsida > Asparagales > Asparagaceae > Scilla > Scilla litardierei. The sequence continues at coordinate 139,108,811 of CM061139.1, forward strand.
AAACAAAGCTGGTGGATGTCACTCTTGGTTGAAAAAATTGGTTGATAACAACATGAAGTTGGTTCTTCCTCTGACTTATTAGAGTACACAACATCAACACAACATGCAAGCACAAATCACATGTAACATCTAAACTCCCGATGATAAATCAACATGTAGTGTGTCGCAATTTGATTGGCACCATTTTTTTTCGTTGGCAAATCGAAGAAGAAAGATGCAAATGAGTGAGGCCATACCATAGCATAACACCAGATGCAGCGGACAACTTCAAGAAATCCCATAGCCCGGCGAATGCCTCCATCGAGAACCCCTTCCAAGATTCCGGGCAGCCACCGCACGCGACGTAGCCGTACAAGAGGAACGCGGTCACCCACCAAGAGAAATCAAGAGTGAGTGCGGCGCCAATTAGCCCGAACTTAAGCCGGTACACAAACAGCCAACTAACAAAGATGTGGACGACCAATGCGATTGCAGACATCATGGCGATGATCGAGTTCTTGAGCTGGCATTGCAAGAACCTCTGAATAGGGAATAGAAACACAAACGAGAAGTGCAGCGGAATGAACCACAATGAGACCATGCCGGCCTGTTGGGCAAGGTCCAACGGCTGGCCCAAGAGCACGAGGATCGGGGTGGCAAGGAAGTACATTGGGAGGAGGAGAGTCGCGCAAAGGAAGAGAACTATCCATGACCGTTGCATGTACACGCCCAACATATGGTATCGCTTCGCACCGAACGCTTGCCCACATAATGTTTCTAGCGCGCTCGCCATGCCTAGCTGCATTTTCGACAAGTTTCATCGCTTATGAAAAGTAGCAAGATGTACCACGATCACATCTTCAATGTAACAGTGCTCTAGAATCAACATTTAGGTTTACATCAATCAATTATGCATATACGACTGGGGGAAATTTGAAAAGATTTAAAACACAAAGGAATCTTGTAGGTTCAAATAATGCACCAGCCATTGTGAAATATCATCGAACAGGTTCCGTGCAATCTAGGTAGGGGCATGTGTGCCATCTGCCATGTGAAAATTGCATTCTTTGGATTAATTGATGAAGCATAAATAATGAAACTGTGAAATTAGATTGGTCAAATTTAGATGCTTCTAACCAAACTTTTTTTTAAAAAAGCAAAAAGTTAAGAAAATTGACATTTTTAATTTTTATATTATGAGCTCAAGCCTCAAGGAGACGCAAACTCGTGAACCACACCAAAGGATCCTTATAATAAGCATTATTTTACATTATTTATGTATCAAAGAAAATCATTATTCTAAACTATAATTAAGAACCGCTTTTTAAGCTATCATGTTTTTTTGTACCTGTTACAAAATAATCGCTGACATTTGTAAATTTCGAACGGAGACAACCTTAGGAACCAGAAAGGCAGCTACATTACTTGGGAACTAACTAAAAAATGACAAGCTGTATAATTTTGGTTATATGTCAAAGTAATTTCTAGTGAGTAATAATAAAGTTTAAGGTTGTTTTAGTTAAAAATTTGGTTATGGATAATTTTGGCAAAGAAAAAAAGTTCAGAATGGTTCTGATGAATTTTCAAAGTTAAAAGGTATTATTTTAAAAAATCATCAATAGTTTAAAATTAGGGGCCGCAAATTCACTGCACCCGACAGCTGCTTTGCATCTTTTACTATTTTCACACAGTGATTACCACTCCCCATTATTCCCAACTCTATTTCTGTCGGGGGTTACATTCCAATTTACGCTTTTAACCTTACTGACAAACTGAGCAAGCCATGGCCAAGACGGCTACTTCGGTCATTTACCATTCAACGGTTCACGCAACTTCACATACAAACCCCCCACAAACTCTAAAAGGGTCAAAAATCAAATTCCGAAGCATGCAACAATATTATCAAGATTAGGAAAGACGACTGAAATTAAATGGCAAGGGGAGATAGTATTGGGTACGTGCCATGAGGCCGAAGTTGAAGCCGACGACGACGGTGTTGGCGATGGACATGGAGGCGAGCTCGAGGTCGCCGAGGTGGCCGGCGAAGGCCTGCGTGATGACGTTCATGCTGTAGGTCACCACGCGGCTGAATATCGCCGGGCCCACGATCCTCCATAGCTTCTTCGACTCTTCCCACACTCGTTCCCCTACCCCTGCCTTCTCTCCTTCCTCGTCTTCCGATATCTGTCTCTTCAGCAGCGGGGCTCTCTCCTCTCCCCCCTCCATTTCTCTCTCCTCTCTTTTTTTTCCCACAAATAGGATCGAGAGTTAATGTGAGAGAGACAAATTAAGGGTTGGTTCGGGTCGGCTGGGGTTTTGGCAGGGTGGATTAAATGGAATTGTGTGGATGCATGGATATAAGAGCAGTTCCGTGTCTAATTTTGTTAAGTTGTTAGCTGGCCAATTCTGTCCATCTTATTTTTTCATTTTTCGGAAAAACATTAATCGCCTATATTTAATGTACATTTATCAAGTTACAAATTAACATTAATCGCCTATATTTAGTGTTTCTAGGCACTCTTCTAAAGGCAGTGTTAAGGGCGAACTGATTAAATCTTTCTAAATCGGAACTTTCCCCATAAGTAAATGGTAATTCTTGACATATTACAAATCGTGCCATCTCTTTTCTCAAAGTCTCAGTAGAGTATGAGAAATTAGATAAAGAGGAAGAAGCGCCAGATAAGTTTAGTGTGGTCTGTTTAAGGTCCTTTTTTAAGTGAGAGGCATGGTGTCTCTTTAGGTGGGTTGTGCCATCAGAAGGTTTGCAAGTAAAATCCGATCTACATATTTTGCAAACTGCCCGCGTGCCTCTGCCCGGGACAGTTTCAATAGAAAAGTGCTCCCAAACCGCAGATTTTGTTGATCTGGGTTGGGTTGGTGGTGTTACTTGTGTAGGTGGAACATCAGAAGGAGTAGTGTGACGACTGCTTTTCATGTATCTGGATTTAATATAATATAATATATGTTTTGGTGGATTTTCTCCTCTTGTGTGGTTTTCGTCTCCGTAGCTTTCATTTTCGATCGATTCGTCGTATTTTCTCGTTTCTTCCTTAGGATCGTCGATTTCGAAGTGTGTCATTCGTGACGGGCTTCATAACGGTCGTATCTAATTATTAGATCAAGCCTAGGAGTCTTAGGAATCGATCCCGGGGCCCCGCGCTCCGTATCGGAACTTTTTGTGCTCATTAGCCGGTGTAAGAAGGGGCACCGACCGACTAGATGACGATCCAGTCGGTCGGCAATCCTTCTTGGACCGACTAGTTAGCTTTCTAAATTTCTCAGGAGTTACTGTTTATCGTTAGTCGGTCTAAGAACGTTGGTTGACCGACTAGGTTGCAAACTAGTCGGTCGGCAATGCTTCTTTAACCGACTAACACATCATCTTAATTTTAGTTGAGTTACTGTTTGCACTTAGTCGGTCTGCGTTGGTCGACCGACCGACTAATTGCCAAACTAGTCGGTCAGTGGTTGCTCTTTGACCGACTAACCAATGTTGAAACCCTAATTTCTGGGCAGCCGCCAGCCCATCCTATTTAAACCAAACCCAATCGTTTTCTTCTTCCCCCACACGACCCAAAACCCTAAAATCTTCCCCCTTGAGCCCCCATCTTCCTCCAAGCTTCATTTCTTCATTCCAAGCCCTAGAATCATCATCCAAACCATCTATTCACTCCATCTACCTCTCATCTTCCCCAAAATCTCACCAAAACCCATCAAAATCCCCAAATCCCCCAAAACCCTAGTTTCCCCAAACTTCTCCAATCTTTTCCAGATCTGATCCTAGGGTTCCCTGGAGTATTTCTTCCGTCTCCTCTTGGTAAGAAATCGATCTACCGTTATTTTCATAACCTATTTATATTTTTATGAAACCCTAATAAATTTCATGTTGTTTGTTGATTGTTCCCCCAAAACAGCGATTTCCCCGTAGATTGGCACCCGTGTGACGAAGTGGTCGTCATCCCCGGTGCTAGGCAAGTGAAACTTGCCACCTAGGGTTTAGGCCATGTTTTAGGCCATTTTCTTATAGTATGCGTAAAAGAGGCTAGGCGACGAAATGATACTCGCCTAGGCGCAAATTGGGGAACTAGCTTGACAACGAAGCTAGTTCCAACACATATAGCATGTTGCACAATTTCCATGTCATGTTTACTTTCCATTAACGGTACGCAAATTAATTGTCATGTCATTGCATTCTTTAAGTGTTTCTGTGATTGCGTAGCTTTGCTACAAATGCTTGTGTTCCTGGCTCGTGTTCCAGAAGCGGGCCATGTGTTGGTTGATAGCCAATGCCCGAATTGCGTGTTTCCGGCTAGGTGCACCCCTACGCCAAATGTTTAATAATGCGAGCTCATGTGCGGGGCAACCCTGGCTCACTTGCTGGGCTCATGTTCAGGGACCCTGGCTCCATTACGTGTGGGTATTGGGGGTAAGAGTTAAGCGACCAATCAACTGGGAGTCTGCCCGATCAGCAACTGCAGTGGTAAGGCGTAAACTCTTGGGTTTGGGGTAGTTGTTAAGCGGCCACTCAGCGGATGTGAAACCATTCAGCTGTAAGGCGTAAACATCTACAAAACAACGTGAATAGTGAATTGATTGAGATTGATAGTAGCGTGGCTACTCTTGTCTTGTCTTGTTTTGTCTTGTCCCGATGATTGTTCTCTTGTACAAATTGTCTTGACATGTTTCAATTGTGCACTCATGTTATAACTGCCATGTCATGCATACTAAACTGCTAGGTTGCTAGAGCCTTACTTTCAGTTTCCTTGCTCAAGTCTTTTAGACTTGCTGACATGTGCCCTTTTACTCTTTTGGGTGACACATGTTAGATCCTGAGCCCGAGTACCTTGTTGAGGACGAGGTGTTTGCTGACGCCGAGCCCGAGCTTGTGTTTGACGGGGAGTACGTGGACACTGGGGACCAGCCCTAGTGTCTTCGTGTGTTTTACTTTTGTTAGACAGTTGTTTTGTTATCGGTGTGTAGCACCTATACTTTGTTGTTGTTGTTGCTTTTGTTGGCCTTGTTCTGGGCCTTTAGACTCTTCTCTTTTAGCCTGGTGGCTTTTCTGGATGTTGGACTTATTTTCTTGTTGGACAATATATGAGATGTAAGATTTTATTTCAGTCTCTCCTTGTGTTATTATTGTTATTCTGTTGTGGTTACAGGGACCTGCTTATATTTTATTGACGCTTATCGGGTTTGTGGCTTCACAGCTCCACTCCCGTGCGGACCTTTTCACGTCTCGCCTCCATTTTAGGGAAGCGGGTCGTGACAGGTTTTGTTGGTGGCCCATGCAGGTCCTTCTGTAACTGCGATTTTTGGAATAGAGATAATAATATTAGAATGTCCAATAAATTAAGTTCGACGTCCGATGTCATAAGCTATGAGTCTAATCTGATTCTTTTTCTGTGTCACTAGATGGCAGGAAGACGTTTCACCCGTGGTGGGGGTAGTGGTGCGATCCCTCATGATGAGGAGCCTGAGCGGGAACCCACCAGCGGTGAGATGATGCGGATGATGCTCCAGATGATGCAAGTGCAGCAGGGCGTGCTTTTGCAAGTCCAGAATGCTTCACTTGCTCGAGCTGCCCGGGCTCTTCCGGATGCCCCTCGCTCTGAGCCAGGAGCGAAGCAATTTCGGGAGCTGGGTCCCGCATATTTTGATGGGTCTGAGGGTCCTCTGGCTGCCGATGAGTGGATTCGGAACGTCGAGGACAATCTGAAGATGGCCAAGATCACCCCGGCTGGATGGGTTGATTTGGCGAAGGGGCAACTCAAGGATAATGCTCGGAATTGGTGGGATGCGGAAGAGAAGATGTTGGTGGAGCCGATAGCTTGGGCTACCTTCAAGGCCAGATTTGAGGGTGAGTTCTTCCCGAAAGCTGCCAGGGAGGAGATGCTGCAGCGTTTTATCGATTTGAAGCAAGGAAACTCGTCGGTGGACCTATATCACCAAGAGTTCATGAGGCTGAGTCGGTTTGCACCAAAGATGGTGCAGGACGCTGAGGAGAAGGCTCAGAGGTTCCTGCAGGGGCTTGCTTCGGAGCTCCAGAGTTTTGTGACCTCTTCTGATCGGGAGTCTTATCAGAAGGTTCTGGTAGCGGCTAAGAGGCAGGAGCTGCTCGTGAACCAGAGGAGGGGGTCTGTTGTTGGTGCTGGAAAGAGGCCTGTGGAACAGGCGAGAGCTGTGGTTAGACCTGGATTCAGGCCTAATCAGTCTGCTCAGTTTAAGAGGCCAGGAGGGCCTATTCTGAAGTCTTGCCATTTCTGCGGCAAGCCTGGCCACGTCAAGGATCAGTGTCGGAAGTTTTTGAGCCAGTGCCTGGTTTGCGGTGATGCTTCCCATGTCGCGAAGGATTGTCGGCATGTGAATCAGCTGCGGAGGGCTCCTGTTGCAGCTCAGCCGTTGCAGCAGCGAGCGTCTGTTCCTGCTAGTCGTGGGGCAGCTCTTGTTCCGCGGGGGCAGGCTTTTCGGCAGGCTGTTCCGCCGAGGAGGCAGGCTTTTCTGATGGCCGCTGCGGAGAGCGAGGCTGTGGATGAGGTTATCGCAGGTGATCCTCACTCTAGCTGTTACTTTCCTAGCTGGTTTTGATTGTTAGATTGTGTTGTTTGCTTGAACATGGTTGTTTGCTAGACTAGGGTTTGATTGTTAATTGCTTGATTAGGTGTGGTTTTGGTTTGCACATTTCCTGCACGAGTCCTCTTTGACTCTGGTGCGTCGATGTGCATTATTTCTCGGAGCTTCGTGGAGAGGCATTCCTTGTCGACGTCCCCTCTTCCAAAGAGTTGGAATATCGTTACAGGGAATGGTGTGGTCTCGGTGCATCGTGGTTGCAATTCTTGCTCGTTGGTGGTCTGTGAACATGAGCTTTTTGCTGATTTCATCGTCCACGACATCATCAACTATGATGCAGTTCTTGGGATGGACTGGCTTGCGAGATTCTATGCTACGATTGACTGTCGGAGGAAGAAGGTGGTGTTCGAGATTCCCGGACATCCAGTATTTGAATTCAGTCGTGGTAGCAGTTCGCTTGGTCCTGTCAGATTTCGGGCCAGGCCGGTGGAGGCTGTGGCTATGCAGATGGAGCTGGAGTGGCCAGCTGTGGTGCGTGATTTTGACGACGTCTTCCCCGAGGAGATGTCTGGTTTGCCGCCTGATCGGGCTTTGGAATTTTCTATCGATCTTGTTCCAGGTGCGCAGCCGATTTCGAAGGCGCCGTATCGTATGGCACCTGCAGAGTTGGAAGAGTTGTGGAAGCAGTTGGATGAGCTTTTGCAGAAGGGTTATATTAGTCCTAGCGTGTCTCCGTGGGGAGCACCGGTGTTGCTGGTGAAGAAGAAGGATGGTTCGCGTCGCATGTGCGTGGATTATCGGGAGTTGAATGCGGTGACCATTAAGAATAAATACACGTTGCCTCGCATCGATGATATTTTTGATCAGCTTGGAGGTTCGAGTGTGTTTTCAAAATTGGATTTGAGGAGTGGTTACCATCAGTTGAAGGTGAAGAAGGGAGATGTTCCGAAGACAGCGTTCAGGACGAAGTATGGACACTATGAGTTCGTGGTTATGCCTTTTGGCGTAACTAACGCGCCCGCAGTTTTCATGAATCTGATGAACCTGATTTTCTACGACTTTTTGGATAAGTTTGTCGTTATCTTTATTGACGACATTCTGATCTATTCGAAGTTGGAGGAAGAGCATGCCTCGCACTTAAGGACGGTGTTGGAGATTTTGAGGAAGCATCGGTTGTATGCTAAGTTTTCGAAGTGCGAGTTTTGGCTGGATCAAGTTGCTTTTCTCGGGCATGTGGTGATTGGAGATGGTATTTCAGTGGATCCCGAGAAGATTAGGGCCATCAGGGAGTGGCCTGTTATGTCGTCTGCGTCTGAGATTCGGAGTTTCCTTGGACTTGCTGGTTACTATCGGCGATTCATTAAGGACTTTTCTCGTATTGCTGAGCCGATGACCAGGTTGACGCGGAAGGAAGTTGCTTTTGTTTGGTCGGATGATTGTGAGAGTGCTTTTGGTGTTCTGAAGGAGAGGTTGACGACTGCCCCTATTCTGGTTGTGCCTGATCGCAGCGGTGGATTTGAGATCTTTTGCGATGCTTCTGGCAAGGGTCTCGGTTGTGTGTTGCATCAGCATGGGCATGTTGTGGCGTATGCGTCTCGTCAGCATAAGGTTCATGAGAAGAATTACCCGACGCATGATTTGGAGTTGGCTGCCGTTCTGTTTGCTCTTAAGATTTGGAGGCACTTCCTGCTGAGTGAGAAAGTGAAGATTTTCACCGATCACAAAAGCTTGAAGTATATTTTCACTCAGAAGGAGCTCAACATGCGACAGCGTCGATGGTTGGAGCTTATGGCGGATTATGAGATTGATTTGCAGTTTCACCCTGGCAAGGTGAATGTGGTTCCGGATGCTTTGAGTAGGCTTCCAGCGGTGATGATTTTGACCTCGCAGTGGAGATTGCAGCAGGATTTTTGCGAGTCCGGCGTGGAGATTGTTCTTCCTGGGGAGGCTTCGTCTTTGATGTACATGCAGGTACAGTCGACGATCGTGGATCGGATTAAGGCTGGCCAGGCTGAGGATCTGAAGCTGGTGAGGATTCGGGAGCAGGTGGAAGCCGGTCTGCGGACTGACTTTTTGATTCATGAGGATGGCTCGCTGAGGTTTGGAGCCAGGTTGTGTGTGCCCGCTGGGGATATCAGAGAGGAGCTGATGGTGGAGGCACACAGTTCGCCGTATTCTGTGCATCCTGGTGGCACCAAGATGTACCAGGATCTTCGTCTGAATTATTGGTGGCATGGCATGAAGAGGAGCGTGGCTCGGAGTGTAGCCAAGTGCTTGGTTTGCCAGCAAGTGAAGGCGGAGCATCAGCGTACGGCCGGGTTGCTACAACCGCTTCCGATTCCGGAGTGGAAATGGCAACACATCACTATGGATTTCGTGACTGGACTACCTCGGAGTCCGAAGCAGAATGACGCGATTTGGGTGATCGTAGATCGATTGACCAAATCTGCGCACTTTATTCCGTTCCGAGTGGGACAATCCACTGAGGCGCTAGCGAGGAGATATATGGAGGTAAAATTCTTTTACTCTCCGTTTTATTTCCTTTTCCTAGTTGGATAGTGATGTAACGTGAATCGTGCAGGAGGTTGTGCGACTTCATGGAGTCCCCGTGAGTATCGTGTCTGACAGAGACACGAGGTTCACATCTCAGTTCTGGCAGAGTTTGCAGAAGAGTTTGGGTACGCGTCTGAGTTTCAGCACGGCGTACCATCCGCAGACGGATGGCCAGTCCGAGAGGACGATTCAGATTTTGGAAGACATGCTGAGGGCGTGCATGTTGGATTTCAAGGGTTCGTGGGAGGACCATCTACATCTGGTAGAGTTTTCCTACAACAACAGCTTCCAGGCGAGTATTGGCATGGCGCCTTTCGCCGCTCTTTATGGGAGGAAATGTCGATCGCCATTGAGTTGGGATGACGTTGGTGATCGGGAGTTGTTGGGACCTGAGATGATCGTGGAGGCCGTGGAGATCGTCAGGAATATTCGGGAGAGGTTGAGGATTGCTCAGGACCGTTTTAAGCATTGGGCGGATGCTAAACGTCGTCCTTTGGAGTTTCAGCCGGGCGACCATGTGTTCTTGAAGATTTCCCCGAATCGAGGTGTGATTCGTTTCGGGAAGCGTGGAAAGTTGAGCCCGCGATACATTGGACCGTTTGACGTTTTGGAGAGGGTTGGCGAGGTAGCTTATCGCTTGGCCTTGCCGCCATCTTTGGAAGGAGTTCACAATGTTTTCCATGTGTCGCAGCTTCGTCGATACATTAGCGATCCGTCTCATGCGGTGGATTTTTCGGAGATTACCGTTCGCCCCGATATGACGTATGACCAGCATCCAGTGCAGATTCTGGACAGGCGTCAGAAATCGCTTCGGAACAAGATTGTCAATCTTGTGAGGGTGATGTGGCGACACGGTTCACCTGGAGAGTCTACTTGGGAGAATGAGGATGAGATGCGAGAGCGTTTCCCACTTTTGTTTCCGGACTCGTGAGAATTTGGAAATTCCGAGGACGGAATTTTTCTTAAGTTGGGGAGGATGTAACGACTGCTTTTCATGTATTTGGATTTAATATAATATAATATATGTTTTGGTGGATTTTCTCCTCTTGTGTGGTTTTCGTCTCCGTAGCTTTCATTTTCGATCGATTCGTCGTATTTTCTCGTTTCTTCCTTAGGATCGTCGATTTCGAAGTGTGTCATTCGTGACGGGCTTCATAACGGTCGTATCTAACTATTAGATCAAGCCTAGGAGTCTTAGGAATCGATCCCGGGGCCCCGCGCTCCGTATCGGAACTTTTTGTGCTCATTAGCCGGTGTAAGAAGGGGCACCGACCGACTAGATGACGATCCAGTCGGTCGGCAATCCTTCTTGGACCGACTAGTTAGCTTTCTAAATTTCTCAGGAGTTACTGTTTATCGTTAGTCGGTCTAAGAATGTTGGTTGACCGACTAGGTTGCAAACTAGTCGGTCGGCAATGCTTCTTTAACCGACTAACACATCATCTTAATTTTAGTTGAGTTACTGTTTGCACTTAGTCGGTCTGCGTTGATCGACCGACCGACTAATTGTCAAACTAGTCGGTCAGTGGTTGCTCTTTGACCGACTAACCAGTGTTGAAACCCTAATTTCTGGGCAGCCGCCAGCCCATCCTATTTAAACCAAACCCAATCGTTTTCTTCTTCCCCAACACGACCCAAAACCCTAAAATCTTCCCCCTTGAGCCCCCATCTTCCTCCAAGCTTCATTTCTTCATTCCAAGCCCTAGAATCATCATCCAAACCATCCATTCACTCCATCTACCTCTCATCTTCCCCAAAATCTCACCAAAACCCATCAAAATCCCCAAATCCCCCAAAACCCTAGTTTCCCCAAACTTCTCCAATCTTTTTCAGATCTGATCCTAGGGTTCCCCGGAGTATTTCTTCCGTCTCCTCTTGGTAAGAAATCGATCTACCGTTGTTTTCATAACCTATTTATATTTTTATGAAACCCTAATAAATTTCATGTTGTTTGTTGATTGTTCCCCCAAAACAGCGATTTCCCCGTAGATTGGCACCCGTGTGACGAAGTGGTCGTCATCCCCGGTGCTAGGCAAGTGAAACTTGCCACCTAGGGTTTAGGCCATGTTTTAGGCCATTTTCTTATAGTATGCGTAAAAGAGGCTAGGCGACGAAATGATACTCGCCTAGGCGCAAATTGGGGAACTAGTTTGACAACGAAGCTAGTTCCAACACATATAGCATGTTGCACAATTTCCATGTCATGTTTACTTTCCATTAACGGTACGCAAATTAATTGTCATGTCATTGCATTCTTTAAGTGTTTCTGTGATTGCGTAGCTTTGCTACAAATGCTTGTGTTCCTGGCTCGTGTTCCAGAAGCGGGCCATGTGTTGGTTGATAGCCAATACCTGAATTGCGTGTTTCCGGCTAGGTGCACCCCTACGCCAAATGTTTAATAATGCGAGCTCATGTGCGGGGCAACCCTGGCTCACTTGCTGGGCTCATGTTCAGGGACCCTGGCTCCATTACGTGTGGGTATTGGGGGTAAGAGTTAAGCGACCAATCAACTGGGAGTCTGCCCGATCAGCAACTGCAGTGGTAAGGCGTAAACTCTTGGGTTTGGGGTAGTTGTTAAGCGGCCACTCAGCGGATGTGAAACCATTCAGCTGTAAGGCGTAAACATCTACAAAACAACGTGAATAGTGAATTGATTGAGATTGATAGTAGCGTGGCTACTCTTGTCTTGTCTTGTTTTGTCTTGTCCCGATGATTGTTCTCTTGTACAAATTGTCTTGACATGTTTCAATTGTGCACTCATGTTATAACTGCCATGTCATGCATACTAAACTGCTAGGTTGCTAGAGCCTTACTTTCAGTTTCCTTGCTCAAGTCTTTTAGACTTGCTGACATGTGCCCCTTTACTCTTTTGGGTGACACATGTTAGATCCTGAGCCCGAGTACCTTGTTGAGGACGAGGTGTTTGCTGACGCCGAGCCCGAGCTTGTGTTTGACGGGGAGTACGTGGACACTGGGGACCAGTCCTAGTGTCTTCGTGTGTTTTACTTTTGTTAGACAGTTGTTTTGTTATCGGTGCGTAGCACCTATACTTTGTTGTTGTTGTTGTTTTTGTTGGCCTTGTTCTGGGCCTTTAGACTCTTCTCTTTTAGCCTGGTGGCTTTTCTGGATGTTGAACTTATTTTCTTGTTGGACAATATATGAGATGTGAGATTTTATTTCAGTCTCTCCTTGTGTTATTATTGTTATTCTGTTGTGGTTACAGGGACCTGCTTATATTTTATTGACGCTTATCGGGTTTGGGGCTTCACAGCTCCACTCCCGTGCGGACCTTTTCACGTCTCGCCTCCATTTTAGGGAAGCGGGTCGTGACAAGTAGGTTGTGATTGTGTAGCAGCGTGTACAGCAGAGGTTTGTGCAGACATGGTATAGGCAGGTTGCATATTTGGGTACTGAAACGATTCAGTACGTTCATTTTGGGACATTTCTAAATGGTCATAATTTTGGGTTTCTGGGATGTTATCCCTCATCATGGCAAAGTTATCTTCCTCCTCAGTGTTGAGGTAGAAAGTATGCGACCTGTCCCTACGGTTTGGTCCCGACATTATTCTAAAAATTTAGGAACCTGATTTGTTGACAGCGGATTGAACTGAGATGATGCTGAAAGCGGAGGAAGATGAGCGCAATAACGATTTGGGCCGCGAATCTTGATCTTGCTTGCTCGATTTGGGCCGCGAATCTTGCGAATCTTGAACAGTTGAACGTATGAGAGAGTTTGAGAGAGTTTGAGAATTTGAGAGTATGAGAATTGTGAAAAAAATGAGAGGGGTGGGGTGATATTTATAGGGATTTTTCGGTGTAAAATACCCAAAATACCCCTCCAAAATAGCCGTTTATGACCGTTGGGAGGGGTATTTTTGGTCAAAAGCCAAAGAAATTACCAAAACCCCCCCCAAAAAAAAAAATCTGCCCCCTTAAATGAATTTTAAAAAAAAATAAAAAAAATAGCAACGGTCATATGACCGTTGCTTGCGGGCCGGGCCGGGCCGGCCCGGCCCGCCGATTACTGCGCCCGGGCCAAGCCCGGGCCCGCTGCCGGGTCGGGCCGGTCCGGCCCGCCGGGCCGGTCCGGTCCGGCCCGGTCAACGGCGTCGGGCCCGGGCCGGCCCGGCGCCGTTGACCGGGCCGGGCCTCGGGCCCGCGGGCCATTTGGACACCTTGAGATGCAGCCATGCAAAGAAGTACATAAGATTCTGCGTGATGCCGATGGTCTTCATTCGAAGCCGTGACTCCGAGCTACACGTCGAGCATAGAAGCCACCCGCTAGCCGTGCGAACGCAGTAGGGCGCATGCATGCAATAGTTTTTGGAAATTAGTGTCATGGCCTCCAAAAAAATCGAACGCATCGAACGCAATGACAAATAGAGATGGGAATGTGATGCACAATGGTGTGTCTACACACCACCTTGTCTTCCTATGAAAGTTGTGTGTTTTGTCTTTCCCAATGTCATATGCATTCGCCAACCATAAAAGGTTCCCTCGTCTTCTTGATTTTGGGTGTTTGGGTTTGGGTGTGTTTTTGTAGGGTTGGGTAGAGTTTTGTGTTTTTTCGGTTTTGGGTTTAAGAAGGTTGTCTCATGTAACGATGTGACATTGCCACATGCGACAGATATTCAAAAACCTCCCTCTTTTGTAATAAGGACTAGTCATAATCCGTGCCCGCGGGCATGGTTCATTTAAGATTTTCCCCAGCGAAAAGTTTGTTCTCCAAGAAATTATTTCTACAGCCAAAATTGTGCGAAACAACAAATTAGCGTAAAAATATTTAGCTGCACGGACGCCTTTGGCGCAAAACAACAAAATCGGCGCGGGCGCCTTCGACACGGAACAACAAATTAGCGTAAAAAATCGGCGCAGGCTCCTTAGGCGCGGAACAACAAATTAGCGTAAAAAAATCGGCGCAGACGTCTTCGCCGCGGAACAACAAATTAGCGTAAAAAAATTTAACAGGCGCCTTAGGCGCGGGCGCCGAACGCGGGCCGGAAAATTATTCACATATTTGCCTGATGTGTCGAGGAGACGGTGGCCCCGTGTTGATGGAGAGATCATTCGATCTGCAGCAGCAGATGTTGCAGCATTAAGTGCAAGTTAATATTTTTTTTCCTAATGCATTAATTGCATGCACTCCGCTATTCCCAAGAAAATTTCATTCCACATAAAGTTTCATTTCACCAAAAGCTTTCATTTCCCTAGCAATGTTTTTCCCTTCAAAACTTTCCACAAAATCTCATTTCAACCTCAAGGTGTCAAAACGGCCCGGGGGCCGGCCGGCCCGGGCCGGGCTGTGCCGAGGTGCCTGGGCCGGCCCGGGTTTTTGTGCCAAAAAAAAGCCTCGATGAGGCTTTAATAGGGAAAACAGCCGGGCCGGCGGGCCTGGCCGGACCTGGGTTCTCCCCACCCGGGCCGGGCCGGCCCGGCCCGGGTTTTGAATGGGCCCGGGCCGGGCCGTTTTGAAATCCTGATTTCAACCATTCATTTCTCAAGATTAAATCCAAGCCGTCTTTCTATCAACCTGTTTGTCCTAGTCAGCTTGTCCTAATCAACCTTGAAATTCAAAAACAGATGTGTTTTAATATAGAGATTGAACGCGAACAGAAGTTAAGTAATCCTTTTAATGACCTTCCTCTTTGTCTCTTGTTGTTGCATCTTACTGTAAGTTGCTTTCCCGAAAGAATTAACACACGGATTCTTTCTGGAAAAAAAAAATCCGAAACGAGATAGGATGAAAGATGACGGAAGCAGTGACGTGATTCGGGATCTTTTTGGTTGCATTCAGAGCAAAAGCATTTATGGAAGTGATGGCTCAGAGTTAAGTTTTGGTCTTAATGATAACCTTAGCCTACCTAGATTTTCTCTGTTGAAAATGACCGGCGAGCTGATACTGATTAATGACAATAGATTGATCAAGATTCAAGAGCTGGACTATATAAGCCGCAGAGAATTGCGGTGAATGATTTTTTTTATTACAAAAAATGAAAACAAATATCACATACAAAAAAATATCACAATCGCAAGGGCAAAATACAGATGGAGACAATAAAGGTGACGACCCTGATGACCTCGTCGTCTAGGCTCTTGACGTCATTTTAGACTAGTGTACATGCGTAGATATGGAAATTAGCCGGCCTACGTTCAAATTAATGCAACTTTTTTTGAACTCTCTCTTTGACTCATATTTTGGAAGCTAAGAGTTTTCTCTACGTACGTAATTCTCACCATCCAAATGAAATCAAAATCAACAACTTCTTTGTATTATTAAATTGCATCTGTCATCTTTGAATCTATCAAGATTTTAACTTGTGTATTAATTAGTTGGTATCTTCTCATGTACCCAGTTGTCATTCATGATTCTTGTAAATTCATATGAACATGTATACCGTCATCATACACTAGATCGATGCAACGGATACCGAAAGGATCTCCTTGGTACTCAATGGAAGAGGAAATTACAAAATAAATTTTCCTCACGAGTCTACCACATGGCAACCATACAAACTAGCTCCCAAGAACAAAGAGATTCATAGAAAAGATCTTGTATTGAATATTGCCCAAGTGTTGTCTCGATATTTTTGTGTGTTGAGAGAGGGAAATCGCGCCTATATTTATCGGCACTAAGTCATGAATTTATGAGGAGTGGTTCATTAACCATTAAATTGTTAGCAACTGTTTCCATACTCATATCCTTATAATCACGAGTAATAACTTTTTCAATCTCACCCACTCATGTTGAATCAATCATGGTCTATTAGGGATGAGTTAAAATATATGGCTTGTTTCGATCGTGACCTTTTGAACACTACTGAATGTTATTAAGGGTACTTGGAAAAAATGGTGTTTTGGATCCTCTATTAAGTGACTCATGCATACAATAGCGAAACAAAGATTCATTCGCCCACTCAACGGTGGTCATTAAGAATATATGGTATGAACACATGATACGATATAGAATAACCCTTTTTATAGAGCACGTATGTTGATATTCACCAATATCGTATTAGACCATCGCTTAGATCTCTCAACTCTCTGCCATATGTGTGGTTGTTGGCTCGATCATCCCCATGTGGGCTGCCCTTGGGTTGGTCATTTAGCCCTATAAAAAGAGAGCAATGGCTTTGTTTGTTAGCATTGAAAATTGAGAATCCAATTAAGCTTCTATTGAAGCATCGGAAAAGTTGTATGAGGTCATATTGGAAGTTCCATATGATCATTGAGAGCCATCTTTGATAGAGCTATTTGTGAGGGTTTCTTACGAGTAGTTGAGTGTCTTTTGTATCTCCTAATTGAAATCAAGAGAAGTGTTTCCTTGGTCGTTAAGGCGGCCTAAATCTTTTGTATGTTATCTCTATTTGTTCTTCGTGCTAGATACTTCGGCGATCTGATTGCTTCCGCTCGGCGCACAACAATTGGTATAAGAGCTTTGGCGACGAAGATCAAGACGAATAAGATGAGCAAAGGTGGTGGGCCTCGTGGCGATGCTTCTACTTCAATGGCGCAATCTTCAACAACACGAACTATCGTATCCAATACGAAGTTCAAAATTGAGAAGTTTGATGGACGGATCAACTTTGACATGTGGAGATGCGAAGTACTTGACATCTTGAACCAACTTGGTCAAGATCAAGTACTAGATGAGAGGCCGACTACGACGTCGGATGTGGAGTGAAAGATAATGAACCAGATCACTTGCGGCACGATCCGGCTCTACTTGATAAAGGAGAAGAAGTACCCTTTCATGGACGAGACGAACGCAAAAGCGTTATGGAATACGCTTGGTGAGAAGTAATCTATCACCTTCAATGAAGTTTCTAACGCTTTTACTAGCAATGAATTTAGAAAGAAGGATGATTAGAAGATAAGGGGCCAAAGGTCCGTAGCGCTTACCGTGGTTAGAGGTCGGAGCAATGAAAGAGGTGGAGGCCGCAAAGGGAACCATATAGCCGAGACGAGGGACAATATTAGAGCTTCGCGCACAGACATTGAGAGGGATCAATGTGCCTTTTGCAAGGAAAGAGGACATTGGGCGAGGGAGTGATCAAATGCCAATAAGAAGAAGGATGCTACCGTCAACATCATCAAAAGTGAGGAGGTGGATAAATGGGTCCTAGTTGGTGCGATGGAGGGGGTGATGAAGGAAGGATGGGTGCTCTACTCGGGTTGCTCGTTCCATACGACACCCCACAGAGAGTATTTTACCACTTTCCATGAAGGTAGTAAGAGTAAAGTCCTTCTTGGAGATGATGGAGTATGCACGACGGTGGGCATTGGCACGGTCCGTATAGCGATGGTGTCATACGAGACATATGCGATGTTCATTATGTGCCCGGCGTGAAGTACAATTTGATATCGCTTGGTTCACTTGAAGCCAAGGATTGCAAATTGACTATGGAGGAAGGCGCTTTGAAGGTGACACGAGGAGCAATGATCCTGATGAAGGAAAACCATGAAGGCAACCTCAATTACTTGGATGGTATGGTGATGATGAAGACAACGCGAGTTCCAGATGAGCGAGCTACTGACTCAGGCTCGCACTCACCAAAGACGACGTCATTGGATGATCTTCGGAGAGGTGGTGCTAATAGAGGTGATGGTTCAAGTCAGTATGGTGGATATACCGTATGCCCACAACTTGCACAGCGGAAAGATTCTATCAAAGTTAGGAAACCAAGGTATGAGAGATGCCAACCTGCAAGAAGGGTCTCGTTTGCTTTCTTTGTCAGGTGTGAAGAGTCTCCGACCTTATTCGGTGAGATGGAGCACAATGACGACCTATGTGGACGAAGAAAAGATTGGTGCGATGAGATGGAATCAACGACGACTGATGAAACCAAGGATCGGGTTGGAGTTACTTGGTGCTAGTGATTGTTCGACGGTAAAGCTTATGAAAATCGATATTGGAGTCAAGTTCGAGTATGGCTCGGACTTGTATGTTGACGATATGAGATGACTTTGGTGGCCCCTTCTAGGACAACGAAGCTCTGCGGAGCTATATGAGCCTTTCGAGGCAAGATGACGAGAACACGAGATGACTCTCACCGAGGAGAAGCGTTGACGGTCGATTGTGTGACATATATCTAATATCTCGCCAAGGTGGAGATTTGTGGTTGTTGACTCGATCAGCCCAATGTGGGCTGCCCTTGGGTTGCACCAACCCAAGGGGCGATGGGGGTGGGTTGGTGCACCAACCCACGCCCCCTCCCCCTTTAGCCCTATAAAAAGATAGCAATGGCTTTGTTTGTTAGCATTGAAAATTGGAAATCCAATTGAGCTTCTATTGAAGCATTGAGAAAGTTGTATGAGGTCCTATTGGAAATTCCATAGGATCATTGAGAGCCATTTTTTAGAGAGCCATTTGTGGGAATTTATTAGGAGTAGTTGAGTGTCTTTTGTATCTCCTAATTGAAATCAAGAAAAGTGTTTCCTTGATCGTTAAGACGGCCTAAATCTTTTGTATGCTCTCTCTATTTGTTCTTCGTGCTAGATACTTCGGTGATATGATTGCTTCCGCTCGGTACACAACAATATGTGACATTTAGCTCCACCAACGATGCTATCACTCTAGCTTAATGTCTCAGGTTTTGCACAGATCCTAACACACCATGTAGTGAAGCATACAAGCTTTGCTTAGGTTAACATATGTTTGCATCCATTTTTTATCACATGTATGATCTCATCCTAGCCTAGCTCTTTCGAGATGATATTGGAGTTGCCAATTACCATCACTTCACCCCTAGAAAGGCAGCATTGCAATTGCAAGGCCATCTCATTCTTAATTACCTACTTTCTTATTTGCCCTTGTGAGTTAGATAATCAATGCCTACTCAACATGCTATTTACATATCTAAGGACATCATGAGATGCGTCGCCACCACATCTACACAGAAATCAAATTTGATGTCATAAGTAGAGTTCGACTTAATTTTCGACCAACATGAGATATACTTCTCAATAAGCCAACTTAGATGGGAGCAAAAAAGGATGGTAGTAGGTGTTTTTTTACCAACTTAGAGGATATATTCGTTTCCCAATCTCTTTTAAATTGTGCTTCAAAGGGAACCAAGCCACCCCATTTTCCCTTCCAAGCAAAGAACCCCCATTCTCCTTAGAGTGACATACGTAACACTTTTTAACAATGAAAAAAAGAGAGTATTTGCGCCAATTTTCGAATAATTTCTCTGCAGAAAACTCCTGCTTACAAATACTTAGGCCTTGAGAAGCCGTTTATATTGCTAAGTTCATCTGAAGGCCATATGATGAAAGCTGCAACTTGACCCACTCAATGTAAATAGACACCAATCAAAGTTCATAATTTTGTTATATATATATGTTTTGAGGTTTTCTCAATTGGATTCAGCTAAGCAGTTCTTTGATGATAGTTCATCTGACGTTTCTGAATCTGCAGAGCTCGTAGCATGCAGCATGATCATTTGGTTCACTCGACTCTCTTCCTTCTCCTTACCTTTTTTTTAATCTGTATTTTCTATATTGCTTCTTGCTTATACAATAAACATTAGATTGAATTCATAAGTTATTATGTTGATCTTCACTGACTTTTTGATTCTAGCTATGCATTACTTGACGTACAATACTCGTGAATGCACATAATTGATTAAGCGTGAAAATTTCAAGAAAAAATATTATTAGAAAGTTTATATATCATGATAATACAAAGTAGGGGTTTTCTAAACTAACAAAAAAAAATGGTATATAGTCATTGATCTTGCACTCTTTCGATCCACCATTTAATCGATGAACATTGGCTTTACGGTGTATAGGAAAATCGTGATGCCCTTGTCATGTCTGAGGAAGAACAAACGATACGAGAAGAGCTTGAGACGGAGATAGCGAATCACTTGGAAGAGGAGATCAAAGATGGTCTTCGCGAGCTTGCCCTCCGACTGCACAAACTGTACCAACACAAGAAAGGAAGAAGCATCCAACAATGGGGATCAAATGATAGTACAGTCACAACGGTGAATATGACCGTCAATATGGATGGAGAGTGCGAGATTGCTGCTTATGAGAGAGACCCTGGATGTCTCAACAGAGTCAGACCCCGGCGTCCAAGGACTGAACCAAGCCGGAGGAGGATGGATCAGAAAATAGAGCGCTGCAATCGGCCAAAGCCATCAGATTCAAGACCCGGCTGTTTCCTAACTTCCGTTAGAAGGCGTCAAGTCTTGAATACCGTTTTAAAGAAGAGGAAAATTAGCAGTGCTCAAGCTCACAGCATAAATACAGGGAAGGAAACGAAAAGGTTGGATGGCACTTCAGGCAAGCATCGCAGAGGCCTCGTGTGGAAATATTGAAGAGAAGCAGCACTCTTGTGTGATGATCCAGGCTCCTGCAAGATCTAAAGATTTTACCGTAATAAGCTAGAACTTCGTTCTTGCATTGTGCATGTAATTCAAAGTATATCTGAAATCTAAGCCATCATAGCTCTCCTAGAAAAACGCTGCCTGTAATATTACATTTCATGGTACAAAGAGTTGAAACATGAAGCAAGAAGACACCATTATGAGACAACTAATCAGCAATCCTCACAGGAATTGAGCATAGCTTAAGAAGACTGGCCCACAACGAACATCATACATTTATCTGAAAATAAGATGGAAACTCCCATGCTGATCATGCGAAGTGCGGCACAGACCGGCCTTGGGAAATTGCATGCACTAAATCGAGAAAAAAGGGCAAGCATTGTCAGACCTATAGAACAAAAGAACCAAATTGGAATGCAACCTTTCAAACTTAGGTCATATAGTAACTAAAATCACAGCCTACATACCCATCCATGACATGAACTTGTCAGGTAAAGTACAGAACAGTCTTTCGAAACATCGCCATAAACATATATGCAAGAGATACAACTGTCGAGCGAAAGAGAAAGCAAAGAAAACCCCAACAGCAGTTGCTCCATTCTCACCCAAATATGGCACATATCTGAATTTTCCAGAAATTTTCAATTCAAAGAGTACACGAGAGAAATGATCTGCGCATACCAAGAAGTAGTATTTCTGTCATCAATGTCACATCACAACATAATTAACAAGGTTTTAAGCGAGTAACAACGGCAGCATATTCTCATAGCCATCACTCCTAAGGCTGCATGTCACGGGCACCAAGCTGAGCTTCCTGTAGACTTTTCACAGCACTGTCATAATTCACAAAACCCATGAACCAGAATTCATGGTTGTCAATTGACACGATCTGGATGTATTTTTCAGCCGGGTTCACTTTACTTGTCGAAGGATTGACTGATCTCAGTTGATGTAGAGGAATAACCACCTATTTCCAACCAGGAGGGGAAAAAATTGGTTAAACGATATATAGGTAACTTCTCCTAGATGTTTCACGCGAGCAAGAAGAAACAAATATTCAAAGAATCCAGGAAAGGAAGAAATAATGCGAACTATTGGCAGAATAAGTTATGGAATATGACAGGCTTAAATGAAAAGGAAGTGGTTCCTGCTTAAGCATTTGATAATATTGGAGTGGTATTAGGTTATTACACATTAGTTCTATGGTGTAGTGAGTAAGTTGAGTTGCATAAATGTGTCATTGCCTCAAAATACTTGATATAACTTACGGGCTTGCAACAAAATACGACATGACTAATTAACCACGTATGGTGACCAATGGTGTTATAAGAGGATTACCTTATTTCCCTCCATCCCAAACAATGTCACTGCTACAAAGAATAATATTCAAAGAAGATAAGATTTGGTGGTAAACCCAAGTTTTCCTCGTATACCTAGGTTTTATCTGCATAAAGCTGGTTTCCAGTGTTGATGAACAAAGCAGAGATATGTGATGCTAGGATGTGAAGAATCTGTATCTTCCTCTACATAACCAGAGAAGTGTCTCGGTGGCAACTATTTTGCATAAGAACACGGTGCGAATTTTTGTTAATTTTTTTCAATTTTTTTCAAAATTGTTTTTCGAGGTTTAGTCCCAACGGTTTAGATCTAGGGAAAAAAAATACCACATAGATACTTTTCTGTGTTTGTACGTGGAAGTTTTTGCAAAGGATCATTTCATTTGTGTGTGTATAATGGGTATCATATGACATATTAGGCTAAGCTTCATATACATCTCCAAAACTCTACCTTCTACTATTTTTTCAAATGATTGGACCGTTCAGTTCAATCTACATATTCTAAAACTTCAAAACATCGAAATATCAGCTGATATTCAGCTGAACCCAATGGGTTTTGCATGTTCATCCACACATCACAAATTTAACGATTATAACTTTTACGATGGATGGATAAACGGTCAAAACACAATGAGTTCAATCGATATTCAGTGATTTAAGATTTTTGTTAAATATGAATATCAAAATGAATAGTTCTGATTTTCTGAAAAATAACGGTGTTTTGGAGGTTACATACGAGGCTTAGCCTCATGTCTAATATAACAATGGCCTCCTTCACCTCGGCCCTCGCCATGGCACCTTCAGCCGTTGCACTAATCCGACACAAGCCCCTCGCAGCCGTTGCATATAACAATGGCGGCTTCTATAAAGGGTGTAAGGCTGTGTCGGTTGCAATAGAGGCGGGGACGGCCGCGGCAATGGTCGTGCTGGAGATGGCAGACGCGGCAGGCCCTGGGATATCGCCGTCGCTCAAGAACTTCTTGCTCAGCATACTGGTGGTTGGAGTAATGCTGACTGTTATCGTTGGAGCGGTCATCGGAGTAGCAAACTTTGATCCGGTCAAGCGGCGTTAAAAGTTTTATGACAGATATCATATGATAATATATATCAAGTTTTTAAAAAAATTATGATGTAATATTCTTTTCATATAAACTTTACTGCCGCGTATTTATCTATGATAAAACAAATCATATGCAACTCCAGATGCACAATTTTGGCAAATGTTCTGCACGTGCATTTATTTTATAGGCAGAGGCGAAAAGAGATAATTAATTCAATGAGATTTGATACTTAAATAGAAATGCATGCACGTACAAGAACGATTATGCTTCTGAATGCGACAGATGTCAACAAAACATAGACATTGGCTTGATCATACTGAATATAGCATCTTTGATTTTTCAATTCATGCAAAATCAGTGCATATATCCTAAGACATTTCTTGACAGATGTTAAAGCATAGACAAGGCCAGATATTACTGGAGATTATCATCTGCTGTCCCAAGTTATCTTGGGCACACCATAGATGATTCCTCAAGGATCTAAGCAATATGCACCCAGCACATATGGATATGATTATGGCATTGACCACTTTGAGACACTACGATGGTTCTTTATCTTGAACGAAAATATGAGCACTCACATCATATATGTCTCCAAAACTCTATTTTTTTCAAAGGATTGGACCGTTCAGTTCGATGTACGTATTCTAAAACTTCAAAACATCGAAATATCAGCTAAATATCAGCTGAACCCAATGGGCTTTGCATGTTCATCCACACGTCACAAATTTAACGGTTATAACTTTTACGATGGATGGATAAACGGTCAAAACACAATGAGTTCAATCGATATTCAGTGATTTAAGATTTTTGTTAAATATGAATATCAAAATGAATAGTTCTGATTCTCTGAAAAATAACGGACGATGGTGTTTTGGAGGTCACATATGAGGCTTAGCCTCATGTCTAATATAATATTTCTGTAAATGTACGAGTCATAACACATGACCATAGATCACAGAATAATTAAAATATTCTCCTGAAAAATTTCAACACATTCACAGTATCTCAAGAAAATTTGTAGTCCCTTCAAAATCATCCCAAAAAAATTTACACGCACCTTCAAAATATTACATCCAACAAAAAAATTTAACCACATTCAAAATAGTTTCCACCAAAAATTTTAGGTCCCCAAAGTTTAGTTCCATCCCAATTTAGTTTACCAAAATTTAAAATTTTAATTCATTTCAGATTTAGTTTCATATAAAATTTTAAATTAAACTTTAGTTCCCCCATAAACTTTAGTTTTCCAAAAAATTAGTTACCCCAAAAATTTAAAATTTTAGTTTCTTCCAAATTTAGTTACCCAAAAATTTAAACCTTTATTTTCTTCCAAATTTAATTCTCACAGATTTAGTTTCCATGAAAATTAGAGAATTTTCCTCCCCAAATTGTAGGGGGTTTCCTTCAAAATTTTCACAAACTCTCATCATATCCATTGATTACTCAAGATTCAATCTCAACCATCCTTTTATCCACCATTTCGTCTTAGTCAACAACTCATTCAAAAACTCCCCTCCATTGTATAATAGATATACACAAAATAATGTATATGTGCTATCAATGCAGGAAAATTTCCCACGTTGACATACATATACATTATTTTTTATCTTTTTTAAAAATTTTGAGATTTGTTCTACACATCATAAATGATCACCACAACAAAAATCAAGAGTATCCAATATTACTTGACTCTCAATCTAACCGTTACAAATTCAACGGTTTTAAAACAATACAACTTTTTGTAACGAGTGAATCGAGAATCAAATACACTTAGGATACCCATAGAATTTTAAGACTTTAGAATGTGTACAATAACTTAGAAAAAAATTTAATTTTTTTGGTTTTCTAGAACTAACAGCGTTTGTGTACTGTCAGCGCATGTCCATTGACCTTATATATATATATATATATATATATAACTATTATATAATTGATGGATGTTTTTGAATGCGGTTACTGACTAGGACTAAATAGTGGACTGGCATTGAATCTTGAGAATTCAATAAGTATGCTGAGAGTTTGTAAAAAATTTAGCGAGCAAACCCTAAAATTTTAAGGGAATCTAAATCTGATAGGAACTAAATTGTAAGAACTTAAATTTTAAATTTTAATGGAACTAAATTTAGAGTGGACTAAATTTTGGGAAAGGAACTAAATTCTATTTGGGAAACTAAATTTTAATTTAAAATTTTGGGAAGAACTAAATCTAGAGGGAAATAAAGTTTTAAATTTTTGGGGAAACTAAATCTGAATAAAACAAAACTTCGAGAAACCTAAATTTTTTTGGAGGAACTAAATTTTTAGTTAGAATATGGTTAAACAATTTGTTGGAGAGAATATTTTAAAGGTACAAATTTTTTTGAGTGTGATTTTAAAGAGACTGTAAATTTTTTAAGGTAGAAGACTTTGAATGTGTTAAAAAATTTAGGGGGGTATTTTAAATGACCCATGACCTATGGTCATGGGTTATGATTTGTATGTGTATATATATATATATATATATATATATATATGTTGACTAGGATACATTCAAATAGATCAAACATGCAGATCCATTCATATGAAATTTAAATTTACGCAACATAATTGAAATCCGTTTCATTGGATGTGATCTAACATGTATAACTACCTACAAATAAAATTTCAAAAGATTTGGGCATGTTTTAAATATGCATCAAGTGGTTTTAAAATTAGATGATTTTCTGACTATTCTAAAACATTGATTTTGCAACCACTAAATGCATGAGGAAAATATGTCCAAATCATTTAAAATTTTGTTCGTAGATAGTTTAGACATGTTAGATTTAACAGACCGAATTTTCTATTTAAGTTGCGTAGTTTTAAATTTCATATGGATGGATCCACAAGTTTGATCCCTCCGAATGTGTCATAGTCAACCTATATATACATATACATTATATATATTAGATCCACAAACTAATCGAGATTTAAGATGTAGGAGTACGACGGCTCTAAAATTGGACTAAAGTATGAAGATAACCATGGTGTCCTTTTCATAGCATCCAATTTATCTTAACATGGGATCCATGGCATTTTGAACTCCTTCAAAGAAAGCACATATTATTTTTAAAATTGTCTAAAAATTATATAAAAACTATGCTGATATATATTCTCTTATTTGCATGTATATTTCATTGTACTGTAATAAAAATATATTATAATTTTATAATAGTTTTTTCATGATTTCTTGCTCATTGTACATGTCAAAGATCTATTTTATTTTGCTTAAATGCCAATATTTTCATATCTTTACGACATCTACTTTGAAGCAATGGTTGTGGTTGAACTCATAGATACACATTGTGGCTAACTTTGAAAAAATTCTCGTTATTGATGTCATTATAATACTATGGGTTCCACAATCGTATAAATTGCAGTATTTCATTCACTTCAATGGATGGACGATTTTTGAATTAAATCCAAAAATAAAAAATATTTTAAAAATCGACCAACTCAAAAACTATTTACCAAAATCAACCAAGTATTGGCCATGTCAACGTCTAGCGCGTGCTTGGGCGCTGAGTAGGACAATTGGATTTTGGCCGCGGTTAGCGCTGAGTAGGATAATTAGATTTTGGCCGCGGTTGCCAACCGCGCCAAAGCGGCGTTGCTAGCGTTTGTAAGTCATGCGAATGAAGGAAAGAAGTTACCAGGTGCCAGATATTCCATCCACAAGCCCATTGATCCGATCCCTAGTGATGCATCCAGCAGCTAAAACCTCCTCAGCGACCTCCAAATCGATGGCTTCGAGTGTGGCGAGGGCATTGCTCTGGATCTGAATAAGACACATGTACTGTCCTTCGCCTCCAACGGCGCTCAGATCCTTCTCTAACACCATCACATCAAACCCTTTCCTCTTAGCCGCCAGACCCCCAATCCCTCCCCCTGCTATCAGAATCCTAAGCTTCGACTGGGCGGCGGCCGCAGGGAAATTCGAAGAATCCGAAGGAACGGAAACAGACCAACTAAGGACGAAGCCGTTGGCATCCATCTCCGGCTGCTGACCGTTCTGCTTCTTTGCTTGACATAACGAGGGCATGAGTTCTTGAATAAATAATCATTAAAGAAAGGAAAGCTGAAATGGGTCCTGTTGAAATGGGTTGTGGGAAAGCGCAGAAGGTTGTAAGGGAGAGCGATGGCCATGGTGTGTTAGACGGCATATACTTTTGTTGTGGTTGCCAAACGCGGCAAAACCAGTTGCAGAAATTTTACCGCGGTTAACATCAGCGGCCAATCACATGGCAAGTCATTTGCCGCGGTTGCCAACCGCAGCGAAAACGAACTTATCCTAGTCAGCCCCCGTGCACGCGCTGGGCGCTGACGTGGATCAAAGTTGGTCGTAATCTGTAAATAGTTTTCAACTTGGTTGAAAATTCAAATTTTTATAATTTTTATATTTTTGTAAAAATCGTCCTCAATGGATTTAACTAATAATTAGTCTTGCTGCTTTGAAATTTTACTCATATAAATATAACATCTTCAAATATTAGCATGAATTCTACTTTTCGACTTGAAGAAACATTTAAGTTGGAATATGAACCTAAAAGTATGGCATCTTGTTGTGTGTTCCTGTGCAGAAAGAGCTTACATTTTCGTTGCATTTTTAAAATGATCCTTTTCATACAAGTTTCACATGAGTTCACCATTGTCATTCTAATTGCACCTGCAAAAATAGTTTTGATATATTTGGGGCATACTTATGTGGTGCAGAATTGTTTAAAAAATAAAAATATAGATTTTTATTAAAATTATAGTGATTTTGCTTTCATCTTTTAATTATGTTTTAGTTTAATGGAGCTATGGAATCCCAAGAGTCAAGTAGGTCACAGTTGGATATAATTGAGTAATTAACTTCTTCTGAAGAAGTTGTGCATATGGATATGAAATTGGTTTTATATGAGTTAGCTATATTAGGAATTGGTATAGATTCCATGAGTTATGATTTTCATGATCCATTATAGCATATACAAAGGCTAAATTTTCTTCAAAATGGTGGTGAATGATAAGATACATATTGTTTGCGTATGAAAACTGATGTCTTCTATTTGACCTTCCCAAAAGTGGAAGATTGTACACAGACATTCCTACAAATAACAATGTTACTTTCTCTCATTTACAACAAAATCTAATTGCATCTCTGGTTGACTAAGAAAGCAGAGAGACTTTAAAGTAAGTCATGTGTCCCTGTCCATGGATTGGACATGCAAATTTGCACGAAACTTGCACACCATGTATCAGACGCACTGCTGGCATATTGGATTTACAGAAATAAAAAATATAAATCGTGTTGCCGTTAAAACAAAATGAAAAAGGTTGCACGTTGAATGCTTGAATCAATATATTAATACATGATAGTGATCTTGCAATATAAGTGGGATGCCTTTTTAACAAACTCCAAACATCTAGCAAACCCAAGTTTAATTGTAAGCTCGTAAACCAGGTGTTGATTTCTCAGGCTTAACCTGATTTGTTTGATTACATACTTGATAGAAGCTATAAATTGAAGCCATTGAAGTTTTATTTAGTTTCTATATCTGCTTTCAATAAAACTGTGTTCTGATCATTCACGGTGTTTATATTTAAAATTATGTAGTCATGTCTGACATGCGCATACACTACCTTGTAAAAATTTGGCATGCTATTGTGGACATATCCATGTTACATGTCCTGTTGTCGGTGTCCATGGTTCCTTGGTGACACTGCCATCCCTTTTCTCCATTTATCTCCATCATGGGCAATGTTTTATTTATGCTAATAACCGCCATCTCATGATTTCTTGACTCAATCTAGTATCATTTGGACTACAATTAGCTATCATCTCAAACATCTCTTATCTTATTCACAACTAAATCTATGATTTCTCAACATGCGCTCACTTTTTATCCCATCTTTCAGCATATTGCTGCTCATCCATTTTAAGGTTCTCAGAAACATCCAATCCCTGAATGACCCAATATAGCAATAGCAATATATGAAAGTATACCTAATATGATTATCAATAATCTGATGCGGCCGCACCATCTTCGGCAATCACGGGCCCAGACAGGGACCCAAGAAGGATGGGTCACTTACTATCGGAGGCGTCGAAGGGCAGATTAGTCTTTTTGTTATATTGCTTTGTTTCCTAGATTTTCTATTTATATCTAGGGCTAGCCGTCATGAGGGGCATGCTTATTGTGTGAAGAACATTCTAAGTGTCAATTGTGAGGGTTTTAGACTTTGATCCGTTCATCAAAGTTAGGAGAGCGAGTTCCTCTCGAAAGGGCTCAAATTATCTTGCTATTAGTTCTTCTCTTTTCTCAAAAATCCTATAAAAATCTCGTCTTTTCCAATTTTTATTCCTTTTCTCGCTGATTTTCCCATTGATACGATCCAAATCGTATCATAATCATCCTAAAACATGCTTCATCTTATTCTGCTGACAAAGAAAAATGATTTACCAGAACCAAGAGCATGCTTTTAGGTATTTAGATCATCTATGGTTTCTGTAAACGTGATATATACCAATGGTTTTACCTAGGAGAAAAAGATTTGTGTAGTTTGTTATGTGTACACTTTCAATCAAGTTTACATGCAAAGGGATCAGATCACATGTCCACCATGATGTGCATAAACGTGAGATATACCCAGTGTTTTACCTTAGAGAAGAGAAAAATATTTGCAAGGTTTATTGCCAGCGGATTTCAATCAAGTTTACATACAATATCTACAGGACATTTTCAGGTATGTAAAGGGGGATCAGGGTCACATATTCATCATGATGCGCATAAATGGGAGGTATAACCTAAGTCATTCAAAAGGATTAACTCACATGTCCACTATGATCGGCATATATATTAAATGGCTCATGTCAGAGAATGGAGATTAGGATTAAATGCCCTACTAGCTTAGTAAAAGATGCAAAGATCAAAGTATGCACGTTTCAAACAAAATAAAGGGCTGGTTTTGGAATCTGAGTTACAGCAACATGCTTCACTGTTAGAAATGATATGAAAAAAATGAGGATACTACAACTTCCTGCACTAGAATTGTATACATGAATGTGTATGACAACTTTGCCTTTTCACTTTAAATCAAGAAATGCAAAGGAAACAGTAAGTTTTACAAATCTCACATACCATGATTATCATATTATGGTCATGTTAAAAGGACATGAATATTTTATTGAATGAGGAATAATTATACCCTGTGAAAAGTTAAGTATCATGATACACCAGAAGTGCAAAACAATTGAATTCGGAACAAGACAGATGCATAAAGAAAAACACAAAGAAATGATTCTTCTTAATCGAAGTGAGAGTTAAGTACTTTTACCACAAAGAAGAATAACAATACAGATTATGTGATAGAAACTGCATCAACAACGCAATCCAGTGAAAAGTTGATAATTTGATTCATGTAGTTCAAGAAAATTGGCACTTAGCATGGGTAGATCACGAAAATTTTGTGAATTGTGTGAATGCAAGAAAGAAGGGGAGAACATGTAAATCTAGGCACCTTGTAATAGCTCCATTCCGTTTGATCTCCAACTTTGTATGAAAGTGGATTGTCACTGCAAAAAGCAAGTTTTGCAGTAGAGAGGTATAAAATTCCCATCACAGGACCAGCCGACGTTGACAAGTAGCAAGCATATGACTTTTTAAGCTGTTCTTCAGGCAGGGTCTCAAAAGTTTGTCTAAATATTTTTTCATAACCACCTTCGGCTAAGACCTTGGTCCCCTGAGCAATTCTTCCCATGGCAGCATCAGCAACGCTAGGCCCTGTTTTCACTGCATAAAGAGAATTTTGGCATTTTAATTTGGAATGAAAAGGGGGGAAATTTATGAATGTATGAACTATATGATTCATCACAACATAAGTTGCTGGAAGATGAGCACAGAACAGGCATTAGAAAAATCATAAAAATTAATAATAAAGAAACTGTAGCAAGTATCGCAGGTGTAAAAGCTACAAGACTATGTTTAAGACATAAGACAACACATAAAAATTAATACTGCTCCTACCCTTAGTCCAGAGAAAAAATTGCTTGCCCTTTACCTACAGAAAATTCTTGATTTTCTTACAGTTCCATATGCATAGTTCTGATTCACGGTTAGGCCACCTCTTGATGACTTTGAAAATAAAATAAAAATTAAAAACATGAACTAGCTAAAAACTACAAGAACCTTCACACAAGTTTTAAGTTAAGACTTCAGAACAACTTTTTTCTAACAAATTAAGATATCAACCTTTGAATCCCTAACTGCAAGTAATGTGGAAATTTATGACTCATCAGCTTTGAATTTTGATTGGTTATAATCCCACGAATATCCACTCCTAGAGAGTGTATAGTCATAGTTTCAGATAAATTTATAGTTGCCTCAGCTGACCAAGACACTGAAGCTTTTAGCACCTAGATGCAGTTTAACTTTTTCCCAACACTAGAAATATCAGCTCAACCAATACATATTGTTCTAATCATATCAAAATTTGAGATACCCAAGATGAAAAACATCTTTATGCCAGCAGTTGAAATCTCAGCTAAACCAGTACATATCAGGCAAATCATATCAAAATTTGAGGTACCCGAACTGGAAAACCTCATCGTACCTTGGGACTAGCCAATAGAGGATATTTTTGCCAAATAACGAGAAAAGATTGAAATATGGTTGATGTCAAAAATAGATGAGCGAAGGTGTCACCCGTCTCAATGACCAATTAGCTTTTATATAGGTATGAATCATACATAAGATAGTTCTCCTAACTAAAAATAGACGTGTCCAACAAGTGCCTGAAAGTCAGAAATATATTAATATTTATTCATTGAAAACTGCGTACAATATGAAATACGTAATGCCATCTTCTGATAATAGTTGGTAGCTTTTTACTTCATTTTACAATGTGACCTTTTTTCCAAACGTGGATACAAAAATCCGTAAAAAGCTAAATATACAGTGCATCTATAAACTAGCATTGCTTGATTTTGGAGGGTTATCGTGCCTGATGCCACGTGTCTGCGTCTTCAAATATTGGACAAATGCACATGTTAATCAAGCTAAAACAGGTAGCTCACGACAAGATTACAAGAAACAATACAAATAAATCTAATTCGAGCATACGAAAACAACTTAAGTTCTTTTCATATAGCTCTTTATAAACATATCACATTGATCGCATGGATGCAAAACATGGAATAATTCAAGGAAACAGAGTGCTGCATAATTGAGTAGATCAGAGAGTGTAAAGAACAGTGGAAAAAATTACAGTAGA
The DNA here is from genome assembly GCA_030789695.1 of Scilla litardierei. Taxonomy (NCBI): domain Eukaryota; kingdom Viridiplantae; phylum Streptophyta; class Magnoliopsida; order Asparagales; family Asparagaceae; genus Scilla; species Scilla litardierei. The sequence goes on from CM061139.1 coordinate 139,140,917, forward strand.
TTACTGAATGAACAAATAGGCACTCACAATGTTGCCAGACGTTGCCAGCCAAATCTTCAGTCTTCTTAGCTGCTTCCCCCATCTTTTTCCCCCACCTTCCGAGCACATCTTTTACTGTCTCAATAGCAGCTAACATCAATTCAATAATCAATTCAACATAAATTATATATTCATCAACAAACCAAATCCTTGTAAAGAAAAACTATCAATGGATTATTTCTCATTTGAAGTTTAGGGAAATCATTAATATCGTTGATGCCATATCCAACTGTTGAATAAAATAAAAGAGCCAATCACCGCCAACAAGATTAAACAAAAAAACTAATAATTATAGAAATAGAATGGATGAATAACAGTAAAAAAATATACCAAAATTAATCAATTAACCCAGTAAACCCAAGTGCAAATATAACTTAACAAATTTAAAAGGATTCATTTGAAAGAAGTTTAAAATTCATACTCCTAGTTAACCGATTTAATCCACGCTACAAATTAAACTCATCAATTTAGCAGGGTAAAAAAGCAAAAAAGACACGCAAAAAACGTAAGATCCCCAACCATGGGAAGCAATAAATCACAGTTTTGAGTTGAACACCTCAAATTCTAGTCAGTCAGCAAAATTCATAAATAGATGGGGAAAAGGATTCAAATCAAGAGGAAGAAGGGAGCATACGCTTTGCAGTTGAAGACGCAGGGGCGGGCGCGGGGGTGACATAGGGGTTGGACTCCGGCGGCATGGTGGTGGCCTGGTAGTCACCGGCGGTGGTGGATCTCGACGCATCAACAGCCGGCGGGGGTGCCACGTCAGCGGGCTCGAGCTTGGGGTAAGGGGCGTAATCGACGGAGTGCTGCTGATGCTGATCGACGTTGGATTCGGGGTTGGTCTTGACCTTGCTGTTGTTGGGTTGATCAACGGCGGAGCCCTCCATGATTTCAAAATCCGATCCGATTCAAATTGGAAGTCTCTAGAATCTAATGAGTAGCTCTGGCTTCTTCTTCTGCGTCTTCTTCTTCTTTATTCGTCTCGAGGATCGAATGCTTGCTTCGAGATGGAGGTTTTCTACCGTTTCTTTGAATGAAGAATTGAACAGCGAGTGTGACCGTGAAACGGGTAAGTTCGTACCCGATACAGCTGGATAGGGCCGTGTATGAAAGTCTTTGATTTGAACTTGAATAACCCAGCTGGATCGGGTCGGGTATGAAAATCCTTTATTTGACTCCAATATGTCCTCGATTCCTTTCTTCGAGTTTTGTCTCTCGAATATTTATGCGGTAGTCGTGTCTGGAGGGCAAGGCGAAGATCGTCTCCCTAGTACGAAACCGAGGGGACAGTGTGAAATGGCGACGGGGACAGTCGTCTTCTGAGCGCAAGAATGACGAGGACAAACATCTTCCGGACGCAATACTGACGGCAAAAAGAAATCCTGGGCCAGTCGTCACAGTGGCACAAAAAAAGGGAATAAAGCGCAAATAAACACAGGTGCAAAGCGGAAAAAGAGCGATTGCAAATCCGTAAATACGGGGAAGAAGATGGGTCTTTGGGTTTTATGAAAAAACAATGGCAAACTTGCAAATAAGATGAATGTAGTGTGTTTAGGGTTCCACCAAAACACCCAACTCCACACCCAAACCACTCACACACACTCCATTGGACCCCACTCTCCCAAACATTTTGTCCTAGTCATATTTTGATGCTATGTAGGACAAAGATTCAAAAAAAGTACTCATTTGTATAATAGACTAGAAATTGCCCGTGCCCAGAGGGCACAGAGACAGTCATCGCCCGGACGAAAATGGTGCAAAAAGCGTGGGTGTGAGAGAGAGGAGGGTCGGAGGGGGCAAAAGGAGGAAAAACATGTGCTAAAATACAAAATATCACGAAAAACCACACTCCAAACCCAAGACCAGAACCCAACCCAACCCCCACGGGTGCCCCCACCAGCATCCCAGTCAGCAACACAAAATATGACTGGAACAAAACTTCCACGTATGACAAAATTAAAAAAAAACGTGTAACGACCCGCTCTCGGGGCCCGTTACTTATTCGGTTTATTTGCAGGTTCCGCAGTTTACCAGTGAATTCAGTATAGCCACAACGCAGAGATGTACCAACAACACTCAAACCAGCTTACAGACATTATTACAGTCCAAATCAAAGTACAACAACCAACACTCTCTCACACCAATACATGAAAGGAAATACTGAAAGGAAATGCAGAAAAGGAAATACATAGAACAATACACACTCCGACAGAAAAGTAACTAAAATACTGTGGCCTCCGGGTCGTACGCAGGCTCCTCATACTCTGCAGCAATCTCCTCAATCTGATCTTCGTCTGTCGGTGCCACAAGTGGAACCGAAGGTAAGTCACAAAGATTCTAAACAAAGAAAAGGAGTACTGTACAAGTATGACAAGCAGAGGTAAAGTAAAGTACGGTGTAGTGTCTGTACAAGTGCAGAAAGTAAGGTGCATGACTGTAAAGAAGTAACCGTGCAAGCTCCACTAGAACTACGTGACTCAAGTCGGAGAGTACAATATGTGACCGTTCAGTTCGTCTCTTGCCTGGGTGCTACCCAGACGATTGTCGGAACCCAGGCAGCAGGATGGTTTGCCGAAACGCAGGCAGCTAGACAGGAGGCCGAAACACAGGCAGCTTGACATGTAGATCGAACTCTAGTCACTCCCGTACTCTCGCAAACTATGAGTTACCCCAAAACCCGGTGTTGTGTCAAGTACAAGTTCTTTACATGAACGTTCCACGGGATGTTCCAAGTCAAGTCCAACACAAGAAAGTGGCGTATGTTTCCGTGCTTCGAGCACGTAGTAGTGCGGTGCTACAAGTTCGTACGAGCACAGTGGCTAGATTTCTAAGGTTAGAACCTATCGTGACTTACCAAAATTAATACCGTTGTAGTAAGCCGGAAGAGGATCTAGGGCTTCCTCAGAAGTTGGTACACCAGAGTCTGTACCTGCAACACAAAATACTTATTTTAGAAAAACACGACTTTTTCTTATTTAATAATTAGGTTAGTTTGATTTTTAAACTCATTAAAACAGTGTCAAAAAATATTTAAAATTTTTATATAAACCCAAAATAATTATTTAGATTTTACTGCAAGAGGGGAGAATTTTCAGAAGCTTCTGTAATTTCTTATAATTTTTAGAAACTTAAAAATAGCTTAAAAATCCTAAAAACTTAAGGAACGTATATCTTCCGTAATTTCTTACGGGAGCAATACAAATCGGAATTACATGAATAAGTAGTCAAAATGACCGCTTCGAAGTCTATTGTCACATATAATTTTATCAAATATTAGTGTAGGTAAAACCAGCGAGTTACGATTTTTAGAATGAATTAAACCTATTTAATTTTTAGGTTCGAAAAATCATTCCGGAAAAAGTAGGCGTCTGGTCAAGGTGAGACCAGCGCCAATGGCTCCGAAATGTCGTTTCTGATTTTCTGGGGCTATCCACACATTTTTCTGGCCCATGTATAATTAGTTATGGATTAAAAACCCTAAAAACCCAATTATTAATCATTTAAAATCACGAAAATTACGAACTTCTCAATATTTACGAGTTTGCCATCGATTAAAACTTACGCAGCTTCGAAAATAAAACACCGAGGGGGGGTTTGTGCACGGCGATGGTCGAGGCGGGGGCTGACGGTGGCAGCGACCAGTGGCGGGGCGGCGACGGCGGGAGGCAGCAGCGGGGCGGCGCCGGCGGCGTCGGGAGCTCGCGGCGGAGCGGCGAGGAGGCTGGGGGGCTTCGTCGGCGTGCCTGGGCGGCGGCGGTCGAGGTCTACGGCGGAGGGCGGTCGGAGACGGTGGCTGCGGCTAGGGGCTACGGCGGCGGCTCCTTCCGACGGCGACGAGGCGCGGGGCTGACGGAGATGAAGGCGACGGCGGCTGCAGCTCCGGCGTCGCGGCGAGGCTCCGAGGGCGGCGACGAGGTCGGAGGAGAGGCGGCGGGTTGCTTCGGGGTGCTCGGGGCGGCGAGCGGCGGTCACAGCCGCCGGACGGCGAGGGGCGGAGGAGAGAGACTGAGGGGGAGAGAGGCGGGAAAGAGAAGTGAGATAAAGAGGGGGGTTCGAACGGGGGAGTGTGTGCGAGAGAGGGTTGCCTGGGGGGATTTTATAATTAACTTAATTAATATAAAATTAGCTAGTAATTAAATACTTAGTCAAACAATTTAATGATGTTAGGTAGGTATTAGGCTTACTTTTTGACTAAGTGTGGAAAGAAAACTAACCCATGAATCACATGGGTATAGCTTACGTGATGGGTTGGATTAATTAAAATATCTAATAGTGTAATTAGGTAGGTAAACACGTAATTAGTAAAAACAGAGATATTAACAATTTACGAAAATTACGATTTGCCCCTGAGACCAAACGTGTCCGAAAAATTACGAAAACATACCCACGGAATCGTATCGTCGCGAGGATGGCGACTACGAAGTCTGTTTCAGGGTTTGGGCTACGGGAATACTAGTTTTTGGCCAAAACGTTTGGAAAGCGGGTTTGCGGGTTCTCTACTGAAATGATATCCGAAAATTATGAAATTAATGTGGGAGGCTCTAAATGATCATAGGATGCTACTGCAGGAGTTTGAAAATGTTTTGAAAGTGTTTGAATAGAAAATAAATTCGTCGAGCTAAAACGGTAATTTTGGGAGACGAATTTTAACAGAAATGTTTTGGGTATTTGAGGAAATCTGAAATTGCTAACATACAATACGATAAGTCTAGTACTCTAAAATATTTTTATAAGAATTTTTAAAGTCAGTTTTGTTAGAAAATTCTTGACTAACATTTATAATGTAAAATTTATTCTTAAAATACGTATAAATATGTAAATTGAACTGTTGAAAATTACTGGTCGTTACATTCTACCCTCCTTAAAATAATTCTGTCCTCGGAATTTAAAAATATTTTTGAAACAAATAATTGATGTTATGAAGAAGCTCAAGCAAATAAAAGATAGAAAAGAGTAATCTTTGTAAATCAGGCTGTAAATAACACGAAATATGAGATGATATTATTGCATCAAGAAAACAAGAGATATTACTAATAAATATATACTATTAACATCACCATAGCTTCTGTAACTATTCCTGAGACCAGTATCATTACAATAGTTACACTGCCATCTCAAGTAGACCAAGATTAACATGAGATAATAATATCACATGAAAATGAGGGCTATTATGATGACAACATCTGTTCGAACTTGGAACCTGAGGTGATAAGCCAGTAGCAAGCTATTTAAATCACATAAACCGGAAGACTATAAAGTTTATTCGGGCTACTGGTGACTAACGGGGTCTGGCCACAGATGTTGTTCATAATATAGCATGTATCGACTAATCCACGGGTACCAACACCATCAATTTCCATAACGTCCAACCACATGCTAACGTCCAAATCACCGCCCAAAGGTAAGTACAAGGCCAATACTCTAAGTCAGTACTCACTGCTAGCATTCCTTCCGTCAATCTCCATACTATCCCACAATAAGGCAAGATCCAAGCTCTCATCCAGAGCCAAGCACAAGGCCTACATCCAACTTCAACACCTAAGGCCAAAATCATGCCAATAATCATCGCCATCACTCCTTCCGTAGACCAATGCTTGACATTCGCCACACCCAACATCACCCAACAAATGAACAACCAAAAACACGCTTTTCCGCAAATCAAAAGGAGTAGACGCAAGAGGAAGCCTAAACGGGGTCTCAACCTGGGTGAGACCCAGGGCAGAGAGCTCAAGAGAAGCCCAATGATCACGGCTTCCCAAGATCTCAGCCAAGCGGCGGTAACGAGGGTGGCGGCGAGGGTTGTTGCCAAGGCCGAAAATCCCAAAACATATCGTTGGAGGGCCATCGGTGGTTGCGGGTCCACGGCGGCAAGGGCTGCGGCTGGTTGACGATCCATGGCAGGGACTTCTGATGGAGTGGAGCGGAAGCTGGCGGGGCTTCGGGTGAGATGACGAGCTCGCTTGGGGAAGAGGCCGGGAGGAGGAGGGGCGATGTCTGAGCGAAAAGGGAACCACGGGGTGGCTTGGGAAGGAAGGAGAAGAGGGGTTAAAAAGAGAAGGGGGGCACCGAAAGTCGTCGGTGTTAGGCGGGAACGGGGATCGAGGTGGGGAACCGGACAAAGGAAATAAATAGGGGGCGCCGAAAGTCATGGGTAGGTAGTATAGGGTAGGCGGGAACGGGGCTCGAGGCAAGGATGAGGACAAAGGCAATAATGAGGGGAGGTGGTAGGTGGGAAGGAATTCCAACACGTGGAAAAATCGGGTACAAGATGGGAACAGGGTGAGAAAAGAAATACGAGTTTCAAAAACATAACAGCCTATACGTGCACGCTACATTTGGCTCGTCTCAAAATCTCCAACATCATCCTCGAGTACTTCTGAACGTCCTTCGATCTGCTTCTGCTGAGGAGCTCGAACTTCTGATGATCCAAAAATTCGAACGCTACCCTCCTTAAAATAAACGTGGCTAGGGTTCAAGCAAACTAGAAATAGAAAGATTCTAAGAAGGTCAATCGAAAGGTCATCAAGATAAAGGAATGTTGGTAGTGGAGAAGATCGATGACGTCACATAATCATGATTCACGTCCTTGCGGTCCAGCGGACACGGCCAGGGAAGTGACTAAGCCAGGATCACTTATACCCAGTCAAGCTAGGTTGATCCAACAGACTTTAGCCAAGCACATTGACCGGTATCATGGTCCATTGAAGGAAGATCATCATTCATATGAGTGCCACCGACACAGAAGGATTTTTTTTACAACTAATTAATCCTATCAAAATGAATTTTTTTTAAAAGGCCAGATGGCCAACTCCATTGAGGCTAGGTAGGTCAACTCCATTAGGGCTCTCCGAGATGTTCCCGTCCGTCTTTCGAGTGTCAAACCTGCATCCATAGAAATGTCAGCTTAGTTGAGTATCGCATATGATACATCCTGGTTTTACTATACTGTTCACGAGGTATTTTGCACGGACCTGCGTGGGCCACCAAACTTGTAACGACCTGCTCTCGGGGTCCGTTACTTATTCGGTTTATTTGCAGGTTCCGCAGTTTACCAGTGAATTCAGCATAGCCACAACGCAGAGATGTACCAACAACACTCAAACCAGCTTACAGACATTATTACAGTCCAAATCAAAGTACAACAACCAACACTCTCTCACACCAATACATGAAAGGAAATACTGAAAGGAAATGCAGAAAAGGAAATACATAGTACAATACACACTCCGACAGAAAAGTAACTAAAATTCTGTGGCCTCCGGGTCGTACGCAGGCTCCTCATACTCTGGAGCAATCTCCTCAATCTGATCTTCGTCTGTCGGTGCCACAAGTGGAACCGAAGGTAAGTCACAAAGATTCTAAACAAAGAAAAGGAGTACTGTACAAGTATGACAAGCATAGGTAAAGTAAAGTACGGTGTAGTGTCTGTACAAGTGCAGAAAGTAAGGTGCATGACTGTAAAGAAGTAACCGTGCAAGCTCCACTAGAACTACGTGACTCAAGTCGGAGAGTACAATATGTGACCGTTCAGTTCGTCTCTTGCCTGGGTGCTACCCAGACGATTGCCGGAACCCAGGCAGCAGGATGGTTTGCCGAAACGCAGGCAGCTAGACAGGAGGCCGAAACACAGGCAGCTTGACATGTAGATCGAACTCTAGTCACTCCCGTACTCTCGCAAACTATGAGTTACCCCAAAACCCGGTGTTGTGTCAAGTACAAGTTCTTTACATGAACGTTCCACGGGATGTTCCAAGTCAAGTCCAACACAAGAAAGTGTCGTATGTTTCCGTGCTTCGAGCACGTAGTAGTGCGGTTCTACAAGTTCGTACGAGCACAGTGGCTAGATTTCTAAGGTTAGAACCTATCGTGACTTACCAAAATTAATACCGTTGTAGTAAGCCGGAAGAGGATCTAGGGCTTCCTCAGAAGTTGGTACACCAGAGTCTGTACCTGCAACACAAAATACTTATTTTAGAAAAACACGACCTTTTCTTATTTAATAATTAGGTTAGTTTGATTTTTAAACTCATTAAAACGGTGTCGAAAAATATTTAAAATTTTTATATAAACCTAAAATAATTATTTAGATTTTACTGCAAGAGGGGAGAATTTTCAGAAGCTTCTGTAATTTCTTATAATTTTTAGAAACTTAGAAATAGCTTAAAAAATACTAAAAACTTAAGGAACTTATATCTTCCGTAATTTCTTACGGGAGCAATACAAATCGGAATTACATGAATAAGTAGTCAAAATGACCGCTTCGAAGTCTATTGTCACATATAATTTTATCAAATATTAGTGTAGGTAAAACCAGCGAGTTACGATTTTTAGAATGAATTAAACCTATTTAATTTTTAGGTTCGAAAAATCATTCCGGAAAAAGTAGGCATCTGGTCAAGGTGAGACCAGCGCCAATGGCTCCGAAATGTCGTTTCTGATTTTCTGGGGCTATCCACACATTTTTCTGGCCCATGTATAATTAGTTATGGATTAAAAACCCTAAAACCCAATTATTAATCATTTAAAATCACGAAAATTACGAACTTCTCAATATTTACGAGTTTGCCATCGATTAAAACTTACGCAGCTTCGAAAATAAAACACCGAGGGGGGGGGGGGTTTGTGCACGGCGATGGTCGAGGCGGGGGCTGACGGTGGCGGCGACGGCGGGGGGCAGTGGCGGGGCGGCGACGGCGGGAGGCAGCGGCGGGGCGGCGCCGGCGGCGTCGGGAGCTCGCGGCGAAGCGGTGAGGAGGCTGGGGGGCTTCGTCGGCGTGCCTGGGCGGCGGCGGTCGAGGTCTGCGGCGGAGGGCGGTCGGAGACGGTGGCTGCGGCTAGGGGCTACGGCGGCGGCTCCTTCCGACGGCGACGAGGCGCGGGGCTGACGGAGATGAAGGCGACGGCGGCTGCAGCTCCGACGTCGCGGCGAGGCTCCGAGGGCGGCGACGAGGTCGGAGGAGAGGCGGCGGGTTGCTTCGGGGTGCTCGGGGCGGCGAGCGGCGGTCACAGCCGCCGGACGGCGAGGGGCGGAGGAGAGAGACTGAGGGGGGAGAGAGGCGGGAAAGAGAAGTGAGATAAAGAGGGGGGTTCGAACGGGGGAGTGTGTGAGCGAGAGAGGGTTGCCTGGGGGGATTTTATAATTAACTTAATTAATATAAAATTAGCTAGTAATTAAATACTTAGTCAAACAATTTAATGATGTTAGGTAGGTATTAGGCTTACTTTTTGACTAAGTGTGGAAAGAAAACTAACCCATGAATCACATGGGTATAGCTTACGTGATGGGTTGGATTAATTAAAATAGCTAATAGTGTAATTAGGTAGGTAAACATGTAATTAGTAAAAACAGAGATATTAACAATTTACGAAAATTACGATTTGCCCCTGAGACCAAACGTGTCCGAAAAATTACGAAAACATACCCACGGAATCGTATCGTCGCGAGGATGGCGACTACGAAGTCCATTTCAGGGTTTGGGCTACGGGAATACTAGTTTTTGGCCAAAACGTTTGGAAAGCGGGTTTGCGGGTTCTCTACTGAAATGATATCCGAAAATTATGAAATTAATGTGGGAGGCTCTAAATGATCATAGGATGCTACTGCAGGAGTTTGAAAATGTTTTGAAAGTGTTTGAATAGAAAATAAATTCGTCGAGCTAAAACGGTAATTTTGGGAGACGAATTTTAACAGAAATGTTTTGGGTATTTGAGGAAATCTGAAATTGCTAACATACAATACGATAAGTCTAGTACTCTAAAATATTTTTATAAGAATTTTTAAAGTCAGTTTTGTTAGAAAATTCTTGACTAACATTTATAATGTAAAATTTATTCTTAAAAATACGTATAAATATGTAAATTGAACTGTTGAAAATTACTGGTCGTTACAAAACGTCGTCAATTGTATAATAGATTATTAGCATTATTATTTTTAAATTTAAAATAAAAAATGATTGCTGGATATTCAAATAATTTTAATTTTGAAGATAAGATAGAAAATGTTGTGAGTGAGGGGCGTCCCCACCACTTATCCCTCCATTACTCCCTGCATTATTGGCTTAATAGGGACTTTTGGTTTCTATGTGTCCCTTCTTATACCCTATGAAAATATAAATATAGGACCATGGCTATTAGCCATGGTTACTCTTCTCTAAATTTTCCAACACGTTATCAGCACTTCAGCTCTCAATTATTTGAGCTTTTTCTCCTGTATCCCCTCAAATTTAACCCTCTACGCGCTAAGGAATCTATTTTTGTTGCGGCAATCCGGCTTGCGGCAATCCGTTGCGGGGATTTTTTGGGCGTATCGGGAGCGGGATTACTGTCTACGGATTTTTCTTATTACGATCGTCCCTATATCTTTTGATCTAGAGGTAACTTTTTCGATCCAGTAGATACTTACAAAATATTGTTAGCTATGATTTAACATAGTTTTTCTCGAGGCTTGTATAAATCTGCAACATCTTGATAAACATCAAAATTAAAAAAAAACTAAAACCGCAGAAAAATCTCTAGATATTTTATCACTTTTGATGCCTTCTCCTGGTTGTCCTTAGATGGAGGCCATGCATATGTTTGATCTCTAGCACTATATCTTGGGGATATTTCTTTAAATGCTAATGCGGACAACAACACAATGAAAGTAGAGTTCCAACAGGTGGAAACATCAACTATTAATCTCCTTGATAATGGCAATTCAAGCTACTTTTCAATTTGAGCAAAGTTTTCAAGATATCATAGGGACAATTTCAGATATTTCATGCATTCACGAAGATTTTTCAAAGATGTTTTTCATAGGTGCTAGTCCATCTTGAACCAAAAGGTTTAACATGTGCACACAACAATCCGCATGGAATTTCTCCCCTCCAAAACAAAAAAAAATAGCAACGAGCAAACGCTCATTCAAATTTGTACTCCGACCCCCCCTCCCCCTCCCCCCGCGGACAAGGGGCTCTCTGATCCTGCCGGGGCTGTTTTGCGTAGACAAGGGGAGAGGAGGGGACACAATCTGTTAGATGAGGGGTTGGGGATTTTTTGCATTCATCAACCCTAAAATTTGTTTTTTGGGCTTGTGATAAATTAATTTTTACCCATGGGCCTGCAGCCCAAATCTTAATTAGTTTTGCTGTTTATTGGGCCAGAAGCCAAGTTAATAACATTACCTATTACAATGAGTATTATTTTGCTTATGGGCCTGCAGCCCAAATCAGAATAAAAATAAATTAATTTTGTTTGTTTTAATTTGGGCCAGAAGCCCAGTTAATCAAATTACAAATTAATTTTTTAAGATCCATGTTAAAATTGCTAATATTATGTAAAACATCTCTATTGCATTGTTAATTATTTATGGATTATTAGGATTTTTCAAAATATAATTATCTTAAGGATCCAGCGACCGCTCTGCCGTTAGTAATCTAAACTAACTGTGTATGACGTCTCCCCGTGGTCCGAGAGATTATTATATTTTATAGTTTCTTTTTCCATATTATATATGCCAGAGTTATATGAGTGGTTGTTTCTTTGTGCATGTAGCATATTTAAAACTGCGTGGATGTTTATATAAGTTAAAATGTGTTTTTGGGATCGACCAGTTTGATACCTTTAATTTCCTTGCACTTTTATTTTCTTTTGAGAGAATTTGTAAGTGAGGATTGTATGTATAAATGCCAAAGATCGGTGTACCAATAAATGAAGACGGAGGTGAAATTTGCAAAAGATAGGGACCCCTTCTGGGTTTCCAACTTGTATTTTTCTTTTCTTTATGAACTGTAAATCGGACTTTGGACTTTGTACGTTTTTTGGGTATCTGGCCGATCACCACATTTTATTTATTTTATTCTTTATGCATGAATTTACATTTTAATTAATTCATGCTTATTTTAAATTGCATAGATAAATGGAAAAATTGGCAAGCGTCGATTTCGAGGTTCTTGATGCTGTAGGAAAGAATTACCTGAGTTGGCAAGTGGACCTGAAGTTCCACTTGCGTTCGATGGCCCCCCTTGGCTCAATTTTGACTCCTTCATTGGCCCCAGCAGCGGCCGATGCTACTGCTAGTAAGGCCCCAGAAGCAGCCCAATCATCTAGCAGCACTCCTACCACTGTCTCTGATGTGGATAAGGTGAAAGCCATTATCTATATCAGGAGACATATAGATCGGACCTTAAAGGCCGAATACCTAACGGTAGAGGACCCAATTGAGTTGTGGACGGCGCTGGAGGCACGGTATAGGCATCAGATTGATGTCATATTACCACGTGCCAGTTATGAGTGGGAAAATCTCCGACTTCAGGACTATAAGTCCGTGGCTGAGTACAACTCGGCACTTCATAATATCACCTCACGCCTGAAGTTGTGTGGTGAAGAAGTCTTGGAGACCCGCATGTTGGAGAAGACATTCACCTCGTTTCACGAGAAAGATGCGATCCTCATGCAACAGTATCGTGAACGCAACTTCATGAAATTCTCTGACTTGCTCTCTTGCCTTCTACGGGCGGAACAAAATAGAGATTTACTGCTTGCCACTCATAATTTGCGCCTTGCTAGTACTGCCCATATCCCTGAAGCCCACCATGAGTCTTCCCAGAAGTGGAAAAACAAGAAGAAGGCTAGAAAGAACAAAGGGAAAGCTTTAATGAAGCCAACAAGAGGAGCACCCCCCCAGACCAACAACAACAACAGTGGGAAGAAAAACTTCACATGGAATAATAATAACACTGGTCCAGTGCCAATTCCAAAGAAGAACTGGGAGGACATATGCTATAGATGTGGCATGACCGGACATTGGTCAAGAAACTGTCGCACTCCTCGCCACCTCCAGGACCTGTATCAGGCGAGCCTGAAGCCTCCACTTGAAACAAACCTGGCAGATATTTAAGCTTTGACCAAGTTCACTACACATGACTTCGAGAATGATGATCTGCTCGATTGAGCCATATCTTTATATCTATGCATTTAAATCTATATAGCTTCATCTGTAGTTTGCTTTGAATGAACTTTATTTTGAATTACTCAAATAAATTTCCACTTTGCATTAATACAAATGAAATGTGATATATTGTGGACAGTGCATCGATGCACTGGTAAAGCATTTAAATTGCCCACACATACAACGAGACTAAAAGATGCATTTTTCTCTCCTAATTCATAGAGTAATCTCCCAAGTTTCAAATATATTTCGTTTAAACGAACATAACTTGGAAACTGTGGATAATAAATAGTGAATATCTTTATGTAACTCGTCAAGAGGATGGCCAGAAGACCATCTACGCACGATTTCATTGGACCCCCGTCGGGTCCCTATCATTACAGATATTCATCCTATATAAAGCCAACTTGACTGAGCACTAGAAGTGCCTTTCATTGCCAGAGTTTTCACCTCTGGCACAATAGACTTGGTCACCCTGAATCAGCGATGATGGACGCATCATCAAATGAATCCTTTGGAGAACATGAAGATTCTTCAAAAGGTTGAGTTTCCTTGTCACCCTTTGTCATAAGTGAAACCTAATAGAGAGACATTCCCTCCTGAAAGTGGGATTAGAGTCTCCTGGCTTCATTGAGAGAATACATGGTGACCTTTGCGGGCCTATTCACCCTGTAAGTGTCCCATTTCAGTACTTCAATGTACTATAGATGCATCTACTAGATGGTCTTATGTATGCATTTTTGTTCACCCGCAACCTAGCTTTCTAAAAAGCTGATAATGTGGGTGAATTCACTTCACAGGTCTTTCAAGACTACTGCCAAGCAACTGGCATTGAAATTGAACATCATATAGCATGTTCATACTCCGAATAGGTTATCAAGAGTCTCTGATAAAGAGACTACAATGGATTTCACGTCCATTGTTAAATCCCAGTTGCATGTGGCTTTTTAGGGATACGCCATACTGCATTCCGCATCACTTATCACGATACGGCCCTCTTGTGGCCATATCTTATTGCTGATGCCGCTTGCTTATGGTTCACCACCAAACTTATCTCATTTGAGAGTGTTTGGATGGGCTAATATATGTCCCCATATCACCACGTCTTGATAACTGTGATTTTGATGAGCAAAGTCTCATTATAATATGCACGCAGTTTAAAAAAGCCTAAAACTTCTGAGACCATATCATGGGACACAAAAGTCCTAATCTCGTTATGATCCGCATACTATTTCTGTGTGAAAATGAGATCCAGAAGATCCTTCACATTCAGACTAAAGTATATCAATTGGCGGATAAATTCACGGACAACCATAAGATTGTTCGTTCACACATCCCTGCTGCCAACACCCCAGCTAGGATTGACATCTCCATAGATGAATGCAATCACTAGTAGCAGAATTGGCTATACCCCAATTAAAAAGAGGTCGCCCGCCAGGTTCAAAAGATAAAGTTCCTCGGAAGAGGAAGATTCCTAGAGATATTAAAATGATCCCTCCACATGATGCTGAGCTCAGACCAGCGACCTCTCACATCCCGATTTTCCCTGCAGAGGAAACAATAGGAGAAACATCATTATATTACGTACGTATTGGAGCGGTATTGGACAAATATAGCACAGTCGTCGATGACGATTTTGTTTTCGATATTGCCGTTCACGTCGCTGAATACGACGATGACGTTTAACCCACTTTTCTATAGCGTAAACGCATAGATTGGCCAAAGTGGGACGAGGCAATAAGAGTAGAGCTGGACTCACTCTTGAAAAGCAAAGTCTTTGGACCAGTAGTCCCAACACCTGAATGTGTAAAACCTATGGAATATAAGTTGGGTTTTCATAAGAATAAGAAATGAAGGAAATGTGATCATTTTCCTATTTTCATATTAAGCCTAAACATCTCTGGAAAAGCCATTAAATGCAGCTCATGGACATTGTGACTGCATATCTATACGGCTATATAGATATAGAGATCTATATGAAACTTCCAGAAGGGTATACTCTACCCCCAGAGATGAAAGAGAGACGTATGAACGTCTCCTCTGTACAGGCTTCAAAGATCATTATATAATCTTATGCAATCACGAAAAATGTGGTATACAAGATTTAGCGAATTCCTTGCTAAACAAGGATTCCCTAAATAATGAAATCTCCCATGTATCTTTATCAAAGGAACAGGGACGAGATTTATATTAGTCGCCATCTATGTGGACGATTTAAATCTAATAGGATCTCCTGCAAAGACCATTGATATATCTGATAGCCTTAAGCATACATTCAAAATGAAATACCTAGACAAAATAAGGTATTGTCTTGGCTTACAGATTAAACACTTTCGTGGTGGAATCCTTTTATACCTATCATATTTCTCATAAACCAGGAGTTTATGAAGAAAGATGTCCATTTGCAATCTATTACAAATGGATGCATATTTATGATGCCTTCCAGTCGCTGGAAGAGGGTGAGGACATCCTAGGTCCTGAAAAACCTAGCTCTAGTGTACTAATTACACTCCTTTATCTGGCCAACTACACGTGTCTCTAATAGAACGTCTGTAGTAAAGCTGTTAGCCAGATACAGTGCTGCCCTGAAGAGCACCACTGGACCAAGGATAAGCTGCTTCTGCGCAACTTCTAAAGGTCAAGGATCAGCATCCAAGGAATAAACATCGCATATGCAGGTTTACAGACCATCGCGATGACTAAGCACAAATGATCGGCCACCTCCTAAAGATCTACGCATCGGCATCATCCTCCAAAAGTCTACATCTTCTGAGAAACTCATCAGCCAAAAAGCATATCTACAATACGCTCATCTAGGTCCAGCAGTACCTTGCAGACACGTTGTAGACTGAGTAAAAGAATACATACGTGGAGTCATCTACCAAACTTCGAAGCGCACATCACTCTTGAGTGCCACTGTTTTCCAGTAGCCGCTAGATATGAGTGAAACTTGTAAGGATGAGTGATGATTGTATTTGCTTTCAGAACATGATGGATGT
Organism: Scilla litardierei; assembly: GCA_030789695.1. NCBI lineage: Eukaryota > Viridiplantae > Streptophyta > Magnoliopsida > Asparagales > Asparagaceae > Scilla > Scilla litardierei. The sequence continues at coordinate 139,156,886 of CM061139.1, forward strand.
ATAGACGAATAGGAAATGACTGTATAGATATGTAGGAGATCTGCAAGCCTGAAGCTTGTACAGACCAGGGGGAGTTGATAGTAGAGTTGTAGTCTTTTTCCCTTAGCTATGGATTTTCCCATTGAGTTTTTCATAGCCAAAAGGTTTTAATGAGGAAACCTCATTTAACTCTGGACCCTGAAGTGTCCACCTCTAATGACAGCTGAAAGACCTACAAGCCTGAAGCTTGTACGGATGAGGGGGAGTAACTTGTGTGTTGCACTCTTTTCCCCTTAAGCTGTTGGTTTTTCCCACTGGGTTTTCCACAGCTAAGGTTTTAAAAAAACGTAATTTTCCAAAACGTGCGGTTGTCTTTATCCTAAAAAAGATTAATTCTGTTGCTATCAAGTTGGACCCACAAATATCAAAAGTATGTTTAAAATTTAATCCCAACCATTCATTCCCCTACAATTAATCATGGCCCTCTTTCTATCAACCCCTTTGTCCTAGTCAGCTTGTCCTAGTCAGCCCTAGAATTCAAAAATCGATGTCAAATATATAATAGATTACTAGTGAATGCCCATGTCCGGAGGGCAAGGCGAAGATCGTCTCCCTAGTACGAAACCGAGGGGACAGTCGGTTCACGGGTGAAATGGCGACGGGGTCAGTCGTCTCCCGAGCGCACGAATGACGAGGACAATCATCTTCCAGACGCAATACTAACGGCAAAAAGAAATCCCGGGTCAGTCGTCGCAGTGGCACAAAAGCAGGGAATAAAGCGCAAAAAAACACGGGTGCAAAGCGGAAAAAGAGCGATTGCAAATCCGTAAATAAGGAGAAGAAGATGGGTCTTTGGGGTTTATGAAAAAAACAAAGGCAAACTTGCAAATAAGGGGAATATAGTGGGTTTAGGGTTCCACCAAAACACCCAACTCCACACCCAACTACTCACAGACACTCCATTGTGCCCCCCCCCACCGCGCGCCAAAACTCTCCCAAACATTTTGTCCTAGTCATATTTTGATGTTATGTAGGACAAAGATTCAAAAAAAGGCCACATTTGTATAATAGACTAGAAAGTGCCCGTGCCCAGAGCGCACAGAGACAGTCGTCGCCCGGACGCAAATGGTGCAAAAAGCGTGGGTGTGTGAGAGAAGAGGGTTGGGGGGGGGGGGGGGGGGGGGGGCAAAAGGGGGAAAAACAGTGACTAAAATACAAAAAAATCACGAAAACCCCCACTCCAAACCCAAGACCAGAACCCTACCCAACCCCCACGGGGCCCCCACCAGCGTCTCAGTCAGCAACCCAAAATATGACTTGAACAAAACTTCCATGTATGACAAAATTTAAAAAACGTCGTCAATTGTATAATAGATTATTAGCATTATTATTTTTAAATTTAACATAAGAAAAAAATGATTGCTGGATATTCAAATAATTTTAATTTTCAAGATAAGATAGAAAATTTTTAATTAGTAGTCGGCCCAGTGACAAGTGGCATATGTGTCTCGTTTCCAAGCTTACATGCACCATTCAAATGCGGAAAAATAGTGGTAGCCACAATTAATAAAGAAGAGCCGGATTTGGTAAAAAAGGCTTTTTTTTAAAAGGAATAACGATAATTAGTATTGAAAAATAATGGAGTACAAGGCAGACGGTTCATTTAGCAAACATCAGCTTCACACCACCTCATAATACAGCAATCCCTAAATCAGCATTATTACACAAAATCCACATCGTTTCAACTTATTTAATAATGTTGAGTGTTCATTTGTATACAGAGTCCAATTCTAAGCAGAAACCAGTCCAACAAACGCAAATCAGTGAAGTGAAAAAAGAAAAAGATGGTATAAAGCTATGAACAGCCGTGCAAGGGGATCTCTCCCAAGTGAGAGAATTTTGCACCCCCACTGGTTCGGCTTCCTCTCGCCCCTGCCAGTTCCAAAGCCTTGAATGTGAAAATCTAGATAAACAGAACAGAGACTATCAGTTATATTCCACAGCAAAAGAAGATAAAAAATCATAACTTGCATCCAATGATTATGACCAGTTAAACATGAAAAATGTATTGAGTGATTATTTGGAGAATTCAAGTTGAAAGGGGTGTAGTCTAACCGATCATGAAGACGTGAAGGTTGGCCTTGCCAAAACTCAACAAGGGTTGGACTGAGTCTGTATCCACCCCAGTACTCCTGTTTAGGAATCTAACTTCTGGGAAAAACAAAAGGGACCAGGTTAGCTTATGTTAGTCTAAAATCTACTCTTTTCTGCACATCGAGAACTTGGCACCTGAAGGTTTTCGCTAGATTTTTTTGTTGTTGAAAAGTTATAAATTTTATTCATTTAACTCGAGCAATTACAATAATAGACTAGAAGCAATATTTACGTACAAGTACATACAAGTAAACTAACATGACACTAAGGTCTCAATACAAAAACAATTAACAACAAAATCATGACCAGTTTTCATCCAAATCTCCTTTTAGGATGTCTTGTTCTTGAACTCCTCCTACGAGTTAGGGTCCTATTAATGGGAGTTTTGCTCAAGATCTCATCTAGCCATTCTGCATTATCTATTGTTGCTTCATCATCCACCTGCAACTCATTTTCATATTCTTCATTTTCCTCCTTATTCACTTCATTGTTGGGTTCATCAATGTTAACATTCTCATATGTACCACCATTATCAACAATATCATTCAAAGGAGTGTTCAGATCATTAATAGAAGCATTGAGGCCTTTATCCATAGAAAGGGAATCATTATCCAGAGTAATGGCCTCCTCACAGAATACATGTTCTGTAGCGGCTGAATGCACTAGTTCAGGATTGGAGAAAGAGTTTGATTGGGAAACCACAATTTCATGAACAGACACTTGAGTATTTGACTGGCCAAAACACTAACAGGCAGAGCAACATGGAGGGAGATTCCCATACTCGACATGAATGGTGGAGGTCACATCGTCTACAACCATAACTTCAAGGGTAGAAGGTAACATCGTACTAGCATCAATTTCAATAAGTATCTAGCATATGAAAATCTATAGCATGAAGCTGTAACATTATCCAAATATAGGGGATTGCCAACTAGACTAACAATCCTGCTAATACAATTCTCTACCAGAATTTTAACGATAGTGCAGGAAAGCGCACCCAAACCGAGATTGAAGATACCGAGATTGAAGATAGCGAATCCATGTTCATAGTCAAGTTTGGTGTCCAACGCCGTAGAACTATGACCCGCTTATCAAACAACCATGGACCTTCCTGCAGAACTCTGCAGCAATCTTCTTCTAATTCAAATGCAAAAAAGAAGAAGCCATTTTCACGAGGGTGGAGTTGGAGATTACCCTTAGGCCGCCATAGACATTGAACATAAGCATGAAGATGAGCATAGAATGGCTTATCCCCCACAACATATCCAACTAGAGTCTTATCCCATTTAGCAACATTAGCGGTGACGACCTCCTTAGGGATCCATACTAATGATTTGCCTTCCAATCCTTGCTGTGGAGCAAAGTATCAACGCGTACTAGTGTCCTCAATTGGACGTACCACCAAGAAAAAAGAGCTCCAAGTGTCTTTCCCAGATTTCGCAACTCACAGAATGGGCCGAGGCTTGCCACTTGTTTCCAGATTCCTTGGGTTTTCGCTAGATATGCATGGAGGACTTTTTTCTACATTGTTGCCCGGCTTACATTTGCTCAAAAGCAAACTATAGAAAGACTTCAAAGAATAAATAAGGTGGAGATAGGTCTGCAAGTATAAATTCACAATTTTGCATGTTAATCACAAGCCAAATTATATGCAAGTCTTTAATATCCTCTGATTTCTGCTCAAATTTTTCTTTTTTACCTAGGTAGCTCATACTGTCTCCCCTAGGCTCCTCTGCCACCAAAAGTTTCCTTAACCAGGAATTTAACATTAATAAAAAGTTTCTCTGATTGAGAAACAACCAGAACAGCTGCATTACCCGAACTTTTGCATAATAAAATAATACATCATATCTTCACTAAACATGCATATTTTGAATTTTTTACATTTCCCATCAAAAGGACATGCTCTAAGATTAGGGATTAAGAAACTGACCCATTATAAGATCTCTTTTCCAATTCTGCATATGCATGGTGAAGCACATGCCTTTCAGCAACAGTACTACCCTGCCGTAAAGCCAAAAACATTAAAATCTTCCAATCTTACAATAACATGCAATTTGAAGACATTTAAATGATAAAAAGAGGGTCAAACAAAAAAAGACATGTTTGCTGACAATTGCACCAAGCTGACTTCCACGAGGACAACCATGAAAGTGCTTCTCTGACTCCTCATCAGAAACCTCCTGAACTGTTCCTTGTACTCTTACCTGAATATTGTTACATCGATCTTAACATTTTATTCCAAAAGATGGTAGGAAAAAAAATCAACATGCAAAATTTTCTTATCAGCATGCGTTCCAGTAAACTTTTCAGTGGATATCCGAAGAGCGCCAATCAATCAACTACCAAAATAATTTGCACCAAAATTTTGGAAACAATTTCCATTAGTAAATATTAAGCTTAAATGAAGATTACAAGTTTTATAGCAAAGGGTTTTTGAGGGAGTTTAAAAGATAAACCAGAAGAAAAAAATTACAAGAATAAAGGAGGATGTAGGGGATGAAACTCAAGAGAATGCAAAAACCCTACTTTTCATGTTTTATTTCCTTCTTTTGTAGCATAGTCTCGATACCGTCATGGAATCAGGAGTCTGATTTAATAACTTGTTAGATGGGCCATCAAAAATAAAGTAATGTCAAATTGTGTTCAGAACTTTCATATCTTTCATTGTTGTTTTGTAGATCAGCTGGATTCTACTTGCAGCTGACAGTGGCGGAACCAGGCCTTTGGCTTGATGGGGTCCCAATACATATATTTTTTTGGGAGGCAGCCTATTACAAATACATTAATATATACATACCCACATATATATACATATATACATACTTATATATTTTTCTGAAATTTTGGTGGGGGCAAGTCTCCCCACAACGTACAGGGTAGTTCCGCCACTGGCTTTGGTATCGGTTAGAACTTTATTTAAATTGGGATCTTGTTTTTCACTGAATAATTATGTGAGCTTTTTCCCAACAATTTCAGAATTGCATTTACATGGAAACATATTGGCATGGCCGACTTCAAAAGATGAGACTTCATAGATTTTATGATATCTCAAGCAGGTCCTCAGGTTTTGGATATCAGTCAAGCTTTATATTACAGTCAGAATTGCAGACCTCATTTGGGGGAACACATGGAAATACTGTTAAGAAGAGAATGCATTATTTTTATGAGATCTCAAGCATGTCCACATGTTTCATATCTGTTGTTGAATTGGGTGAATGTGTGCATTTCCCCCTTTTTATCTCTAACTCCACAAAATTTCAGTACCTCTGCCATAGGCCCACAAATCCATTTGCTTTGCAATGCAATACATGAACTACGGCATGCAGATAATTTGAGTTTGTGAACTTCATATATGGATAAATAAACAGTACCCAATGAATAGACCTTCCATGAATAGACTCATATCATCTGGCAGAAAACATGTTTAAAATCAGCTTGGAAAGGAAAACTTGTTGCATGAAATGATACCAGATGTAATCAGACCAGTTGGAGAGGATAATAACATGACGGTTAAGATGACTCCAATGGAAAAAAACGTGATGCATGAGGGTTCTCAGGCAAGTCTCGGGCTTTTTGGCTTCATGGTTGGTATACCTAAGAGAAGAGGAGAACATAAGTAGTAAATGTGCAATCTTTTTTATTCACAAACCACTACCTAGCATCAGCAAATGATTTACAGTTGAGAATTACAACAGTAATATGTTTGCTTAACAAAGTACAAAAGCTGAAACAGTGATATATAAACCAGTAGATGATCACTAAAGAAACAAAGCCTTCTTTGTCTACTCCTTTCAGAAGAACTATTCACAATGAACTGCACAAAAAATTTCAAGAGCAAACTATTTACATATATAAATCCCAAGACTAGCATGTGGAAAATTGCCACTTAATGGGTTGTACATTGAATGAACGCCGCACAAGGTAACAAAGATGGAAGGAAGAATGATGCGACTAGGGGGTGCGATGGCCTTAGTTGCAAACTTGTGATTTTGGGGTCTAGGGGTATTTTCGTAATATTAGGAAATCTGAATTATAAATGTATATAGGATGGGTTCATTAGGATTATCGAAAATTTGAGAAAAGAATTGAGAGTAGGAAGATTTGGATCTTGGGGATTTTAGGCTCTTATCTCGAAATAAAAAACTAGGAGAGCGGCCTCTTCTCGAATTGAAGACACCTATCTTGTTATCTTTATTTAAAATTCATTAAAAATCCCCCTTTTCCCCTAAATCAACTAAAATCCCTAATTTTATCTTCTATTTCTCATTTGAATCATATCAACTTGGTATCAGAGCAAGATTTTGATGGCGGCAATGAAAAAAATCGAAGCTTTGGTGCTAAAACTCGACGCCAATGTGGAGGGAGTGAAGAAATCTTTTCAATCGGTGGAGTAAAGGATCACGTCTTTGGAGGAAAGGATCGTTGTCCGAGTGCAATCGTCAATGGAATCCTTGTTAAAGGCAACTTTAGAAACCCTAAAGAAGAAAGGAGATTCAGAGAAACCAGATCTGAAGGAAGATGACGATAACAATCTAGATCTAAAGCAAAAGGCACGGGCTTTGACAAAGAAGAAGGAGAAAGTCGACGACTTTATGCAAAACCACCTCCGACGACGTAGATCTGAAGCAAAATGTGAGATTTTTGGTCGACAACCAAGAAAAAGTCGTCGACTTTGAGGAAGAACAACCAGCGACGTCAGATTTAATCAACGAGGACTACTACGATGCAGATCTAAGGCACCACTATCTCGAAAATAAGTGACAGAGGCGACAGCCCCCTAATTCATTGCCAAGGGCACCACGGCCCCTTGATGGACCGCCGGGGTACCAAATACCAGGGAGGCCCGTCCTGGAGCCAAAGTCCAGGGCAGCCCATCCTGGGGCACGTGAGCCCTGGGTAGGCCACACATGGCCTGGCGGCCCTTGGGTGGGCCGCTTAGGGGCCCACGACCCCTGGGCGGCCTTCTAAAGGCCCACATGCCCCGATTTGTAGATGGATGCATTCCTAAGCCTTGGCGACAGCACTTTGAGCACGACAAACCTTCAGGCGGGCTCAACGATCACGGTGGTTTCGTTGCAGACTACGAGGAATTTGAAGATTATCCTGAAGATGATCTGAACTTCGCGGGGGACTGTGGAGACTTTGAGTGGACCAAAGACAGAGGATGATGCCGCAAGGCTAAAAGGACCATACAGGAATGGCATGCCATGTGATGGTGGAGAAGCTAGGAGGGGACAAGCACCCCCATTTGTAGTAGCATGACCCACGGATTTCATGCATCACCTTGAGGACAAGAAGTTCTTTGGGGGTGGAGTAATGATGCGACTAGAGGTGCGACGGCCTTAGTGGCAAACTTGTGATTTTGGGGTCCAGGTGTATTTTCGTAATATTAGGAAATCTACATTATAAATGTATGTGGTATGGGTTCTGTTTCAGAGTGTTTTCTCACTACAGTATCGTTGACCGTGGACTGCCCGGTCAACATGGCCAAGGGGCCGATTAGGGTCCCTTGGGTGCGTCGATCGCGTGTAGACGCGACGCGAATCGGAGATGTAGTCGACGTAGAGCACGTCAGCTGGGCCGGGTCTGGATCCTCGGCCTCTGGGGGGCTGAGGGGAAGCCTCGGCCCGGTGTGAGATGCTCGGCCTCGGACGGTCGGACGACGAGGGGAAGCCTCGACGCCTTGGCTTGACGCGCGACCGACGCGGAGCTGAGGGGAAGCCTCGGCTCAGATGGGTGCGCTCGGCCTCGGTCGGTCGAATGACGAGGGGTAGCCTTGGTCGTCTCGCTTGATGCGCGGCCGGCGTGGAGCTGAGGGGAAGCCTCGGCTCGGATGGATGCGCTTGGCCTCGGTCTCTCCTGGCGTCGAGGGGTGGCCTCGATGCCTTGGCTGATGCTTGATGGCGTTCGCCTGGTGTCGAAGGGAAGCTTCGGCACTTGGATCTAACGTCTTCCTGAGCAGACGAGAACACTCGTCAGGGAGGCCGGACCTTGGTTCCGGCCAAATCCCCTCCGATGCCTAAGTCAGATGACAGTCTGAAAGAGGAGGCTCGGCGGGGACGGTTCGACTCGAGAGGAGATCGGAACGACGTCCTCCGGCGCGAGCGGGGGGAAGGAGATGAAGTGGGGGAACTAGGTCGTTGATGGAGTACCTTAGGTTTTGTTACCTGAGATGCGGTCATTTGTTCAGTCGTCCTCCTAGTCCTTTTATAGGCCTCTTGCCATGACTGCCCGTCATCCACGTCCTTCGCCCGCCCCCAATCGCGCCCCCTCGATCCACCCCCCCACTCGCCACTCGCCCGCGCCGTGCCAGCACCTCCCCTTAATGGTCATAAAAGGGGTGGCGGATTTCGTGGGGGCGGTTATCCGTGGGTGAGTCGCACGCTTCCCGAGTCGGGACGATTTGACATTCGGGGGCCCTCTAGTGGGCCTTGTCGGGCGGGCCCGATCTCGCCGATGGGCTTCTGATCGGTAGTCGGGTTTCTGGGCTCGTGTCTTTCGGGCTTCGGCCAAATAGGCGTAACAATTGCCCCCATCGGTCGGGTCGATCGGCCTCGGTTGGTTCGGCTCGGCCGATGTGACTTCCACCGATTTTGACAGGCTCGTCAGTCGAAGCTGATTCATTAATTGGGCATCATCATGAGTCGGTCCGTTCGATACCTTCAAGACGCGGGTTCCGAAGCGCCGTCGGTCCCCTGATGCTGCCACGTGTAACTGCGGGTTTATCCCCACCGTTCACGAGGTCGTCTTTGGTAGAGAAGCTGTGCAGGTTGTGAGCCGCCATCCCGTCATCTTCTTCTTCGTGTTGATCTTGATCCTGCCCGAGCTCTGCCCCATGTCGCCTTCCTCTGCCACTGGTTCGGGTCAGCCGGAGCGTGACGTCACTCCTAACCTGATGGGTAGTCCTCCTTCGGCGATTCGTCGACATGGGGGCGAGCTTTCAGGGGTGCCTCCAGAGGTTTTAGCGTGGCCTTCGTCGGTCTGTGCCACCACCATCGGGGGTATGCGCTCCGCCTACCTGCTTCCACCTTATTCGGCTCGTGCTCCCGGGTCCGACGAGCGGATCTGCCTTCCCGGTCCCAACGAGGTTGGAGTGTACGAGAAGTGCTTCCGCTACGGGCTCCGTTTCCTGCTCCACCCCTTTATCATCGAGTTCCTTCAAGCCTACAACGTGGGCTTGTGCCAATTCTGCCCCAACGCCATCGGGCTCCTCGTCGGGTTTGTCGTCATCTGCATGCTGAAGGGAGTGGTGCCCTCCCTCCGCCTCTTCGTCCAGTTCTACCGCATGAGTCATCACCAGTCGGGGGCGTGGATTTACATCAGCGTCCGTCCGAAGATGAGCCTTGTGTTGGGGTTGCCGAGCTCCCTGAAGCGTTGGAAGGGGGAGTACGTATTTGTCGTTTTCCCGTCGAGTGTACCTTTCCTGATTCGTTGGGAAGCGGCCGGTATGGTCATCCTTGATCTGGGTGACCCAACTGTCGCCGAGCTGCAGACGGCGAAGGCCCTGCTGGTGATTCCTTCGAGGGATTAGATGATCGACGTCCTCTTCAGCAGCTATAACTTGCGCAAGACTGTGTGGCCCTTGGGTAAGTTCTCCGAACGTTCGCCATTCGGGGTTGCTCGGGCTCTTCTCGGCCCCTTACTTCTTCTTTGGGTGCAGGTGGATTCCCTCTCGATTCTTCTCCCGCTAGCCCTCACGTGCTGGCCCCGGATCCGGGCCCGCGTAAGAGGGATCATGTGTTGGAGGTCCGGAAGAAGCAACGGATCGTGACCTCTGCTGTGGGTTCCAAAAGGAAGAAGGGGCCATCTCCCTCCACCCCCTTGTTGGAGTCTTCCAAGAGGGTCCGCGGGGAGGCCGAGGAAGTTAACGTCTCGCCGTCCGCTGATCAGCACCGGCCTGCCCCTGTTGAGATTGCCTGGCCGTGGGTCGGCCCCTCGCCTCTCTCGAACGGTTCTCTCCCTGATGCCTACGATCGGCATCTAGGCGTGTTTCGCTCCGACCCGGGCGAGTTTCCTTCGTCAGGGGAAGGCCTTCTTCGTCCACGCTTCCCGGTGGGGGAGAAGGAGTCGGTGTTTTTGAGCCGCAGAACTGCCACACGAGTGGCCGAGAATAGTTGCCTCCCTCCTGATCAGGCCGCGCTGGATGGAGTCAGAGGCGACTGTTTGGCCACCTTCGTGATTCAGGCTGGCCAACAGGTGGAGTGTCTCTGCTTGCTCTCCCTCTAGTTGCTTTCGCCGTCTTACCTTTGTCGCCTTGGTGCAGTTGTCCTCGGTGGGACTTTCGATGAGACACCAGTTTGCGGCGCTCCCTAAGGCCAAGTCCGACGTCGGGCGAGATCCTGATGTCCACGGTGATGAGGGGGAGGCAGGTCAGTTAGACGAGGCGCGAGTCAAGTCCTTGGAGACCCGCATAACTGAGCTGTCCTCTGCCCTCGAAGAGTCAGACCGTGAGAGAGCCTTGGCTTTGGTTGGAAAGTCAAAGGCCGAGGAGCGGATCGCCGTGCTTTTGGGAGACGCCGACACACCTGGGGGAGATGACGAGATCCCCGTCTCCGTTGCTGCCCCCGAGGCCCTGGAGCTCTCCGATCGTCTGGAGGCGGCGAAGGAACGGGAGAGGGCTCTCCTTGCTCGACTCGGCGAGAGATCCCGGGAGATTGAGGTGGAGAGGGCGGAGCTCCAACGCCAGATCGAGACCTTGAAGGCTCGGGTGCGTGAGCTTGAGGAGGTGGATCCGTCCCAGATCGCCCAAGACGCTGTGGAGGAGTATGCCACCTCCTTTGTTGAGTCAGCCGTGGCTGAGGCGTTCGAGAAGGGTTACGCCCGTTGCCAATCCGAGATCCAGAAGAAGTTCCCGCTCTCGGGAGTCAATTTCGAGGATCTCCGGGCGCACTCTGACGGCGAAACGGAGCGTGGGGGCGACCCAAGTGAACAGCCAGCATGTGGCTCCACGGGTGCCCCTGGAGATGTTTGAGGGAGGGGAATGCCCCTCGGCCTCTTCGTACGTCTCTTTGTATATCCTTTTGTTAGGCGCGCGCTTAGCAGGCGTCCCATCGGGCGAGGCTTCCCTTGTCTCGAGTGGGATTCTTGTGAACACATTTATCTGGAAAGGAACAAACTTAAGTAAATTCATTTTGTAGAAAACAATACATTTATTGAAAGTACTTGCGTAAGTGTTCCGTGTTCCAGGCGTGAGTGAGGATCCTCCCCTCCATATTGGCTAGACGGTAGGTTGCGGGTCCGAGGACCTCGATGACTCTGTAGGGTCCCTCCCATTTAGCCGCGAGCTTCCCTTGGCGAGCAATATCCGGGTTGAAGCTTGCTTTCCTGAGGACCAGGTCCCCAAGGTGGAAACTCCTTCCCTTGACCCGAGAATTGTAGTATCGGGCCACCTTCTGCTTCTGGCGGATAATGGTGGCTAGGGCTTGCTCCCGCCGCTCGCCGAGGAGCTCCAGACCGAGCTCCAGGCCTTGCGAATTCCTGTCTTCGTCGAAGCACTTGAGGCGGAGAGACTCTTCACCCAGTTCGACCGGTACCACTGCCTCGGCTCCGTAGGCAAGCATGAACGGGGTTTCGCCGGTGGCCTCCTTGTGGGTCGTCCGGTATGACCAGAGTATCCCGGGGAGCTCTTCCGGCCAGTTTCCTTCGGAGTCCTTCACTTTCTTTTGGAGGGGCTCTATGATGCATTTGTTGGCTGCTTCCGCCATCCCGTTGGTCTGGGGGTGCGCTACCGAGGCGAAGAGGAGCTTGATCCCCCATTCCGCGCAAAAGTCTTTGAACCCTGCGGAGTCGAACTGTTTCCCGTTGTCTGTGACGATGGCCCGTGGTACTCCGAATCTGGAGATGATGGAGTTCCATACGAAGCTTTTCGCTTTCTTCCACGTGATGGTGGCCAATGGTTCAGCCTCGATCCAATTGGTAAAGTAGTCCACCACCACAATCAGATACTTCCGCTGCCCCCGACCCGGCTTAAATGGTCCGAGGATGTCGAGCCCCCATTTCGTAAAGGGGATAGGGCTCACGATAGGGATGAGCTCCGACGGGGGAGTTGAGGTGTGGTTGGCAAACCTCTGACATTCTTGGCACTTTTGGACGTAGTCCATTGCGTCTTGGACTAGGGTCGGCCAGTAATATCCCTGCCTCAAGATCTTCTGTGCGACCATCTTGCCCCCGTGGTGATTTCCGCAGATCCCTTCGTGAACCTCCTGCAGGACGTGGTCGGCTTCCTGCGGTCCGATGCATTTCATGTATGGGAGAACATCCGCCTTCGTCCAGCACCTTCGGTAGAGCGTCCCCTCATGGATCACGTATCGGAGCGCTTTCCTTTCCAGGGTCCGACGCTCGTCCCAATCCGTCGGCACCTCCCCATGAGTGAGGTACCGTATGATCGGGTCCATCCAGGTGGGATCTTGGTCGATCGACATCACCTCCCGCTCTTCCGTGCTGGGGGACTGCAGGTTCTCCACGTAAATGGTGCGGCCCAGCTCCTTGGTCGAGGACGAGGCTAGCTTCGACAGCGCGTCTGCCCGCGCATTCTCCGACCGTGGGAGATGTAAGACTTCCGCGCTCTTGAACTTGGACAGCGCCGCTTTGGCGACGGCGAGATACCTCTGCATTGCTTCCTCCCGCGCCTCGTAACTTCCCAGAAGCTGGTTGACAATGAGCTTCGAGTCGCTGAGGAGGCGCACGGACTCGGCCCCGAGCTCCTGGGCCAGCCTCAGGCCGTTGATTACCGCTTCGTACTCCGCCACGTTGTTGGTGGCTGGGAACTCAAACCGCAACACATATTCCATGATGTTCCCTTCCGGAGACCGGATCGCGATCCCAGCCCCGCCCCCTGACTGTGTTGCCGATCCGTCCACATGGACTATCCATGCTTCTGAGACTCCTGACTGGACAGGGTGGAGGTGGTCAGCCGAAAGAAAAGATGAGGGCTTGGTGATTATCGTTGCTGGGCCTTCTCCCTCCGGGGGATGTCCTCCTTCTGTAGTGCATTCAGCGATGAAGTCGGCCAAGGCCTGCCCCTTGATGGCAGTGCGTGGCTTAGTCCTCTCCCGATTGAGACGAACCTGACCTCGATGTCCGTGACCGGGATCTGCTCTTGTTCCTCCGCAGGGGCGGGTCTCAGCACGCTCCTTAAGTTGAGCACGGCCATCTGGTCGACTAGACGATCCTCGGGCCCTTCCTCCTCCAGTTGGTAGCAGGTATTCGGTCTCTCCACGTCGCCTTCGACCTGCCCCATCCCCCTTGGCGTTCGGAACTTGATAGTCTGATGAAGGGTCGAGACTACTGCGCCGATGGTGTTGAGAAGGGGTCGGCCGATGATTCCGTTGTACGCCGACCCGATCCCCAATACGACAAATTCTACCGCCAGGGTCACCGAGTCTGGTGGGCCTCCGAGTGTTACTGGGAGGCGGATCGTGCCGACGATGGGGGCAGAATGACCCGTGAACCCTACCACAGGACCCGAGCAAGGTTCCAAGTCTTCCTTCCGCAGCCCCATCTTCTCCAGGGTTGACATGAAGAGGATGTCGCAGGAGCTGCCGGTGTCGATGAGCAGCCGCCGTACCATTGATGTGTCGATGATCACCGACACCGCCAAAGCTGCGTCTGACCTGCGCGCTGCTCCTGTCGTGCCCGTCCTACCGACCGATAGGGCCGGCGAGGGTTTCTCGGTCTTCTCCTCATGGTCCTCCTCGCGCTGGGCCCGTGCCCTTTCTTGCCAACCATGGCGGGCCCTGTCGCCTCGCGCCTGAGCCTTGCCCTCCCTTCGCCGTGATGGGTGAAGCCGTGTCATTGCAGGTGTGGTTTGTTTTTCGTGGGATAGTTCTTTCCCACAGACGGCGCCAGATGTTTCAGAGTGTTTTCTCACTACAGTATCGTTGACCGTGGACTGCCCGGTCAACGTGGTCAAGGGGCCGATTAGGGTCCCTTGGGTGCGTCGAGCGCGTGTAGACGCGACGCGAATCAGAGATGTAGTCGACGCAGAGCACGTCAGCTGGGCCGGGTCTGGATCCTCGGCCTCTGGGGGGCTGAGGGGAAGCCTCGGCCCGGTGTGAGATGCTCGGCCTCAGACGGTCGGACGACGAGGGGAAGTCTCGGCGCCTTGGCTTGACGCGCGACCGACGCGGAGCTGAGGGGAAGCCTCGGCTCGGATGGGTGCGCTCGGCCTCGGTCGGTCGAACGACGAGGGGTAGCCTCGGTCGTCTCGCTTGATGCGCGGCCGGCGTGGAGCTGAGGGGAAGCCTCGGCTCGGATGGATGCGCTCGGCCTCGGTCTCTCCTGGCGTCGAGGGGTGGCCTCGATGCCTTGGCTGATGCTTGATGGCGTTCGCCTGGTGTCGAAGGGAAGCTTCGGCACTTGGATCTAACGTCTTCCTGAACAGACGAGAACACTCGTCAGGGAGGCCGGACCTTGGTTCCGGCCAAAACCCCTCCGATGCCTAAGTCAGATGACAGTCTGAAAGAGGAGGCTCGGCGGGGACGGTTCGACTCGAGAGGAGATCAGAACGACGTCCTCCGGCGTGAGCGGGGGGAAGGAGATGAAGTGGGGGAACTAGGTCGTTGATGGAGTACCTTAGGTTTTGTTACCTGAGATGCGGTCCTTTGTTCAGTCGTCCTCCTAGTCCTTTTATAGGCCTCTTGCCATGACTGCCCGTCATCCACGTCCTTCGCCCGCCCCCAATCGCGCCCCCTCGATCCGCCCCCACACTCGCCACTCGCCCGCGCCGTGCCAGCACCTCCCCTTAATGGTCATAAAAGGGGTGGCGGATTTCGTGGGGGCGGTTATCCGTGGGTGAGTCGCACGCTTCCCGAGTCGGGCCGATTTGACGTTCGGGGGCCCTCTAGTGGGCCTTGTCGGGCGGGCCCGATCTCGCAGATGGGCTTCTGATCGGGTGTCGGGTTTCTGGGCTCGTGTCTTTCGGGCTTCGGCCAAATAGGCGTAACAGGTTCATTAGGATTATCGAAGATTTGAGAAAAGAATTGAGAGTAGGAAGAATTAGATCATGGGAGATTTTAGGCTTTTATCTCGAATCAAAAGCTAGGAGAGTGGCCTCCTCTCGAATTGAGACCACCTATCTTGTTATCCTTATTTGAAATTCAATAAAATCAAACCTTTTCCTCCAAATCCACTAAAAGCCCTAATTTATCTTCTATTTCTCATCCGGATCGCATCTGTTGCGGGGTAGAACTCGCGTACAATGAATTTGTATTAGGGGGAACCAAGGGCACGGTGGTTATGTTAAGGAAGGGATTATGGTAGGCTATTTGACAGGTGATTAGAGGGGTGATGCAGCTAAGCTTGTCATTGGAGCAGACCACGGAATCGAATCCGACCGGATGCAGAGAAGGGGCCGAACTGCCTAGGTTGAGGGCGAGCACGACTGGTGATGACGAGCTAACCTGCGCAAGGAGAAACTCGTCAGAAAGGCCGGGTTGGGGTCCAACCCTTAGCCTCTCCGATGCCTAAGTCAGTAATAGGACTTAAAGCGGGGGCTAGGCACGCAGGTCGGACTGAGAGTGAGTCTACCGTACGTGACGAGCTATGAGTAGAAGAACAAAGATGTGGACGACCTTTGCTCTTGCCTCTTGTGTGTGAATAAGGAGATTGAGAGTGAATTTTCTCCTCCCTTCACCGTAAGAAGTGAGGGGGTATTTATACCTGAAGGGAGGCGGTTCGGTAGGGCTGACCTGGCATGCTGACCCGACGTGCTGAGCTGGCCCTGCTGTCAGCGGAAGCTTCGGACGAGGATGTCAGGAACAGGAGTGCCTGCCACGCTTTTGTCAGACGGTGCAGCGGTCCGGGGTGCTTTTGTCAGGGTGTCAGGGTGTCAGGGTGTCAAGGCATTAAGTGTCAGGGTGTCAGGGCCGAAAGCATTAAGTGTCAGGGTGTCAGGGCCGAAAGCATTAAGTGTCAGGGTGTCAGGGCCGAAAGCATTAAGTGTCAGGGTGTCAGGGCCGAAAGCATTAAGTGTCAGGGGGCGCAGCGGCTAGGGGGTACTTTGTCAGATGGTCGGGCGACGATAGTGTCAGTAGCGTCCTTGTACTAGATTGTTTGTCGTGTCCAATGTGCCAAAGATCAGTCACGTAGCTCGTCAGCGTAGCTCGGCCCCCTTAGCTCGCCCCGTTACCGTAGCTCGGCCCCCTTAGCTAGGCCCGTCACCGTAGCTTGGCCCGTCACCGTAGCTCGCCCCCCTTAGCTCGGCCCGTCACCGTAGCTCGCCCCCCTTAGCTCGGCCCGTCACCGTAGCTCGCCCCCCTTAGCTCGGCCCGTCACCGTAGCTCGGCCCCCTTAGCTCACCAGAGGTCGTCACGGGCTATCAGCGGCCAAGGCAGAGCGCGCCGTTCCCATAGTCGCGTCAGACTCTAGAATCGACAGGCGCCCTGTGGCCCTCTATCGTTCGGGTGTGGAGCGCCCTGTCGCTGGGTCGACCGTCCTTCCAGAGGGAGGGACGAGCCGGCGGGGTATTTAGGCGGTCTGGGATGGAAGGTCGAACTATCACGATCTTTAGGTCGTAACAATTGCCCTCGTCATCCGGGCTCGAGTTGGAAGCCCGGCTCGACGCGGATGACGTATCACCTTCCCTCCTGGGAATAGCACGTTGGGTCTACCTACCCCGGAGTCTTTACTTGAGGGGGAACGAGCGCGTAGCTCGGCCCGTGCCCTTCTCTGGTTTGGGTGGCAGGGACAGATCCAACCCCAGAGTCTTCGTAGGGGGGAGGGAGTCGTAGCTCGGCTGTGCCCTTTTTCGCCAGTTTGGGAGGCGAAGCGTTTTAGGCTTGCCTCGGAGGTCTTCAAGATCGCTGGTACAGAGCGGCCGAAGCCTCCCTCATATTTCCCCCTCCAGTTTGGGTGGCGAGCTGACGAGCTGCCCCGAAGGTCAGCAAGATAGCGGGTACAGAGTGGCCAAAGCCTCCCCCGCATTTTGCCCCTCCAGTTTGGGTGGCGAGCTGACAAGCTGCCCCGGAGGTCTTCAAGATCGCGGGTACATAGTGGCCAAAGCCTCCCCCGCATTTCCCCCTCCAGTTTGGGTGGCGAGCTGACGAGCTGCCCCGAAGGTCTGCAAGATAGCGGGTACAGAGTGGCCAAAGCCTCCCCCGCATTTTGCCCCTCCAGTTTGGGTGGCGAGCTGACGAGCTGCCCCGAAGGTCTGCAAGATAGCGGGTACAGAGTGGCCAAAGCCTCCCCCGCATTTTGCCCCTCCAGTTTGGGTGGCGAGCTGACGAGCTGCCCTGGAGGTCTTCGAGATCGCAGGTACATAGTGGCCAAAGCCTTCCTCGCATTTTCCCCCTCCAGTTTGGATATCGAGCTGACGAGCTGCCCTAGAGGTCTTCGAGATCGCGGGTACATAGTGGCCAAAGCCTCCCCCGCATTTCCCCCTCCAGTTTGGGTGGCGAGCTGACGAGCTGCCCCGAAGGTCTGCAAGATAGCGGGTACAGAGTGGCCAAAGCCTCCCCCGCATTTTGCCCCTCCAGTTTGGGTGGCGAGCTGACGAGCTGCCCTGGAGGTCTTCGAGATCGCGGGTACATAGTGGCCAAAGCCTCCCCCGCATTTCCCCCTCCAGTTTGGGTGGCGAGCTGACGAGCTGCCCCGGAGGTCTTCACTTGATCGCGGGTACAGAGCGGCCGAAGCCTCCCCTGCATTTTCCCCTCCAGTTTGGGTGGCGAGCTGACGAGCTGCCCCGGAGGTCTTCACTTGATCGCGGGTACAGAGCGGCCGAAGCCTCCCCCGCATTTTGCCCCTCCAGTTTGGGTGGCGAGCTGACGAGCTGCCCCGAAGGTCAGCAAGATAGCGGGTACAGAGTGGCCAATGCCTCCCCCGCATTTTGCCCCTCCAGTTTGGGTGGCGAGCTGACAAGCTGCCCCGGAGGTCTTCAAGATCGCGGGTACATAGTGGCCAAAGCCTCCCCCGCATTTCCCCCTCCAGTTTGGGTGGCGAGCTGACGAGTGGTTGACTCGGAAAACGCGCAAGTGCACGCCTTCCGCTCCCAGGCGTAGGAGCGTCAATGCAATATAAAAATAACCGGTGAGTACCGGGTCAGATCACAGGGACAAGTCGTTCTACGTTCACAAAATTTGACGGACAAATAAAAATAAAGTGTGTTACAACTACCTAAACTAACGGTGGAAGTGTTAAAAAACGTGTGGAGTAAATAAAAATCTATATCCTAAGTGGCTAGGGTTAGAGAGCCAAAGGTGGAATAGGATCGCTAGGCGAGAAAGCATGGGTTGCAGGTTCATTAAGATTGGCATTAACTAAGCTCTAATTACCGCAAATAACACAATCGGTCATCCGGCTAAGGAAGCCCAATCGGAATATTTAACTTTAAAAACACAACAATTTGCAATAGGGATGAACGTATTATCATAGCACTAATCAAATTAAGCACATGGATTTTTTCTCAAATTTGCCCTCTCGGGACTTAGCCAATTAAATTGTGCCTAATGAAACATCCAACATTAACATTCAAAATTTGGCAAGAGGGAAATTAGGGCTACAATTAACAACCAACCCAATGATTCACAACCCAAGCAATTTACACTACTCAATCATCATGAAAGAAAAGTTTGAATTTTCATTCAAAATTAACTCAATATCCATTACAAATTGAGAGATGCAAAATACAAAAGGGGTTAGAGAGATATCACCCAAGATCTCCCTAGGGTAAAGCCTTCCTTCCACCTATTTGCTCCTCCTCCAAGCTCTCCAAGCTCCACCAATGGCCTCCAAGCTTCTCCCTAGCCTTTGGGGAAGAAGACCCCCCTCCAAAACCCTAAAAATCGCCAAGAAAAACTCCAAAACCGAGATCCCCCCTAATTTTCGCATCAGGCCCGTTTAATTCCCGATCGGGTCGGGGTCTTTTGGGGGGCGGGCGCCCGCTGCCCGCCCCCGCTGCATAAGCGCGCGCCTGCGCTTGTGAGCGGGCCAACGGCCCGCTCAAAAATCTCGCCCGCATCAAGCGGGCGAGCGATTTGTGAGCGGGCCACGGGCCCGCTCAAAATCCGCCCGCAATTAAGCGGGCGGCCAAGGCCGCCACCGAATAAAAGCGGGCCGGCCGCTGCTGGGCCGGCCCGCAAACACTTTATTTATTTTTTTATTTTTTTTTTAATTTTCGTTTTCAAATCAACAAGCGCCGGCCTGTGCGGAAACGAGAGGCCAAGGCGCCACGTGGCGCCATCTGGTTGGGCCACGTGGCGCCCCAACAGAAAATTCCTTTTCCTGGGGTTTTAACCCCATTTCTTCTCCAATTAATCCACAAAAAATACCTAGAGGCCCCAGAAAAATCCCAGAAAATTCTAGAAAATCCCCAAGACTCCTAGGGGTACCTGAAAAATATAAGAAGAAGAAATTAGTCCATTTGATGTGAAAATTAATTTAATGACTATTAAAAGAAAACAATATTAACCTCCAATAATCCATATAAAATGTTTCAATGCTCAAATAATTCCCAAAAAATGTAGATATGATCAAAATAATGGCATGAGCATAGGAAAAATAATAGGAAGCCAATATAGACGATAAAAACCGTATTTTGTGCCAAGAATGAGAATAAGCCCCGAAAATGACCTAAAGTGAAAATATACCCAAAAGAGCACAATTAAGCCTAATCTTTGGCACAAAATGGGGATAGTTAGGGGGGAAAATTTGCAATTTATATCCCGAATCAACGAGCTGCCCCGAAGGTCTGCAAGATAGCGGGTACAGAGTGGCCAAAGCCTCCCCCGCATTTTACCCCTCCAGTTTGGGTGGCGAGCTGACGAGCTGCCCCGAAGGTCTGCAAGATAGCGGGTACAGAGTGGCCAAAGCCTCCCCCGCATTTTGCCCCTCCAGTTTGGGTGGCGAGCTGACGAGCTGCCCTGGAGGTCTTCGAGATCGCGGGTACATAGTGGCCAAAGCCTTCCTCGCATTTTTCCCCTCCAGTTTGGATGTCGAGCTGACGAGCTGCCCTAGAGGTCTTCGAGATCGCGGGTACATAGCGGCCAAAGCCTCCCCCGCATTTCCCCCTCCAGTTTGGGTGGCGAGCTGACGAGCTGCCCCGAAGGTCTGTAAGATAGCGGGTACAGAGTGGCCAAAGCCTCCCCCGCATTTTGCCCGTCCAGTTTGGGTGGCGAGCTGACGAGCTGCCCTGGAGGTCTTCGAGATCGCGGGTACATAGTGGCCAAAGCCTCCCCCGCATTTCCCCCTCCAGTTTGGGTGGCGAGCTGACGAGCTGCCCTGGAGGTCTTCACTTGATCGCGGGTACAAAGCGGCCGAAGCCTCCCCTGCATTTTCCCCTCCAGTTTGGGTGGCGAGCTGACGAGCTGCCCCGGAGGTCTTCACTTGATCGCGGGTACAGAGCGGTCGAAGCCTCCCCCGCATTTTGTCCCTCCAGTTTGGGTGACGAGCTGACGAGCTGCCCCGGAGGTCTTCACTTGATCGCGGGTACAGAGCGGCCGAAGCCTCCCCCGCATTTTGCCCCTCCAGTTGGGTGGCGAGCTGACGAGCTGCCCCGAAGGTCTGCAAGATAGCGGGTACAGAGTGGCCAAATTCCTCCCCCGCATTTTGCCCCTCCAGTTTGGATGGCGAGCTGACGAGCTGCCCTGGAGGTCTTCAAGATCGCGGGTACATAGTGGCCAAAGCCTCCCCCGCATTTCCCCCTCCAGTTTGGGTGGCGAGCTGACGAGCTGCCCCGGAGGTCTTCACTTGATCGCGGGTACAGAGTGGCCAAAGCCTCCCCCGCATTTCCCCCTCCAGTTTGGGTGGCGAGCTGACGAGCTGCCCCGAAGGTCTGCAAGATAGCGGTACAGAGTGGCCAAAGCCTCCCCGCATTTTGCCCCTCCAGTTTGGGTGGCGAGCTGACGAGCTGCCCTGGAGGTCAGTAAGATAGCGGGTACAGAGTGGCCAAAGCCTCCCCCGCATTTCCCCCTCCAGTTTGGGTGGCGAGCTGACGAGCTGCCCCGAAGGTCTGCAAGATAGCGGGTACAGAGTGGCCAAAGCCTCCCCCGCATTTTGCCCCTCCAGTTTGGGTGGCGAGCTGACGAGCTGCCCTGGAGGTCTTCGAGATCGCGGGTACATAGTGGCCAAAGCCTCCCCCGCATTTCCCCCTCCAGTTTGGGTGGCGAGCTGACGAGCTGCCCCGGAGGTCTTCACTTGATCGCGGGTACAGAGCGACCGAAGCCTCCCCTGCATTTTCCCCTCCAGTTTGGGTGGCGAGCTGACGAGCTGCCCCGGAGGTCTTCACTTGATCGCGGGTACAGAGCGGCCGAAGCCTCCCCCGCATTTTGCCCCTCCAGTTTGGGTGGCGAGCTGACGAGCTGCCCCGAAGGTCAGCAAGATAGCGGGTACAGAGTGGCCAATGCCTCCCCCGCATTTTACCCCTCCAGTTTGGGTGGCGAGCTGACAAGCTGCCCCGGAGGTCTTCAAGATCGCGGGTACATAGTGGCCAAAGCCTCCCCCGCATTTCCCCCTCCAGTTTGGGTGGCGAGCTGACGAGCTGCCCCGAAGGTCTGCAAGATAGCGGGTACAGAGTAGCCAAAGCCTCCCCCGCATTTTGCCCCTCCAGTTTGGGTGGCGAGCTGACGAGCTGCCCCGAAGGTCTGCAAGATAGCTGGTACAGAGTGGCCAAAGCCTCCCCCGCATTTTGCCCCTCCAGTTTGGGTGGTGAGCTGACGAGCTGCCCTGGAGGTCTTCGAGATCGCGGGTACATAGTGGCCAAAGCCTCCCCCGCATTTCCCCCTCCAGTTTGGGTGGCGAGCTGACGAGCTGCCCCGGAGGTCTTCACTTGATCGCGGGTATAGAGTGGCCAAAGCCTCCCCCGCATTTCCCCCTCCAGTTTGGGTGGCGAGCTGACGAGCTGCCCCGAAGGTCTGCAAGATAGCGGGTACAGAGTGACCAAAGCCTCCCCGCATTTTGCCCCTCCATCAATTATATTAGCAAGGGATCAAAGTGATCTCGCCGCAGCAATTGCAGCTCGACCCATCAGTGGTCACCGTGCTAATACAAAAGAATGACATGGATTATGAAGTGGATGTGTAGCATGGAAATTACATGTAATGTGATCTAACATGTCTATTTCCAACTGATCCTCCTTAACCTTAGTGAGATCATAAACAAACCAAAATCGGAGTGAAGCCGAACTGAAACCAAAAACTCTATTTCTGATCAGAAAATCACCTCAAGCTTAAGCTGGAGACTTAATTTTGTCTATCATATGAGTACCCAAAAGAACAAACTCCCACAAAACTGAATGTTCTTAATGAAATGACATCCATATGAGTAGCTAGCTCATAAAACCTTTTGGATGACATTTCCTTACTATAACGGATCCGTAATTACATGGTTTGTTCCGATGTGCTCATTAGACAATTATACACTCCTATTATTAATCAACAATCTAGGAACTTGATCTCTGAATATCTAAACTTTGTCGAGTTCCTGTTGTTGCTGGAATATAAAACTGCAGACTTCATTGTCACTAAATAAACTGTGTGGTGTTCCAACACCATCCCTAATTTGCAGCATAGTGACAAAAAATGCAGATATATTTCATGATTTGGATGTCACATAATATGATATGAAATCTAAAGCCATGTCAGAAGAGACTATATAAAGGGTACCATTTAAATCTCTTCTAGTAGATGCCACCTAACACAGATTTTCATACATTCTTTGCATCCAATAAATGATCAGAGTCAGTATACCAAAATGATCTCAAACCTTTTTGACTACTGATCCTTGAACATGTAACCCTTTTGTTCTCCATAAATACCGTAAGACACATTTGGCTGCTGTCAAATGGTCAACTCCTGAACTTAACAATCTGCCCAATACACCTGTAATATACGCAATAACCAAATGCGTATATAAAACTGAGCATACTTTAGACTCCCTTTTGGTGAGATATATGGAATCTTCTGAAGTAGATTTTTGGGGTAATTAATGAGACTAAACTTGTCTCCAAACTTAACATTCATTACCACATGGATATTATAGAAATTACATGTTCCCACAGAACTTAAGATATATAACATCATTAAATATCATCTCAAAACCGAACGAGGTGATCACTTAATGAAATTTAATATATCAGTAACGATATTGAAATGCTCAAGTAATGCCATTATAAACCTTACAGAGTCTTTCATGAAAACTGAATAGAAAGTCTCTTTACAATTAATGCATTCTTTTCCGTATAAAGTCTTTCAGTGATACGCTTTAAATCTTTTCTTAATACCCTTTTGAATTCCTTTTGATTATAAAAAGACTATTTACAATCAATAGGTTTCAAAACCTTATGGCAATGAGAAAAGATTTTAAGTATCATTCAAAGATTTTCTTAATTAATGCATTAATCCATTTTAGAGATGTAGAATTTTTATGACTTGATGTAAGTCGAACTTACATCAACCTAATGTCAACCATATGTTCTTAAGAATTACAATGTAATATTTCAACAATGTATGTTTCATCTCTTTAATGGATTTCCTGAATGGCAATTAGTTACTTGAGGTGCTAAAGTTTGTCCTTATGAACAATTTTTCGAATGGGAGGAATTGCATGTGTCTTGAACAATGTCAGGAATACCATCCCGAATAATGCCAACAACACATGTGTGGATATAATCCTCTTCAAGAGTAATGTCACTAACTAAATTTCCCCCCTCAAACTCAGCATCCTCAAATAGGTGTGCATTTCCTAATTCGTAAACTAACTTAATAGTGGGATTATTTAAAATCATACAAAATATCAACTTTTAAAATTATTCAACAAAACCAGAAAATCATTAGCACTATGTCCAGTTTCTTTATTAGGCTTATAAGGCCTTAACTTAGTTGGACATCTCCGAACATGCAAGTGATTCATTTGTTGAAACTTTATTAAGGGTATAAGCTGCAATCAAACAAATAGCTAAAAATCTAAATTGTTAATTCTTTCATTACAACACATATACTTAAATGCAGGAATTCTATAAATGAAGCAACATTTCTAAATAAATGAAGATTATGACGATCTTTTAAAGAACCAGAACAAACTAATTTTGAATTATGAGACAACCAAATTTTCCATTCAAAATTGAACAATGATTACCGAATTTGTTCAATATATAAATAGAAATCCAAATTCCGTTAAAAATGGTACATAATAGTCTCATCAAATTCAAATATAATCTAGCCTTTAAAAGAAATAATCTAAATTTAATTTGCTTCTACTTGAACCATCTTCTCATTGCCCATATCGATGTATCTTTCACCATCATTTGGCTCTTGGCATCTTAGGCAATCCTGCATAGACACAATGATGTGAATGGTTAAACCATGATCTTTCCATCACGTGTCTATAAGTACCAACGTTTGCAGGAAAATAAATTAACTTAGAATTAAACCAAATCAAAGAAACATACCCTTTTTAGCACGTCAAGCGTGATAATTTGTGCAGTTCTTCTTTACATGCCCTTCAGCTCCACAGAAGAAACAACCATGACCTACTGAACTTTTCAGTTCCCTTTGTTGTTTCTTTTGAGAAGCTGTATCCGCAGCTTCAGTATCCTTCTTCCTCTTGTTGAAGGTAGATGTTATGAGAGGGCTTTCTGTCATTTCTTGCTCAAGCCTTTCATCTTCCTTTATACAGTTTGAGATGAGCTCATCCAGAGACCAAGTCTCATCCTTCGGATTGTAGCTCATCTTAAACTGATTAAACTGAGATGGAAGAGATATCAGAACAAAATGCACTAGCAGAGCCTCAGAGAGGTCTAGCTCAAGTGCTTTCAACCTTGAAGCAATATTAGACATCTTCAATATGTGCTCCCTGATGTTTCCTTTACCTTCATATTTCATTGAAGTTAGGTTTGACAAAAGTGTATTAATCTCACCTTTTTCATTCTTGACAAACCTCTTTTCAAGCTCAATGAGGAACCATTTAGCAGTGGCAATTTTCTCTGAAATAGAGCCCCTGAGATATTCTGGAATGGTATTCTTTATAAGCATTAGGCACATGCGATTTGATCTCTTCCACTCTTCCATCTCCCTCTGTTCAACAGAGGTACTCTCATCAGTGAGTGGTGGAGGACTATGAGTCCTCAATGCCAGATCAAGATCCATGACTCCGAGGATTATCAAAAGATTCTCCTTCCATGCCTTGAAGTTAGTGCCATTAAGTATTGGAAAAGATTTGAGGTTGGCAGAAAATTTTTCAGGAATAATAGCAGAAAAAGAGAACAAGAAAAAACAACTTTAACATGTTCATATGAGTATTAAATAAAACAACACCAAATTCAAATTAATGCTATTTTCCCATCTCAAGACATCCCCCTGCTAGCCCAATATTTATCTTTGGATAATCAATTGACTAGCCATTGACATCTTGTTGTAGCAATCAGACAATGACAATAATAACATGCCAAAAATAAAACTTCCTTTGGTCCGAATTAAATTTGCATGTATTGATCACACTAATCATCACCTTGTCGATTGCCACAGGTGCGCATGAAATGGTATAGAACGGTAATCTTCCTTTGGGCCGATTTAGCATTCTTACGAAAATCATTGGCACATTAAAATTCTTTTTTGTTGTGAATGGGTATTTACTGGGTTGGATGAGTTATTGGGCCAACCCAAGTGTTTGGGCCCATATCTGTATAAGCCCACTTGTATTCTCCCCTTTGGCTATAAATATAAACCTGAGGGCTCTCCCCTCAGTAGTTGATTCATAACACGTTATCAGCACGAGTCTCTAAAAATTTTCCACAAATTTTTTTTTTCCGTTCGTTGCGAAGGCGAAGGCGAAGGCGAAGGCGAGACGAGAGATCCACGAGCGCGATGCAAGGCTTCCTCCATCAAGGGTCGTCATCCGCGTAGGGCTTCGAGCAACCGTCGCTATATCCGGAGGACAGATATAGAGGTAAAAACACTAAAAACGATATTTTTAATCATACGTATGATTACCCCTCCCCTAGATCTCACAAGATCGTCATGAGGATTCATCGTCGCCTTGAAAACGACGGATTTTTCATCCCAAAAACCCAATTTTTAGGGCAAAAACCCAATTTTTAGGGCAAAAACCCTAATTTTTAGGGGAACCCCCCCTCGCCGGAATCCGCCCCCCCACCACCCTGGCCGCCTCCCCCTGCAGGGGGGGCGGCCCCCGAGGCCGCGCCCCCCTGCAGGGGGGCGGCCCCGGCCGCTCCCCCTGCAGGGGGGCGGCCCCCGCGGCCGCGCCCCCCTGCGGGGGGGGGGGGGGGGGGGGGGGGGGGGGGGGGGGGGCGGCCCCCGCCGCGCCCCCCCTGCAGGGGGCGGCGGCGGCGGCGGCCCCCCAAACCCTAAACGTGAGATTCAAAAAAAAAAATTGATGTGATAAAGCCTGTGGGCCTGAAGCCCACAGGCCGGCTGTGGGCTTCAGGCCCACAGGCCAATTACTTCTTCAAAAAAAAAATCCAGATCTGTGGGCCTGAAGCCCACAGCAGAGCTGTGGGCTTCAGGCCCACAGATTTCTATATACATATTTAAAAAAAAATCCTATGGGCCTGAAGCCCATAGGCCGACTGCGGGCTTCAGACCCGCAGTCTGTTTTATCTGAAAAAAAATTGGGGGAGGCAAAGGCTATTAACAAGCCTTAAAAGGCAACTTGCTAGCCTAAAAATTAATTTAAAAGGGGGATTTAAGGGCAAAATATTCATGAAAAATCACGGTAAATTACGGGACTAATATCGGGCAGGCGAGGACTTTTTGGGATTCTTGGGGGGCTTTTGGGATGATGAGGAAAACTTTTTCCTCTGACAACGAAAATGTTTATTTTGGGCTCTTAATCAATTTAATTGATTAAACCCATTCAATTTACAACCTTTGCATTGTGATGATTTTTTCTGCAAAAATCATATTTACATGCTTTGCATCTCTGGTATATTCTGTTGGATATTATATGCGTGGTTGTGCATTGTATTTAAAACTTAATAATTAGGAAGATCCTGCGACCGCTCTGCCGTTAGTAACCTAACGGTGTATGACGTTGCCCAGTGGTCCAATAATTATTAAGTGTTTAAATTATTTATCCATCTCTGCGAATATTAAATGCCTGTGATGCCTGTGATGAAAATGTATGATGAAAATGTTGATGAGCACAATATTTCTGCATGAATTGCTAAATGTGGTTTTTGGATCGGCCGTTTAGTCCCACAGCTTATTTCCTGCACTTTTCTTTTATTTTTGAGAGAAATTGTAGTGAGGAATTTATGTAAATGTCAAAGAAAGAAGACCAACTTCCACGAAGACGGAGGCCACGCTTGAAGATGGAGATATCATATGGGACCCACGGGGTTTCCAAAGTTGTATTTTCATTTTCTTTAAGCTGCAAATTTGTATAATTTGGACTGTGGACTTTTTTGGACTCTTTCTTGTGGGACTGGCCGATCCACACATTTAGTTTTTCGTTAAATATTGCCTCCGCATGAAAATATTTTCTCTGAATTAATTATTAATTCATGCATGTTTGTGCTCTGCTAGATAAATGGCTAATATTGCAAGCATTAATTTCGAAGTACTGGAAGCATCAGGTAGAAACTATCTAAGCTGGCAGCTAGATGTAAAGTTTCACCTGCGGGCAAAGTCCCTCATCGCTGCTGTGACTGAAAAAGAAAATGTTAGCGATATAGAGAAGGCGCAAGCCATCATCTATATTCGCCGCCATGTGGACAAGACCTTAAAGGCTGAATACCTTACGGTCGAAGATCCACTTGAGCTATGGACTGCCCTTGAGGACAGGTATAAACATCAGAAAGATGCTATACTCCCAAGGGCACGATATGAGTGGGAGAACATGAGACTACAGGACTTTAAGTCCATTGCTGAGTACAACTCAGCACTTTTTTAGAATCACCTCACGCCTGAAGTTGTGTGGTGAAAAAGTCTCAGAAAATCGCATGCTGGAAAAGACGTATACGTCCTTCCATGAAAAAGATGCGATACTCATGCAGCAATACCGTGAACGCAAGTTCACCAAGTATTCCGAGCTGCCGTCATGTTTACTCATGGCCGAGTAAAACAGAGAGCTTCTTCTCTCCACTCACAATATACGCTCCCCGACACTGCCCCCCACCAGAAGCTCACTATTCCTCTTCCTTCAAAAAGAAGAGAGATAATAAAAGAAAAGAAAGACCACAGAAGGGGGGTCAACAGAAAAAATGCCAAGGGCCATGTACAGCAACAGCGAAATAATGAAAGTAAGCGGAAGTTCACAAGGCACAGAAATAACAAAAATAGAAATGATATACCCCCACCCAAGAGGGAATGGGAAGACCAGTGCCAAAATTGTGGCATGAAAGGCCACTGGTCCAGAGTGTGCCGAACTCCGCATCATCTCCAGGATTTGTATAAAGAGAACAAGAAAAATAAAGCTGAAACAAACCTGATGACATCTGATGCTCCAGTTAAGTTTTCAGCTGACGACTTCGAAAATAATGACATGCTTGACTAGACTTTACTTTTATCTTAGCAAATTGTTTAGAACATCTCACGTTATGAGAGCTTTTGTATTACGCAATCTGTTTTGATTGAAAAATTTTTAGTAGACAATAAATGAATATGTCTATCTGAATATGCATGTGCCTTTATGTTTCATCTTTTGAAACTGCTCTCATAAATAATTAGTAGACAATAAACACGTACGATCTCTTTCAATACAAAGCCCAATATCAGGGCTATATTGAAGACCCCGGGAATGCAACACAGTTGCCCCCAAACGACACAACTGGATGCACTAAACCCTCCGAATTCCAAAAAGAAACTTTCTAAGTTTCAAGGACATCCATTTCAACGGATCCCACTTGGAAACAGCAAATGTAAATGAAATTACCGTATGCAACGTCTCAAGAAAAAGGAGTAAAATCCACACTTGAACGTTTTGAGAGCCTTATAGGCCTCTACCATACGAAGATTCGGAGAAAGGAAGCAGAATTAAACGGAGCACCTGAAGTGCCCTACATCAGCCGAGTTTTTACTCTGGCATGTTGGACTTGGCCACCCTGGATTTGTGATGCACAGCATCTTATCCTATGGGTATGACTTGAAGAACCAGAAGATTCTTCAGAAGGGAAAATTCCCTCGCATCCCTTACTATAAGGGAAGATTAATTACAAGGCCATCTCCACGAAAAGTTGAAAAAGGATCTCCACGCTTCCTCAAAAAGAATACAAGGAGACAGATGTGGATAAAATCCACCACCACTAGTGGGCTATTTTAGTATTTAAATGCATCCTCAGAATATTCGTACGTATGTCTACTACAAGACCCGCAACTTAGCTTTTCCAAAAGCTATTGGCACAAGAATAAAAATGTTGCGGGCACATTTCCCAGACAATAAAATGTTGTAAATAAGTCTGGTTAATGTTGGGAAATATACCTCCCAGTCTTTTCAAGAGTACTGCCAATCAACGGGAATTGAAAATGAACATACAAGTGCCGCATGTTCATACCCAAAAAGGGTCGGCAGAGTCACTGAAAAGTAGACTCCAATGGACTGAACGTCCATTAAATCCCGATTGCCTATGGATGCATGGGGACATGCAAACTTTGCATGCTGCATCGTAAATGAAAATAAGACCCTCTGGAGGTCAGAGTCTCCAATGCAATTTGCATATGGAATGCCACCGAACATTTCTCATCTGAGAATCTTCGGTCACACAGACTTAAATCCCCATTGCACCACCAAAGAGGACCAAAACGGTACTCAACGTCGCCTAGGTATCCATGCAGGGTTTGACCCACCCTCACTTATAAGATACCTAGAACCCCAAACGGGGGACGCATTTAAGGCATATCTTGAAGACTGTGATCTCGATGAGACGAGTTTCCCAAAAATAGGCCCAGATACTAGAAAATCTGGCGCGAAGAAAATTATAACGTGGGATACAAAAAGTTTGACCCACTATGATCCGGTAATAATATAATGTGTCGATAAGATCCCGAAGATCCTCCACATACAGAAAATTGTCTACCAATTACCGGAATCATTTATTGACAACCAGAAGATTGTCATATCACACATCCCTGCTGCAAAAACTCCAGCTAGGATTGACATCCCCGAGAATGGATGCAATCCACCAGCAGCAGAAGTGGCTGACCCTCAACAGAAAAGAGGCAGACCACCAGGCTCCTAGGACAAGAAACTCCTGGAGACCCTAAGACAATACTACCACAGGACAATGAGCTCCTGTCCACACCATCACCCTTCCCGGAATCCACTGCAGAGGAATTGCCGGGAAAAAGTGAAATTAAGTAAATGTTGTACGTACTAGGGAGGTGTTGGACAGATAGAACATAAATTGTCGACAATATATTCACGTATTATATTGCATATACATCGCAATGGCGATGATGTTTGTAAATTATCGTTCCATACTCTGTTGCTAGAAGGCAAACGTAGAGATTGGCCAAAATGTGGAACGTGGCAATAGAAGATGAGCTGGACTCACTTATGAAACGTGAAATGTTCGGACCTAAAGTCCAGACACCAAAAGGTGTCAAACCTGTGGATAAAACAAAGTATTGCAAACATAAGAAAAATAAATACAAAATCGTATGCTATACGGTACAACCTATAGCCCAAGGAAAATTTCGCTGAAACTAGGGATCGAACAAATTCAAATGAGCATGTCTCATAAATGATGCATCAGTCTCCCTAAGTTATCAAAAGCGAATACCTTACGATTTGGCGAAGGAAAATTTTGGATATGCTGTTATTGGATGTTGTGACGGCATACCTTCGTGGATATCTTGTAAAGATAATTTCCACATTTCCTTAAAATGCCTGAATAGACTTCGGGACGTCTATTCAAATGAAGAAATATAAGTATAACAAATAAATGTACAACCAAGAGAATCACTTGAGAAGTTAATGATTCCTACTGAAGGTTGTCTTTGCATCTATGCAAAGAACATGATTAGAGATCTTAGTTGTAGACAACTAACATCTCATCGGATCTCCTGAAGAGAAAACCGAAATAAATGTACTAGCCTGACTTTTAAACATGAAATAAAAAAGACCTAGGCAAATATAAAGTCATGGCTCATAGAATCCTGTTACAAACGCCCAGAAGTGCGTTGGAGATATTAACAGGACCATTGTCATCCAAAGTACACCTACGGTGGTACACTTACTGGATGAACAAAAAGAACCCTTCCGATCGCTGGAAGAGGGGGAGTATATAACTGGTCCTAAAGTCCCTTATCTTAGTGCAATCATGCACTCCTGGCTAACTGCATGTGTCCCGGTATAACAATTGCAGTAAACTCATTAGCCAGAGATAGTTGGCACCTAAAAAGGGCCATTAGACCTGAGTTAAGCCTTCTGCGCTTTCTCCAAGGGTCGAAATATTCGGACTTACAAAATGTAGTAGCATCCTCCAATGTTTATGCAAATGCAGGTTTCAGGTCCAGTCCCTATGCTGAGAAATCACAGAATGGGTACCCACAGTGGGATGGCCATCCCCTGCAGATCTGCAAAGCAACTTATGAAGGCAACATCATCCTATCATTCCGAGATCCTCACCATTCCAGAATCACACCAATGGTGTATTTGAGGGCGCCTGGTGGTACATCACATCCCAGTGACGACTGGGATAGAGGCTGGTTCTGTGGAGCTAACCATATAGTCTGAAGACCACATCAGAGGCGACAAAACTTAGCAACCTCCTCAGAGTCCCTGGATTCAGCAGCTGCTTGATGGTGACAAAATTTGTAATTTGTGTACATTTTCGGAATATTGTAAATAGGAGTGATGAGATAAGCCTAAGAGATCTGAAAGCCTAAGAGCTTTTACAGATCAGGGGGAGTTGAGGGAATTTGTACTTTTTTCCCTTAGCTATGGTTTTTCCCACTGGGTTTTCCATAGCCAAAGGTTTTAACGAGGCAAATCAAATCAACTCTGGATCCCGAAGTATCCACCCCTCTGTGACGCTCAGAATCCAGAAATATTCATGAGCAGAGTCACTTGTACAAATCAGGGGGAGTTAAAGAGCGTTTGCACTCTTTTTCCTTAACTATGGTTTTTCCCACTGGGTTTTCCATAGCCAAAGGTTTTAACGAGGCAAATCTCACCAACTCAGGATCCTGAAGTATCCACCCCATGTGAGACCCATACAGGCTCAGAATCCTGAAGTATTCATGAGCAGGGTCCACAACTATGGTTGGATAAGGGGGAGTGTTGTGAATGGGTATTTACTGGGTTGGATGAGTTATTGGGCCAACCCAAGTGTTTGGGCCCATATCTGTATAAGCCCACTTGTATTCTCCCCTTTGGCTATAAATATAAACCTGAGAGCTCTCCCCTCAGTAGTTGATTCATAACATTTTTATATTTATGAAATGAAATAATGCAAATCAACAGAGCCCACTTTGGCGAGATGATGATTGCACGAAGTCATCTCAAAAATATATACCTTTGCACAATTTGAATCTAAGTCGTAATTTAATACATGAACTTATACTTTAAGTGGAGATATTCAAGTCCACTTTTATTCAAAATCAATTTTAAGGCAACCAAAATTTTCATACAAAAGTATGTATTCAACTTATTATATTTCGAGAATAAAATTAATCTTCACAAGAAAACCTACTTTGGTGAGTTGATGATCCAATCAATCTATATTCGAAATATATATAATTAATTGTGCCAAAAAATTGAATTTGAAACTAAACTGAATTTAACACAAAATGATTACACTCAGTGGAAATATATATAAGAACTTTTTATTCCACCTTTCAAACCATTATTTTGAGTTAAATAAGATCCATAGATTCAACACAAATTTTCCTCTTTAAAATAGGGTATATATGTTTACTAATATGTATATGAACCTTCATAGAAAGTTATATATATAAATATACACCATATCCCATTATACATATAACTTTAAAATGTGTCAAATTTCTTTAAGGCCATTTACTTGTTGGTTAGTGCACAAAATTCCTTAAGGCCTTTTAAACTTATCCTTGAGGAGAAATATATGTTAAAGCTTTTTATTTGCTCCCGAAGAAAACACTTGAATTTTGTGTTTTAATTTAAATCTAAATTTAGGCGAACTAAATTTTCATATCAAAGTATGAAGTCAACTTGTTATATACCGAAGTACATATATATGGTTTTAAGCCTTAAACTTAGAATTTAAATTTATTTTGCACAATTAACACAAAATTTTATCTTTGAGGAGAAATATACATTTAAGCGTCTTATTTCCTCCTTCATTTCATTTTAAATTTCAATATTGGGCGAATAATCATACAAAAGTATGTATTTAACGGTTTATGTTCCGAAATAATAATAATTTAACAGTAGAGCCCACTTTGGTGGGGTCCCGTAATAATTAAAATTATTTTGAAACATATATTCTAATGTGCCCAAAAATAGAATTCAAATGAAACTGAACTTAAATGTAAATATATTGGAAAACCTTTTATTTACTTTTTCGATCCATTTAAAATTCATCCAGGCAACTGATCATACCACGTATGTATTTAACTGTTTACATTCCGAAATAATAATAATTTAACTGTAGAGTCCACTTTGGTGGAGTCTCGTAATAATTAAAACTATTTCGAAATGAATATATAAATGAATTTTGCCTAAAGAATTAAAATGGAACGAACATAATTTAACACACAAATTGGGCTTAAAGGAAATATATATTGACAACCATTTATTTCCACCTTTAACAAATTTAAATTGAAAATTTTAGGCACTAAGTTTACATACAAAGTATGTCCGTAACTTTTTATATATCGAAATAAGAGTAATCGGCACGATAAAGTCCACTTTGGTGGGGATTTGATTTAATTACAATCATTTTGAAATATATATAATGTAGCATGCCTAAAAAATAAATTTAAAATTAAAACTAAATTTTAACACAAAAAATTACACTTAAGGGAAATATACAAATGTCCTTTTTATTCTCTCCTTTAACTTGTGTTAAAATATCTCAAAATAGGCACAAATTTGTGTCCAAATAGGCTAAAAGAAGCCCGTAACATCCAAATAACCAAAACAGGCCCAATTTAATAGCCCAGCCCTCCTTACCCTTTTTAAAAAAGATTTCATTTTTTTAAAGAACTCAAAAATTGCTGTGGGCCGGCCCAAAGGAGGACCGGCCCAAGCATCTTAGCAGCAAACGCGCGCGCGGGGTAAGGGTTAGGGTTTTCTGTTGGGGGCGGCGGCCGCCGCCGCTGCCCCCTTCACTACCGTCGGGTGCCGGCAGGGGGGCAGCGCCCGAGTCTCCAGCGGGGGGCGGCTGGGTGCCACCCCCTTTTTAACGCCCGAGAGGGGGCGGCCTCCGTCGCTACCCCCTTTTTAACGCCCCTTTATTCCAATGGGGGGCGGCCTCCGCCGCCGCCACCCCCCGTTCCTGAACGGGGGCGGTGGGGGCCGCCCCCTTCATTCCGACGGGGGCGGCTGGCGTCGCCCCTGTTTCTGAACGTGGGCGGCACAGGCCGCCCCCCTTTATTCCGCCGGGGGGCGGCAGGCGCCGCCCCCTGGTTTTTGAACGGGGGCGGCGCCGGCCGCCCCCTTTGTCTGCGCCGGGCGGCGGCCGGCGGGCCGTCCCCGATCAAAATTTTTTTTAATTCAGGAAAAAACAAATAGAAAACTCTTCCTTTTTACAGATCTGAAAACTAAAACTGATAAAAAATTGAATTTTTATCAGGTCCGAATCCAGAAACAGATTAAAAATCTGATTTTTTTATCAGATCTACTAGGAGCATGCAAAAATTTAAGATCCACAGCAACCTGGCTCTGATACCACTTGTAGAAACTAAAGATCTAGACTTGCGTTCTAGCCAAACAACACAGATCTAGATATATAACATGCGGAATCTTAAATCATTGCATACTCTGATTTAGCGGAAGCGTACCTGAGTCCATCGCTAATAATTTGAAAGAGATTCTGACGATAACGCAACAGACGATCTTCCAGAATAGCACGAATCAACCGTTGGAGAACCCCTTTAGCTTTCTCCTGGTTTCTCTCCTAGCGACGGGACGTAGAAAAGACGGCTCAACTTTGTTCGTGTATTCCGGGGACCATGATCGCTAATATTTATAGGCTAGCCTCCATAGCCCTAGGGTTTCCAACTCGGCCCATCAACGAGTTGAAGCCCAATAGTCTCTACACATAAAGGCCACACAACCTGTTTAACTCATTTAGCCCATTTAATTAATTAAAATCAGATTACTAATATATTGGGCTTAATATGACAGCGTAGCACTTATATAATTATTTACCGCATATTAGCCCAACGTTGGATTAAGATCCAACTTAGTTGGATAAGTTCCAACAAACAAGCCTTTGGATAATATCATCAAAAGGTGGCCTTGGACTACCTACATGAACAAGGAACACTACTGTTAGAAATATACATAGTATGTAACAACTAACTCCGGCCCCCATTGACTACCAAAAAGTACATGTGACTATGTGAGTCATGTATTCGTGGATGCAGGTACAAATTACCAATGCAATAGATATAATAATATTAGTTTTTCCATGTCAATATAGGATGTATAATGGATTACCGATGGCTTTAATTGCAAATATTGCATCCACGATGAGGTCAAAATCATCGAACAAGCTCTGAGGCAGTTCTTCAACTGACACGAATGGGATTGCAAGTGATTTAACTACAGAATTACATAAAAAGAATAAACAAGATCACCACTGAAAATGGTTAAAGATGAAGGCCCACATAACTCACACCACATACCTGATCAGTAACCAAGCCAGTATAGAGAGCCTTGGTTGTTCGCTTTGAATAACAGACATGATTTATATCCAAAGTAATATAGATGACGAGCAGCTACCAGACCATCACCACACTTATTTCCTGGACCACAATTAACGAGTACGTGGCTATATTCACTTGATTGATGGACCTGTTAAAGTAATAAACTACTTAACCAACTTGTACAACGGTAAGAATGGCTCGGAAACACCTTGAGATACCGTACAATGTACGGCTTACAGTAACACAATGACGAAAATATTTCCAAAATAAATATAGGATATTATGGCATAGTCTAAGCGTTGCATTTCATACGGACCCATCTCCTCTTTTAAGAATTTCATGCCAGTTCAGCTACATGAATTGAGGAAGACAAAATTGAGGAAGACAACAAGAATTTCATGCCAGTTCAAAACTATATTTCAAAACAAAATTGAGGAAGACAACAAGAGTAACAACTCTGTTAAGCAATTCAAGCACAAAAGAATCTCATCAAAAGCATTATCTTAAACAAACATATATCTTTGAAATGAATATCTTAATACAAGAACATACCGTCAAAGTTAAAAAAAATCTTTTTTTATTCAAGGTGGTAATATACCACTCAAATATGTGGCATCAAGCTCGTCATTGGTAAAGATACACTGACCCAGTGGCTAAACCAAGCCTAGCAAAGATTTAACCTAAAAGAAAAACACACCATCAAAGTTGAATTATTAAAATGCATCTTCATAAATTATATATAACCTATTATTTAGAAAGAGGTGAGCGCATTCTGATTCTCATATACTCTCTCTTTTTCAATTTCATATATCGTATATTTTATCCTAAGTGTTAAAGGAGCCGAAGATGGGGTCCCCACCTTGAGGTGCCAGGGACCCCCGTCGCCTGGGAAACCCCCCCAACCCAAAAGGTGGGTGGGAGAGCATGAGTGTCCCTCATCTCACCATTTTGTGTCACCATTTAATTTATCACAAGTGATTTTGATGATGAGCACACCAAATGAAACTTAGTGTATTAACTACACTACTATTAAGCGTGCAGATTATGCGACAAATGGAAAGCGTTATTCATACTCTGAAGAAGCACAATCTATGATCACTTAGCAAAGACAAGGACAAAACGTTGCTAGCTTGATGATGAAGCTCAAGCTCAAATGAAATAGAAGCTCACGAGAAGCTCGCATCTACATCATCATCTGATCAATCTTCCGAAGACGTGTCCTAGTCTACAGTGTGTGAGTTGTGTCCTTCTTAGGGTTATGTTAAAGCCAAAAGTATAGATAACACACACACAAATGATCTCGAAGTTAAATATTTTAAATATTTTTAAAATCATTTTCAAAACTATTGAGAGCTTTTGCTAGTTAATTTGCATTTTGGTAGTTAAACTCAATTACACCCTGGAGCTAACTACATGTCTTACTAGCCGTGTCTCAGAAGAAACTCCACTGGGAGTCGACTACCAAGGAGTGGGAGTCGACTACCAGCTGAGAATTGTTTTGTTCTGCAACACACTGTGAGTCAACTACCAATCCTAGAGAGTCGACTACCAGCTGTCAAAATTCAACGTTTGACCTGACTTTTGACATCTCTCTCACTTATTGCTCCCATGATTCTCGGGGCAAAAGTCAAACGAATTTGAATTTTGAATTATCCATTTTTACCTATAAATAGAGGACTATTTCTTTGAGAGAAAACACACAATATACTTGAATTCAAATTTTCTCTTGTGCAAAAGTTCTAAACGATCTCAATTTTCAGCTCTCACTCTTTTAGCCAAATCTGTTGTTATATTTCTGATCTCTTCTCTTTAAAGTTATAATTTTCTGAGATCAACTTTTTATTTGGCTATTTGTTTTCAAAATCCATGTTCTTTATTCTCTGATTTTTATTTGAAATGATTTATTTGAAAACATTGATTTAGATCACAAAGACTTAATTCGTATCTTTGTGTGATCTAAAATCATATTCTGTTAAGCCACGAATACACATAGTTGTCTATTACTATTGGCTATAGAATTTGGGTGTAAATCCAAACTCCACCAAACTCCACCAAAAAATCATCTCTAATTTTACGTAGATTTAAATTTTACAACTAAATTATATAAGAAAACGGAAAATAAAAACAAATGCAACTATGAAAACAGTAACAATGCCTCAGCTTTCGATGTGTCCACACTCAATCCCGCCAATACCTACCTACAATCGAAAATCAGAAAATCGAAAAAAATATCAAAATTTTAATAAATCTTTTAAAGAGCGAAATCGATAGGACATGAATTGGACCATCTACTAATCGACGCTGAAGCCAAGCGGCCCCATACGAATCTCGTCGATTTCCGCCGCCTCTTTCTGCGAGAGATACGTCACACAGTCTTCAGCCGTCGTATGAAAACCTCGGGAGGAGAGAGAAAATAACGGCGACAGGGGCGGAACTATGTAGCACTTGCCCTGGGCAGCTGCCCAGGGCAAGTAATAAAACAAAATTGTTTCTTACTCATCGTCAACATTCGTTTGAGTCCCAATGGATAAGCTGCGGGTTTGAAAAACTGAAGCTCACTGCTTCGATTCCCACCTCTCCCTTTTTAATCTATTTATTAACTTATCTAATTTTTATTTGATTGTTTAAATTAAGTTTCTTAATTAGCATACAATCCATCAATAAGCATCCCCTTAGTGACTTCGTTGTTTTCTTTAAACAATTTTTATCCAATAACAAATATGTTAATTACTATTTTATGTATTCGATGTATTCTGCTTACAACATAAAGCATACATGTGCACGCGTACATCTAAACAAAGAAATGTTGGACATAGATTAACATGTCGTGGTATATGATAATTAATTTTAACATGCATATAGCATAATAAGTTAGTTATTATTTGTTACTTATTATCATTTAATTTTATGTGTTTGAACACCATCTACTGATGTCCTAAAAGATTAAGCACTGGTCTATAGTAAAATAGCTTCTTAGTTCAATCCCAACTGCAGTTATTTAACGTTAAATTTTTTGTTATTTTGTTATGATTTTTTGTACGCATGAAACATTTTTTTGCATGTTCGGTATTAATTAATGTTAATTTTTTTGTTGCATATTATTTACTACCGTTTAATTTTTTTGTTTTGATATTTTTTATATCATCTTTTTTTTGCCCAGTGCAAAAAAATTTCCAGGTTACGCGACTGACGGCGAGTGAGCTCTCCGATGCTGCTCTTTATAATTAAACAAACCGGGGGGGGAGGTGGAGGTGGAGGTGGAGAGGAGAGGGAGCAGGGTTTGTGAAGTGGTATTTTGGGAAGGAAAAATAATGCGGGTGGGGACGAGAAGGGAGGAGAAGGTGTCACGCCCCGCTTCCCAAAATGTGGAGGCGAAGCGTGAGAATGTCCGCTCAGACTTGAAGCTACAAAGCTGCAAGTCCGATAAGCGTCAATCAAATTTTAAAACTGCAGGTCCTTGCAACGCGAACAAAACAAAGATAATAATAATGAAATGAGACAAAAGAGATATCTCAGAATATCCATAAAATAAGTTTCAACATCACAGAAAAAGCCACCAGGCTAGAAGGAAAAAGAGTCTAAAGGCCCAAACATGGCCAACAAAAGTACAACGTACAAAACAAAGGTGCCACGCACCGACAACTAACTACAAAACCTAAACAAAAGAAAACTCAGCAAAGTCACCAAGAAGGGTCACCGATGTCCACAAAACTCCTCTTGGACAAACTTGGGCTCAGGCTCAGCGTCAGCAAAACATCACGTACACAGCAACGGTCTCCGGGTCAGGGTCTATCATGTGACACTCAAAAGAGCAAGGGGCACATGTCAGCAAGTCTACAAGAGACTTGTGCAAGGAAACTGAAAGTAGGTACAAGTAAAGCAACCTAGCAGTTCTAACATGAATGTAATGACATGGCAGTTAAAGTATGAGTGCAACAAGTAAAGTAAAGTAAAGTAAGGTACGAGCGTGGCATTTAAACATGGCATGTATGACAAGTTTTACAAGTAACACTCACTAGTACAAGACAAGTAAAGTAAGCACCTCGTGCACAGAGATTCCGCCTTCTGGCTAGAGTGGCTGATCGGGCCACTCCTAAGCTCAGGTGACCGTTTATCCCTACCCCTCCACGTGTATCGAGCCAGGGCCTTACCCCCGAACGCGGGATGCTCGCTTCTGGATCACGAGCCAGGAAGTGTTTTTAACAAGTATGGCATAGGGGTGCACCTAGCCGGACAAGGAAATCGTGCATTGGCTTTTGACCAACACATGAGGCCCGTTCCCAGGAAGTAGTATTCAAGGAGTACAAGTACAAGTATTGTAGCGTGTGCTACGAATGCAACAATCAACTTGGATGACATGTAGAATGCAATGCATGGCAGTTAAAAGTGCGTACAGATAAGGAAAGTAAACGTGACAGTTTAGTATGCATGATTAACAAGTTTAAAGAGTTGGATCTAGCTTCGTTGTCAAGCTATATCCATTTAGGTGACGGATCTAGTTTCGTTGTCAAACTAGATCAAGTAGGCGTCTAGCCAGCTATCATTTCACTGACTAGTCTCTTTTACGCTAAAAACAAGGAAGTGGCCTAAAAACATGGCCCTACACAAGAGTTGGCAAGTTTCACTTGCCTGCAAGTATAACGTCTGAGAAACACCGTCCAAGAGAGTCCAAGTCACAAATAACCTACGTGCACAAGTCCACCAGCCTAAAGTCCATATTATTAATCTTGATTAGTGAATTTAAAACATTTAAAACATTTTAAAAACATCAATTTTAGTCTTGATTAACAGGCAATGGGTTGGGGGTCCTAGGGGTGCAAAGCGTTACCTCAACACGACGCGAAAGCTACACCGGCGTCGGGTAGCGACGCCGGGGGTTGGAATAAGAGAACGTGCTCCAAGTCCTGATTCCAATATAGATTCCTCGCTGGAAAGTTCAGAGCATCAACCGGAGCAACGATTCCAGATTCCAAAGCTAGCACGTGCGACGACAGGCTACGACGTGTCGCAACGTCGTACGCGGCAAATCGTCGGAGAGAAAGCACCTAGGTGGGGCCCACAGTAGTCCTAGGGACCTATGGGGGACCCACGATACCTCTGGAGAACTTGGGGGGCCCACGGTGGCAAGCGGTGCGACGGGTGCGGGGTTGCGACGAGTGGCTCTTGGTCGGACACTAGCCTGACCGAGAGATTGGCTCGGTCAGACACAGCGCACGGCGCTGCACAGCGCAGCGGGTCGGTGCGGCTTGGTTCTCTCGGTCGGAGCGGGGGAGGCCATCGGTCGGGCGCCTTGGATGCGGGAGAGCACAGCGCTGCAACGTTGCAACCGTTGCAACGTTGCGGGCTTCGGTCGGTGCGGAGAAGCGGCCCAGTCAGACACGGCGCTGAGCGGGGGAACGAAGCGGGCTTGGTGCGGGGACTTGCAGCGGTGCGGGTGCGGAGCGGAGCGGGGAAAACTCTCGGTCTAACCGAGAGGATCTCTCGGTCGGACACGGGGATGCGAGCTGGGCGATGCGGAGCGGCTGTGCGAGGCTTGGTGCGGGCTTGGGCGTCGGTCAGGGCGGGGGAACGGGGGCTGTTTCTTCGGTCGTGCGGCTGATGTTTGTCGTAACGTTGCGACGATTCGTCGCAACGTCAAATTTGAGTTTTGGAAGCGGCTAGGGTTATTTTCTTGCGAAAATAGGTCTTCCTAAAGGTTGTTTATATAGTGTAGATGGGTTGACTAGGTCTAGGGCTAATCCTAAGGGGATTAGGAGTTTAAAATAATTTA
Source organism: Scilla litardierei (assembly GCA_030789695.1). Lineage (NCBI taxonomy): Eukaryota > Viridiplantae > Streptophyta > Magnoliopsida > Asparagales > Asparagaceae > Scilla > Scilla litardierei. The sequence continues at coordinate 139,198,532 of CM061139.1, forward strand.
AAATTCAAATCTCACCCTCTCCAACTCACACAAGGATTTGCTGCGATCCAAATGAGCTGAGATTTGGCTCAAAAATATTTGGAAGTATTTAAAAGGTAATAAAATTTTGTTGGGCCGAAAATAATTTAAAACCTAGCTTTTAAAAATATTTTAAACCTTGTTAAAAATATAAAAGTGGTCAAATAAACTCCAAAAATTATAAAATAAATATCAGGGTGATCGTGATGACGAAAGTGAGCTAACTAAGGAGACGGATCTCAATTTCGACATCGGACGACGAAACTAAAAATAGAAACGTCTCCCGTCAAAAGTGAGAATCGCAACGTCTCATCGAATTGTGGGAAAACGACTCGAGAAACGTCGTTCCAAATTAGTGCCACTATTTAATACTCTCAGAGACGTTCACAACGGCATATCACACTAACGTGTTCACAAACAAACAAAGTCTAAAATAAACACGTGCACGGCCAAAAGCACGTGCACGAACAACGTACAACGAAAAGTGGTCGTTACATCCTCCCCACCTTAGAATAAAGTCCGTCCTCGGACTTTCTAATATATCTAGTCGCTCTAGTAACTACCCCGATCGTGTCACATTATAATTCAAACCAGGTATAGCCATTACAAGTGCTTATATACGCACTAGGTAGTCAAACATTATCACTACCAACACATATATATATACATTCACGTACGTCATACACTTATACCTATTATAGTCAGTCAAATCTTACACGTATTTCAATCATATATAAGCATACACCCCTTATATAACTACTACTTACCTAATCACAAAACAATATTTCAGATACTCATATAAGTATGGTCTCACACTTGCAAATACAATCATTGCTCTACGTATAGATAGCTACATATGCACAAACAACATGGGTATACTACCCTCTAATATTTCCTAGTATGCATCCAACGCATCAACTCATGTAGTCACACCATACCATAATTAAATCCAGTTTCACTGTATCTAATATATATATTCACCACCATTATAGTTTCACAATATATAGTCATTCAAATGCATGTAATTAGTTCACCATGTATTCACATCACATACGGTCCTATAACTGTATTTACGACACGCCACATATACTATAGTCACCAATAACTATAACTAAGCACATACTTACACGTGCATGGTGCACACTCATACACGCTAACATTTCATTCATACCAATCACACCACTATATACTTAGCACAACTACTCATCTAGTCTAGCTAGTACACATATGTTCACACGGGCAAGTCCTTAGTAATTAACTATACCACAAGACCAACACCTATAACTATATACTGGTGTAGCGACCCACAATCATGTGCGTAACACAACCAGGCACGACGCTCCTATCACCATACATACATCAAACATCGCTATATTCAAACTTCAGACATACACATCAATATACTTAGAGTATACCCACTCAAGCTTGAGTGAGACTCAATACACATATCAGAATATTCTACATACGTAACACTGCATTTATACCTATACACATACCACTCCTATATATATATATATATATATATATATATATATATATATATATATATATATATATATATATATATATATATATATATATATATATATATCTACCAATACAACCATATGCATACCATAAGTCAATCACACTTAATATTTAGTCAGGTAATACTTACATAGTTCAATCACTCTATATACCATAATAATAATAATACAGACATCAGCACACGTATAATTATAATACACTCCCTAATACATGCATACGCATTCATCGTATAGTCACACACATGTAACATATATATTCACACCATAGCCTACTACCTATAATTAATTAGTATACTAACACATCTATACGTACATAATTAAGATGTGCAATAGTCGTGTATACCTCACGGTATGCACGCATGCAACATCCCGTAAAAGCAAGCAATACCAATCAAAATTATAATCCTACTACCGTAACTACTTACATATAAGCACATTTCATATCCACGTACGAGCACATACTCACACTTACTAACATACAGGTCATATAATAGGCCTACTCACTTAACTATACGTACACCTATTATTATCACACCTAGCATACACATAGCTTTACCAATCATTTTATTTCAACCATTGCAAGTATCTATAACTACATACACTTCATTAGATATTCCAACACTAACTCTTATATACATAGGCATCCCTAGTATGGTATAGCTAACCACATACGAATCTATAAATAATATAACACAAACAATTTCATAATATCACGAGTAACTCCGCGTATATATATATATATATATATATATATATATATATATATATATATATATATATATATATATATATAGGTAAATCTTCATGTGAGAACATTTCGCACGGTGCGAAAATGTTTTTATCTTTTTTTTGAAATTTTTTTTTTCAAAAATTCTTTTTTCCACCCTCATTATATGTTGTTATACCCCCCTCAAAAAATAATGGTTGAGAAATAATGTCATTTGGCCTTCGATCAAGGCATTTCATCAAATTCGCACGTTTTGAGACCGTTAAATTTGTAACGGGTGGATGGGTGCTCTAATCCCCAACGGGTTCACCCATTATTTTCCCTGGGGTATATAATTGTATGGATTAAACATCAAAAAAATAATTTTTGAAAAAAAAAATTTCAAAAAAATAAAAAAAAAAGTTTTCGCACGGCTTTCGCACGGGTTTTTTCGCATCCGAAGATTGCCATATATATATATATATATATACACACACACACACACACACACACACACACACACACACACACACACACACACACACACACACACACACACACACACACACACACACACACACACGTACACAATAGGCAAGCATTAATATACTATGGGTTTATACTCATTCAAGCTCACGTACATAACTTAGGTACATGCACTACGACTACCTCACGAAGTCCAAGGTCCTACTAACAACTTAGAGTTGGCACAGACATTGGCGGGCACTAAAGCCTAAGCAATAAAGGGAGGTCGAGGTCGAGAGCGTGACGAGGGTAGGATCGATAAGCACGAATCCAGATAGGATGTATACAAGGAGACAGCTTGGTTAGGGAAAACTGTGATTCACTGGTGAATGTTTAGGTAGGGGAAGGGAGATGTAGTGATACTTATATAGGATAGTGGAAGGAAACGGCGTAAATAACATAAACTAAAATACGTGAAATTGAAAACTGTTGTACTTCAAAAGTTGGAATCCTCGTCTTGTATAAAAACATTTGGAGGTCGATAAAACGAGTTGTTCAAAATAAGTTTGAGTCGGATATACATAATAAGAGAAAATGTTTTATTGGCTTATCGCAAATCATTAAGAAAAGAAAGTAAATCATTCGCACGGACATTAAAGACGTAATTTTTTAGAAAATATTATACGGCAGTAATTTAATATAATGTTGTCAAAAGTTTTTGAAAGTCAAAGAATGAAATCAAGTAACAGAAGAATTTAAACTCATGTTAAATACTTTCAAAACTTTTAGGCTATGAAAAATTTAAAATAATCAACATTGAAACTACTTTTAGAGAACCAGGGTTTGCCAAAAATGAGAAACTGATTTACACAAGGTTCTTAATATACGAGCACAACAAGTCTGGTACGGATATAAAAATAATTGAAAGTATGTATGGTGCACGGAGAAATAATATTAACTTAGTAGTAGAATTATCGAAATCGATAGCAAAGCTTTAAAACCAAACTATGGAAGGTCCAGATTAGGAAATGGTTATGAAATAGTAATTTTACAAAATCTGTAATAAGAAACGATGAGCATAACATTGACTTGCGGGAAGCTGAAATCCCAAGTGACTTGAAAAGTATACGAATGGCATAAATCAGGAAGGAAAAATTATAAATCGAATTGGGCAATATAAAAGTACGGTTCAGAATTAAATTAATATATGAAAGGAAATATGTATTTTCATAGGTACAAAAGTGTAGGCTGAAAAAGTATTATAAACTGTTATTCAAAATTTCGACAAAAGTTTTTTAAAAAAATTAAATCAACGAGGAGTACAAAGATAAGTATATTTATATAAAAATTTTGAACAAATTTAAACTTAGGGAAAGAGGAAATCGAAAATACTTTTAGAAGATTCAAGGGTTTGTAAGGGAGAGGTTCGAAAATTGACGACGATCGTCATGAGGCGATCTCGTGAATCAAGGCAAGGAAATTGGTCGGATGATCAAAACATACACACGCCTAGGATATGAATCAGGAGAATCTACGGGGAAACTCCTACGGTCGACCAACTAAGTACTAAGAACTAAGCGCTAAGACCTTCTAAGGAGCTAGACGGTAATGAAATGCGTTCAGCTTGGTCCGAAATCGATGAACCCAAGCGAACGACCAAAGGAAATTCTAGAAGTCTAATATGGTCAGATTTAGACAAGAACCACTAAGGTAACTCCTACGACGATTAAATCAGTTGCTGACAGGGAGTCTAACTAACAATCAGAGGCATCTAACTAGCAAGCACAGACGACTAACTAAGTCTTCTTATCACCTAGTGACATAGGAGAACGACTAAACTCAGGGCTTATGACTCGGATGTTGCAATTTATTTAATGGACATTCCGTTATTATCGTTGTTCCGTTAATTCGCAATTGCAAGACTGGACCTGCATGGGCCACTAACAAAACCTGTCACGCCCCGCTTCCCAAAATGTGGAGGCGAAGCGTGAGAAGGTCCGCTCAGACTTGAAGCTACAAAACTGCAAGTCCGATAAGCGTCAATCAAATTTTAAAACTGCAGGTCCTTGCAACGCGAACGAAACAAAGATAATAATAATGAAATGAGACAAAAGAGATATCTCAGAATATCCATAAAATAAGTTTCAACATCACAGAAAAAGCCACCAGGCTAGAAGGAAAAAGAGTCTAAAGGCCCAAACATGGCCAACAAAAGTACAACGTACAAAACAAAGGTGCCACACACCGACAACTAACTACAAAACCTAAACAAAAGAAAACTCAGCAAAGTCACCAAGAAGGGTCACCGATGTCCACAAAACTCCTCTTGGACAAACTTGGGCTCAGGCTCAGCGTCAGCAAAACATCACGTACACAGCAACGGTCTCCGGCTCAGGGTCTAACATGTGACACCCAAAAGAGCAAGGGGCACATGTCAGCAAGTCTACAAGAGACTTGTGCAAGGAAACTAAAAGTAGGTACAAGTAAAGCAACCTAGCAGTTCTAACATGAATGCAATGACATGGCAGTTAAAGTATGAGTGCAACAAGTAAAGTAAAGTAAAGTAAGGTACGAGCATGGCATTTAAACATGGCATGGATGACAAGTTTTACAAGTAACACTCACTAGTACAAGACACGTAAAGTAAGCACCTCGTGTACAGAGATTCCGCCTTCTGGCTAGAGTGGCTGATCGGGCCACTCCTAAGCTCAGGTGACCGTTTATCCCTACCCCTCCACGTGTATCGAGCCAGGGCCTTACCCCCGAACGCGGAATGCTCGCTTCTGGATCACGAGCCAGGAAGTGTTTTTAATAAGTATGGCATAGGGGTGCACCTAGCCGGACAAGGAAACCGGGCATTGGCTTTTGACCAACACATGAGGCCCGTTCCCAGGGAGTAGTATTCAAGGAGTACAAGTACAAGTATTGTAGCGTGTGCTACGAATGCACCAATCAACTTGGATGACATGTAGAATGCAATGCATGGTAGTTAAAAGTGCGTACAGATAAGGAAAGTAAACGTGACAGTTTAGTATGCATGATTAACAAGTTTAAAGAGTTGGATCTAGCTTCGTTGTCAAGCTATATCCATTTAGGTGACGGATCTAGTTTCGTTGTCAAACTAGATCAAGTAGGCGTCTAGCCAGCTATCGTTTCACTGACTAGTCTCTTTTACGCTAAAAACAAGGAAGTGGCCTAAAAACATGGCCCTACACAAGAGTTGGCAAGTTTCACTTTCCTGCAAGTACAACGTCTGAGAAACACCGTCCAAGAGAGTCCAAGTCACAAATAACCTACGTGCACAAGTCCACCGGCCTAAAGTCCATATTATTAATCTTGATTAGTGAATTTAAAACATTTAAAACATTTTAAAAACATCAATTTTAGTCTTGATTAACAGGCAATGGGTTGGGGGTCCTAGGGGTGCAAAGCGTTACCTCAACACGACGCGAAAGCTACACCGGCGTCGGGTAGCGACGCCGGGGGTTGGAATAAGAGAACGCGCTCCAAGTCCTGATTCCAATATAGATTCCTCACTGGAAAGTTCAGAGCATCAACCGGAGCAACGATTCCAGATTCCAAAGCTAGCACGTATGACGACGGGCTACGACGTGTCGCAACGTCGTACGCGGTAAATCGTCGGAGAGAAAGCACCTAGGTGGGGCCCACAGTAGTCCTAGGGACCTATGGGGGACCCACAATACCTCTGGAGAACTTGGGGGGCCCACGGTGGCAAGCGGTGCGACGGGTGCGGGGTTGCGACGAGTGGCTCTTGGTCGGACACTAGCCTGACCGAGAGATTGGCTCGGTCAGAAACAGCGCACGGCGCTGCACAGCGCAGCGGGTCGGTGCGGCTTGGTTCTCTCGGTCGGAGCGGGGGAGGCCATCGGTCGGGCGCCTTGGATGCGGGAGAGCACAGCGCTGCAACGTTGCAACCGTTGCAACGTTGCGGGCTTCGGTCGGTGCAGAGAAGCGGCCCGGTCGGACACGGCGCTGAGCGGGGGAACGAAGCGGGCTTGGTGCGGGGACTTGCAGCGGTGCGGGTGCGGAGTGGAGCGGGGAAAACTCTCGGTCTGACCGAGAGGATCTCTCGGTCGGACACGGGGATGCGAGCGAGGTGATGCGGAGCGGCTGTGCGAGGCTTGGTGCGGGCTTGGGCGTCGGTCAGGGCGGGGGAACGGGGGTTGTTTCTTCGGTCGTGCGGCTGATGTTTGTCGCAACGTTGCGACGATTCGTCGCAACGTCAAATTTGAGTTTTGGAAGCGGCTAGGGTTATTTTCTTGCGAAAATAGGTCTTCCTAAAGGTTGTTTATATAGTGTAGATGGGTTGACTAGGTCTAGGGCTAATCCTAATGGGATTAGGAGTTTAAAATAATTTAAAATTCAAATCTCACCCTCTCCAACTCACACAAGGATTTGCTGCGATCCAAATGAGCTGAGATTTGGCTCAAAAATATTTGGAAGTATTTAAAACGTAATAAAATTTTGTTGGGCCGAAAATAATTTAAAACCTAGCTTTTAAAAATATTTTAAACCTTGTTAAAAATATAAAAGTGGTCAAATAAACTCCAAAAATTATAAAATAAATATCGGGATGATCGTGATGACGAAAGTGAGCTAACTAAGAAGACGGATCTCAATTTCGACATCGGACGACGAAACTAAAAATAGAAACATCTCCTGTCAAAAGTGAGAATCACAACGTTTCATCGAATTGTGGGAAAACGACTCGAGAAACGTCGTTCCAAATTAGTGCCACTATTTAATACTCTCAGAGACGTTCACAACGGCATATCACACTAAAGTGTTCACAAACAAACAAAGTCTAAAATAAACACGTGCACGGCCAAAAGCACGTGCACAAACAACGTACAACGAAAAGTGGTCGTTACAGAAGGCATATTCTTTTGTTGGAAAGTATAAAGTGGGAAAGTTGAGAAGTGTGAAATCTGATAAGAGAGAAATTTGGTGTAGTGTGTCTTTTAGGGCCTGTTCTTTTGCTGGATGGTTGAAATGGGAAAGATGGGGGTTTGTGGAATCTGAGGAGAGAGAAAAAGGAATTTTGTGTTCTTTTGGGTGGAAAGTTCTATGGAAAGTGAGGTTGGGAAAGTAAAGTGGGATCCACCAAATTTTCTTGTGTTCTTTTGGTTATAGAAAGTTGGAATGAGAAAGTGGAAAGTTGGTGAGTTGGAGGGGAGAGAGAGAGAAATAGATGAGATAGTGGGCCCCACATAACCCAACTTTCCCATGCTTTCCCAACAAATTTCATGGATTACAAAAAGTGAATCTGGATTCCAAAAAGGACGCCACGTAAGCAAACTTTCTCGCTTTAACTTTCAGCCAAAAGAACAAGTTTTGGGAAAGTAGGGGAACAAAGTTGATGAATAGTGAAATTTTTCACTTTATCATCTCCTTTCTTGGCAAAAGAACAGGCCCTTATTGGAAAGTGGGGTTGGATTGTGGATTTAGAAAGTTGAGGTGGGGTCCACTCTGTGCAGTGTGTTCTTTAGGTTGAAGAAAGTTGGAGGTGGAAAGTGGTGTGGGGTCCACTCAAATTTAATTTGTTCTATTTAAACCTAAAATAAATACTAAAATCTAAATTAATTAATTAATATATTATTAATTAATTACTTATTCTACTTAAATGAGTACGAAAAGAGTAAAACAATGTGTTTATAGCAAAAGGCCCACACTTTTTTGGTTGTGTTGCAATGAAATCAAAAAATAAAATAAAAAGAACACAAGCTGTGTTCCGATTGGTGTAGGAGAGGAGGGGTCCCACAACCATGTGGGATTCCTTCGTTTTCCGCTGGTTTTGCGGAGGAATAAAATGCATTCGGGATTCCTTCTGACACCCTCCACGTCGGACAGAATTCCCAAAAATCCCAAACCACAAAAGAACATGGTGCAAGAAAGTGAAGGAGGAATCCATGCAATAGTTCGTGAATAGTAGAGAAATCGGGATTCCTCTCCAAGAATCGGAGAAAAGAACATGCCCTAAGGTAACAACATCACACGTTCTCTGGAGCACGGAAGTTGCTAAGCGCACAAATCGAATTGCTGTGCACAATGATCACTTTAGACACCACAACAAATTCAAAGACACACAATCCGGAGCTAGCTACCAAACTAACAACGGACCACCTTCTATTGTGCATCAAATTTCTGATATCGCATTGCAAGAGCTGGTTCAAGCTATACGATGGGAACAAAAGCATGAAGGAGGTATACAACAATTCAGGTCGCTTCGCCCAAAGCCCTGGAATGGTTTGGACGGCTCTCTGAAGAGCGAAGAATGGTTGCGAAGCACTGAGGATGACTTAAGAGCAGCTCAGATCGCAGAATATGCCTGGGTGGACACTGCCAAATCACAACTGACTGACGGAGCTAGGATTCGGTGGAACTCAGCTGAACGTCGCCTGCAACGACCAATCGACTTGGCGACGTTCACCGATCACTTCAACACCTAGTACTTCTCACCCGAAGCACCGATGGACCTGCAAGCTCAGTTCGTCGGGTTGAAGCAAGGTTCCATGTCAGTGGAACAATATGATGCTCAGTTCACTATGCTTAGCCGGTTTGCTCCAGGAATGGTTGCCACCCCTCTGACTCGAGCTCAACGCTTTAAGCAAGGGCTGAACATAGAGATTCTGATGGAAATTGAATTCCACCCCAAGTGATTTTGATGATGAGCACACCAAATGAAACTTAGTGTACTAACTACACTACAATTAAGTGTGCAGGATATGCGAAGCTTTACTCATACTCAAAGAAGCGCAATCTACGCTCAAAGACAAGGACGAACGTGGCTAAGATCAAATAATGAAGTTCAAAGCTCAAATAGAACAAGAAGCTCAAGTGAAGCTCACATCCACTTCATCAAATTGATCAAGCTTCCGAAATCGTGTCCTAAGTCTATAGTGAGTGTGTTGTGTCTCAATAGGGTATTTGTTAAAGCCAAATCATATAGACAAAACACACGCACACAAAAACAATTTGAAAAATGTTTTTGAAAATCTTTTAAATCTTTTCAAAATGTTTTAGAGAGCTTTCTCTAGTCATCTTATAACTTTCGTAGTGAAACTCCACACACCCTGGAGTTAGCTACTTGTCTGACTAGATGTGTCGCAGAAAATACTCCTCTTGGAGTCGACTACCAACAGTAGGGAGTCGACTACCAGCTGAGATTCAAGTATTCCCGAAACACTCTGGGAGTCGACTACCTACATGAGGGAGTCGACTACCAGCTGTAAAAATCTGACGTTTTTTGACTTGAATTTTGAAAATTCGTTGAGCGATTTTCTCCGTGATTTTTGGGACAAAAGTCAAAGTATATTTGAATTTCAAATTTCAGAATTTTTCCTATAAATAAGAGCTAATTTCATTTGAGAAAAACAACAACTATTGAAATCAAAATCTTTTGTGCAAACGCTCTGAAAATTCTATAAGCTCTCATTCTCTCTTTAGCCAATTCTATTTTAATTGTGATCTTGCAAAATTCTATTATTATTTTTTTAAGATCATATTCTCGTTTTATTGGCTAATTGTTTTTCAAATCCTTATTGCTCTTCTCTTGAATTTTGTTTAAAAGGATTTTTGAAAAACATTAGATGTATATCACAAAGAATTCTCTCGTATCTTTGTGTGATTTAGACTCTTATTCTATCAAGCCACTACACACAATTTTGTCTATCTTTGTTTGGCTATAGAATCGGGTGTAAAACCAATCTCCACCAATTTATTGTGGTGAATTGGATATCTTTTTTATTGTGTTGTTGTTGGAACACTAGACAAGTCTAGGTGTTGCCAGTTGGAAATTCTAGTCAAGACTAGGTCGTTGGAAAGCATAACGAGTGGAGTTAGGTACTTGTATTTGCCAAGGCAGATAGTGGAAAATCTCGTACCGGATTGGTCGGGGACTGGACGTACTCAAAAGTTGTGGGGAACCAGGATAAAAATCCTCGTGTCTGCGATTGCTTATCTGTGTTTGTTTATCTTTGCTCTTACTTTATTATTCGCTAATTGTTATTCATTTGTTGCAAAGATCAACTTACTTTTAGCCGCTGTGAATATAATATTTATCTTACTTGCAATCTTATCTGTGCTTATAAATACTCTGGGAGTCGACTACTGTTCATAGGGAGTCGACTACCTGCTGTGAAATTACTCTGTGCATTTTAAGATTATTTTGTTGATTAAGAACCAAGCGTGGATCGCTCTACTTGGTTTCTTAGGCAACATTAGAAGGGTTTTAATTAACGATCGAAAAAGTTTACTATTTGTACAACATTATTCAACCCCCCTTCTAGTGTTGTTTGCCATCCACAGGATCCAACACTTGGTATCAAAGCAAGGCTACAAAGGTGATGGCGTCAACATCCTTTCACTCTGAAGGACTGAATACCATGCGACCACCACTGTTCAACGGAACCAACTACGCTAGCTGGAAGATCCGAATGAAGACTCACCTAGAGTCATTATACAGTGAAGCTTGGACCGTTACTAAAGTCCAGTACATCGCACCTACCGACGTTGAGTTTGGGAAATGGTCTGTCGACGACAAGAAGAGAGCTAAACTCAATGCAAAAGCAATGAAAGCACTATTTTGCGCCGTTACTGGAAATGAGTTCAATCAAGTCTCCCAATGTGAGACAGCACACCAAATATGGCATACTCTTCAGGTAAGTCACGAAGGAACCGAAAAGGTAAAAGAATCCCGCATAAATGTTTTACATTCAAAATTCGAATCTTTTAAAATGGAAGAAGGAGAGAGTATCACCGATGTGAATACTCGTTTTACTAATATTACAAATGAGCTCGCAGGATTAGGAAAGAAACTTTCTGAATATGAGCATGTAATGAAGATACTAAGATCCCTCCTACCCGAATGGAAGGGAAAGACAACCGCCATCCGAAAAGCTCATAATGTGAAAGACCTCACCATTGAAGAACTAATGGAAAATCTCATGGCATATGAGATTGAGCTTGAAGAAGACAAGAAGATCGAAGAAAAACCAAAGAAGAAGAATCTCGCGTTCAAAGCCCAAGAGGAAGATTCCGATTACACGGACAAAGAAGACCATATCACCTTCATCTCAAAAAACTTTAAAGAGTTCATCGCAAGTAAGTATGGAAAACGATCTTTTAGACCCACTAACGGTATTATTTGTTTTGGTTGCAACAAATCAGGGCATGTCAAGAGAGACTGTCCATTGGTGTCATCGCCTGTTTGATCTATACATGTATACTAATATCTATCTGCATATATGTGACTTATGCTACTGTATATGATTGTATATTTGTAGTAGGATGTTTACTATTATGTGTATATTGTGCAAATGGCAATAAAGATGGTCTCTATATTTGGTATGAATCCAACTCCCATTAGTATTTTGTTTGCATGGTTTCCTTTTTACAATAAAGATTTCATCTTTGCTTGCATGTTTGCAATTTAAGACTAAAGTTAGTACCTTTATGCCATGGGTTGTGTTTTCATGATAAAAATAATTCCTTTATGAAATTGTGACTCTAAAGCTTGCTCCTTTATTATGTGGTTGTATTTTTCTTTTTGAAATCATATGCAAGTTGTAAACTTTATTCAAGAAATATGGAAAATGAGATGCCTTTGGGTTGTTTATAAGCCTATCTTACTAAAGCTAGTAGAAAGTTATCATCTTTGGGTAACTACTCATAAGATGTAGTCTTTTTCATGCAAGGAACAATCTTTCATGATTCCTTTACTAAAATTGCTAGCTTATGTATGTTGCCTTTGTCACCTCATGCAAGGTTGCTAACTTGTGTATCTTCCTTTTATGCACTTTTGGAAGGGTGCCACCCTTATCATTATGATGTAAATTATTCCCCTTATGCAAGTTGCTATTTTGTCTTGTGCTGGAAGATGAGAGTGAGAGACTTGTACTTTGAGGTTCTTTCTTGTGCCTTTTGGGTTTCTTTGGGGTGAGTTGTTGAATAGATGTTGTGTATAAAGAAACGATGTTATTAATCTAATGCTTCTTTGTAATTGATGTTTGTGCTTCTGCATTGTTGTATGTTTCTCTATGTGTTTGTTTGTGGGAACGTTACAGGTACTACCTCAGCAGTGCGCTGTGGACCTGCATCTCTCTAACTTTCTCTTTCTCCTTCCTTCTTTTCTTTATCACACCTGCCTCTCTAGGCATACCTGGAACGGATTCGTACTTTCCGGGTATCCTGGGAAGCGGGGCATTACAATTGGAGAGAAACAATCGGTGATTCCAGAGATCGTGGGAAGAACAAAGATAATAATGAAAAGCGAAACAACAGAAGAAACAAATTCCGACGACCAAAGAAGGAAGCTTACGCAGCCTTCGACCAGAGCGACGATTCCTCATCCGATGAATCCTCAGAAGAAGATAACGTTGAAAGAAGAGAAACAACACACATGTGCTTCATGGCATCCACATCCTTCAAGGTAAGCACACATCATGATTCATCTAGCGACAATGATTCGTCATCAAGTGATGAAGAAGACATGGATTATAGGGGAACATATAAGGAGCTATGCAAAATGCATGAAAAGCTCATAAAAGAACATAGAAAAACACTTAGAAATATTAAAAAGGATACTAAGGAAAAAGACGAAATCATTAAAGAAAATAGTCTCCTTAAAGAAAAGAATGATTTTCTGCAAAAAGATATTTCTTTAGTAAAAGAAAAGGTTGAGAATCTGAATAATCTTCTCGTATCTGTCAAAGATAAATACGACGCTACGATGAAAATTATTGAGAATTTCAACAAAGGAAAGGAAAGCTAGATAGTATAATAAAAGGTCAAAAAGCCTCATCTAGCAAAACCGGACTCGGTTATGATTCACATCATATCAAGAAACAGGTTAAGCATACTAGGATGCATCATTCTAACGACAATTTTTTGAGCATCTAGATACCAAAGAAATTATCTGATCAACAATGGAAAAGGCACGCTATCGACTTTGTTCAACAAATTCATTTAAACAAAAACTATAAATATGTTGTTCATGAAGGAACTAAACCATACTGGGTTTGGCTTCCTAAAGACTAACTTCTCGGACTCAAAAAAAAGAGTACCATAAACATTTTATTTTTCAGGTACTCCAAAGAAATGAATGGAAGAAAACGAGATCAAACGCTTTGTAAAGGATCAACATCAACAACTTTCTTGCGCAACTCAATTTTTTCTTTACTAAATATATATGATTAAATTTAATTAAATAAATATTTTTTCTCTATTTGATCTTATGTATTTGTGTTATACTCCTAAAACATTTTGTGTTCAGAAATCTCACTCGACCTGGATCAAAAACCCCTCGAGATGAGAAAACGACTCAACCCAGTAGGGAGTCGACTACCAGAGTATATGCGAAATTCTGGGTTTATATTTTTTTTGACTAACTTCTAATGGGTTCTATTGAGTAAATGGGTTCATATCCTCAAGGCAACTTATACCCAATAAGCTAAAACTTCATCCTAACCCTTCATCTCTTGATCCTAAGGCCCTCATTCCTTCCCATCTTTTCAACCAAAGATTAAAACCCCACCAAGAGAAACCCTAGGTAGCCGACTGCCTCATTTTCTCCTCCTCTCTTGAGAATTCTCTTGGTGCTTGGGTTGTTTGAAGCTCCTCCAAACTTCATCTCTTCCAAAAACCCACTCAAGGTAAAATCTTTTTTACTTCATGACCTTTACTTCATTATTTCTTTTCTCTTGCTTATCTAGTATTGTAAAAAAAATTTTGCTCTATCTAGATGCCTATCAAAGGAATTTTCACCAAGAAGAGAAAAACTTCATCTGAAATTGATTCTGAAAAAGAAACCATTCTACCATATCTTTTCAAAACCACTACTTATGAACAATTCGTTAAGGTCTCTAAGAAACCCATCTTGCATGAACGTTTTGTTAAGCTTGATGATGTTATAAATTATGGCATTGATAGCTTACTAGATTTTCAGAACTTGGCCAACCTATTTTCCTCTGAAAATACTTATCTTTGCTATCCAAGGCTTGTGCACTTGTTCTATGCTAACATGGACTATGATCTTGCTAAAAGCCGTTTTATCGCCAAAGTCCTTGATACAAAGCTTGCCATTACTGTTAAATCCCTAGGAGAAGCCCTAGGAATTCCATATTCTGGCATGCTTCTTGATAAAGTACAAATGACTGAAGGAAATATTCTAGAGAGAATGTATTTGCCAGGAAGACATTTTCAGACTAAACTGCCATGTAGCGATCTTCGCTATCCGGCAAGAATTTTGGCAAATATATTATCCTATAATATCACTCAAAAGTCTGGAAGTCATTCGATCTTATCAGAAAAGCAAGCCAAATGCATCTATGCTATACTAGGTAACATTCGCATCAATTGGGCCAAAGTTATCATGGATTCTATACTTGCTTCAGCTTCTTCTGATAGACCCTCTTCCACCTTAGCTCATGGGCACTATCTCACTATCTGGTTTATTAGCTATAATGTGCCTTTGGATCATGAAACCTCTATTCTAGAACTGGCTCGAGTTTTTGATGTTCATGCACTTGGGAGAATGAATCTTCACCATGACCTTGATGAGAACATCCCTGAAGAAAAACTTGCAGCTGAAGGAGGATCCTCATCCTCTAGGAAAGGTAAGAAAATTGTGGTTTCAGATTCTGAAGAAGAAGGAGGAGAAGAAGAAGAAAGAGGAAGCGAAGAAGAAGAAGAAGAAGAAGAAGAAGCACCGGCGTATATTCTTGAGCTTCAAGAAATGCTTCTAAAGAAGATTAGAAAATTGAAGATTTCACAAGAGAAAGGATTTGAAGATCTCAATCGAAAGGTGGACGACCTTAAGGAGTTCGCCGTGAAAAGCAACAAGATGACTGAGGACACGCTTGTCAGGATCCTTGATGAGATCAAGGAACTGAAGAAGAACGACGGTCATCCTTAGCTTCTCTCATAAACAATGGTTCTCTTTCAAACAATGATTCTCAAAAATATTATGTCCTTAAGACTTATGGCTTGTAATAACTTTTATCGTGTGATGCTAGCTATCATGAACTTATCTTCTATGCAATACTTTAGTTGTTCTTATAAACTAACATCTCTCTTGCTGGCATATGAAATTGAATTCCCCTCCTGATTATATTATGATTCATATATCATTGAAATTTTTTTGTTGATGACAAGGGGGAGAGAAGATTCATGAAATGCAAAAATGAAATCATATGTATTATATTGTTCTTATTTTATTTTGCTAACAGCTTCGATGCAGGGGGAGAATCGCATCAAAGCAGGGGGAGTAAGTATACTTTCATGTATTTTCTTTTTTTTCAAACTTACTTCATTTTTCATTTGGGTGTCATCATCAAAAAGGGGGAGAGTGATGGAAATTGAATTCCACCCCAAGTGATTTTGATGATGAGCACACCAAATGAAACTTAGTGTACTAACTACACTACAATTAAGTGTGCAGGATATCCGAAGCTTTACTCATACTCAAAGAAGCGCAATCTACGCTCAAAGACAAGGACGAACGTGTCTAAGATCAAATAATGAAGTTCAAAGCTCAAATAGAACAAGAAGCTCAAGTGAAGCTCACATCCACTTCATCAAATTGATCAAGCTTCCGAAGTCGTGTCCTAAGTCTATAGTGAGTGTGTTGTGTCTCTTTAGGGTATTTGTTAAAGCCAAATCATATAGACAAAACACACGCACACAAAAACAATTTGAAAAATGTTTTTGAAAATCTTTTAAATCTTTTCAAAATGTTTTAGAGAGCTTTCTCTAGTCATCTTATAACTTTCATAGTGAAACTCCACACACCCTGGAGTTAGCTACTTGTCTGACTAGATGTGTCGCAGGAAAAACACCTCTGGGAGTCGACTACTAACAGTAGGGAGTCGACTACCAGCTGGGATTCAAGTATTCCCAAAACACTCTGGGAGTCGACTACCTACATGAGGGAGTTGACTACCAGCTGTAAAAATCTGACGTTTTTTGACTTGAATTTTGAAAATTCGTTGAGCGATTTTCTCCGTGATTTTTGGGACAAAAGTCAAAGTAAATTTGAATTTCAAATTTCAGAATTTTCCCTATAAATAAGAGCTAATTTCATTTGAGAAAAACAACAACTATTGAAATCAAAATCTTTCGTGCAAACGCTCTGAAAATTCTATAAGCTCTCATTCTCTCTTTAGCCAATTCTATTTTAATTGTGATCTTGCAAAATTCTGTTATTATTTTTTTAAGATCATATTCTCGTTTTATTGGCTAATTGTTTTTCAAATCCTTATTGCTCTTCTCTTGATTTTTGTTTAAAAGGATTTTTGAAAAACATTAGATCTAGATCACAAAGAATTCTCTCGTATCTTTGTGTGATTTAGACTCTTATTCTATCAAGCCACTACACACAATTTTGTCTATCTTTGTTTGGCTATAGAATCGGGTGTAAAACCAATCTCCACCAATTTATTGTGGTGAATTGGATATCTTTTTTATTGTGTTGTTGTTGGAACACTAGACAAGTCTAGGTGTTGCCAGTTGGAAATCCTGGTCAAGACTAGGTCGTTGGAAATCCTAACGAGTGGAGTTAGGTACTTGTATTTGCCAAGGCAGATAGTGGAAAATCTCGTACCGGATTGGTCGGGGACTGGACGTACCCAAAAGTTGTTGGGAACCAGGATAAAAATCCTTGTGTCTGCGATTGCTTATCTGTGTTTGTTTAGCTTTGCTCTTACTTTATTATTCGCTAATTGTTATTCATTTGTTGCAAAGATCAACTTACTTTTATCCGCTGTGAATATAATATTTATCTTACTTGCAATCTTATTTGTGCTTATAAATACTCTGGGAGTCGACTACTGTTCATAGGGAGTCGACTACCTGCTGTGAAATTACTCTGTGCATTTTAAGATTATTTTGTTGATTAAGAACCAAGCGTAGATCGCTCTACTTGGTTTCTTAGGCAACATTAGAAGGGTTTTAATTAACGATCGAAAAAGTTTACTATTTGTACAACACTATTCAACCCCCCCTTCTAGTGTTGTTTGCCATCCACAGGATCCAACAAATTCGACGAAGCTTGGTCGGACGCCTACTCTATACCCATACTGAGGTCCTCGCTACAACTCGTGAGTACGAGTTCATCGAAAGAGAAGAGAAGCGAGAGCAAGCTTTAGCTGCCCCTCCCCAAAGGCCGTCACCTCCTACATCTGCTGCTGGATCCAGTCATCGACCTCCATCCAATCTGCATCTCCCAGTCCAACAGAATCAGTTCAAGAGGCCAGTACCACAGCAACATCGAGAGTGCTTCTATTGTGGTAAAACTAGACATATCAAAGCTGAATGTGATCGTACCTGAACCTTTGCTTGATCTGTGGATCTGAGGACCATCGAGCAAAGGATTGCCTAAAAGATAGATATAGAGATGTTGTTGATGCCCCTACAAGGAACGCTCCGCAACGACTACCACTTCCCCCCTCAACAGAAGGTGTTCCAACAAGCGCAACCACAGGCTCCACCACTGAGACGACAAGCCTGTTGGAAGCAACGATCCAGGATCTTAGTTTGATGATGACAAACGTGTAGTTATATCTCATGTGTGTGCTTAGTGTGTTTCAGGCTTGGCGAAACAATATATTCTCGATATTTGGCGGAATTGCTATTCGTATAGCATATTGGGAGAAAGGGAGTGTGTGCACAAAGAAGTTTGACTTGGTCAATGAAGAGCAAGTTGGACTTGGTCAAATTGGTGATTGGATCAATTCAAATCTTTTTGAACTACACATCAAATCCCAAACTCTTTGATTCAACCCAATCCCTAGCCAATTACAAATTTCCTAGGTGGTTGTGCCCTCATCATATTCAAACTTCTAATCCTATTCAAACTTCCCAATTCATATCACATTCAAATTTCCTATCCAATATCAAATATTAAAACCCTAGCATCTAAATAAGTCCTCTACAAAAGAGAGAGTGCAAAAGAGATAAACAATTCGTTGGCCTATACAAAATATGAAAACCCTAGCTATATATATAGTGCATCTGTACTAGGGTTAAACGTGGGTGCTGCAGCAATAAAAAAAAATGGCCGCATAGCAAAATTTTCCAAAGGCTCTTTCTATCCATAGCCTACCAAAAATACCTCCCTGCGTATCTTCATCAAGGGCCTTACGCACAACCCCAAAAACTTGATCATCATCATCATCATCATCACGGCACATACACCAAACTTTCAAATATCCTATATCTCTAAGCATCCACAAACAACACCCTTAGCCAACACAATTCGTATACGGCCAAGAGACTCACGGTGACAATCAAGCACTCAAAACCCTAACAACGTCACCCAGCGGCAACAGCTCCATTGTCAAGTGTCATCCTCAAAGCCCTCATCGTTCGAAGAAGCTGCAAGACAATTCTCGAGGAGCCGAAGAAGGAGACGAAGGCCACTGATCGTTGTCGAAAGAGACAACGTGAGCAGATCACCGGAGTTTGTTGCTGCCATCTGAGTGACATCCTCAAGCCCTCGCCGTCGTGCTGAGGAGAATGTCGTCTAAGACATCGAGATCGAAGTCTTGCTTGCTGCCGTCGCCATCGAAGCTGATCTCGAAGCCGACACGCCGAAGAAGTTTGCCGTTGTCTCCATCCTCGAAGTCGTCGCGAGTCATCGACGAAGGAGCGGTGCTGCACCTAAAAGCCATCGCTGACTGCACGAAGAAGGAGACGAAGAAGAAGCTCGCAAACGCCACTGATCTCGCTGCTGGTCGGAGAAGAGCACTGCACGCCGGAGGACAGTCGTCATCTCCGCATCCTTGAAGTTCTCGCCGCTGCTGCACGAAACACCGCCACCGGAGCTCTCGTTACCATCGACGTTGAGATAGTTGCCAGAGCTCGCTACCAAAGACGATGAGGTCACCGTGCCATTGCTTGAAGAAGATCGCCGCTGCCGTCGTCCCATCAGAGGTGCCTGCAGACTCTAAATCGAGACGAACTCGCCGTCGAAAGATCGCAGTCAAAGTCCGAGAGCTCGTTGCTGAAGAAAAGCCTGCTACCGTCATCGAGCTCGCCGCCGTCGCCATCCAAAGTCGAAGTCGCCTGCATGCCCTAACTACCCTGAGGAGAGAAGACGTGGCGACTTCGTATCCTCGTGATCACGAATGAACGGGTGGGATTAATTCAGTGCATGAGACACGAATCGTGAAAGTTTTCGCTGACGTGGCTGAGGTTATAAAGGAAGTTGCTGTGCGAACCGACCGATAAAAATTTAGTTTTGAACTAAATTGCTCTGCGCACAGACCGCCAAGATTTAAGGGAGTTGCTGAGCGCACAGCCTGCTGTTTTATTGAGGATTGAACTGAAATTGCTTTGTGCACAGACCAGTGCATATCTTGACATTCAGGAGTCGGATTGAGACACCGTTTGCGTCAGATTGGAGTTGACGACGTGATGATTGACAGAGACGCCTACACGGACACAAACTGAGCATTTCTAAACCCTTAAACTCCTTTATTTGTGTCTTAGTGTAACGTTCTCTGTAGGGGAAACTTTTACCTGTTTTTGGTGACTATTTTGGGACTTGTCTAGTTGGGACTAGACAAGTGGGACCCAGCTAGTTTGGGACTAGCTGGTAGAAAGCTTTGCTAGGATTGATAGTGAGAGGAAACACTGTGTGTGGGGTACTGAGAGTCTGGCGAGTGTAGAGACGTAGAGGGTGCTTTGAGCGTGCTCTAACTTGTGACTTTGTACCTATTGCACTATTCAATCTAGTATTTGCTTTGGGGGCTGGAGTAGGTCGTTGGGACGACCGAACCAGGGTAAATCTGCTGTGTACTCTTTGTCTGCATTTTAGTTACTCTGGTTGTGCTATAACTGCGTGTGATTATTCGTGGGTTGCACGAATTTTTTTTATAAGCCTATTCACCCCCCCTCTAGGCTAGGATCCAGATCCAACAAAGCCTACACCATGATCGCAGAAGATGTCGAAGCCATCTACCAGGCGATTGGAGGTATGCGTTATTGCTTTTAATATTATACTTGTTCATTTGCAATACTATTATATCATCGTAATTTTGGCTACTTGAGAAATCAAGATAGCTATTATGATGATACTAATCTTGCGACTAGCTATAGAAGATATGATGATGTCAATAGTATGTATTCATACATAACATCTCTTGTCTTCTTGATGCTATGATATCACATTATATTTCATGCTATTAACAACTTATTTTCATATAAACAACTTAATTTCCTATATCATAGTCATTCATTAAGCCTTCCTTTCGATCGTTTAATTTGCTTGGGCAATTATCGATTCTCTTAATTCCGAGGACGGAATTATTTTACGGAGGGTAAGATATAACGGCCCGTATTTTTCAATACATCTATTTACGTATTCACGTATTTTTCACATTTTAAAATTACTTTATAATGGTTAGTCAGGAGTTTTGTATCAAAAAATGATTTCAAAAATTTCTTGTAAAAATATTTTGAAATATCAAACTAGTTTTGGTGTATTTCAGTAAGTTCGGATTTCATCAAAAACCTCTAAATAATTTTGATAATAATTCATTTTTCATTGTTACTGTTTTAGCTGAATGAATTAATTTTCTATACAAACATCATCAAAATGATTTCAAACTTCTACAGTATCATTCTATGATGCTTTAAGGCTCCCCATATTAATTTCGTAATTTTCTGAAATCAAATCGACCTACAACCCGCAAACCTACATCCTAAAAGTTTTGGCCTAAAACACGTATCTCCGTAGCTCAAACCCTAAAATGGACATCGTATTCGTGATTCTCGTGACGATATGAATCCGTAGGTATGTTTTCGTAATTTTTCAGAGTCGTTTAACTCCAGGGACAAAATCGTAATTTCATAATTACATTCATTAATTACCTTCGCTAATTACCTTTTTAACTTAATCCATTTACTGATTACTTTAACCTCAACGATTAACACGTTTTCACGTTTCAAAAAATATATTCTAGGATTAGTCAGAGACAAATACATACTAACATTAATCATTTAACTAACATATTAATTAGGGTTGACTAACTAAAGTATTTGTTTATAATTTAAACTAACTATAAATTACCCCCTAATCCCTCTCCCTCTCCCAGCCTGCTCTCTTTCTCTCTCCCCTTTCGTTAAAACCCATACCCATATATATATATATATATATATATATATATATATATATATATATATATATATATATATATATATATATATCTCTCTCTCTCTCTCTCTCTCTCTCTCTCTCTCTCTCTGTGTGTGTGTGTGTGTGTGTGTGTGTGTGTGTGTGTGTGTGTGTGTGTGTGTGTGTGTGTGTGTGTGTGTGTGTGCGCACGTTCAAACCCAACCCCAGCCTACAAAACAAACCCCCCGATCTCGATCATCTTAATGACATGATCTTGCACGGGGCACGTCTCCATCTTAGTTCCCCAGAGGTTGCTCGTGGCTTTAAACTTGGCAGCTCTTGACTGCTTGCCATACAACTCTTCTGCATTCAGCAGCATGCTTTGAACATCCAAATGTTCGTGCTTCCTTTGCAGGTCGTTGTTCATTGAAGCCAGAGTAAGGCACCTGGCCTTCTCGGCATCCCTCTGGTACTGCTTATAGACTCCCTTTTGTTCGTGGGTTGCATCTTTGTCAGGCTTCTCCAGAGCGTCCTTGAACAACACGTATCCTATCCCAGCTAGTGAGAAGACTAACTTAATATTCATTAGCCAATCTTTATAGTTGGTCCCCTCTAGCACGTTCTTTTCAATCATGTACTTCAGACCCGACTCCATACTGCATTTAAATAGATATTTAATTAGCATATGTTCGTTGTACAGTTTAAATTGTTTTTATTAAACTATATTCTCCCACTAATTTCATGAATTAAAGCCACAATAATAAACAATTTATTATATTAAAATATTTGTGGGAGAGGGATCCGACTACCCCGAGTCTGACAACCTTGAGTGTAGCTCAACAAGTTATCCGACTCTGCAGTCGGTAGACGAACTCTTCATCAATCATATAAAATGTGATTCCCTATGAGTTTTACCACTAGTCATTTATGATCATGAGTGTGCTTATCCAAATCACAATGACTAGCCTAGTCAGACCCTTGTTTTTGCGTCTAGCCTGACTTACGCTGCCGCTCGGTGTATTCACGACACGTCGGTTTGGGTCAGGACTAAACTTACATCAATGGCTCAACTTATGCCGGTGCTCAGTGTATTCATGACACGATGGTTTGGGTTTAAGTTTAGATTACATCATTGGCTCAACTTACACTGGCGCTCGGTGTATTCACGATACGACGGTTTGGGTCAAGTCAAGATCTTGTCATATGTATTTAAGAAGTCGATTTCTATAAGGTTGCCATGTCATAGCTTGAGTGTAGCTCAACAACTGGAACATGTGTCCTACAGTTACCAACTCCTAAAACAAGGAGGGTTACGATTTATCTTGAACAAGATTATTATCGTATTTGACTTAGGTATAGTCGATGGACTTACACAGTCATGATTTGACTCCTTGCGGTCCAGCGGACGCGGCCAGGGAATTGACTAAGCCAGGACCACTTAACCCCTAGTCTAGCTAGGTTGATCCAGTAAACTTATCCAAGCACATTGACCGACATCATGATCCATTGAAGGAGACTCATCAATCTTATGTTCGTCCATCAACTAAAAAGGCTTTTATTAACACTAATTAATCCTTATCAACTAGTGGATCCTTAAAATTCGAAATTTTATGAATGTGTTCAATAGCTTTTATTATATCCTTATCAACTATAAGGTTTGTCCGTTCATCGTGCTACCCGAACCTTTATTAGGATTTTAATAAATCAATTACAACATTTGAAATAGTAATCATAAAAAGAGGACTACCTTAATCGGGAATTAGGTTTAAATGTTGTAAGTGTTCATTAAAACATAGCATGTCACATTTTAAAAATTCATCTTATAAACTTTTTAATGAATTAATGGCTAACCTAAAGGGTTCATGAATAATCAAATTATACATCATAGCCATTAAAAACAACGAACTAATTTTTATCGCATAAAATAAAGGTTCAACTATGTGACATTAAAATTAGAACATGCAAGTTAAAACATTTATCAAATAAATAATTAACATGCTCTCATTAAAATTTAACATTACTATTAAAAGGATATGATTTTAAAAACTTAAAACATTTTATCTAATAAAATGTCAGTTTCATAAAAAATCATCAAATGATTTTTGACAATAAACCAATGTGTTTAAAATCAATTTTGAATGCTTACTAAAAATATTTTATCTCATAAAAATAATTTTTAAAATCATTTAATCATAAGAGGCTTCTATAAACTTTATCTCATAAAACTTAAAATGCCCTAAAAAAATTCCATGCTATAAAAACAATTTTTAAAACATTTAAAAGAAGTGTTCATACTTATTTTAACGTTATCAAATAAAGTTAAAATCTTTATGATATAAAGTAAGCAATTAGATAATTTTAAAATAAAGTCGCAGTCTAAGATCATGCAAACCTAGGCTCCGATACCACTAAAGGGTTTTGACAGACCCTTAGTGCACAGATCTGTGCCCGTCCTACGTCAGACGGACAACAAAGTAATAAAAATAGCATCGGAAAAAACACAAAGCTAAACAATTTAGCTAAAGCCCTAAGGCGAGCCAGAACCTCGCCAAGATCTATGCCGACTTGGGGTGGATCTGACCACCCCAAGAAGGATCTAGTCTACTGCGACATTATTAAAATTATTCTAAAAAACTACTAACTAACATACCCGGAATCTTGGCCCTGGGACAGGCAAGATGTATCACACCACCTTCTTGCGCTCCTTGTAGCCGAGCCGCCTCGTGCATTCGAACCGATCTAGCCAAGCAGCCTCCGAGCCGATCACTTACCGAAGAAAGTTTCACTTGAGCAGGCCCATGTCAAAGACGTTTGGATCCAATCCAAACCTCCTCGTAGTCTTGCTAGGACCCGACGGGAGGATAGGAAGAGGAAGAGGAAGAGGAGAGGAATATTTAAGTTCACGATCGAGCGTGCTCAAAAATCAGGAGCTTCTCGAATCGATCGCTTGGTGCGTTTTTCAACGAAGAGAGCGCATCCCTATTATATAGGGAGTCTGCCCCTCCCTTTTCGTCACGAGCAATGTGGGACAAATTTAAAATAAATGGGATTTTAATTGAATTAATGAAGTTAGTAAGACTTTCACAAAGGCTAACTTCAACCAATTAATTCTCCCTCACCATTGAGCTTTAGAGATGACACATGTTATCATTTCGAAGAGCTTCGAATGGTGAACGCAGGAACGAATGGCGATGAATTTCGACTTCGTTTTACCCGTCAAACAATTGCCCAAAGATAGGCAAAAATTCATTCATCGTACGTCATTTTGGACTTCAAAAAACCCTAGGAAATAAGTCAAACGGGGAGGGCAAACCCGCGGGGCGCCCGCTAGGCCGGCGGGCGCACCTGCCGCTGGGCCGCAGCGGGCGCCAGGCCCGCTAAGCAGGCCGGCCCCATTGGCTCAGTGGGTGGCGCCCTCTAGAGTTAGCGGGTCCGCTTGCCCAATTAGCGGGCGGGCCTTGCTCTTCTTGTGGGTTGGGCCCGCTTGCCCAAGTGGGTCTAACCCACTCTTGCCTTTGACTATTTTTGCGTTTCTAGGCTCGTTTGAGCTCCTTTTTCGACGCGGTTTGAACTTGCGATTAGACATGGACGATCCTGTCATTCAGGTAATCTTTTCTTGTCGTAAATAATTTACGAAACATTTAATCTAGTTTGCATCACATGCAAAGTTTGTCTCCTATCAAAACTTGAACCCACAATAAACTTGTGGACTTAAATAATCCATTTCATCGAATGAATTCCTCTTAACGTTCTTCCTATTACTAAGACGCGGATACTACTCAGTGTGAGATACTACAGCCTGACGTTACTACAGGTTGGGGCTCGAAACCCCTAGACGACGGTAACCACGAGCAGCAGGTGTCGTCCATGTTTCAGAATCATACTTACGTAATCGACTCATTGACGAACGTGTCGTTGGGATCACTCTGACTGTGTCAGTGATGAAATCCGCAGTTTTGGTCCGTTCATCAAGACTGTGTCTCTGCATGACGTAGGGTATGGTTTACCGTCAACCCCAATAGCCAGCATCGGTCAGTATATAGCGGTCTTTGATGTATTCACGTTGTACATCCTACAACGTATCTCGACCGAGGATTAACACTAAGACCGTACTGATCCAGTGACCCTAACTTCCCTTTAACGGAAGAGACGAATCTCATCTTAGTCATCTACTTCCCTCGTGAGTCTCAGGTGTCATCCAACCTAAGATCTTTCAGCAGGCCAAGCCTCGAAGCTAGATCATAGATCTAAGTGATACTATCCATTCACATGTTCGTACTCATGACTTCAGGTCTTAAAGACCGGCTTGCCTATCATCACTCTAGAGTTATTATTGACAGTCTAGGTAAAGCTTAACCATTTAATAACTCTAAGTTGGTCGTTCAGTGAACTCATTCTCTAATGAGCACACGTGTCTCGTCTCCGACTTCGCCAAGTCGAATGACAATGAGATCATCATTACCCTAAGGTAAGACAAAGACACAATGGTCTAACCGATGTGTCGATATCCTATTCTCGACACATCTATGACCATGAACCGTTTAAGACTTAAGTTTCTAATCGGTCACTAACTTCTCATAATCGAGATCTACATCTGGATATGTAATGACCTGACCATAAGTCTAAGGAAATTATCTAAGTAAATGAGTTTACGAATTCATACTTAGGATAATCAATACTATATTATTATTAGAACGAGATGATAATTTTAGGATAAATGCCTCAAGGGCATACGTCTTTCTACATAAACACGTACCATATCTGTGACTTTTCATTATGGGGATCAAACCTGTAACCTACATTAGCATAACCAACAAGTGTGGATGATAATTGTCATGCCCCGCTTTCTATTTTACTAGGAGCGAGGACGTGAGCGGGTCCATGGTGTACTTAAAATAAGGAGGAGTACTTTTTTTAAATCTTTTCTTTTCTTCCTCCTTGGCTTAAACATACTAAGTGTCTGTGTAGAAATTTCAGGTCATTGCATGCAAATTTAAGAAGAAGCTCAAACGGCATTATTACATATCCAGCGTACAATAATTAAGATACATCTTGGGCCTAGCATGACCAATACAAACAAAGTACACAAATTACATTATTTCAAATATAAAGGTACAGTCACGAAGGTGATCGTCTAATCTTCAGCGGGTAGGTACTCCACGTATTCTTTGAGCACAGGCTCAACTCCTATGGTAGTGTCTTCAGAGAACTCACTATAGATACCTGACAGACATTTCGTAAAACAACAAAGTGAAATGTCCGTCAGCAAGGTTTACTCGGCAAGATAGTCTCCAAAACCGAAACGTTAAGCATTTAAACTTGAACCAAGCTGAACTTTAAAGACAAGAAATAAGTTTAATTTAAAAGAGTTATAACAGTTAAAACATTCACAACAATTTGTAACATGCAGCAATTTAATCATTTGATAACAATTTGCAATACTATTAGCAACCTGTAACAATTTAGCAATTGATACAAAACTGTAACGTTGTCAGTGATTGTGCTTCGAGGGCGTGCACAATCCAAGTGGGGTGCATACGCTCTCCTCCTAATAGAAGGAGTGTCAAATGCAATTTAAACCCGTGAGGATGGGATCGAATCCATAGGGACAAGTCGTTTCACGATTACAATCTCAATCGGCTAAGGAAGGTTAAAAGTGTTGGTACAACCAACTAACCTAACAAGTGTAGTGAGTGGAAGTGTGGGGTGATACGGTCGAGCCAAACCCAATGTAGGAGGGGTGGAGACCAAAGTGTGGAGCTAGTCAAGCAAGGAAGAGTGTATGGTATGGGATTTCATTAGGGTTGTGAGTTGATTAGCAATAGTTTCATTCCAAATGAATCAACCCTCGCATCCATTTCAAGGTATGTGAGGGTTGTGCACCTAGGTAATGCCCTTAAGGCACACCACCATTCTACGGCCCCACCAAGGGTAATGCACGATTCATTGATATGTTGACTAATGGGTGGAAATCCCTAACATAAGCTCGTGAATCGATCCTTGCATCCGTGTTAATAGAATGCAAGGATCGTGCACGTAGGTGTGACCCTTAAGGTACACCACCGTTCTATGGCCTCACCAAGAGTAGTGCACGATTCCATCTAATCTAGGGCACAACCCAACAATTCACACTATCCAGCATCCATTTCAAGGCATGCTAGATCAATTAAATGCAAGAGATGAGCAATCACTAATCAACCACACAAGCCCCAAGTAATACCAACTCCACACACAAATGGAGCATTATACAAAAAGTTATGCACAATTTAATTTCACTGCAAGAACTAAAAAACAACAGAATTCGTCTAGGATTGACACCCAGTTAAAGATTACCAACTTCAGTCCAATTTTAGACATATTATGAGTTCGGTCTCTAAATAAAAGTTATAGCTAACTTAAAAATCTTTTCAAATTATTTTGAACAATCATTTTTGGAGAATTATACGGAAAGTTAGGCTAAAATGAATACACATGACATAATCAACAACTACCCCTGAAAACATAGTTTCAGATTCCAAATTTCTCAGATTGTTGACGAAATTTATAGAATTTTATGATAACCGTATGGAATCTAAACTAAGCATATTGAAATTCTACAACATGGTATTTATGACATGAATTCTTACTTCTCTTTTTACTACTAAACATATTTAGCTAAAATATATTCCATTCTACCCAAATTCTGAAATCAAACACTATCTATAGATGCTAGAACTCCTACCTTTCATATCATCCTCTGAATATCTTTAAGCTTTGGCCCATCTCCTCCAATTCTCCTTCAATCTCAAGCTTCTTCTTCAACTCAAGCTTCTTCTTCCCTCTCCAACTTCAATGGTGGAAATTGGGTTCTTCTTGGGTTTGTAGTTGGGTAAGGGGTTGTGGTGGTGATTTTCGTCTTGATGGAGGTGGAGCAATGGTGGAAGGGCTGGTGGGGGGTCAGCCTGTGTAGGGTGAGGGAAGAAGAGAAGGTTTTGCTTGGGGTTATTTTGGTTAAGGCTTTTCTTGCTAGTTTGGGTTTTGCTCCTTGTTTCCTGTTCTTTTCTTTTGGTTTTTCTTTTCTCTTTTCCCCTCCTATTTCTTTCTTTCTTTTCCTTAGAAATGAAACCTCAATCCTCATCACCATCCCCTTCTCCTAATCAAGCACCTTGCTATCTTTCAGAATCCAACATGTGAAACCCTCTTTTTACTGTTCTCCCTCTTCCCCTTTTGAGAATGAATCGTTTGAAGTGGATTCTTCATAACCCTCAAGAATCTGCCAAACTTGGCTTGCACTTATAGCTCCTGACACATAGCTTTAAATATTATCATTTAAAGATGAAAATAGAATTTTATTAACTTTTCATCGAGGGTTGCCATATAACTTTCTTCTTTGGTTCACTTTTAGGTGTGTGTTGTTGGTTTACAATACGATATCTCCAATGGAATCCATAAGTCCACGTCGATGGATTGAAAGTTGAGCATCATCTGCATTCCATAATTGATGTAGTTGGAGGAATCGAACATGGGTGGCTGGATAATAGATTGTCCTTCTGTAAATTCGGTTGTTTGCTCCATCGTTTAACAAGACTCCGATACCAAGTGTTGGACCTCCTGGATGGAAAATAAAATACTAGATGTAGGATGAATGGTGTTCTTGAAATAGTAAAAATTCTCTAGTAATTCTACATAATTTTTTAAATGGAGTTACCCAAATAAAAATTAATCAATTATAAAACTTGCAAGATAAAGAGTAATTGCGGAAGTTAGAAAAAATTGCAGTGAACAATTAAGCACAATCACAGAGACATTTAATTGCAAACACAAGTATTTATCCTAGTTGGGGACTCTTTTCTTACATCCAGCCACGCATACACGCTCGGGACAAAATCCACTGACACGTCTCAAAAAAGACAACACATACAATATGTTGCAATCGGAACAAACACGCCCAAGATGGATAACACGTCTCCAAAGAGACTACACCTCACACAAATGAGAAAAGAAATACTTACGACCTTATTTTACATATAGCCAAATGTTGAAGCTATCGTGTGTTGAAGTTTGACTATAGTGGATCTCTAAATGATGAGAGAATCAATCTCTTTCAGATCAAAAACTTGGCCAAAGGAAATTTGGAAAATTCTTAAAACATAGGCCATTAAAATACCCTAACGTTTGGGCCATTTTCACTTATATACCCTATCGTTCATTTTGGTAAACTTTGATACCCAAATCTAAATTTGATGTAGGATTGGAGGAGGAAATATTGTCTGAAGAGAAGGCTGAAAACACTGTGCATCCCAGACATAGGAAGACTGATGGAATGCATGTATTTGGAGGCCTCTTCAGACAATATTTCCTCCTCCAATCCTACATCAAATTTAGATTTGGGTATCAAAGTTTACCAAAATGAACGATAGGGTATATAAGTGAAAATGGCCCAAACGTTGGGGTATTTTAATGTCATTTACCCAAAATTTTGGACTTTAAACCTTTATTTTTCTTAGAAAAATCGACCAATAATTATGTGAAAAACCTCAGCGAACTCAAGTATATATATAGTCAAAAAACCATTGACTGTTATGAATCAACTACTGGGGGAGGAGCCCCCAGCTCTTTATTTATAGGCATTTGGGGGAATACAAAATATGGGCTTACAATGATATGGGCCTATCTCTAGGATAGCCCAGAATCTCACCCAACTACGGTTAAATAACCGTTCACAACACTCCCCCTTATCCAGCCATAGGTGTGGACTCTGCTCGTGAATGCTTCAGGATTCTGAGCGTAGAGGAGTCTCACATGGGGTGGATACTTCAGGATCCTGAGTTGGTGAGATTTGTCTCATTAAAACCTTTAGCTATGGAAAACCCAGTGGGAAAAACCATAGTTAAGGAAAAAGAGTACAAATACTCTTTAACCCCCCCTGATTTGTACAAGTGACTCTGCTCATGAATACTTCTGTATTCTGAGCGTCACAGAGGGGTGGATACTTCAGGATCCAGAGTTGATGTGATTTGCCTCGTTAAAACCTTTGGCTATAGAAAACCCAGTGGGAAAAACCATAGCTAAGGGAAAAGAGTACAAATTCCCTCAACTCCCCCTGATCTGTAAAAGCTCTTAGGCTTTCAGATCTCTTAGGCTTATCTCATCACTCCTATTTACAATATTCCGAAGATGTACACAGATTACAAATTTTATCACCATCAAGCAGCTGCTGAATCCAGAAACTCTGGAGAGGTGTGCTAAGTTTCGTCACCTCTGATGTGGTCTTCAGACTATATGGTCAGCTCCACAGGACCAGCCTCTATCCCAGTCGTCACTGGGATGTGATGTACCACCAGACGCCCTTAAATACACCATTGGTGTGATTCTGGAATGGTGAGGATCTCGGAATTGATAGGATGATGTTGCCTTCATAAGTTGCTTTGCATATCTGCAGTAGATGGCCATCCCACTGTGGGTGCCCGTTCTGTGATTTATCAGTATATGGACCGGACCTGTAACCTGCATTTTCATAAGCATTGGAGGATGCTACTATAATTTGTAAGTCCAAATCTTTCGACCATTGGAGGAAGCGCATAAGGCTTGACTCCGGTCTAATGGCCCTTGTTAGGTGCCAACTATCTCTGGCTAATGAGTTTACTGCAATTGCTATACCGGGACACATGCAGTTAGCCAGGAGTGCATGATTGCACTTAGATAAGGGACTTTAGGACCAGTTATATCCTCCCCCTCTTCCAGCGATCGGAAGGGTTCTTTTTGTACATCCAGTAAGTGTACCATCGTAGGTGTACTTTGGATGACAATGGTCCTTTTAATTTCTCCAACGCACTTCTGGGCGTTTGTAACATGATTCTATGAGCCATGACTTTATATTTGCCTAGGTCTTTTTATTTCATGTTTAAAAGTCAGGCTTGTTCATGTAGTTCGGTTTTCTCTTCAGGAGATCCGGTGAGATTTTAGTTGTCTCCAACTATGATCTCTAATCCTGTTCTTTGCACAGATGCAAAGACAACCTTCAGTAGGAATCATTGACTTGTCAAATGATTCTTTTGGTTGTACATTTATTTATTATACTTATTGTTTTTCTTCATTTGAATAGACGTCCCGAAGTCTATTCAGGCATTTTTAAGGAAATGTGGAAATTATCTTTACCAGATATCCACGAAGGTATGCTGTCACAACATCCAATAACAGCATATCCATAATTTTCCTTCGCCAAATCGTAAGGTATTCGCTTTTGATAATATAGGGAGACTGATGCATCATTAATGAGACATGCTCATTTGAGTTTGTTCGATCCCTAGTTTCAGCGAAATTTCCTTGGGCTATAGGTTGTACCTTATAGCATACGATTTTGTATTTAATTTTCTTATGTGTGCAATACTTTGTTTTATCCACAGGTTTGACGCCTTTTTGGTGTCAGGACTTCAGGTCCGAACATTTCACGTTTCATAAGTGAGTCCAGCTCATCTTTTATTGCCACGTTCCACATTTTGTCTATTCTCTACGTTTGCCTTCTAGCAACGGAGTGTGGAACGATAATTTACAAACATCATCGCTTTTGCGATGTATATGGCAATATGGTACGTGAATACATTTGTCGACAATTTATGTTCTATCTGTCCAACACCTCCCCAGTACGTACAACATTTACCTAATTTCACTTTTTCCCGGCAATTCCTCTGCAGTGGATTCCGGGAAGGGTGATGGTGTGGACAGGAGCTCATTGTCCTGTGGTAGTATTGTCTTAAGGTCTCCAGGAGTTTCTGTCCTTGGAGCCTGGTGGTTTGCCTCTTTTCTGTTAAGGATCAGCCACTTCTGCTGCTGGTGGGTTGCATCCATTCTCGGGGATGTCAATCCTAGCTGGAGTTTTTGCAGCAGGGATGTGTGATCTGACAATCTTCCGGTTGTCAATAAATGATTCCGGTAATTGGTGAACAGTGTTCTGTATGTGGAGCATCTTTGGGATCTCTTCTACACATTGTATTGTTACCGGAACATAGTGGGTCAAACTTTTTGTATCCCACGTTATAATTTGCTTCACGCCAGATTTTCCAGTATCTGGGCCTATTTTTGGGAAACTCGTCTCATCGAGATCACAGTCTTCAAGATGTGCCTTAAATACGTCCCCCGTTTGGGGTTCTAGGTGTCTTTTCATTGAGGGTGAGTCAAACCCTTCATAGATACCTAGGCGACGTTGATGACCCATATTTGTCCTCTGTGTTGGTGCGATGGGGATTTAAACTGCGGACCGAAGATTCTCCGAAGAGAAATGTTCGGTGGCATTCCATATGCAAGTTGCATTGGAGACTCTGACCTCCAGAGGGTTTTATTTTTATTTACGATGCAGCAAGCAGAATTTGCATGTCCCCATGCATCTATATGCAATCGGGATTTAATGGACGTTCAATCCATTGGAGTCTACTTTTCAGTAACTCTGCCGACCCATTTTGGGTATGAACATGTGGCACTTGTATGTTCATTTTATATTCCTGTTGCTTGTCAGTACTCTTGAAATGACTGGGAGGTATATTTCCCAACATTAGCCAGACTTATTTTCTGTATTTTATTGTCTGGGAAATGTGCCCGCAACATTTTTATTTTTGTGCCAATAGCTTTGGAAAAGCTAAGTTACGGGTCTGTAGTAGGCACACGTACAAATATACTGAGGATGCATTTATCAGTACGATAAAGTACCGAAATAGCCCACTAGGGGTGGTGGATTTTATCCACATCTATCTCCTTGTATTCTTTTTGAGGAAGCGTGGTGATTCTTTTTCAACTTTTTGTGGAGATGGCCTTGCAATTAATATTTCCCTTATAGCAAGGGATGCGAGGGAATTCTCCCTTCTGAAGAATCTTCTGGTTCTTCAAGTCATACCCATGGGATGAGATGCAGTGCATCATCACAAATCCAGGGTGGCCAAGTCCATCATGCCAGAGTAAAAACTAGGCTGATGTCGGGCACTTCAGGTGCTCCGTTTAATTCCGCTTCCTTTCTCCGAATCTTCGTATGGTAGAGGCCTCTAAGGCTATCAAAACGTTCAAGTATGGATTTTACTCCTTTATCTTGAGACGTTGCATACGGTAATTTTCTTTTTTTTTTCTTTTTTTTCATTTACATTTGCTGTTTCCAAATGGAATCCGTTGAAACGGATGTCCTTGAAACTTAGAAAGTTTCTTTTGGAATTCGGAGGGGTTAGTGCATCCTCTATTTTTGTGACGTTTGGGGGCAACTGTGTTGCATTCCCTGGACCTTCAATATGGCCCTGATATTGGGCTTTGTATTGAAAAAATCGTACGTGTTTATTGTCTACTAATCATTTATGAGAGCAGTTTCAAAAGATGAAACGTATAGGCACATGTATATTCAGATAGACATATTCATTTATTGTCTAAAAATTCTCATTCAAAACAGATTGCGTAATATAAAAGCTCTCATAACATGAAATGTTCTAAACAATTTGCTAAGATAAAAGTAAAGGCTAATCAAGCATGTCATCATTTTCGAAGTTGTTAGCTGAAAACTTGACTGGAGCATCAGAGGTTATCAGGTTTGTTTCAGCTTTATTTTTCTTGTCCTTTTTATACAAATCCTGGAGATGCTGCGGAGTTCGGCATACTCTGGACCAGTGGCCTTTTATGCCACAATTATGGCACTGGTCTTCCCATTCCCTCTTGGGTGGGGGTGCATAATTTTTGTCATTTCTGTGCCACGTGAACTTCCGCTTACTTTCATTATTTCGCTGCTGATGTACATGGCCCTTGGCATTTTTCTGTTGACCCCCCCTTCTATGGTCTTTCTTTTCTTTTATTATCTCTCTTCTTTTTGAAGGAAGAGGAATAGTGAGCTTCTGGTAGGGGGGCAGTGCTGGGAGGGCGCATATTATGAGTGGCGAGAAGAAGCTCTCTGTTTTACTCGGCCATGAATAAACATGACAGCAGCTCAGAATACTTGGTGAACTTGCGTTCACGGTATTGCTGCATGAGTGTCGCATCTTTTTCATGGAAGGACGTATACGTCTTTTCCAGCATGCGATTTTCTGAGACTTTCTCACCACACAACTTCAGGCGTGAGGTGATGCTAAAAAGTGTTGAGTTGTACTCAGCAATGGACTTAAAGTCCTGCAGTCTCAGGTTCTCCCAGTCGTATCGTGCCCTTGGGAGTATAACATCTTTCTGATGTTTATACCTGTCCTCAAGAGCAGTCCATAGCTCAAGTGGATCTTCGACCGTAAGGTATTCAACCTTTAAGGTCTTGTCCACATGGCGGCGAATATAGATGATGGCTTGCGCCTTCTCTATATCGCTAACATTTTTTTTTTCAGTCACAGCAGCGATGAGGGACTTTGCCCGCAGGTGAAACTTTATATCTAGCTGCCAGCTTAGATAGTTTCTACCTGATGCTTCCAGTACTTCGAAATCAATGCTTGCAATATTAGCCATTTATCTAGCAGAGCACAAACATGCATGAATTAATAATTAATCAGAGAAAACATTTTCATGCGGAGGCAATATTTAACGAAAAGCTAAATGTGTGGATCGGCCAGTCCCACAAGAAAGAGTCCAAAAGTCCACAGTCCAAATTATACAAATTTGTAGCTTTAAAAATGAAAATACAACTTTGGAAATCCCGTGGGTCCCATATGATATCTCCATCTTCAAGCGTGGCCTCCTTCTTCATGGAAGTTGGTCTTCTTTCTTTGACATTTACATAAATTCCTCACTACAATTTCTCTCAAAAATAAAAGAAAAGTGTGGGAAATAAACTGTGGGACTAAACGGCCGATCCAAAAACCACATTTAGCAATTCATACAGAAATATTGTGCTCATCAACATTTTCATCAGACATTTTCATCACAGACATCACAGGCAGTTTATTCGCATGAGGATAAAATAATATTTAATCACTTAATAATTATTGGACCACTGGGCAACGTCATACACCGTTAGGTTAGGTAACTAACGGCAGAGCGGTCGCAGGATCTTCCTAATTATTAAGTTTTAAATAAAATGCACAACCACGCATATAATATCCACATAATTTTGCCAGTGATGAAAAGCATGTAAAAGTAATTACGATGCATAGGTTGTAAAGTAAATGGGTTTAATCAATTAAATTGATTAAGCGCCCAAATAAACATTTTCTTTGTTTGAGGAAAAGAGGTTCCCTCATCATCCCAAGAGCCCCACAAGAATCCCCAAAGAGTCCTCGCCTGCCCGATATTTGTCCCGTAATTTACCGTGATTTTTCACGAATATTTTGCCATTAAATCCCCCTTTTAAAATAATTTTTAGGCTAGCAAGTTGCCTTTTGAGGCTTGTTAATAGCCTTTGCCTCCCCCATTTTTTTTCAGATAAAACAGCCTGCGGGCCTGAAGCCCGCAGTCGGCCTATGGGCTTCAGGCCAATATACTTTTTTTTGAAGAAATCTGACTGTGGGCCTGAATCCCGCAGCAGGTCTGTGGGCTTCAGACCCACAGACTTTTCTTTGCTTTCTTTTTTTTTGAATAAATCGGCTTGTGGGCCTGAAGCCCGCAGCCGGGCCTGTGGGCTTCAGGCCCATAGGCTTTTCTGGAATTTTTTTTGGTCTGCAAACCTAGTTTGCAGGGGGGAGGGCGCCGCCGCCGCCCCCCTGAAGGGAGGATCGGCGGCAGGGGCCGCCGCCCCCCCTGAAGGGAGGATCGGCGGCGGGGGCCGCCGCCCCCCTGCAGGGGGGCGCGGCGGGGCCGCCGCCCCCCCTGCAGGGGGGACGGCGGCGGGGGTCGCAGCCCCCTTTGGGCGACGCGGCGGGCACGCCCCCCGCTACGGGCTGGGATGGCGGAGATGTGGGGAGGCCGGCGGCGAGCCGCCGGCGGGCTAAAAGTTAGGATTTTACCCTAAAAATTGTATTTTTGGGATGAAAAGTCCGTCGTTTTCAAGGCGACAAATAATCCCCATATCGATCTTGCGAGATCTAGGGGAGGGGCAATCATACGTATGATTAAAAATATCGTTTTTAGTGTTTTTACCTCTATATCCGTCCTCCGGATATAGCGACGGTTGCTCGAAGCCCTACGCGGATGACGACGCTCGATGGAGGAAGCCTTGCACCGTGCTCGTGGATCTCCCTTCTAGCCTTTGCCTTCGCCTTCGCAACGAACAGAGAAAATTTTTGTGGAAAAGAAAATTTTTAGAGTCGTGCTGATAACGTGTTATGAATCAACTACTGGGGGAGGAGCCTCCAGCTCTTTATTTATAGGCATTTGGGAGAATACAAAATATGGGCTTACAATGATATGGGCCTATCTCTAGGATAGCCCAGAATCTCACCCAACTACGGTTAAATAACCGTTCACAACATTGACAATATTTTTCAAAAACATATCCCTCCAACGGATAAATCGACAGCTTTCCATAAATCACGGAGTTGTGTCGAATCTGTCCGTTGGGCAAAATAGTCGACTCCTATACTATTAGTAGTCGACTCCCTAAACAACTATAGACGACTCTCAAAATAGTTGTAGTTGACTATTTTGTGGGACAGTGAGTACCCAATGAAAAGTAATTGACCCCTTTTCAAGGAGTAATCGACTATCAACAGATACATGGATATTGGCTCTAAAAACTTAGGAAATGATTTTCAAAATATTTAAAACATTTTAAAAACATTTTATGTGTGTTCCTTATTGTGTTGAGCTTCAACAAGGACTTTAACATACTACCAAGACATAAAATAAAATTACATCAAAATGATAATATTATTGTAACCACATGCCAATTTGATCTTGATTGCCTTATCTTGGTTGTCCTTGAATTTCATGGTCTTTGTTGGCTCTAATTCTCCTTGATTTACATTGATTGATGATGAAAGCCCATTATCTACACATATACACTCAAGAAATTATTAGTACCAAATATGTTGCTCATCATCAAAACTAAATGTGGTCCTCAATATTCAACAGATAGATGGCTTTATTTACCACCAAATTAAAGAATTTAATAAAGTGAAATTTCTCCAATTAATGAATTTTGTTATCGATTGAGAGTTGCATATAAATTAATATACAAGATGTAGATTATAGATTCTCTAGAAAAACTAAATAAGAATATACACATATACACATCATTGTGCATAGTAGTAACATACTTGTACTTGCTCCGCTTTTCTGCCAAATCCTGGTCGAGGAAGAGTCACGGGGAGTAACACATAAATATGCTGACTCAGGCCGGGTTACAATATGTAAAAATGTAAAAAACGAGATTCTCAATAAAATAAATAAAAAGAAACGGTAAGGCTTAAAGAACATACATAAGTTCAATTGCTTTGCGTCCGCTATCCGATCATGATTTTTTTACTCCCAGAGGTAAAGGAAATGTCCTTCCCTTTTGGGCCAGTTGTAGGTGAGGAAGGACTTGAACCCCTGACACAGTAGTTCGTAGCCACATGCTCTAATCCTCTGGAAATTAGGCACCTTCTTCTCTCTTGAAGCTAGCTTGGATAACTCCTAATTAGACATGGAAATTAGGGTTTTTAAGTTGAAGAAGGAGGAGGAAATGGGACTAGGGTGGCCGGCCATGTAGGGGAGAAAATGGGAAAGAAAATGAAAGGAGAAAAGAAAAGAAGAGTAAAGAAGAAAGGAGAGAATTCTCCTAAAATATCTATCACTAAAAACATCTTTAGGATAAACATGCACTTAGTTAAATTACCAAAATACCCCTCCATATTCTAGGTATTTACAAATATGCCATTACTTTATGCACACACCATTTTAGTATGTACGCACATCACTTTTGGTCCAAATGACCGTTTTGCCTCTTGCCTTTTTAAAAATTTACGGGGGTTGCCATTGACCACTAACCCCTTTCACACTTGTATGACTCTTTCTACACACATCCACACACATCCATGCATGCATACATGCTTCACACACACACGTCTTACACATTCCTGTTGTTTTGCACCCACGATGTCTTTCCTACTTCTCCCGCACTTAATCCCGCTTTCTCGACTCTTAGCCACGCATTACGGTCCAATTCCCCCTGTACTATGTTACATACATCGATATCCACGTTTATTTCATGCCTACGTATGCACCGTAGGTAGAAATACCACGTGTGTTCAGTAGAATACACGTATAGTGCTAAATTTACATGGAGCAGGTATTTGGGAGCCAAGCCTTAAAGTTCCTCGTCCAAGTGAAGTTGTTCTCATTGAATTGTTAACGTCGGTAAATCCAGAATCCAGGTTTGCATTGGCAAGGCCAATGCAATGACCATACAGAGTTAACGGTGAGCACCCTGAGGCCTGAATTTTCTCTTGGCATTACAAGTTTATATGAGCTTATCTCTGATCCATCAATTTCCCGCTAATTGGGCAAGCGGACCCGCTAACTCTAGCGGGCGCCACCCACTGAGCCAATGGGGCCGGCCTGCTTAGCGGGCCTGGCGCCCGCTGCGGCCCAGCGGCAGGTGCGCCCGCTTGCCCAAGTGGGTCTAACCCACTCTTGCCTTTGACTATTTTTGCGTTTCTAGGCTCGTTTGAGCTCCTTTTTCGACGCGGTTTGAACTTGCGATTAGACATGGACGATCCTGTCATTCAGGTAATCTTTTCTTGTCGTAAATAATTTACGAAACATTTAATCTAGTTTGCATCACATGCAAAGTTTGTCTCCTATCAAAACTTGAACCCACAATAAACTTGTGGACTTAAATAATCCATTTCATCGAATGAATTCCTCTTAACGTTCTTCCTATTACTAAGACGCGGATACTTCTCAGTGTGAGATACTACAGTCTGACGTTACTACAGGTTGGGGCTCGAAACCCCTAGACGACGGTAACCACGAGCAGCAGGTGTCGTCCATGTTTCAGAATCATACTTACGTAATCGACTCATTGACGAACGTGTCGTTGGGATCACTCTGACTGTGTCAGTGATGAAATCCGCAGTTTTGGTCCGTTCATCAAGACTGTGTCTCTGCATGACGTAGGGTATGGTTTACCGTCAACCCCAATAGCCAGCATCGGTCAGTATATAGCGGTCTTTGATGTATTCACGTTGTACATCCTACAACGTATCTCGACCGAGGATTAACACTAAGACCGTACTGATCCAGTGACCCTAACTTCCCTTTAACGGAAGAGACGAATCTCATCTTAGTCATCTACTTCCCTCGTGAGTCTCAGGTGTCATCCAACCTAAGATCTTTCAGCAGGCCAAGCCTCGAAGCTAGATCATAGATCTAAGTGATACTATCCATTCACATGTTCGTACTGATGACTTCAGGTCTTAAAGACCGGCTTGCCTATCATCACTCTAGAGTTATTATTGACAGTCTAGGTAAAGCTTAACCATTTAATAACTCTAAGTTGGTCGTTCAGTGAACTCATTCTCTAATGAGCACACGTGTCTCGTCTCCGACTTCGCCAAGTCGAATGACAATGAGATCATCATTACCCTAAGGTAAGACAAAGACACAATGGTCTAACCGATGTGTCGATATCCTATTCTCGACACATCTATGACCATGAACCGTTTAAGACTTAAGTTTCTAATCGGTCACTAACTTCTCATAATCGAGATCTACATCTGGATATGTAATGACCTGACCATAAGTCTAAGGAAATTATCTAAGTAAATGAGTTTACGAATTCATACTTAGGATAATCAATACTATATTATTATTAGAACGAGATGATAATTTTAGGATAAATGCCTCAAGGGCATACGTCTTTCTACATAAACACGTACCATATCTGTGACTTTTCATTATGGGGATCAAACCTGTAACCTACATTAGCATAACCAACAAGTGTGGATGATAATTGTCATGCCCCGCTTTCTATTTTACTAGGAGCGAGGACGTGAGCGGGTCCATGGTGTACTTAAAATAAGGAGGAGTACTTTTTTTAAATCTTTTCTTTTCTTCC
This sequence comes from Scilla litardierei, assembly GCA_030789695.1. Lineage (NCBI taxonomy): Eukaryota > Viridiplantae > Streptophyta > Magnoliopsida > Asparagales > Asparagaceae > Scilla > Scilla litardierei. The sequence continues at coordinate 139,239,280 of CM061139.1, forward strand.
TCCTTGGCTTAAACATACTAAGTGTCTGTGTAGAAATTTCAGGTCATTGCATGCAAATTTAAGAAGAAGCTCAAACGGCATTATTACATATCCAGCGTACAATAATTAAGATACATCTTGGGCCTAGCATGACCAATACAAACAAAGTACACAAATTACATTATTTCAAATATAAAGGTGCAGTCACGAAGGTGATTGTCTAATCTTCAGCGGGTAGGTACTCCACGTATTCTTTGAGCACAGGCTCAACTCCTATGGTAGTGTCTTCAGAGAGCTCACTATAGATACCTGACAGACATTTCGTAAAACAACAAAGTGAAATGTCCGTCAGCAAGGTTTACTCGGCAAGATAGTCTCCAAAACCGAAACGTTAAGCATTTAAACTTGAACCAAGCTGAACTTTAAAGACAAGAAATAAGTTTAATTTAAAAGAGTTATAACAGTTAAAACATTCACAACAATTTGTAACATGCAGCAATTTAATCATTTGATAACAATTTGCAATACTATTAGCAACCTGTAACAATTTAGCAATTGATACAAAACTGTAACGTTGTCAGTGATTGTGCTTCGAGGGCGTGCACAATCCAAGTGGGGTGCATACGCTCTCCTCCCAAGAGAAGGAGTGTCAAATGCAATTTAAACCCGTGAGGATGGGATCGAATCCATAGGGACAAGTCGTTTCACGATTACAATCTCAATCGGCTAAGGAAGGTTAAAAGTGTTGGTACAACCAACTAACCTAACAAGTGTAGTGAGTGGAAGTGTGGGGTGATACGGTCGAGCCAAACCCAATGTAGGAGGGGTGGAGACCAAAGTGTGGAGCTAGTCAAGCAAGGAAGAGTGTATGGTATGGGATTTCATTAGGGTTGTGAGTTGATTAGCAATAGTTTCATTCCAAATGAATCAACCCTCGCATCCATTTCAAGGTATGTGAGGGTTGTGCACCTAGGTAATGCCCTTAAGGCACACCACCATTCTACGGCCCCACCAAGGGTAATGCACGATTCATTGATATGTTGACTAATGGGTGGAAATCCCTAACATAAGCTCGTGAATCGATCCTTGCATCCGTGTTAATAGAATGCAAGGATCGTGCACGTAGGTGTGACCCTTAAGGTACACCACCGTTCTATGGCCTCACCAAGAGTAGTGCACGATTCCATCTAATCTAGGGCACAACCCAACAATTCACACTATCCAGCATCCATTTCAAGGCATGCTAGATCAATTAAATGCAAGAGATGAGCAATCACTAATCAACCACACAAGCCCCAAGTAATACCAACTCCACACACAAATGGAGCATTATACAAAAAGTTATGCACAATTTAATTTCACTGCAAGAACTAAAAAACAACAGAATTCGTCTAGGATTGACACCCAGTTAAAGATTACCAACTTCAGTCCAATTTTAGACATATTATGAGTTCGGTCTCTAAATAAAAGTTATAGCTAACTTAAAAATCTTTTCAAATTATTTTGAACAATCATTTTTGGAGAATTATGCGGAAAGTTAGGCTAAAATGAATACACATGACATAATCAACAACTACCCTGAAAACATAGTTTCAGATTCCAAATTTCTCAGATTGTTGACGAAATTTATAGAATTTTATGATAACCGTATGGAATCTAAACTAAGCATATTGAAATTCTACAACATGGTATTTATGACATGAATTCTTACTTCTCTTTTTACTACTAAACATATTTAGCTAAAATATATTCCATTCTACCCAAATTCTGAAATCAAACACTATCTAGAGATGCTAGAACTCCTACCTTTCATATCATCCTCTGAATATCTTTAAGCTTTGGCCCATCTCCTCCAATTCTCCTTCAATCTCAAGCTTCTTCTTCAACTCAAGCTTCTTCTTCCCTCTCCAACTTCAATGGTGGAAATTGGGTTCTTCTTGGGTTTGTAGTTGGGTAAGGGGTTGTGGTGGTGATTTTCGTCTTGATGGAGGTGGAGCAATGGTGGAAGGGCTGGTGGGGGGTCAGCCTGTGTAGGGTGAGGGAAGAAGAGAAGGTTTTGCTTGGGGTTATTTTGGTTAAGGCTTTTCTTGCTAGTTTGGGTTTTGCTCCTTGTTTCCTGTTCTTTTCTTTTGGTTTTTCTTTTCTCTTTTCCCCTCCTATTTCTTTCTTTCTTTTCCTTAGAAATGAAACCTCAATCCTCATCACCATCCCCTTCTCCTAATCAAGCACCTTGCTATCTTTCAGAATCCAACATGTGAAACCCTCTTTTTACTGTTCTCCCTCTTCCCCTTTTGAGAATGAATCGTTTGAAGTGGATTCTTCATAACCCTCAAGAATCTGCCAAACTTGGCTTGCACTTATAGCTCCTGACACATAGCTTTAAATATTATCATTTAAAGATGAAAATAGAATTTTATTAACTTTTCATCGAGGGTTGCCATATAACTTTCTTCTTTGGTTCACTTTTAGGTGTGTGTTGTTGGTTTACAATACGATATCTCCAATGGAATCCATAAGTCCACGTCGATGGATTGAAAGTTGAGCATCATCTGCATTCCATAATTGATGTAGTTGGAGGAATCGAACATGGGTGGCTGGATAATAGATTGTCCTTCTGTAAATTCGGTTGTTTGCTCCATCGTTTAACAAGACTCCGATACCAAGTGTTGGACCTCCTGGATGGAAAATAAAATACTAGATGTAGGATGAATGGTGTTCTTGAAATAGTAAAAATTCTCTAGTAATTCTACATAATTTTTTAAATGGAGTTACCCAAATAAAAATTAATCAATTATAAAACTTGCAAGATAAAGAGTAATTGCGGAAGCTAGAAAAAATTGCAGTGAACAATTAAGCACAATCACAGAGACATTTAATTGCAAACACAAGTATTTATCCTAGTTGGGGACTCTTTTCTTACATCCAGCCACGCATACACGCTCGGGACAAAATCCACTGACACGTCTCAAAAAAGACAACACATACAATGTCTACAATATGTTGCAATCGGAACAAACACGCCCAAGATGGATAACACGTCTCCAAAGAGACTACACCTCACACAAATGAGAAAAGAAATACTTACGACCTTATTTTACATATAGCCAAATGTTGAAGCTATCGTGTGTTGAAGTTTGACTATAGTGGATCTCTAAATGATGAGAGAATCAATCTCTTTCAGATCAAAAACTTGGCCAAAGGAAATTTGGAAAATTCTTAAAACATAGGCCAATGAATGCGAGAGTTTTGCTTAAAAATTTTGGACTTTAAACCTTTATTTTTCTTAGAAAAATCGACCAATAATTATGTGAAAAACCTCAGCGAACTCAAGTATATATATAGTCAAAAAACCATTGACTGTTATGAATCAACTACTGGGGGAGGAGCCCCCAGCTCTTTATTTATAGGCATTTGGGGGAATACAAAATATGGGCTTACAATGATATGGGCCTATCTCTAGGATAGCCCAGAATCTCACCCAACTACGGTTAAATAACCGTTCACAACACTCCCCCTTATCCAGCCATAGGTGTGGACTCTGCTCGTGAATGCTTCAGGATTCTGAGCGTAGATGAGTCTCACATGGGGTGGATACTTCAGGATCCTGAGTTGGTGAGATTTGTCTCATTAAAACCTTTAGCTATGGAAAACCCAGTGGGAAAAACCATAGTTAAGGAAAAAGAGTACAAATACTCTTTAACCCCCCTGATTTGTACAAGTGACTCTGCTCATGAATACTTCTGGATTCTGAGCGTCACAGAGGGGTGGATACTTCAGGATCCAGAGTTGATGTGATTTGCCTCGTTAAAACCTTTGGCTATAGAAAACCCAGTGGGAAAAACCATAGCTAAGGGAAAAGAGTACAAATTCCCTCAACTCCCCCTGATCTGTAAAAGCTCTTAGGCTTTCAGATCTCTTAGGCTTATCTCATCACTCCTATTTACAATATTCCAAAGATGTACACAGATTACAAATTTTATCACCATCAAGCAGCTGCTGAATCCAGAAACTCTGGAGAGGTGTGCTAAGTTTCGTCACCTCTGATGTGGTCTTCAGACTATATGGTCAGCTCCACAGGACCAGCCTCTATCCCAGTCGTCACTGGGATGTGATGTACCACCAGGCGCCCTTAAATACACCATTGGTGTGATTCTGGAATGGTGAGGATCTCGGAATTGATAGGATGATGTTGCCTTCATAAGTTGCTTTGCATATCTGCAGTAGATGGCCATCCCACTGTGGGTACCCGTTCTGTGATTTATCAGTATATGGACCGGACCTGTAACCTGCATTTGCATAAGCATTGGAGGATGCTACTATAATTTGTAAGTCCAAATCTTTCGACCATTGGAGGAAGCGCATAAGGCTTGACTCCGGTCTAATGGCCCTTGTTAGGTGCCAACTATCTCTGGCTAATGAGTTTACTGCAATTGCTATACCGGGACACATGCAGTTAGCCAGGAGTGCATGATTGCACTTAGATAAGGGACTTTAGGACCAGTTATATCCTCCCCCTCTTCCAGCGATCGGAAGGGTTCTTTTTGTACATCCAGTAAGTGTACCATCGTAGGTGTACTTTGGATGACAATGGTCCTTTTAATTTCTCCAACGCACTTCTGGGCGTTTGTAACATGATTCTATGAGCCATGACTTTATATTTGCCTAGGTCTTTTTATTTCATGTTTAAAAGTCAGGCTTGTTCATGTAGTTCGGTTTTCTCTTCAGGAGATCCGGTGAGATTTTAGTTGTCTCCAACTATGATCTCTAATCATGTTCTTTGCACAGATGCAAAGACAACCTTCAGTAGGAATCATTGACTTGTCAAATGATTCTTTTGGTTGCACATTTATTTATTATACTTATTGTTTTTCTTCATTTGAATAGACGTCCCGAAGTCTATTCATACATTTTTAAGGAAATGTGGAAATTATCTTTACCAGATATCCACGAAGGTATGCTGTCACAACATCCAATAACAGCATATCCATAATTTTCCTTCGCCAAATCGTAAGGTATTCGCTTTTGATAATATAGGGAGACTGATGCATCATTAATGAGACATGCTCATTTGAGTTTGTTCGATCCCTAGTTTCAGCGAAATTTCCTTGGGCTATAGGTTGTACCTTATAGCATACGATTTTGTATTTAATTTTCTTATGTGTGCAATACTTTGTTTTATCCACAGGTTTGACGCCTTTTTGGTGTCAGGACTTCAGGTCCGAACATTTCACGTTTCATAAGTGAGTCCAGCTCATCTTTTATTGCCACGTTCCACATTTTGTCTATTCTCTACGTTTGCCTTCTAGCAACGGAGTGTGGAACGATAATTTACAAACATCATCGCTTTTGCGATGTATATGGCAATATGGTACGTGAATACATTTGTCGACAATTTATGTTCTATCTGTCCAACACCTCCCCAGTACGTACAACATTTACCTATTTTCACTTTTTCCCAGCAATTCCTCTGCAGTGGATTCCGGGAAGGGTGATGGTGTGGACAGGAGCTCATTGTCCTGTGGTAGTATTGTCTTAATGTCTCCAGGAGTTTCTGTCCTTGGAGCCTGGTGGTTTGCCTCTTTTCTGTTAAGGATCAGCCACTTCTGCTGCTGGTGGGTTGCATCCATTCTCGGGGATGTCAATCCTAGCTGGAGTTTTTGCAGCAGGGATGTGTGATCTGACAATCTTCCGGTTGTCAATAAATGATTCCGGTAATTGGTGAACAGTGTTCTGTATGTGGAGCATCTTTGGGATCTCTTCTACACATTGTATTGTTACCGGATCATAGTGGGTCAAACTTTTTGTATCCCACGTTATAATTTGCTTCACGCCAGATTTTCCAGTATCTGGGCCTATTTTTGGGAAACTCGTCTCATCGAGATCACAGTCTTCAAGATGTGCCTTAAATACGTCCCCCGTTTGGGGTTCTAGGTGTCTTTTCATTGAGGGTGAGTCAAACCCTTCATAGATACCTAGGCGACGTTGAGGACCCATATTTGTCCTCTGTGTTGGTGCGATGGGGATTTAAACTGCGGACCGAAGATTCTCCGAAGAGAAATGTTCGGTGGCATTCCATATGCAAGTTGCATTGGAGACTCTGACCTCCAGAGGGTTTTATTTTTATTTACGATGCAGCAAGCAGAATTTGCATGTCCCCATGCATCTATATGCAATCGGGATTTAATGGACGTTCAATCCATTGGAGTCTACTTTTCAGTAACTCTGCCGACCCATTTTGGGTATGAACATGTGGCACTTGTATGTTCATTTTATATTCCTGTTGCTTGTCAGTACTCTTGAAATGACTGGGAGGTATATTTCCCAACATTAGCCAGACTTATTTTCTGTATTTTATTGTCTGGGAAATGTGCCCGCAACATTTTTATTTTTGTGCCAATAGCTTTGGAAAAGCTAAGTTGCGGGTCTGTAGTAGGCACACATACGAATATACTGAGGATGCATTTATCAGTACGATAAAGTACCGAAATAGCCCACTAGGGGTGGTGGATTTTATCCACATCTATCTCCTTGTATTCTTTTTGAGGAAGCATGGTGATTCTTTTTCAACTTTTTGTGGAGATGGCCTTGCAATTAATATTTCCCTTATAGCAAGGGATGCGAGGGAATTCTCCCTTCTGAAGAATCTTCTGGTTCTTCAAGTCATACCCATGGGATGAGATGCAGTGCATCATCACAAATCCAGGGTGGCCAAGTCCATCATGCCAGAGTAAAAACTAGGCTGATGTCGGGCACTTCAGGTGCTCCGTTTAATTCCGCTTCCTTTCTCCGAATCTTCGTATGGTAGAGGCCTCTAAGGCTATCAAAACGTTCAAGTATGGATTTTACTCCTTTATCTTGAGACGTTGCATACTGTAATTTTCTTTTTTTTTCTTTTTTTTCATTTACATTTGCTGTTTCCAAATGGAATCCGTTGAAACGGATGTCCTTGAAACTTAGAAAGTTTCTTTTGGAATTCGGAGGGGTTAGTGCATCCTCTATTTTTGTGACGTTTGGGGGCAACTGTGTTGCATTCCCTGGACCTTCAATATGGCCCTGATATTGGGCTTTGTATTGAAAAAATCGTACGTGTTTATTGTCTACTAATCATTTATGAGAGCAGTTTCAAAAGATGAAACGTATAGGCACATGTATATTCAGATAGACATATTCATTTATTGTCTAAAAATTCTCATTCAAAACAGATTGCGTAATATAAAAGCTCTCATAACATGAAATGTTCTAAACAATTTGCTAAGATAAAAGTAAAGGCTAATCAAGCATGTCATCATTTTCGAAGTTGTTAGCTGAAAACTTGACTGGAGCATCAGAGGTTATCAGGTTTGTTTCAGCTTTATTTTTCTTGTCCTTTTTATACAAATCCTGGAGATGCTGTGGAGTTCGGCATACTCTGGACCAGTGGCCTTTTATGCCACAATTATGGCACTGGTCTTCCCATTCCCTCTTGGGTGGGGGTGCATAATTTTTATCATTTCTGTGCCACGTGAACTTCCGCTTACTTTCATTATTTCGCTGCTGATGTACATGGCCCTTGGCATTTTTCTGTTGACCCCCCCTTCTATGGTCTTTCTTTTCTTTTATTATCTCTCTTCTTTTTGAAGGAAGAGGAATAGTGAGCTTCTGGTAGGGGGGCAGTGCTGGGAGGGCGCATATTATGAGTGGCGAGAAGAAGCTCTCTGTTTTACTCGGCCATGAATAAACATGACAGCAGCTCAGAATACTTGGTGAACTTGCGTTCACGGTATTGCTGCATGAGTGTCGCATCTTTTTCATGGAAGGACGTATACGTCTTTTCCAGCATGCGATTTTCTGAGACTTTCTCACCACACAACTTCAGGCGTGAGGTGATGCTAAAAAGTGTTGAGTTGTACTCAGCAATGGACTTAAAGTCCTGCAGTCTCAGGTTCTCCCAATCGTATCGTGCCCTTGGGAGTATAACATCTTTCTGATGTTTATACCTGTCCTCAAGAGCAGTCCATAGCTCAAGTGGATCTTCGACCGTAAGGTATTCAACCTTTAAGGTCTTGTCCACATGGCGGCGAATATAGATGATGGCTTGCGCCTTCTCTATATCGCTAACATTTTTTTTTCAGTCACAGCAGCGATGAGGGACTTTGCCCGCAGGTGAAACTTTATATCTAGCTGCCAGCTTAGATAGTTTCTACCTGATGCTTCCAGTACTTCGAAATCAATGCTTGCAATATTAGCCATTTATCTAGCAGAGCACAAACATGCATGAATTAATAATTAATCAGAGAAAACATTTTCATGCGGAGGCAATATTTAACGAAAAGCTAAATGTGTGGATCGGCCAGTCCCACAAGAAAGAGTCCAAAAGTCCACAGTCCAAATTATACAAATTTGCAGCTTTAAAAATGAAAATACAACTTTGGAAATCACGTGGGTCCCATATGATATCTCCATCTTCAAGCGTGGCCTCCGTCTTCATGGAAGTTGGTCTTCTTTCTTTGACATTTACATAAATTCCTCACTACAATTTCTCTCAAAAATAAAAGAAAAGTGTGGGAAATAAACTGTGGGACTAAACGGCCGATCCAAAAACCACATTTAGCAATTCATACAGAAATATTGTGCTCATCAACATTTTCATCAGACATTTTTATCACAGACATCACAGGCAGTTTATTCGCATGAGGATAAAATAATATTTAATCACTTAATAATTATTGGACCACTGGGCAACGTCATACACCGTTAGGTTAGGTAACTAACGACAGAGCGGTCGCAGGATCTTCCTAATTATTAAGTTTTAAATAAAATACACAACCACGCATATAATATCCACATAATTTTGCCAGTGATGAAAAGCATGTAAAAGTAATTACGATGCATAGGTTGTAAAGTAAATGGGTTTAATCAATTAAATTGATTAAGCGCCCAAATAAACATTTTCTTTGTTTGAGGAAAAGAGGTTCCCTCATCATCCCAAGAGCCCCACAAGAATCCCCAAAGAGTCCTCGCCTGCCCGATATTTGTCCCGTAATTTACCGTGATTTTTCACGAATATTTTGCCATTAAATCCCCCTTTTAAAATAATTTTTAGGCTAGCAAGTTGCCTTTTGAGGCTTGTTAATAGCCTTTGCCTCCCCCATTTTTTTTCAGATAAAACAGCCTGCGGGCCTGAAGCCCGCAGTCGGCCTATGGGCTTCAGGCCAATATACTTTTTTTTTGAAGAAATCTGACTGTGGGCCTGAATCCCGCAGCAGGTCTGTGGGCTTCAGACCCACAGACTTTTCTTTGCTTTCTTTTTTTTTTGAATAAATCGGCTTGTGGGCCTGAAGCCCGCAGCCGGGCCTGTGGGCTTCAGGCCCATAGGCTTTTCTGGAATTTTTTTTGGTCTGCAAACCTAGTTTGCAGGGGGGAGGGCACCGTCGCCGCCCCCCTGAAGGGAGGATCGGCGGCAGGGGCCGCCGCCCCCCCTGAAGGGAGGATCGGCGGCGGGGGCCGCCGCCCCCTGCAGGGGGGCGCGGCGGCGATCCCGCCGCCCCCCCTTTGCAGGGGGCGCGGCGGGGGGCCGCCGCCCCCCCTGCAGGGGGGGCGGCGGGGCCGCCGCCCCCCCTGCAGGGGGGACGGCGGCGGGGGTCGCAGCCCCCTTTGGGCGACGCGGCGGGCACGCCCCCCGCTACGGGCTGGGATGGCGGAGATGTGGGGAGGCCGGCGGCGAGCCGCCGGCGGGCTAAAAGTTAGGATTTTACCCTAAAAATTGTATTTTTGGGATGAAAAGTCCGTCGTTTTCAAGGCGACAAATAATCCCCATATCGATCTTGCGAGATCTAGGGGAGGGGCAATCATACGTATGATTAAAAATATCGTTTTTAGTGTTTTTACCTCTATATCCGTCCTCCGGATATAGCGACGGTTGCTCGAAGCCCTACGCGGATGACGACGCTCGATGGAGGAAGCCTTGCACCGCGCTCGTGGATCTCCCTTCTAGCCTTCGCCTTCGCCTTCGCAACGAACAGAGAAAATTTTTGTGGAAAAGAAAATTTTTAGAGTCGTGCTGATAACGTGTTATGAATCAACTACTGGGGGAGGAGCCTCCAGCTCTTTATTTATAGGCATTTGGGAGAATACAAAATATGGGCTTACAATGATATGGGCCTATCTCTAGGATAGCCCAGAATCTCACCCAACTACGGTTAAATAACCGTTCACAACATTGACAATATTTTTCAAAAACATATCCCTCCAACGGATAAATCGACAGCTTTCCATAAATCACGGAGTTGTGTCGAATCTGTCCGTTGGGCAAAATAGTCGACTCCTATACTATTGGTAGTCGACTCCCTAAACAACTATAGACGACTCTCAAAATAGTTGTAGTTGACTATTTTGTGGGACAGTGAGTACCCAATGAAAAGTAATTGACCCCTTTTCAAGGAGTAATCGACTATCAACAGATACATGGATATTGGCTCTAAAAACTTAGGAAATGATTTTCAAAATATTTAAAACATTTTAAAAACATTTTATGTGTGTTCCTTATTGTGTTGAGCTTCAACAAGGACTTTAACATACTACCAAGACATAAAATAAAATTACATCAAAATGATAATATTATTGTAACCACATGCCAATTTGATCTTGATTGCCTTATCTTGGTTGTCCTTGAATTTCATGGTCTTTGTTGGCTCTAATTCTCCTTGATTTACATTGATTGATCATGAAAGCCCATTATCTACACATATACACTCAAGAAATTATTAGTACCAAATATGTTGCTCATCATCAAAACTAAATGTGGTCCTCAATATTCAACAGATAGATGGCTTTATTTACCACCAAATTAAAGAATTTAATAAAGTGAAATTTCTCCAATTAATGAATTTTGTTATCGATTGAGAGTTGCATATAAATTAATATACAAGATGTAGATTATAGATTCTCTAGAAAAACTAAATAAGAATATACACATATACACATCATTGTGCATAGTAGTAACATACTTGTACTTGCTCCGCTTTTCTGCCAAATCCTGGTCGAGGAAGAGTCACGGGGAGTAACACATAAATATGCTGACTCAGGCCGGGTTACAATATGTAAAAATGTAAAAAACGAGATTCTCAATAAAATAAATAAAAAGAAACGGTAAGGCTTAAAGAACATACATAAGTTCAATTGCTTTGCGTCCGCTATCCGATCATGATTTTTTTACCCCCAGAGGTAAAGGAAATGTCCTTCCCTTTTGGGCCAGTTGTAGGTGAGGAAGGACTTGAACCCCTGACACAGTAGTTCGTAGCCACATGCTCTAATCCTCTGGAAATTAGGCACCTTCTTCTCTCTTGAAGCTAGCTTGGATAACTCCTAATTAGACATGGAAACTAGGGTTTTTAAGTTGAAGAAGGAGGAGGAAATGGGACTAGGGTGGCCGGCCATGTAGGGGAGAAAATGGGAAAGAAAATGAAAGGAGAAAAGAAAAGAAGAGTAAAGAAAAAAGGAGAGAATTCTCCTAAAATATCTATCACTAAAAACATCTTTAGGATAAACATGCACTTAGTTAAATTACCAAAATACCCCTCCATATTCTAGGTATTTACAAATATGCCATTACTTTATGCACACACCATTTTAGTATGTACGCACATCACTTTTGGTCCAAATGACCGTTTTGCCTATTGCCTTTTTAAAAATTTACGGGGGTTGCCATTGACCACTAACCCCTTTCACACTTGTATGACTCTTTCTACACACATCCACACACATCCATGCATGCATACATGCTTCACACACACACGTCTTACACATTCCTGTTGTTTTGCACCCACGATGTCTTTCCTACTTCTCCCGCACTTAATCCCGCTTTCTCGACTCTTAGCCACGCATTACGGTCCAATCCCCCCTGTACTATGTTACATACATCGATATCCACGTTTATTTCATGCCTACGTATGCACCGTAGGTAGAAATACCACGTGTGTTCAGTAGAATACACGTATAGTGCTAAATTTACATGGAGCAGGTATTTGGGAGCCAAGCCTTAAAGTTCCTCGTCCAAGTGAAGTTGTTCTCATTGAATTGTTAACGTCGGGTAAATCCAGAATCCAGGTTTGCATTGGCAAGGCCAATGCAATGACCATACAGAGTTAACGGTGAGCACCCTGAGGCCTGAATTTTCTCTTGGCATTACAAGTTTATATGAGCTTATCTCTGATCCATCAATTTCCTCAGGATTTGTCTTCCTTTTTATAATGCAAATGGCACTTTACAAACTGCAACAACCATAAAAGCAATGCACAGGGAAATCAGCAATAGAAAACACCAGTCACCCGGTGATGGAAGCTAGTTTCTATTTAAAGAAGAAATAAGATGATAATTGCATCTTAAGATTGTTGGAGGGAATCGCATCATTGGTCTACACCGATAACCATGGTTTCCTTATAAAATGAAGGCGAAGTGCAGTATTACGCAACAGTGTGGATTGTGCAGAGATTAATCCCCGTGGTGGCCCGATGAAGTTCTTAAGCCAACAATGTACTAAAGTTCTTAAGCCAACAAGGGTGGTTGTGAAGAATTATATTATTCACCTTACATAGTAGCAATAGAATAATGTAATTAAAATTGACTGTGAAGAATTTATAAAGATGGGTTGATTTAAGATATAAAAAAATCAAACATATATGTTACAGATAAACGTTTGGAAAAAAATTCAGTGTGAGAACAAGTTGATTCTCTTCAATGTATTAATGTGCAGAAGATAATTTAGGTTCATTCATGTTCATTTATCTAATCAGACTTAAATTTGAACTCAACCGTGTCATGTTTAGGTTTTTAAACGAGTTTGGATATCTTTTACCAAGCTAATTCAAGCCCACATTCTTGTAAATCCCATGGGCAGCATAACAATAAATGGGAATTCTCTAACTACTGGGAAGCAACTTTCATCTATTTGATGTCCTCGGCCAACACAGTCTGCATGCAATTATTCTGTGTTGTGTTGCCTTCTGTATTTTGCTCTTTGAAGTTTTGCGATAGTAGTTGTATACAAAGGCCCTCCAGTTTGCAAACTCAAATACAGATACGGTTCAGTTGTCAGGTCGTTACAGATACATATTCACAGAAGTTGCACTTTCGGATTCAACAAGGCGTACGTGTAAAGATGCTCATCGCCTTCCTGTATTTGCCATTTGGACTCTTACAATACCTCATGTATACAAATACTTTTCAGTTTGCTACTGCAAGTTAGAATGAACTCCAGCTGTTTGAGTGTATCCTCATTACACAATTTTATAGAAGATGCACCTGTAACTCAACCAAAGCAAACCGCCACATTATTCAAGGCACATTGAACAACTAAGCTACCTCTATTAGGCACTACTCAGCAAAAGATAAACTGACAGCATCTCTGTACATAATTGGAGGGAGACGCCCAAGATTTTGATTCAGTCCGATCGAATGCCATCGGGCTTAAGAAAGAATCAGGGACGCCCAAAGAACTGACCACACCGGGCGCATGGGGCCTCAGATCGTTGCACACCCTTGTCACTTCTTTCTGCAACGCAGAGAAGCTGTCGAGTGCCAAGCAGCCGTACATGATGAAGGATAAATGTTCTTCAACGGATACCAACAGATACATTGATCTCAATAGATACATCAGCAATTAGTAAATCTTTCCAGGTATAGAAAATTAAGAAAGCAAAAATGCAGTGCAATCCCAGAACAAGCAAAACAACAATCTGGCAATGCACACCTTTCATATGGATACAATGTCTACGCGACCAGATGTAAGTGAAGCCATGAAAGCTTCAAATCTCTGTAACACGAAATGGCAAGTTTTTCATTAACAAGTTAAAATAATCCAAGAAAAGAATATCATAAATTTTACATCAGAAACAAACCACCATCAATTCAAATAAGAAATAAAATGCAAATAATTGAATATGGTAGGCTAATTATCTCCTGATCTGGGGTTTTTATTGCACTCACATATCGCCCATCAGGCAATACATCAGCAACCAACTTCTGCAAGTTCTCTCGCAAATTGTCAAACCTTAAACATTAAGAAGAATTATGAGCCTGTCGTAAGAAAGTCTCCAGCATAAAAGAGAAGTGCAATGCCAGAAATGTGTATATTACCTAATCCGACCATTATCAACTCCATTCAATCCAATCTTATGCCCACAATCAGCTATGAGAACATTGGGACATACGTTTCCATCAGCGTCTCTAATCTGGGCTATAAATGCATGAACTCCTTGACTGGTTCCTTTATATGGAGTTGAGAGAAGATAATTGTGTGGGTAGCATGAACTTATGTTTTTAAAGAGGTACTAAAAATCATACGCTGCACTTAGAAGGAATCATATGAAAAATTGAAGCAGTTTAAGGCTATATGTCATAGAATGAATATTTACATAGAACGCTAAATGCAGTTTCCAGTATTTACAAAAACAAAGAGTAAGAGAGTAAAATTTAGCGTTCAAAAGGAATATTAGAGAGCAAAAGATAGAGTAACATCACAGATACTGGTCCTGAACAACTAATATGTAGTCTACCCACCCCAATATGTCTTTACTTTTGTCACTTGTACACACTTATATCCATTAAGATTATAATATTATAAACTAGGACAAACAGGTACAATTCTAAAGAGAGAAGAAATATGGCTCGATTTTCCAATGCCACATACATCATACATGTCTCCTTCATGATTTAAGACTGTTCTTGAGCAACACCCGTTCGCGCCCTACATTAAATATAAAGTTAAACACCTTCAGTTCAAAGAGGTGACAATAAGAGAGGAATTCATGCCCAAGCGCATCGACATGGTAACTCCTGAAATTCCATCAAACAAAATTTACTCGGCTAACTGAAGCCGAAGCCAGAGTCAGGAGGGTGTTAATAATTTTTACCTTGAAACAGGAAGCTTTGTTTCGCTCCTCAATATCCGAAGCTGGGGGAGGAGGTCAGCTGCCAAAGAGAAAGAGAGAGAAAACAAAATTATTATCTTAAAATAGGAATCAACTAATTTTGTTCTGCAATAGTTTTTTAAGTTCTTTATGACCAGATCCTCAGTTAAAATTTCTTTTAATTTTTGATTCATTTTAAAGGGGGGAAAGGGGTCGAGGACTCGGCCATGAAATTGCATATATGTGCATATAAGCAGCAGCTGGTTGATCATGGATAATCCAACAAAATACCAAGAACAGAAGCCAAGAAAGAAAAAATATATCTCTAGATGTAAAAAAGACAAAGAAAGTGGAAGCAGTAGAAATTTTTTGCTGATTCTAATTCAAAATAATAATTAAAAAAGAAACGTGAAAAAATTGACGCGGAGACTATTGGGGTGAAGCAAATTAATCGTGAGCACGGGGATGGAGACATACCAAGGTAGGCCTAGTCGCGGATGAAGACGTGAGGGATGTGAGAGGACGTGAGGGATGTGAGAGATCTTGTACCAATCCTCTCCCGTCTCCCTCTCGTAACGCCCCTCCAGATGTGGGCACTCTTCAATGGTCAGTTTCTTGAGTCTGGGGAGGTGTTGAATCCCATCTGGCAACATTCGTAGATTGTCGCAATGGTAAAGGCCCAGAGATGGGAGGGAAACGGCGCCACTCAGCCACTCCGGCAATTCGGCCAATCCATTGCAACGATGTATTTGGAGATGGCAGAGAGAGATGAAGGAGGGGGGAGGCTGATTCCGCTGATCATCTAATTCCCTTCCTCTTACGGATTCCATATTACCCATTTTTGTCAGTTTGGGACACCACTCAATTTTCAGATGTTCAAGAGAAGGGAATGCGCCTCTTTCAGGCACCGACCATTCCTCCAAGTTCCATGCCCACTCCAGAGTCAGGCGCTTTAAAGAAGGGAAAATAGGAACCACCGATGCCGATTCCGATTCCCCATACACCTCCTTCCCTACTTTCTTGATGGCGTCCATGCCAGAGAGAATTAGTTCCTCCAGAGATGGCAATAGGCCCAGCGGAGGAATGTTTTCACAATTAGGAAGAGAATCTAGTTCGAGGTAAACCAGATTAGGAAGCGACGATGGGAGATTTGTAAACCAATTTGGCAACCCACTTCCCTTGTAATTGCGTATTATTAGACGCTTTAGATTATGATGAGGTAGGAGGTTCTCCATCACATCAAAATCAATACACGATGCTGATGCTTCCCTCTCATCACTGCTCCATCTTAATGCTAAAGACAGCAGACCTGACTTGGAACATAGACTTGCTTCCATGGCATCTTTCGGGTCTTTCACATTATCGAGACCATCAATAAAGAGTCGGCCTTTGATTTGGTTGAGATGTTGTAACTCGGCAATTCTTGCATGCCTTTCTTTCTTGCCTACGTGGAACAATGACAGCGTCTGAAGGTTAGTTAACTCACCAATTCCACGTGGCATGCCAGCCAAATCACTACAATCCGTTATATCCAGATGTCTAAGGTTACTCATCATCATCATGCTTTTTGGCAATTCTTTAAGGTCCCAACAATCACCAAGATTCAGCGTCTGCAAGTTACGAAGATCGGTGATCGAGTCGGGTAATGCTTCTACTTCGAGACATGACAGCTCGAGAAACCTTAGGTGCTTTAATTCTCTTAATTTACTGACGATGCTGTTACCTTTTGATTTACAATGTAGATCCAATGCCCGTAACCGCGTAAGTTTTGATATTTCCTTTGAAAGCTTGGGATCATCAATCTCTGCACCCTCCAACAACAGGAAGAATGAGCGCAACTTGTTTGCTTCACTTGCAATCTCCACAATTGATGACGATGAGTCCTCATGATAAATTATTGACGAATATCGGCATCCTTGCGAAAGACTTATCTTCTCATCTACCTTTACAATGGAAGATTCATCCTTTGCAACCAATCAAGACAGGTCGTGAACGAGATCATGCATTTTACATGACTTAATGTTGCCAAATTTATCCTCCTCTTCATCCTGAAAGAATGACCTATTGAGCAAAGTATTGAAGTATTGAGTGCCGATGTCTTCTAAATTCATGCCATTGTTAGATTGGATAAACCCTTGAGACATCCATAATTGAATAAGTCTCAATTTCTTAATCTTATAATCTTTTGGAAAAACTGAACAGTAGGTAAAGCATCGCTTCAATTGAGGAGACAAGTGATCATAACTTAGCTGTAGTGCAGGCAAAATTCCTTCTGCGCCTCCATCTAAGTTCCAGATTTCACTATTTTTAATGGCTAACCACTCTCCTTCCCCTTTCTTGGTAGCCATAAGACCTCCAAGTGATTTTGCTGCTAGTGGCAATCCTCCGCACCTTCGAACAATCTCTTTTCCAATTTTCACCAAATTTGGAGACTCCTCAGCCCTTCCCTGGTCCAAACGCCATCTGCTTGAATAACATCCAACAATCATCCTCTGTCAACCCCTTCAACTTGTGTGCACTTTCTGTAGTACCCATTATTGTAGCTACCGTATGGCTGCGGGTAGTTAGTACAATCTTATTTCCATCAGCGCCACCTCTCAACATATCCTTTAGTCTTTCCAATTTTAGTCTATCCTCACACCAAACATCATCTAAAATCAGCAGGTATCGCTTGTTCGTGACTCGTTCTCGAATAAGCCGATGCATGCCCTCAAGCGTTGAAACGCTTTGTGCCACCGAGACATGTTCAAGCATAGCCTTGGCAATAACTTTTAAGTCAAAATCTTCGCCCACACAAACCCAGATCCGATTTTCAAAATGCTTCACCGTCCTTTCATCATTGTAGACCATCCTAGCCAGTGTGGTTTTTCCAAGCCCCCCAAGCCCCACGATCGGATAGACAGACACATCTCTATGGTTGTCCACTTCAGTCAGCCACTCCATCACCTTCTCTTTCTCTTCGTCCCTTCCAAAAATCTCACCTACAGGTGGACAAGAGAATTCATCCCGTTCCGCAACTACACTGGCTCTCTCTGCGGCAGCAAGATGGAAATTCCTCCTCTCCTCCGCGACTTGCTCAAATCTTTTACCGACGTGTTTTATCTTGCGAGCCATCTTATTACGATATAAAAGAGTGCTAATAATAGAGCAGAGATAGCACAGTACCTTCTTCTTTCCTTCACGCAGCGCAGCCTCGGTCTGGAGCTCGTCCAGCACATCCTCCGCATCGAAGGCCACATCCTTGAGATCCCTCAGCCATTTGCGCAGAGCCCCGTCATTGATGGCTCTCGTCTCCGCTTCCCCGAGAACTGCGTTGATTGTGGACATCCGGTTCTGAAGCGTACAGATGTCCTCGTCGACACCCCAAGCCAACCGAAGCTCAGCCCACACGGCCGAGCCCAAGGCCTTCGCCATGTCTGACATCAATCCCTCCATTGAGGTGCGAAAGAGACTATAATCAGAGCTTTGAATGATTCGATTTCTGGTGGTAAACTAGCAGCTAGAGACCACCGCAACACCTACCAAACAACTACTCCCATCTTAATAATGGAGCAACTGGCTTGGAATCCTGTTTGCTTGCAACAAATTGGCTTGGAATCCCATTGGCTTTGCTTGCACCCATTGGCTTGGAATCATGTTTGCTTGCAACAATAGGCTTGAAATCCTGGAAATATGAGCCCTTTTGCACTGTTTAAACAATGTTCACTGTTAACGGAACTCTTTTTTGGTAGTAAATTTGCGAACCGGCCGTTTTGCGCAACACATGTACCGCTTAAATTTTTTTGAAAATTAACGAAATTGTCATTTTCAAAAAATCCTGAAATAACTCGGCCAAATTTTACTTAGCGGACAGACCAAATTACTTATCGTGTACAACCGGCAAAACAAAATTATTACACGCACATTCCAAATTACTCATCGTGCACAACTGTCCCAGATAAATTACTCCGTGCACATAACAAATTACTTAGCGCGCGCACCCATCCCATTTTGATCAATGCGAACATACGCGAGTTCAGTAAGAAGATTTCTCAACTCGCACATACATGGTTGTAACGCGCGAAAGCAAAGCGTCAGGGTTTGAGTTTTTTCACAGAATTTCAAAGATTTCTTGAGATCCAAGAGAGATCCGAATATTTTTGAAATTTTCTTGGAATTCTAATTTTTTTTTAAGATTCATGACATCGCAACAAAATGCAGAACTTGTGCCTTTAATTATAATTTGAATACGGTGATATGTTGATAAGATCATAGTTTTGTAAATTGCGATTTTACCTACCCTTTTAGATTGGGAATTTCAGAATCCTAAAATATTTGGATACCGCATGTTACTTCATCATTATCAGAAAATGGGTACATGCGTTTCTAACAAGTAGGTAATTTCACTTGTAAGACTCGTTTCATGGCTCATCATTATGGTAAAAAAGTTAACTCCATCTTCTTGTCTTCTCTGTTACCTGGTGTCGGTGCACCGTGTTGTGCAATACTGCAATTTAACTGGCTATGGCACCTTTTTCACAATTTTGCATTTATTTGTGAATGCAATAGTGTTGCTGTTTATACCTATGCAACTACTTTTGACACAGAAATTCTGTGCTCTATCTGAGGATACTGCAAAAGTTTACATTCTGGTGTGCTAAATTATTTTCTCTTATTGTTTCTTAGGTTGCAACAGTTGCACTGATTTATGAGGTGCAAAGTGTTGATAAAAAAAACCGTTGGAACCCCCCGTGGAACAACTAGTTAGGGAGCTAAAGCTTGAAAAATTGGGTCACACAACAAACCAAACAACCAATCCCTCTTCGGATCTTGCGTAAGCAAATTTGTAAACGGAATGCGACAAACTCAACAAGCAGAAAATAAATGAGTCGGAGGATTTTATCGTGGTTCGGCTGCGAACAACCTACTCCTGCATTCCAAGACGGCGAGACGATCTACTACTAATCAAGGAGTGCACACGAGCTTACACCAACACCTTCTTCTTCACACTCTTGTGAGTAACAACTTGGTAATTCCAAGCCCCCACAAATCTCACCAAGGAGGAAGAAGTGAAAGAGACACACTAGAAGATCTACACTCTTCTATACTCTCTAAAGCTCTCAAAGCTAACTGTGTTTCTCTCCAAAGCTCTGAAAATGGCAGCCAGCGGCCTTTTCTTTCTCACTCGAAAACCAAAAGGGAGCCGCACCTTAATTTTTTGCTCTCTACTTGCTAGAAAAAATCTGCAGCAAGCCTCTACCAACTCCCAGCTGTCACCCTCTCTATCTGATAGTACTTAACAATTTCAAGCAGAGAGACTTGACAAATTGATGTTTCTTTACAAATAAAAATAAAAAAAATCAAGCTGATATATAGTTCTAAAGATACCATGTGATATGCAGCCTTAACGGGAATTTTTAAGACCATAACTGATCTGATATCTAAATAGCTATGTGGACACATGAGATGCATTTGGAGGCCTTCATCATTGCTGAGTGCTGATAAAATTTATGATTGCATCTAAAAAGTGCTCCCCAATTTTCAGCAGTGGTGGAATGTAGTATCAAAGATGTGTCAAACTTTAGATCCACTGCAGTTTCATCCATTACTGACATGATGGTAGTTGTGGTAGAGGCTGTTGTTAGGGTTACTTCAACCCACCAACATTAACTTAATCCTAGAAGGAATTCGGGTGTATAGCCCGCATTTTGGATATTCATACTATGAGTTAGAGACCTTTTGATAGATACAATTTCTCCATGGAAGAAATCATTCAAGCACAATACCTCTTCCTCTCTGTTGTTTAAGAATGTCATGATGCCACTGGATGCTGGCATTTCCATGGGAAGAAATCATTCAACCATTTTCAACGCGGTTTGAACCTGCGATTAGACCGGGACGATCCTGTCATCCAGGTAATCTTTTCTACGCATTTATTCCATTAAATATTGTCGTAAACAATTTACGAAACATTTAATCTAGTTTGCATCACATGCAAAGTTTGTCTCCTATCAAAACTTGAACCCACAATAAACTTGTGGACTTAAATATTCCATTTCATCGAATGAATTCCTCTTAACGTTCATCCTATTAATAAGACGCAGATACTACTCAGTGTGAGACACTACAGCCTGACGTTACTACAGGTCGGGGCTCGAAACCCCTAGACGACGGTAACCACGAGCAGCAGGCGTCGTCCATATTTCAGAATCGTACTTACGTAATCGACTCATTGACGAACGTGTCGTTGGGATCACTCTGACTGTGTCAGTGATGAATTCCGCAGTTTTGGTCCGTTCGTCAAGACTGTGTCTCTGCATGACCTAGGGTATGGTTTACCGTCAACCCCAATAGCCAGCATCGATCAGTATACATCGATCTTTGTTGTATTCACGTTGTACATCCTACAACGTACCCCGACCGAGGATTAACACAAAGACCGTACTGATTCAGTGACACTAACTTCCCTTTAACGGAAGAGACGAATCTCATCTTAGTCATCTACTTCCCTCATGAGTCTCAGGTGTCATCCAACCTAAGATCTTTTAGTAGGCCGAGCCTCGAAGCTAGATCATAGATCTAAGTGATTCTATTCATTCACATGTTCGTACAGATGACTTCAGGTCTTAAAGACCAGCTTGCATATCATCACTCTAGAGTTATTATTGACAGCCTAGGTAAAACTTAACCATTTAATAACTTTAAGTTGGTCGTTTAGTGAACTCATTCTCTAATGAGCACCCGTGTCTCGTCTCCGACTTTGCCAAGTCAAATGACTATGAGATCATCATTACCCTAAGGTAAGACAAAGACACAATGGTCTAACCGATGTGTCGATATCCTATTCTCGACACATCTATGACCATGAACCGTTTAAGACTTAAGTTTCTAATAGGTCACTAACTTCTCATAATCGAGATCTACATCTGGATATGTAATGACCTGACCATAAGTCTAAGGAAATTATCTAAGTAAATGAGTTTATGAATTCATACTTAGGATAATCAATACCATATTATTATTAGAACTAGATGATAATTTTAGGATAAATGCCCCAAGGGCATACGTCTTCCTACATAAACACGTATCATATCTGTGACTTTTCATTTTGGGGATCAAACCTGTAACCTGCATCAGCATAACCAACAAGTGTAGAAGATAATTGTCACGTCCCGCTTCCTATTTTACTAGGAGCGAGGACACGAGCGGGTCCGCGGTGTACTTAAAATAAGGAGGAGTACTTTTTTTAAATCTTTTCTTTTCTTCCTCCTTGGCTTAAACACACTAAGAGTCTGTGTAGAAATTTCAGGTCATTGCATGCAAATTTAAGAAGAAGCTCAAACGGTATTATTACATATCCAGCGTACAATAATTAAGATACATCTTGGGCCTAGCATGACCAATACAAACAAAGTACACAAATTACATTATTTCAAATATAAAGGTGCAGTTACGAAGGTGATCGTTTAATCTTCAGCGGGTAGGTACTCCACGTATTCTTTGAGCACATGCTCAACTCCTGTGGTAGTGTCTTCAGAGCACTCCCTATCGATACCTGACAGACATTTCGTAAAACAATAAAGTGAAATGTCCGTCAGCAAGGTTTACTCGGCAAGATAGTATCCAAAACCAAAACGTTAAGCATTTAAACTTGAACCAAGCTACACTTTAATGACAAGTAATAAGTTTAATTTAAAAGAGTTATAGCAGTTAAAACATTCACAACAATTTGCAACCTGCAGCAATTTAATCATTTGATAGCAATTTGCAATACTATTAGCAACCTGTAACAATTTAGCAATTGATACAAAACTGTAACGTTGTCAGTGATTGTGCTTCGAGGGCGTGCACAATCCAAGTAGGATGCACACGCTCTCCTCCCAAGAGAAGGAGTGTTAAATGCAATATAAATCCGTGAGGACGGGGTCGAATCCACAGGAACAAGTCGTTTCACGATTACAATCTCAATCGGCTAAGAAAGGCTAAAAGTGTTAGTACAACCAACTAACTTAACAAGTGTTGTGAGTGGAAGTGTGGGGTGATACGGTCGAGCCAAACCCAAGGTAGGAAGGGTGGAGACCAAAGTGTGGAGCTAGTCAAGCGAGAAAGAGTGTATGGAATGGGATTTCATTAGGGTTGTGAGTTGATTAGCAATCGGTTCATTCCAAATGAATCAACCCTCGCATCCATTCCAAGGTATGCGAGGGTTGTGCACCTAGGTAATGCCCTTAAGGCACACCGCCATTCTACGGCCCCACCAAGGGTAATACACGATTCATTGATATGTTGATTAATGGGTGGAAATTCCTAACATAAGCTCGTGAATCGATCCTTGCATCTGTGTTAATAGAATGCAAGGATCGTGCACGTAGGTGTGACCCTTAAGGTACACCACCGTTCTATGGCCTCACCAAGAGTAGTGCACGATTCCATCTAATCTAGGGCACAACCCATCAATTCACACTATCTAGCATCCATTTCAAGGCATGCTAGATCAATTAAATGCAAGAGATGAGCAATCACTAATCAACCACACAAGCCCTAAATAATACCAACTCCACACACAAATGGAGCATTGTACAAAAAGTTATGCACAATTTAATTTCACTGCAAGAACTAAAAAACAACAGAATCCGTCTAGGATTGACACCCAGTTAAAGGTTACCTACTTCAGTCCAATTTTAGACATAATATGAGTTCGGTCTCTAAATAAAAGTAAAAATCTTTTCAAATTATTTTGAACAATCATTTTTGGAGAATTATATGGAAAGTTATGCTAAAATGAATACACATGACATAATCGGCAACTACCTTGAAAACACAGTTTCAGATTCCAAATTTCTCAGATTGTTGACGAAATTTATGGAATTTTATGATAACCGTATGGAATCTAAACTAAGCATATTGAAATTCTACAACATGGTATTTATGACATGAATTCTTACTTCTCTTTTTACTACTAAACATATTTAGCTAAAATATATTCCATTCTACCCAAATTCTGAAATCAAACACTATCTAGAGATGCTAGAACTCCTACCTTTCATATCCTCCTCTGAATATCTTTAAGCTTTGGCCCATCTCCTCCAATTCTCCTTCAATTTCAAGCTTCTTCTTCAACTCAAGCTTCTTCTTCCCTCTCCTTCAAGTTCCAACTTCAATGGTGGAAATTGGGTTCTTCTTGGGTTTGTAGTTGGGTAAGGGGCTGTGGTAGTGATTATCGTCTTGATGGAGGTGGAGCAATGGTGGAAGGGCTGGTGGGGGGTTCAGCCTGTGTAGGGTGAGGGAAGAAGAGAAGGTTTTGCTTGGGGTTATTTTGGTTGAGGCTTTTCTTGCTGTTTTGGGTTTTGCTCCTTGTTGCCTGTTCTTTTCTTTTGGTTTTTTCTTTTCTCTTTTCCCCTCATATTTCTTTCTTTTTTTCCTTAGAAATGAAACCTCAATCCTCATCACCATCCCTTGTCCTAATCAAGCACCTTGATATCTTTCAGAATCCAACATGTGAAACCCTCCTTTTACTGTTCTCACTCTTCCCCTTTTGAGAATGAATCGTTTGAAGTGGATTCTTCATAACCCTCAAGCATCTGCCAAACTTGGCTTGCACTTATAGCTCCTGACACATAGCTTAAAATATTATCATTTAAAGTTGAAAATAGAATTTTCATTAACTTTTCATCGAGGGTTGCCATATAACTTTCTTCTTTGGTTCACTTTGAGGTGTGTGTTGTTGGTTTACAATACGATATCTCCAATGGAATCCATAAGTCCACGTCGATGGATTGAAAGTAGAGCATCATCTGCATTCCATAATTGATGTAGTTGGAGGAATCGAACATGGGTGGATGGATAATAGATTGTCCTTCTGTAAATTCGGTTGTTTGCTCCATCGTTTAACAAGACTCCGATACCAACTGTTGGACCTTCCTGGATGGAAAATAAAATACTAGATGTAGGATGAATAGTGTTCTTGAAATAGTAAAAATTCTCTAGTAGTTCTACATAATTTTTTAAATGGAGTTTACCCAAATAAAAATTAATCAACTATAAAACTTGCAAGATAAAGAGTAATTGTGGAAGTTAGAAAAAATTGCAGTGAACAATTAAGCACAATCACATAGACATTTAATTGCAAACAGTCGACTCCTATACTATTGGTAGTCGACTCCCCAAAAAACTATAGACGACTCTCAAAATAGTTGTAGTTGACTATTTTGTGGGACAGTGAGTACCCAATGAAAAGTAATTGACCCCTTTTCAAGGAGTAATCGACTATCAACAGATACATGGATATTGGCTCTAAAAACTTAGGAAATGATTTTCAAAATATTTTAAAACATTTTAAAAACATTTTATGTGTTCTCCTTATTGTGTTGAGCTTCAACAAGGACTTTAACATACTACCAAGACATAAAATAAAATTACATCAAAATGATAATATTATTGTAAGCACATGCCAATTTGATCTTGATTGCCTTATCTTGGTTGTCCTTGAATTTCATGGTCTTTGTTGGCTCTAATTCTCCTTCATTTACATTGATTGATCATGAAAGCACATTATCTACACGTATACACTCAAGAAATTATTAGTACTAGATATGTTGCTCATCATCAAAACTTACATGTGGTCCTCAATATTCAACAGATAGATGGCTTTATTTACCACCAAATTAAAGAATTTAATAAAGTGAAAATTCTCCCATTAATGAATTTTGTTCTCGATTGAGAGTTGCATATAAATTAATATACAAGCTGTAGATTATAGATTCTAGAAAAACTAAATAAGAATATACACATATACACATCATTGTGCATAGTAGTAACATACTTGTACTTGCTCTGCTTTTCTGCCAAAGCCTGGTCGAGGAAGAGTCACGGGGAGTAACACATGCTGACTCAGGCCGGGCCAATATGTAAAAATGTGAAAAAAGAGATTCTCAATAAAATAAATAAAAAGAAAAGGTAAGGCTTAAAGAACATACATAAGTTCAATTGCTTTGGGTCCGCTATCTGATCATGATTTTTTTACCCCCAGAGGTAAAGGAAATGTCCTTCCCTTTTGGGCCAGTTGTAGGTGAGGAAGGACTCGAACCCCTGACACAGGGGTTCGTAGCCACATGCTCTAATCCTCTGAGCTACAAGCCCCACTCCGTCTCCACATGATCTGTTCTCGGGGGTACACTAAAGAAACTCTCCACAACCATTTCGTTTCGGGTTAATAAGATGTGAAAGCATGTTTCTCCCTATAAGAATAGTGCGTTTCGAGGTGTGAAGGGATAGAGAGGAGATTTCTTAAGCGGGGGTTTGAATAAGACGATCCTTATTTAGTTTCTCATATACCACTAGATACGTGAACCACACATGGCTATAGTTTCAAACTTGTAAGTTGGAATCGGTATGACCAAGAACCATGTGACTAACAAATGTTTGTCCATCTATATAAATAAATTATGGGTAAATACCATTAGACCTCCTGTATTATGTAGCTAACTAGTTTAAACTATGTTGTATTATCATTTTTTAGTATAAATGTTGTTGCACCATTGGGCCATCTAGACCTACTGCAAGATATTCCATCAATAGGTGGTCGAATTCTTTTGAGTAAGACTATATACACCCCTATCTATAGGTGTGTATGTAATAATTGTGGCTTAAAAAAAGAAAAAAACAAGTGTGTGAGAGTATAAATGGCATTGGGATTGATAAAATTTCCTTTTTTGACATTCAATCATTGTATACACCCCTATAGATAGGGGTGTATGTAGCAATTCTCATTCTTTTTGACACATAGCTAGGGAAGCACACAACTCTTAATCCTAATCAATCTCCTTGCACACAAACTGTTGCATGATTCATGACCCCTCACCAAACATCCCCCACAATAATAATACAAAACTAGAAAGAGGCGTGCTTTATACACCGAATGGTCGTCGGTGCATGCACGGAAAACAAGGAGCACTTCGTAGCATTGCATGTGAAGCGATGCGGTGGTGGCCCACGACGTGTGACAATTTGGCACCATTCTCTCTTCTCTCTCGTTTCTTGTCGACGTTCTGTCTTTTTCTCTCTCTCCTTTCTTTCTCTCTTCTTTCTATCTCTCTCCTCTCTCTTCTCCTCTGATTTCTTTGTTCCAGCAACGCGTGCGCGAGAGGGGCTGAGGGGAGGAGCTCGTCCATGGATCTTCACCTCTCTTCTCCTTTGGATCTTCACCGACCGGTTGTCGACAAACTCATACACACGACGAGTTCCGGCAGGAGCACTGCAAGTCAACGAGCAGGAGTTTCCCATCCATGATGGCTAGCTAGCTTCATCGTCTTCCATCCGTCATCATATAGAAGGCTGTTCTCTCGTCCGTCAAAGGTATGCGCCGAACTACTTCTGTTTTTAAAAATGGTGACAGTGGAGGACAGTGGAACTTGGGCGATCAGTGTCACAAGGAAACCGATCCAATCTTCAACGAGACATTCCTTGCAGAGTACCCCTCTAAGATGAGAGCATGATCGAGTTCTGAGGCAGATGAAGACGCCGGTTATTTACCTCAACATCAGCCGGCTTACTGACTACAGGAAGGATGAGCATCCTTCATTTTACAGGAAGACATGAGACAGGGTACAAGAGCAAATAGCCGCAGAGACATCCCATGACTACAGCCATTGGTGCCTGCCAGCGATACCCGACGCATTGAACGATCTTCTCTATGCTTCTTTGTTTATAAACGGCAAAGGGTCATTGAAGCTATGAATTTTAAGTTAAACAAACGCACCCTAGTGACGATGATGGTGATTCCGTTGAAGATGAAAGAAATGTAAGAAGAGGGGGAAAGACCTTTAAACTGGAGTTGATCATATTCCATTCAGATTTTTTAATAAATTTTTTTAAACAAGGTATGAGAAGCATCTTCAGTTCTCGGTGGTTGTAAAAGCTTGGGTGGTGTTAGTAGTAGCATGTAATATTTTTCCTTATTATTATTTGTTACGACCTAAAGATAGTGATACCCCGTTGTTTTGGTTATCCTCCCGTTAGCTGTTTTTGTTTAACTCAAATAAGGCACGAGGCCACGATATGTGTGTGCGCCGTGCATGTAGGATCGCATATCGAACTTGTCAAGCGCACAACCGAGTCCGTGGGATGGCATGGCACAATCGGATCGCTGCACAATGCTCGGCATGATCATTTTTCCGTTTTGCTTATCGCATGAATAAAAGTAGAGGAAAGAAAAGCTGCAATTTTGTGCAGCGCAAATACTGGTGTTAAGGCAAACAAGTGGTATCAGAGCCATGTTCGAGTTCTTCGGCACCTCGCGATGGAACGGATCCCCACCGATCCAGCGACAAGCGGCCATGGGCGTGAGCTTGCGCTACCGCGGGTGATAAAGGAGCCGGTCGGGACAACGACGTACCCAACCCGGACACGATCGAACTACAACGACTGGGTCCTCTTGATGAGGGTCATCCTGCAGGCGAGAGGCCTGTGGCAGGCAGTCGAGGGCGCAGAGGATGTCACCGACGACGCCGGCTACCGCAACGACCGCATGGCGATGGAGGCCATCCTCCGCGCCGTGCCGTCGGAGATGATCGCAACTCTGGCGGTAAAGCCCACGACAAAGGATGCGTGGGATACAATCAAGACCCTGCGCATGGGGTCTGAACGTGTGCGCGACGCCAAAGCTCAGACGCTCAGGACCGAGTTCGAGAAGCTGAAGCATAAACCTGGTGAGTCGATCGACGAGTTGTCTTTGTGTCTAACCGGTATTGTAAGCAAGCTCTCTGACCTCGGTGACGAGATCAAATAGAAGCATGTCATGCAGAAGTTCTTACGCGTTATTCTCAAGAGGTACTCACAGCTAGTCATGTCCGCGGAGAACCTGCTCGACCTGAACACGCTCTCGATGGAGGATCTGACCGATCGCTTCAAAGAGGCCGAGGAATGGTTCGAGCTGGAGGCGGGGGAGGATGGCAGTGGCAAGCTCCTGCTGTCGGAGGAGTGGCTCGCGTGCATGCGGCGGTGCGAGCAGGATGGCTCCTCCGACAGTGGTGGTAGCGGCTCCACCCTAAACAAGTGCCGTGGCAAGGCGCAGGGCGAACGCGATGGCGACGGCAGGGCATCAGGTGCCGGCCGCGACGTCAAGAAGGACACGTGCCGGTACTGTGATAAACCATGGCACTGGGCGCATGATTGCAGGAAGAAGAAACGCGACGAGGCCGCCAACCTCACGCAGGTGGAGGATGAGGAGCCCGCACTCCTCATGGCCGAAGTTGCGTCGCTCACCGTGGCGCACGC
This sequence comes from Scilla litardierei, assembly GCA_030789695.1. Taxonomy (NCBI): domain Eukaryota; kingdom Viridiplantae; phylum Streptophyta; class Magnoliopsida; order Asparagales; family Asparagaceae; genus Scilla; species Scilla litardierei. The sequence goes on from CM061139.1 coordinate 139,268,397, forward strand.
CGAGCCAGAACGTGGCGGCGGCGGCGGCTTTGTTTTTCTCAACGAAGAACGCGCTGAGGTCCTGCTCGACAAGGAGGATGACGTGAAGGACGCCGTGTGGTACCTAGACACCGGGGCATCGAATCACATGACGGGCGACCGTGCCGCGTTCACCGAGCTGGATGCTGGCGTGACTGGGTCAGTCCGGTTCGGCGACAGCTCAGTGGTGGAGATCAGGGGGCGCGGCACTGTGCTCTTCACGGTGCACGGTGGCCGGCATCGCGTACTCACCAACGTCTACTACATACCCAAGCTCCGCATCAACATAATCGAGACGCGCTACCATTTCATCAGGTAGTGCGTCGAAAGCGGCAAGAGTATATTTTATGTCCGTACTCAATCGATATGTCGGCGGCTTCCCGTGAAGATTCATATTTAATGGTCTGTGTATATGCATCAAGTTTTGTGTACTGACCTACAAATTGTTGGTAAAGCTGCATGCACTGTGTTTTAATCTGAGCATATCGTTTCATGTATGTTCTTGCATAATCTTTGTACAATCTGGCATGTGTAATAAAATTTGGATAAGGAGATAAGCATCAGGAGAGCAAATGGTAACTAGAAATATGGTTAGCATTCGGCAGCAGGCATAACACCAAGACTTGCAATGATTAACACACAGCAGGAGCACATTGCCACCAGACTGGTTCAAACTCCTGCTCGTTGAGACTTGCAGTGCTCATGCTAGAACTCGTCGTGTGTACGAGTTTGTCGACAACCGGTTGGTGAAGATCCAGAGGAGAAGAGAGGTGAAGAGAGGTGAAGATCCATTGCCGAGCTCCTCCCCTCAGCCCCTCTCGTGCGCGTTGCTGGAAGCCTGGAACAAAGAAATCAGAGGAGAAGAGAGAGGGAACAGAGAGAGAGAGAGGAAAAGAAAGGAGAGGGAGAAAGAAACAGAACGAAGACGAGAAAGGAGAGAGAAGATAGAATGCTGCAAAATTTTCCCACGTCACGGGCCCACCACCCCATCGCCTCACATGCAATGCAATGCTGCGGAATGCTCCTTGTTTTCCGTGTATACACCGAAGACCATTCGGTGTATACAGCACGCCTCAACTAGAAAAATGGATGTTTCTGATCAGCCCTTTCAACCCTTTCCACCTCAAATGGAGACTTGGGGATTTGGGAAGGTTTCAACTTTCAACCCCCCCAACTGCATTGCCTTTTGTGGGGACATCATCATCACCACCATCACAAGGAAAATATTTCAATCCTAAACTTAGTCAATACAGGGCCCCACAGGGGATGGTAGCTCCATCACCGTATCCTATGAGTGCACTCATCATCATCCACCACCTCGTTATCATGAGCTGTGTGTGTATGGCTGCAATTCATTTGCTCTCGGGCCTCTGAATTTCTATCTTTCGTGTCGAACAGTCTAATATATCAAATAGTCCTCAAACAACTCGTCACCATTTTACAAATTAGATGAACACCTTGCCATTTCGACACTGCACATGCTCTCATTTTTACGTTCATAAGAATCGTAACCGTATATTAACACTAGTACGTACGATCAACATGGTAATTAGCTAGAGACATCTTCTAAGAGCTTGTACCGTCTGGCCTTGCCCCTGAACACCGGCTTCCCCTTCCCCGAGCCCGGCGACATCTCCTCCGATCGCCGCTCTTGCACCTTCAGCTTCTTCACCGCTTTGTTCAGATGTTTCGGAAACGCTCCCCTGGTGAGCTTACCAGCTGTATTGTTATTGATGTAGTTGGAGGGGGGAGGGGCTGATGAATTGTTGCCGGCGGCGGCGGCTGCTTGGTCTTTAGACGAGGCAGTATTGCCTTCTTCTTCCAGTCGAAGGCACCAGTTGCATGCACTGTGCGACTCGACCCTTGGATAGAGGTTGCTGCAGTACCTGCAGTATAGATGCGCTAGAGATCGAGGTCGGAATATGATTGATTGAGAGATGCAAGATGAATGAGAGGTGGTGTGATGTGTACTTGTGTTGAGATCGAAGGAGGCAGACTCTGCACTTGAAGAGCTCCTGGGGGAGGCCGCGATCGCCGCACATGCAGCAAACTCCGGTCCCTGTCGGCGGCGCCGGCTGCGCGACCCCCTTGCTGCCCATCTTAATTAAACTGTTGGGAGATGGGGAGGAGGAGGGCGATCGTGGCTGTGGGTTTTGGGGTTGAGAGAAGGGGGATGAATGTACAGTGGAGGATGGGAATTGGGAGGGGGAGGAGTCGAGAGATGAAAATGATTGACCACAAATCAGATCCTCTTTAACTCTACATGTTTATTTATTTATTTAAGATTTCTTGAAACTTATATGCATTTTTAAATGCTAGTATACACTGTAAAAACCTTTGGGAGGCAGAGGAAATAGAAATATTTTCAGAATTGTTTAATTTTCGGACACATTTTCAAAATAAGACGAAAATTTAAAATAATTTTAAAACCCGAGGTTAAATTTAATTACAACAATCAACGAACTCCTTTCCGCTGTGTGAAGTTTCGCTCGCATACTTACAATGAAAACGATCAGGGTTTACAATCCCAATCAATTTATGCACACTAGAAATGACAGAGGTTAACAACCTGACTATTTGTTTGTAATAGCAATTGGGAAATGCTCCAAAACAGAGAGAATGCCAACCCCGGCTATTTAATCTATAGTCACCAACCCCAGCCGTTTTGAAAACTTCCACTCAACTGTTGCAGCACATGCACAGACCCAGTTTTCCCATAAAAATATGATGGACCAAACTTGAAGGTAAAATTTGATCAATATCCAGAAATTAGGCAGCAATTGACGAGCATCAGCGAGGCATATGTCTATTACAACAGGGCCATACTTGCGTTCCGTACAAAAGATTGGGTTGTCAAAAACAATTGACAAATACAGCACGATGGCTTGCCGGCCGCAAATATTGCCTTACAAAAAAGTATATGACGAACCATAATCCGATACATTCACAAGCTCATTGTTTTTTTTTTCAAATACAAGGATATGGTCATTGTAGATCTAGTTGGCACCTAATTTTGATTTGAGTAATATCCGATGGTTTTGTGGATCAATCTGAACTGTACAACATGTTCCTTCCTCTCTTAAAGACAGTTGCAACAAAAAGCAGCAGGAAGAAGTTCAACTTCCATCGGTAGAAACCTGCAATAGGTTATCAAACGAATGTAATGACAAGCAGAGTATGGTTGTTTACTAGTCTACTTCAAAGGATCCAATGAATAAACACAGCATTTGCTGTTCCATCAACATGGGGACTTCACAGAGCTAGCTCAGAGACTCACATAAAGAGATGAAATGTAATTTTATCATTGACCTAACATCAACGTCCGTGATGGTGCTCTCAACCCTCCTGGAATGCCTCAGATGTAACTCGATATTCGTGCAATTTGGGAAACCAACCAGATGGTTCAAATTTTTTGAAACCCTGATACTTGGAAGGAAATTGTAAGAGAAGCACTATCACAGTCAAGCTTGACCCTAACTGCGTCTTTTCAGATAAAAATCTGCTCTGCGGTATGTCATATCCCAAGCATTATGAATAACATGTTCCTAGTGTCTTTGAAAAAGAGGAAGAGTGTTTACATTATTTGGATCATAGCAACAATCATATATATGATAAAAATAACAAATAAAATAAATAAATAATAATAAACTAGGAAGGTGGGTGCTGGAAATCCTACCAGAGATTTTAGATTACATCATAGGCACCAGACATACACTTAGAGTTCCGTGGGGTTAGCTTTTATTTAAATACGAATTCATTCTTATTTGAAGCACATGCAACTCTCGATTGTTAATGAACTGCTATTTATTGGAAATGTAATTTGGTTAGGATATTTAAATAAAGTTCGAGTTAGGTTTAAGATTCTATCTTTATCGCTGGAATCTGGATAGTATTATAGTTTATTGGGGAACCTTTAGTTTTTGATATATGTTGTCATGTAAATCACAAAGAAGGCATATTTGATTGATGAATGATTGCATATCTTGCATATCGAATTGCTATTCGAGATTTGTTTAATCTTGTCCATCTTAATTTAGGGTTTGATGTTCAAGTTGTCACTTGAATCCGGTTCATAAACACCCATGTCAAGATGGTAAAGAGACTGCTAGGAAAAAAGATGGAGTCTAGTGCCAAATCAAAAAGGAAAATAGACGGAATATATGTAGGTGTATTGTTAAAATGCCAAGCCTCCAATAGAGGTTACCCTTTTAGGCTAAATTGAGCTTCATGATTATTAGCCATGTATCCATGAAGCATGCCTTTGTCACAACAAGTGGTAAAAACCTATGGTGAACACTCATAGACACACAGCAAATTAAGAAATCACTATGGTGCAAGTGATATGAAACCCATGTTATGGTTCCTTGAGCTGTATTATAGCGAATGCGGTTTGCAGCTCCAAGACTTGATGAGTGTGCAAACTACAATCAAGCCCCAATATATATACGTCTGGCAATGGTTGCAGAAGTATACACCCACTACGAAACAAGTTACAGACACGCTAGCCTTCGATGAGACGTGTACAAATTTACGAGCTAGCTTCAAGTATACGCGCTAGCGTGCGACGAGACATGTATGAGCATGATACGAGTTTCATGCATACTGGCCAAGGTTTTAGGTCGTGGTTTTGGTCTCGGTATCGGTCTTCCGAAAATTTAGGTTTCGGTTTCGGTATCGTCCGTTTCGGTGGTATCGGAAGTGAGTTTCGTTTCGTCCATATCGGTACTTTTAAATACTTGTGTACTCATATTTATCTATAATCAGGAATAATTTTCATTGATTGCTACTCACATGACACATTTTGCTAAACATATTGCACTTATTTACAATGTTGCCATTAAAATGGTAAAGAGAATGGCAAACTTGTAAATAAATGAAATATATTTAGCAAAACTTGTGAGGTGAATAGCAACCACTAGGCTATAAGATGAGAAGCTTCTGGGTTTCTCTCCAACTCTCACTCCCTTCATTGCTCGACGACAATGTAGCGTCTGCGAGAGGCATCCCTCTCTCTCTCTCTCTCTCCGTCCTGTCACATGCATCTCTCTCTCTCCATCCTCTTGCAGACGTCTCTTTCTCTTCTTCAATCGCAAGCGTGTGTGGTTCTCTCTCTTTTCCCTCCACTCCTCTCAATTGACGAAAGCACCGGAGACGACGAAAACACCGGTAGAGACGAAGAAGACAGAGCTTGGTGGCCACTACGGATACACAGGCAGAGATGAAGACGCAGGCAAAGAAGAAGAAGACGAACAAGGTAAGAAATCACTTGCGTTAAAAATTCATTTGATTTTTGATTTTTTTTTTCAATTTTCTTATGGGTTTCGGTCGGAACGGTGCCGTTCCGGCCAATTCCGGTCGGTTTCGACCGAAACGGACCAGAACGGCGACGTTCCCGAATTTGGATGGCCGTTTTGGTCACAGTGGCCACCGGACCGAAACGAAACGGCCGAAACCCTCGGTGGCCACCGGACCTAGGGTTTCACCGTTTCAGCCGATACCTCAAACCATGATACTGGTCACTGACAAGATAGAAGGCACTCACCAGTATGTGACAAGATATACTAAATATTTAAAGGTATGTGACAAATACGTGCTAGTATGTGATGAAACACAGTTTCCAGTGGACTGTATTATGGTTGACCTCCAAAGCTTTCAGACTGCATCCTTGATATAGCCAAGGTGGAGATTATTCACGTAATGGCTTGAATCAGATTTATAAACACCCATGCCAAGAAGGGCAAAGACAGAAAACAACAGGATGGGGTTTGGTCCATCTTAAAAGGAAAGGGGGGACGACCAATCAGTGTGTCCAATTCGAGATTTTATTATCAATGTACACCTTGTCGATGATAGGGGTGGAAAACCAATTAGGGCTTTAGATCAGGGATTGTGTTCACACTACGAAGATGAAGTTTCCAAAGAAAACAATGGTGTGAAGGCGAATTCAAAGGGGAAATGCAGGGTTAAAAAGATGCACACTACCATTTAATCCAAGGAAAAAAGAGAACTGAAAATTTAGGTTCGGAGAGGATATGCGGTGGCTGCTTGGTCAATGAAAGAGGAGAAAACAATAGCTAACAAAGATTATACATAATATAATAAGATAATTCAATAGCAAGGATATCTAGTAGAACTAATGGTTAAAATTCACTAGGCATTATATATGGTTAGGATATGTTTTGAACAGAAACTTTTAACGGATTGGTGTTTTAATAGTGGTGCATATATATATGCCGAGTTCTGCATTTGTCGTCAGCGGCATGTCTTCACTAAATCCATTTTAAAATAACTTTTATCAATCCCCAATTCCACATGGCATGTATTCCTTAAATTACATTAAAACACTTTGCATGTGCACGTGCAGAGACAGCCAACACACGCATTCTTTATTAAGAAGTGGTCTATATCGATATGAAATTAGTATTCCATATTATATGTCTGGGACTCAGAAAGATGAAACCAGTACCTGACCAGATTTATGAAGAATGTTTAGCTTTGGGCACACTCAAAAGGATGTGACATTCCTTCAGCGAACTCAATCTCATGCCTCCTTAGCGGCTCGAAGATTTCAAATGGCCTGCATGTGTCCAATAATCATGTTAACCAGAAAACAATTGTAGTGAAAGAAGCATCATTCCATGAACTCCGAAGAGATATTGACATTATAAATATCCATAAACAGTTCTGTGCACTCCACAAAAGCGGAGGCAAAAGCACTTGATGGACGATAAGATCTGACCAGGGAACACAATAACTATAAACCATATGCAAATCTTTTATAAGAAACAAGATATTCACTTTACCAAAAAGGTAAGAAGTTTTAGCATACCAGCATCATGATGTCTGAGCATCTTTGTTTTTACTAATCAATACAAAGTAAAATATCATTGCTAGAAAAATGGACTGAGCATAAGAAGACATGCCCCTAATTTCTGTGTACATATCGAGTATCATAAATACAAAGCAGCACCTCCTATCGACTATATCTAGTGGACTCTTGTCAGCATGCTACATGTCAAGATAGCAGGGACATGCGATCTATTTGACGTATATTAATTCTGCTATCTGGCCTACGGCCAATATATATAACCAAGGTAAAATCTAGACAATATTCACATAAAGAGAGAAAAACCAAACCTTTCCCCAACCTTTTGGGATTGGTTAAGTGAATGTTATTCTCTGCCCTCAGCTTTGTAGGCTCTTCATCAAAATAAATAAATAAACACTCTGTTCGGGTGTGCCAGTTCCCCAAACTTCTGGGGGAAGTTATGTAAATGTTATTATCCCCCATCAGCTTCGTATGGGTTTTATCAAAAACCCCAAGGTTTGATAACTCGGTTTCGGTTTCGGTTCATTCGAGGAAAAAATTGGTTTCGACAGGGTTTGTTAGTTTGGCTAGTTTCATTTTGAGTTTCAATTTAGAATTTATCTATATTTTTATGTATATAACAACTGAATTTTCAGAATGTTTATATATGCAATATCTTATCATTGTCTATCCTTATAGAACCCAACTTATGAATTTTGTTTAAGAGTTTTCGATTAGATTTAAACAATCCTAATGATTTCAATAACTAATTGTTGAAACCAAAATCCAAACACAAACCCATATTTGAAATCATATCATTAACTTAAGCCAATAAGTATTCCCAATTCAGACCCAAAGCCAAACTATCTTAATAAAACCAACATCCATATTCACACCAATATCTGAAACAAAATCTTAAACCCAAACCCATTTCTGAAACAAAATCCAAACCCAGACCCAAACCCATATCCAGCCCATCCATCTACCCAAAGCCATCTTTAAAAAACTGTAAAGGCCAGGCATTTCTATATGATACAATTTTGATTTTTGGAATTTTCTTCTGCAAGTTATAATCTTTTTTCTGTTATTTTTTCTCTTCTCTTTTCTCTTTATGTCATTTTATTTTCCTTGCAGCCCAGCCCACACACACACACACACCCCCATCCCTTCTTTTCTTTACTAATTTCCTTGGCCTATCTAGCCCAGCCCGCTCCATCTCCACTTTCCACCTTTTTCTTTCTTTTGCTTAGTGCCCATGCCCGAAGCCTACTGCCATTCTATCTTATCCTCACTACCTCACACCGCATGTGAATTTTTCACCTTACCACTGTTCACACAAGAAGCACACTAACCATATTCCTTTACAAACTCTCTCCTCTCGACAAGTTTTCGTCACCTCCTAACTTCATCAACGGGTTCTTCGCCAATCGACGCTATTCGCCATAAAATCTATGGCCCCCTCTACCATCTATCGGGTACCATCTATCGGGTCCCTCTGAGATTTTATTTAACACATCTTTCTCTCTCTTCGAGATTCATGCGAAGGATTTAAAATGTTTCCTTCCTCTCACAATTTTTTTCGACCATTGGGTTTTTTTCGGTTGCTTTGGGTATGGATCTGTGACTGAAGCTTGATTTTTTTCTCGGTTATCGCATCCGCCCCACGACGAGTAGCCCCAGCCGCTCAACGGCACGACATAATAACTCGGGGTTTTTAGCGATTTTCCGGCAGCGATCGGTGTTGGTAAATTTGCTTTAGTTCTAGTTTGGTTTTGAATTTTGTTATGTTTTCTCTTATGCAATGATGTTAATCTGAGTGTGGGTGTTTCTTTGGGTTTTTATGCTTGAGAGGTATAAACCCCGATAATCTCAATGCCCCTAGCTTCTTGGGGGCTCGACGGAGACCATCGTTGCTGCCCCTCGTTGGCATGCGGCTGCGCCGTATTCGTAGCCTCTGCGTACTGGGGCTTTGCCTCTTGGCCATTGTCACCAGCGGGTCTCTGCCCCCTTGGTTTCCGGTAGGCCGTTTGACCTTGTTTGTTATGTGGTTATGGGCCTTGGCACTGTTGGTTGTGGGCCATGCCCTGCTGCTTGGTTAGATTTTGGGATTGTCCTATGGATTGTAGGACTTCGGGCTTTATAGTGAGGTTTATTTTCAGCCCCTACACATGCTAGTGTTAAACTGAAAATCATCATTGATGTAACTGTGGGTTGAAAAAATGAAAAAACTTGTGTAGATATGGATTTCACCCTTAATGATCAAGGATGCGACTTTCTCTGAGTTGAGGTCGGTTGTCCATCCCCTTTAAATTATTATGAAATTGCTTGATGCATGTAAATAATTCAATAGTATTTTTTTCACATCAATTATGAATAGGATATACAGTTGGGCTTAGGTTATGTTGGAATATGATCTGAAAGTAAACTGTTATTATTCTTGTGCATGGTAAATTGTTGGACTTATTGGATATTGATATCACTTTACATGTGACATATTGTTAGAAATAGACATGTTGGTATAATGACAAATAAAATTGTTGGAATCATGAACTTGTATGGATTTAAATCACACAACACCCCAACCATATTGATTAATCATGATTTGACCCATGTACTTATTGAGAAACTGTCTCATTTCAATATTCTTATAATGCATGTTAGAGAAATCACCCACAATAAAGAATTGAAAGTATCACAATTGTTGCATGATAAACCAATTAAAGTTACCACTTTATGGCATGAAAACTCTGAAAACCATGACAAATTACATTAGAAACATCTCTTGAACAATACCTATTGACATTGAAAATCGTACATCTTGAACAACTCTTGACATAAAGTATGATAATGACTGAAATCATGCTTTCGAAATGTATCTGGTACGATCTCATTCCAGTTTTTGTTTCGACCGGGTTTTTCACAACCCAGGCCAGTTATGTCAAATGGATCTTGAGTTTCTTTCCTGTTTTTTGTTTGGACTCAGCCCGGTTGAGCTCGTCCATGGTACAAAGTGGTTCCGGTAGCATATCACACTTCAATGAGTCGTGTCTTATGATTGGTACAACTGCTACTAGAATATAGATAGCATAGACTTAAATTGAAATCTGATTTGCATGACTGACTTTTCATAACGGTCACTTATATACATGCTCTTGCTTTATTTTAGCCATGCTCATATACACCGTTTAAATTCAAATTGTAGAATTATTGTAAATTTACTCTAATCTAGCGGTTCTTCATTTTTCTTGCACCGTTGGGTGCTGATCAAGATTGTAAGGAGACTCACGTCTGCAAGAATACTGAATTTAAGGTGCAAGACACGGACTTTTGAGTAAGGTCATGAGTGATCTTTAAGTATTTTCTTTATGTTTTTGGGAGCTTTGTATCCGTGTGTATTGTATCATACTCTTATACTCCATGTTGTAAGGATAATTTTTGTATGGGTATTTTGGTACACCTTCTGCTTGTTGCCTATACTGTTTTCAATGATTAACTACGATCGTGTCCCAGAAAAGCGGGGCGTGACAAAAACCCACACAACCCATATCCTATTCATCCCTCTACTGATTTAAGCAACAAAAATTACTGTTTCAATAAAACTTATAGTAATGGTAATGACGTTCAACGATAATGACACAGCCACCTCCAACGATAAAAACTGATGGTAATGACAATGACGATCGACGACGATGATGCAGTCTCCTCCAACGGCATGGACAATGATGATTGGTAAGCTTTCTATCTTGATTTCTTTTTTTACAAGTTCTGTGATTGATGATTTTTATTGATCTATTGATCTTTTCAACAAATTTCATGCTTTTGCTTGTATCATTATCAATTTGTTATTATTATGATTAATTCTGATTTTTCATCTTTTTATGGTTTGTCGGCAAACCTAGTTCGACGACTTATTCCATACCGGTCCCCGACGAGCCTAGTACAAAATAGTGTGTCCACGAACTTCATAACGATCCTTCCCAATTGGGCATCTTCAGCTAGCGAACCCTGCTAAGTGCGAACTACTCCAAGTCTAGAATTCCCCAAACCACCAACGTCCCAATCGGAGTATCCTCCATCCTCTTGAAACCCCCCAAAAACCACCCATGCTATCGTCATCGCCCCTGAAAGGGCAGTTGTCTCTCGAGGTTCGTCGTTTTCCTCCTTCGGCCCCCTCCATTGTCCCATTGGCTGCCTTATGTGGCCCTCATGCAGACCAATTATAGCCTTGTAGACCCCCTCCGCTATCATCGGCCCACTCAAGGCTCACAGAAGATCGTCGGGGTTCATTGGGCCCCTGGGCGGCCCGTTGCCAGGTGGCCAGGGACCTCATGACAGCCCGCCCAAGGCTCGCCACCTCCTGTCGTCACCTCCCATGAGTTTTGGGGGGGGGGAGGTTTTGGCCCCACTCCTGCAACTCAGTGTCGTTTGGATGCAGATCTGCCTCAAAGTTGATTTTTCACCATCTCTGTTTCAAAAATGGTGCTTTATGCCTTAGATCTACGTTGTAGTCATCATCATTGACCAAATCTGATGCCGAACATCCCTTTAGCTGTATTTTTTGCTTATTGTTGACAAAAAATCTCACATTTTGCCTCAGATATAGCTGTTCGGTGGTTGATCTTCCATAAAGTCATCGACTTTCTCCTTCGCCTTAGCCAAAGTTCGCGCCTTTCGCACTATATCTGAGTTGTTGTCTTCGTCGTTGCACAGATATGGTTTCGTCGACTCTTTCTCACGTGGTTGATAACGATCGATCTCTGAAATTTTCTCCATTAGGGCATCCATCTATGCTTTCATCCATGTTTCCATTGACTTTCTGAATTTCTCCATTGATTTCTTTAAAACTATCACTTCATTATCAAGTTTCTCCTCCAAAGCTTCCATTTTTTTTACCGATGCCATCTAGTGAAGAAAACGGGCCAGATTGGACCGGGCCGGGATAGGCCCCAACCCTAGCCCCAATATACTTCGGGCCAAAAAGCCAGACCCAGACCCGGCCCTGGGCCTTTTAAATGACAGCCATAATCATACCATATGGGCTTTCGGGCCGGTCGATTACATATTTACCTTTTTTCAATTGGAATTCTAATAAGTGATTATTAAAAATAATATATCAAACAAAAATTAAGAGTAAAAACATACATGTAGCGTGCAAGTATAATACTAATGTTCATCAATTCTATAAGTTTTTTGTTAGGTGCTCATGTTTACTATCAAAAATCTACGCAAGTGATCTTTATGGAAGAGAAATTACGCTATTATATTTTTCCAGTTCCTGTCTTATTCCTGTCTTACTACCTGCTCAGCTCTTCTCCTGTCTTACTACTGGCTCAGCTCTTCTCCTTAACAGATTTATCTCAGGCCATCAGATGGGTGAGAAGAATTAAATAAACTAGATTCAGATTCAAAAATTGAACAAAGAAGAAATCAAATCACATTTCAATCAATTCTTCAAGAATTGCTGATAAAAACCAAGTCAAATTATTTAGAACAAATATGAATACACCATATCTTAATCTAGAAACAAGCAACAATTCAAATCCGAAAGAGAGATCGGCTACCATCTTTAACATCACATTTGGATCACGTTTCGATTTTTGAGAGGAAAATAGAAAGAATAAAATGGAGATTAGATTTTTTTTTGGAAATGCACAATTGGGTTTTGATTAGATAAAGAATGAAGGGATTAAATTTATACATGGATAATTTTTTGATTTCATACAGGTTAAACCAGATGTTTTAATGGACTTTGAAATTACATGTTTTTTAAAATTATAAGGATATGGCCGTGGCCAGGCTGGGGCTAATGTCGATCCTGGCCTCGGCCCTAAAAAAATTCAGGCCTTAATGAGGTCTCTATCCACAGTCTTGTTTTTGCCAGGACCGGGGCCATGGCCAGGCTTTTTCGGGGCCAAGTCGGGAGCCTCGGGCCTCCCCGACCCATTTTTTTTCCAACTGCCATCAGGATATACGTACTGATACCAATTTGATAGGATTTGCAAAGGATTTGGAAAAAAATTTAGGAATTTTGATAGATCCTAATGTTTGTTTGTGGGGAAATGGGGATTTGAGATGAGAAAATCGAGGAAAAGAGAATATTTTTATAGATTTCATATCTGAACCAAAACAAGATAAACCCCTATTCGAGATGAGGAGATCTCCTAGCTTTTTATTCGAGGGGAAAGCCTAATCCTCCAAAGTAGACACCTTGGACTAGTGTTTTCATTCACAAAATAAGCATGAAAAGAAAACTAGGGCCGGCTACACCTAATAAACCCCCAAATCTACAGATTTGCAGATTTTACAAAATACCCCTCTAACATCTAAAATTGCATTAAACCCCCAGAAATTACAAATTTGCCACCGAATCTCCCGGGCCCCTCATCCTTAGGTAGGTGATAGTCGTATTAGTACTCCCCCAAAAGAACCACCTTGTCCTCAAAGTGGAAATCAAGCTGCCGGATCACCTCTCAAGGTTCCCAAGTAGCATCATAATCTGGTAGTCCGCGCCACCCGATCAACACCTTCTGCACCCCCGCTGAACTCTGACGAACTCCCTTGACCTCCTGTGGCTCCAGTAATACCTCCATATCCTCGGTCAGGGTGGGTGGAAGAGTATAGGGTAGGGTGTGGTCTCCAATAGCTCGCCGTAACTGGGACACATGGAACACCGGATGAATAGAGGACGTAGCAGGCAACTGTAGACGATAGGCCACCTTCCCAATCTTAGCCGTCACATCAAACGGTCCATAGTAGCAGACTGCCAGCTTCTCGTTGCTCCGCCGTGACACTGTCTTCTGTCTGTACGGCCTCAACTTCAAATACACCTTATTGCCTACATCAAAATACACATCTCTCCTATGCATGTCTGCCCTGCTCTTCATGATCTCTTATGCCCTCAATAAATGTCGCTTCAGCTCCTCCAGCTATATGTCCCTCTCCTCCAAATGCTCCTCAACCTGAGACACATGGCTCATACCCCGGCTGTAATGTATCAATGGGGGTCACGGCCGTAAAGAATACGAAAGGGAGCGCTCTGCGCCGCTGAATGATAGGAGGTATTTGATGTGAACATAGATCTGGATCCGAAATCCAGATCTGAATATAAAGATTAAAACAACTAAAAAGTACTACTCGCTACATAAATGACTAGGAATTGAAGAGACAATTAACTAACACTTAATCTAAGGAAATATGAAATCCTCGTACAAGAGATCTAAAGAATAATAAACTAGAAAATGAACTTTCTTTCACAATTTTTCCACTTCAAGAACTAGGGCCGGCTGGCCTCTTATAACCACGACTGTAGTGTGCAAAGTAATTCTCTGCCAACTTGTTGTGTGCATAGCAATATCCCTCCAAATTTCAGCCGCATCACTACTCCGACCCTGAAAACCACCTTGTCCTCAAGGTGGTGCTTGAAGTCCGTGGATCCACCATTCTGCTAGGTCGATTGCAAGCCTCCTCTCGGGTCAAATGGATGGGAATGGTCCCCACCGCTTTCAACGACGTCCGAAAAACTATCGTAGGGCCAAGGTGTGATACACACGGCGTCGTGAGGCCCCCACAAATACTCTGGAGGATCGACGTCGTCGTTGTACTGTTGGAATCTTCCTCCATGCCCCACTGGTAGCTGAAAGTAAGGCGTATGAGCTGTTCGGGCCCCATATTTGTGCCCCAGGCGGTGCTGACGAGGTCGGAGGGTGCTGTCGGGTCCCCAGGAAGTGCGACGGGCCCACCTGCAGGTTGGGCGTCCCTCGGAAGGGGACGCCCTGGCTGGTCGAAGCCCCTGGAGGGGCGGACGGCAGGTCCCGCCCCTCCTGGGGGTTCGCCGGCCCTCCAAAAAGCTGCCGGAGGGGGGCAGCCACCCCTCCGGTGGCCGTCACACCTGAGTACCAATATGTGTAAACTCTTTAAAAAAAGTTAGGAGACTGAGCTGACAGATATCAAAAGTATCCTCACTACCATAATCGAAGAATCGAAGATATATCTCAAACAAAACCACCAAGTGCTCATTAAAATGCTTACAAAATATGGGGTTTAACCAAAACTAGTAGCCGAAATTACTACAGATTCAGGAACACCAGCTTAAAAATAGGAGGTCAATTAAAGAAGGATGATGGTAAAGGTCTTAGACAGCAGTGAAAGCCTTCTTTCCTCCACCGGTTGATCCAGCTGGAATGACCCTCAGAACATTGAATCTCACCGTCTTGGATATAGGCCTGCATTGGCCAATGGTCACATGATCTCCTTCCTTCACATGGAAGCATGGTGAAATATGGGCCGGAATGTTCGAGTGCCGCTTTTCATACATTTGATACTTCTTCACCCAATGAAGATAGTTTCTTCGAACAATGATAGTCCTGTTCATCTTGGCACTATGACATGTCCCTGCTATAATACGGCCCCTAATGGAAACAGTGCCAGTAAATGGGCACTTCTTATCAATGTATGTTCCTTCAATTGCCTCTCGAGGGACCTTGCATCCGAGCCCGATGCTCTTCCAGAATCTGTTGCCCCCCTTGCCAGGCCTCTCTCCGGTTAGTGCCGCCGTCTGTTTTTCTCACTCCGGAATCGCTAGGCCTAACGATGCCGCATCACTACTCCGCCTCTTACAAATTTCAGGGGCGGAGTAGTGATGCGGCTGAAATTTGGAGGGAAATTGCTATGCATATAACAAGTTGGCAGAGAATTACTTTGCACACTACAGTCGTGGTTATAAGAGGCCAGCCGGCCCTAGTTCTTGGAGGGGGAAAATTGTGAAAGAAAGTTTATTTTCTAGTTTATTATTCCTTAGATCTCTTATATTAGGATTTCCTATTTCCTTAGATTAAGTGGTAGCTAATTGTCTCTTCAATTCCTAGTCATTTATGCAATGAGTAGTACTTTTAGTTGTTTTAATCTTTATATTCAGATCTGGATTTCAGATCCAGATCTAGGTTCACATCAGTATTGTCCCAGTATTCCGCCCACGCCAATTACTTCGCCCATTGCTTCGGCGACTCTGATGCAAAACATCTCAAATAGGTCTCCACGCTTCTGTTCACTACCTCTGTCTGGCCGTCAGTCTGTGTATGGTAAGCCGTCCTCCTCAAAGCGGTGCCTTGCACCTTGAATAACTCCTTCCAAAAAATGTTTAGGAAAATCTTGTCACGATCAGATACAATGGAAGCTAGAAACCCATGCAATCGAACTACATCCTTCATGGAAGCTGTAGCTACCGTCACCGATGTGTATGGGTGCCGCAAAGGAATGAAATGAGCGTACTTGCTAAGGTGATTAACCACAACAAGTATGGAAGTGAACCCCTCTGACCTCGGTAATCCCTCAATGAAATCCATGATAATGTCCTCCCAGACTTTCTCTGGCAAGACTAATGGCTGAAGTAATCCTGCAGGGGCCATCGTCAGATATTTGTGACGTTGGTAGACGTCACACTTTGCTACTAGGTAGCGATATCCCTCTTCATCCCGGCCAATACAGCTCCCTCGCCATCCTCCTGTAAGTCTGCTGCACCCCTGAATGATCACCCACCGAATGCCATATAACTCCTGAAAGATGGTGTGTATATATAAAGATCCCCGCAGTAGCACAAATAGCCCCTGATATAACAGCCTCTGCTCACTCAAAGTGTACCCTGGATGATCGGTAGATCCCGCTGTAAAGCCTCCCGTATGGCCATTAATCACTCATCTGCCTCAATTTCCCGTGCCAGCGGCTCCCAGTCTAGCAATACTAGTACAGAAATGGCCGCCACCTCTGCCACCTCCTCCCTTCAAGACAAGGCGTCTACCGCCTTCTTCTCTAAGCCTGGCCTGTACTAGATCTCGAACTGATAGTGTACCAACTTGGACAACCACTTCTGATGCTCTTTTATAACCATGTGCTGCTCCAGAAGGTACTTCAGGCTCCGTTGATCCGTCTGCACCACAAACTTCCTCCCCAATAGGTAAGGTAACCACTTCTGTATCGATAAGACAATCGTCATTAACTCCCTCTCATACACGGACTTCAGCCGTGCTCGGGCTGATAACACCTGACTAAAGAAAGCTATCGGTCGCTGATCCTGCATCAACACCGTCCCAAGCCCATATCCAGACGCATCCGACTCCACCACAAAAGGCCTACTGAAATCAGGCAAAGCTAGCACGGACACCGTCGTCATATGCTGCGTCAGGGTCTCGAAATCCCTGGCCGCCCCCTCGCTCCAATGGAAGCTGTCCTTCAACTGCTCCGTCAACGGCCAAGCAATAGTGATGTATCCCTGGACAAACTTCCTATAATACCCCGTCAGGCCAAAGAACCCCGCAGTCCTCGTAAGGTCGTGGGTCGAAGCTAATCCACCATGGAAGTATTCTTTGACCTATCCACCGCTACCCCCCTCAGCTGACACCACGTGACCTAAGTACACCTGGAATTGCCCAAAGAGACACTTCTTCCTGTTGGCGTATAGCTGATGCTCATGTATCACCACATGTAAATGCCCCCACATGCTCCTCCATAGTACTGCTGTAGATGAGGATGTCGTCAAAGAACACAAGCACAAATCTCTGCAAGTAGTGCCTAAAGACCTTGTTCATCAAGGCCTGAAACGTTGCCGTGGCGTTGGTCAGCCCAAAAGGTATGACCAAAAACTCGTAGTGTCCATCATGCGTCCTAAACGCCATCTTGGGATATCTGATGCCCTCATCCGTATCTGATGGTACCCTGATTTCAGATCTATCTTTGAAAACACTGCAGCTCCATGCAACTCGTCAAGCAACTCATCGATAACACGATGGGAAATTTATCGGGCATCGTCTCCTTGTTTAGGGCTCGGTAGTCTACGCAGAAACGCCAGATACCATCCTTCTTTTCACGAGCAGGACCGGGCTAGAAAAAGGACTCACACTTAGCTATATCACACCTGCCTACAAAATCTCCTCCACCATCTTCTCGATCTCATCCTTCTGCACATGATGATACCAGTAAGGATGTACACTAATAGGGAAAACTCCCTCCCTCAGGACAATAGCGTGATCATGGTCTCGTGGCAGTGGGAGACCATGCGGAGTCTGAAAACCCTCTCCAAAATGGCCAAGCAGCTCCTCTAACTCGGGTACCAACTCCGGCTCCCCCAGCTCTACATCCCCCGCTACTGATAGGCCCTGGAATTCCACCAAGAATCCCCCTCCTGTAGACTACATTGCTATGGTCATGGCTCTGTAAGAAACTCGTGAGCGGCATAGGATGGGATCTCCCTGCAACACCACATTCTGTCCATCCTCCTGATACTCACAACATGAGTAGCCCCCAGTTGGTCTTCGTGTCTCCGAGTGTTTGTAACCACTTCATCCCTAGTATAATGTCCGTACTACCCAGCTCCAGGGAAAGAAAGTCAGCTATAATCTGAACCCCCTGTAACATAAGGATCAGTCCCTTCATATGCCACTACTCTGTGCCAACTGCCCCGTCCCAAGCACCACGTCAAACCTGCCTATATCACTCCTGTTCAGCCTTAGTCTCTCCACCAACCGATGTGAAATGAAGTTGTGGGTAGCCCCACTGTCCACCAATACTGTCACATCTAACTCAGCCACCTGCCCCAGCAACTTCATGGTTCGGGTAGTCGTGAACGCCACCACAGAGTTGAGGGAAACCTCTGCCAGATCTAAATGTGGGTGCTCCTGATCCGCCTCAACGTAAGCCTCCAAGTCCATCTCATCATCTCCATCCTTCTCGTCAGCTACTATCAGAATCAGCAGTCTATGGTTTTTGCACTGGTGCCAAGGAGAAAACTTCTCATCACACTTGAAACACAACCCATTGGCTCTCTTCTTCTGTATCTTTGCCTCGGTCATTCGCCATACCTACTCGGCTGGCCGTGCCACGGCCACACTCTCCCTGCCGACTCCTGTCCCCACACTGGTGCCCCTCCTGTTGTGACCGCGTTCGATCCTCCTACAGGTGCCTGCCCCCGAAAAGAGGATCCTCCCCAAGGCCTCTCCTGGTCCAACTTATCATCCACAATCTTGACCAAACTCATGCAAGCTCGCCGACTCGTCGGCCCATGGGCCCTTACATCTGATCTGATAGCAGGCTTCGGCCCCTTCATGAAATTTCCCTCCTGCGACTCTCCTGACACCCGGCTGATTCGGCTGACCAACATCTCAAATTTCTTGATGTAATTGATTCGATTTGAATATTGCATATTTAACACCTCAATTAGCCCCATTTTGTGCATATATGACACGTATTTGGTCTCTAATACAATCGTATTTTGAATATCGTCATTTATTATAGCAATCACTTGATTTAAACACAAAACAACAATATACTGAATATTTCTGCACTTTTTATATTTTTCGTGCGAAGATCTCGATCTCACGATTCCAACGACTATTTATTTGTATTTTTTTGAGATCTGTGTTAATTACTATGAATTTTTGAATGTAGAATACAATTTAAATAGAGAAATATGCACGAAATACGGCCAAAATACGGAATACGTACGTGCCCGCCTACTCAGCGTTGCCACGTGGCACAATCCTAGCGGCATCCGGCTCTATCCAACGCTCCAAATGGCGGGACGACGTGGCGAAACTCTAGCCGAGGGATCAAGATCGGACGGTCCAGATTGGCTCCAACTCGTACTCGGAGAGGAAAATGTATAGCGGCGACGCGGCATAATCAAGTCAATTGATCTGATATCGAACGGTCGGGATGGGAAGGTGAAAGCGAGTCGGATTTGTAAGCGAAGCGGGCGCGGATCCGCTAACTAGGGGACACGTGTCGCGTATGGAAGCGATCCCGCCTGAGATCAACGGCTCACAGTTGCGCCGACAATGCGAAGCGGGTTTATTCGATTTTAAGCGGGGTTTGAACCTGCTAAGGCCTCCAAACCCACAATGCTCCTATATAAGCGTATTTTAGGGTTTTTGGGGGTATTCTGGCATATTTGGGGCTCTAGGAGCCGTATTTGGCCGTGAAATTTGGAGGCCCTGGAGACAGAGTCCAGAGCTATCATCTGAAGAAGTTTGGGATTCAATTGTAGAAATTTGGTGATAAAATTCTAAACTTTACTCGTTTATTTTGCATATTTAGCACGTATTTTGAGTATTGATGATGTATTTGTCTATGAATATTGATTCTCTTCTCTCCATGCGTGGCTAATACCCTTATGTGCTAGTTGTAAAGTAGTTAGACCTCTGTAATCTTTGATTTTAATATCTTTTCGTCCAAATTTGCATGTTATATCGTGTATTTTGCTAGTTTCTACATGTATTATTCAAGTATTATTGTTGGTGTACTTGGATTGAATATGATCTTTGCGAACTTATTCGTGGTGTGATTCTTGCGGACAGTGTCGTAACCCTTGCGGGCACATAAGCTTATTTTCCTCATGAAACTAGTATTTTATTCGATACTGAAAGCACTTTTCGATGTTCGTTTATCATTATATTTTCCGACGTTCTCATACCCTTGCGGGGTGAAACGTTGAGTTATAGAAAAGATATGAATAATCATTGATTGCATAGATCCTAACGAAATCACGACCAACACATACTCTCCATATTGATACCCAATATCGCATTCCCCGTAGTTAACGTAGGATTTCTTTTTCGTATTTAAAACCCTTACACGATTATTTCGCCTTGGAGAGGTGGTTGTTTCTCGTCATTTTAGTACTCTGTATAAACTGAAGTTCGTGGTTTTGCAGGTCAGTTATCCCGTGGATACGATACCTGGACTCACCAGGATTATTACTTGTTCGATATCATACACTTGGGAGTAGCGCTCACACATTTTGAGACGAATCAAGTTTTTGACGCCGTTGCCGGGGATAACGGTACTTGTAAGCTACAATTTCAGTTCGTATAGAGCAACATTCGGTGAGACCCTTCCACCTTTTAATATGGGTGGCAAAATAAGCTCGACCCGACCCGACCCGACCCGAACCCGGCATCCTTAACCGGGTATGGGTAGGGGCCAATCTGGGTCAAGTAGGAAACGGGTTGACCCGATCCGACCCGGATAAAATCCGGGTCGGGTATGGGTTTGGCATGTCAATCCGGTTGACCCGAATTCGACCCGGTTTACTTTATATATATATAAAAATTTATATAATAACTTCAATACACAGTTGCAAGGGGAGTTGTGCTTATACGATTTGAAGTGTTGTCCACTTCTTTAAGAGGTCTTGGATTCAATTCACTTTACATACAACTTTTTAGTTAATTTTATTACTTTTGTTAATAAAATGGTAACGTTAATTATACTTCCTAGCTGTCATCAATACTGTTTAAACGACAAGCTGCTAGAAATTATGCAACACTTAATAAATTACCGGTGGCTCTTAATAAATAGCTGGATATCGAAAAAAGAGCAATAGTGTATAAGTCAAATCTTAACCCGACTGGTTAACTTGAACCCGACCCGGAAATTTTCCGGGTCACCCAAACCCGAACCGGATTCAATCCAGGTCGGGTCAGGGTTTACCCTTATCCGGGTCGGGTCAAATCTGACCCGACCCGACCCGAACCCACCCGACCCATTTGCCACCCCTACCTTCTAGCTTAGGATTTTTTTCTATTTTCGTATCTTTGTTCTTTTTAAAAAAACAAAAACAAAAAATATAAATGGTGATGCATACTTTTTAAACTTTATTTCTGATTTGACATGAATCCTACCAGTCTTCCATGGTACGGAGGAGGAGAATCCATATTTACACGTGCAAGAGTTTGAAAATATATGCCACCAACTGTTTCATGGGAAAAAGCTTGAGCACATTGGGAGACTATGTATTAAATATTTCCCGTATTCTTTAAGAGACAATGCTATATCTTGATTTAATACTTTGCATCATGACTCATTATTTACTTGGTTATCATTTCAGGCCGACTTCCTTAAGAGATTCTTGCCTCCTTTCGTGCGACAAGTACAGAGGCAGCAGGCTATGAAGCAACAGATTGCGAACTTCATCCAAGCTGATGGGGAGGCCTACCATCAGGCTTTGAGGAGGTTCAACGATTTAATGCTTGCGTGCCCACCCTATAGCTTCCACGATGATCCTCTCCAACAGATTTTCTACACAGGATTACTCCCTCATACGAGGGATTTCGTGTAGATGAGCTGCAATGGAGAACTCCTTTCATATACGACAGAGGATGCATGGTGGTACTTGCAGGACCTTGCAGTGCCTGAGAGAGCTACGCCATCTGAAGATCAATCACCTAGATATGAAGATGATGGCCATAGCATTCCTTTCGAGGACACATTTCAGCAGGTCCAGGGACAACCTGAGGAGTTACATTGGAGTTATTATCGATGCGACCCTATGGAGCACCAAGAGGAATCATATGAGAGTGAACATCAGAACCAATTAGAGGAGCTTGATCGATGACACTTGGATGAGTATGAGGAGATGGGTGATGGGGTGCATGTGGACTATGAGGGTCACACGATGCATTTCCATTTTGACGACGACGACGATGATGTGGTGGAGATAAGAGATGGCGAGAGTTATCACTTTTACGAAGAGGATGATATGTGCGATAAGAGATGGCGAGAGTTATCACTTTTATGAAGAGGATGATATGTTCGAGGGAGAGAGCTTACAGACTACGTTGGGGCACAAGCCATACATCCCCATAGATGCATTTCAGCAACCACTATTTCCTCCACCTTAGAATGTGCCCCAAACCATCATCCACGAAGACCTTCAGGAAGAACATTCGGTGAGACCCTTCCGCCTTTTAATAGGGGTGGCAAAATGAGCTCGACCCGACCCGACCCGAACCAGACATCCTTAACCGGATATGGGTAGGGGCCAATCCGGGTCAAGTATGAAACGGGTTGACCCGATCCGACCCGGATAAAATCCGGGTCGGGTATGGGTTTGGCATGTCAATCCGGTTGACCCGAATTCGACCCGGATTACTTTCTATATATATAAAAATTTATATAATAACTTCAATACACAGTTGCAAGGGGAATTGTGCTTATACGATTTGAAGTGTTGTCCACTTCTTTAAGAGGTCTTGGATTCAATTCACTTTACATACAACTTTTTAGTTAATTTTAATACTTTTGTTCATAAAATGGTAACGTTAATTATACTTCCTAGCTGTCATCAATACTATTTAAACGACAAGCTACTAGAAATTATGCAACACTTAATAAATTACCGGTGGCTCTTAATAAATAGCTGGATATCGAAAAAAGAGCAATAGCGTATAAGTTAAATCTTAACCCGACGGGTTAACCTGAACCCGACCCGGAAATTTTCCGGGTCACCCGAACCGGAACCGGATTCAATCCAGGTCGGGTTAGGGTTTACCCTTATCCGGGTCGGGTCAAATCTGACCCGACCCGACCCGACCCCACCCGACCCATTTGCCACCCCTACCTTCTAGCTTAGGATTTTTTTCTATTTTCGTATCTTTGTTCTTTTTAAAAAAACAAAAACAAAAAATATAAATGGTGATGCATACTTTTTAAACTTTATTTCTGATTTGACCTGAATCCTACCAGTCTTCCATGGTACGGAGGAGGAGAATCCATATTTACACGTGCAAGAGTTTGAAAATATATGCCACCAACTGTTTCATGGGAAAAAGCTTGAGCACATTGGGAGACTATGTATTAAATATTTCCCGTATTCTTTAAGAGACAATGCTATATCTTGGTTTAATACTTTGCATCATGACTCATTATTTACTTGGTTATCATTTCAGGCCGACTTCCTTAAGAGATTCTTGCCTCCTTTCGTGCGACAAGTACAGAGGCAGCAGGCTATGAAGCAATAGATTGCGAACTTCATCCAAGCTGATGGGGAGGCCTACCATCAGGCTTTGAGGAGGTTCAATGATTTAATGCTTGCGTGCCCACCTTATAGCTTCCACGATGATCCTCTCCAACAGATTTTCTACACAGGATTACTCCCTCATACGAGGGATTTCGTGTAGATGAGCTGCAATGGAGAACTCCTTTCATATACGACAGAGGATGCATGGTGGTACTTGCAGAAC
The DNA here is from genome assembly GCA_030789695.1 of Scilla litardierei. Taxonomy (NCBI): domain Eukaryota; kingdom Viridiplantae; phylum Streptophyta; class Magnoliopsida; order Asparagales; family Asparagaceae; genus Scilla; species Scilla litardierei. The sequence continues at coordinate 139,292,232 of CM061139.1, forward strand.
CTTGCAGTGCATGAGAGAGCTACGCCATCTGAAGATCAATCACCTAGATATGAAGATGATGGCCAGAGCATTCCTTTCGAGGACACATTTCAGCAGGTCCAGGGACAACCTGAGGAGTTACATTGGAGTTATTATCGATGCGACCCTATGGAGCACCAACAGGAATCATATGATAGTGAACATCAGAACCAATTAGAGGAGCTTGATCGATGACACTTGGATGAGTATGAGGAGATGGGTGATGGGGTGCATGTGGACTATGAGGGTCACACGATGTATTTCCATTTTGACGACGACGACGATGATGTGGTGGAGATAAGAGATGGCAAGAGTTATCACTTTTACGAAGAGGATGATATGTGCGATAAGAGATGGCGAGAGTTATCACTTTTACGAAGAGGATGATATGTGCGAAGAAGAGAGCTTACAGACTACGTTGGAGCCCAAGCCATACATCCCCATAGATGCATTTCAGCAACCACTATTTCCTCCACCTTAGAATGTGCCCCAAACCATCATCCACGAAGACCTTCAGGAAGAACCACAGAGTTTCGCGAGAGGCCTGCAGAACCTACGATTACTGATGAAGAGGGTGGAGCGAACGAAGGTGACTACAAGATGACCTACACTGAGCCTGAGTTGTCTTACCCTCCAGACCTATTTCTGCAGCCACTTCCACGTCCTCCTGGGGCAGGTACCAAATCAAGTATATCGATCCTTTTCAGGGAAGTTTCCATGAACTCAAACAATTTAATTCTGAATCTCAATTTTTAGCTCCAAATATTTTAGATTCAAATGGTCGTTAATTAGCTTTAAAATCTTTTATCGTTTGTGACGACCCGTTATGTAAAGCTTTTATGGACAAACAAATTTATCCACCTCTTTTTGACACAACGTATCTCATGCAGGAAAACCAAACACACATGGAGGAGATATGATGGGTTGTGTCGATGCTCGACCATAAGGAAGCGAGTGGAGGAAGAATACTCGCCGAGAAGCGCAAGGGACAGATAGAACAACTTCTTCCACCATTAAAGATCTGTGATCCACCATTTGACCACGGTGTGTTCTTTCAATTAGCATAGACTTTTTATATGCTTTTTAGGATGCTTGCTTTTGAATAAACTCGTGCCCTCTTCGACATTGAAGACAATGTCCATCTTTAGTTGGGGGGAGTGTATGAGGCCTTAGGATTTTTTATTATAATAAAGCGAGAGAAAAGAATAAATCACCAAATTCTTATCATTTAAAACTCCTTCACATACCACAAATGCGGATGATTATGCATTGATTGAGTTCTAAAAATTGTTTATGACTTGAATTAATTATTTTTCCTTCATGGAATTACTCGTTAATATGCTATTTATGAAAACTTTCAATTGCCATGATTAATATCTCGAAATAGTTTGAATTTATTTCATGCATGCTATTGCGATGCAAAAGCTTAAGTATACACAATTTATTAGAATAGTCTTCAAGTTGAAGAGGAATTTGGCCTTTGTTATTAATGTTTATGTTCGAAGAATGGGTGTTAAGTTGCTTATGTAAAAAAAGAGAAAAAGAAAAAATGCATCATTCCTTTGAGTTCATTAATTAGCCGGGTCTTCGTACCTCGGAAGCATTGGAGATTCGCGTCGAAAGATGGATGAATGGGGAATGCATTCAAAAAGAGAGAGAAAATAAAACTTAGATGATTCGAGTTATTAAGTTCGAGGGGCTCTTCTAAGTCTAATGTTCGAAGGTCGTCTGGAATATGAGTCATTAACTGAAAGCTCGTTACATGGATTATTCTAAGTCGTCAAAAAAGGAAAAAAAGAAACGAAGAAAAAAAGAAATGGTGAATAAACTAAGCAACTTCAATATCCATGATTTGAACAATCTTTTTGAGATGCCAATTCCTTGGAAATAAAAAAACTAGCAGACAACGACGTGCTATACTTTCGCTTATGCAAAACGATGCTCCATGTTATTTATTTAAATTAAATTAGAGAAAATATCATGTGATTGATCATATTCATGGATTGTGTATATTGATGGTCAAAATTATGTTGGAAAGCGTATTATTGAGCCATGACATAAGCGGTTGATAGAATTTATTGTTTTATTAATCATTCGACTTCATCGCTCTTTTTGCTAGGAACTAGCAAATCGCTAGTTGGGGGTGTGATTCGGGTTGAATATTGCATATTTAACACCTCAATTAGCCCCATTTTGTGCATATATGACACATATTTGATCTCTAATACAATCGTATTTTGAACATCGTCATGATTATAGCAATCACTTGATTTAAACACAAACCAGCAATATATTGAGTATTTCTGCACTTTTTATATTTTTCGTGCGAAGATCTCGATCTCACGATTCCAACGAATATTTATTTGTATTTTTCTGAGATCTGTGCTAATTACTATGAATTTTTGAATGCAGAATACAATTTAAATGGAGAAATACGCATGAAATACGACCAAAATACGGAATACGTACGCGCCCGCCTACTCAGCATTGCCACGTGGCGCAATCCTAGCGGCATCCCGCTCTATCCAACGCTCCTAATGGCGGGATGACGTGGTGAAACTCTAGCCGAGCGATCAAGATCAGACGGCCCAGATCGGCTCCGACTCGTTCTCTGAGACGAAAACGTATAGCGGGGACATGGCATAATCGAGTCCATTGATTTGATATCGAACGGTCGAGATGGGAAGGTGAAAGCGAGTCAGATTTGTAAGCGAAGCGGGCGCGGATCCACTAACTAGGGGACACGTGTCGCGTAGGGAAGCGATCCCGCCTGCGATCAACGGCTCACAGTTGCGTCGACAGTGCAAAGCGGGTTTATTCGATTTTAAGCGGTTTTTGAACCCGCTAAGGCTTCCAAACCCGCAATGCTCCCATATAAGCGTATTTTAGGGGTTTTGTGGGTATTCTGGCGTATTTGGGGCTCTAAGAGCCATATTTGACCGTGCAATTTGGTGGCCATGGAGACAGAGGCCAAAGCTATCATCTGAAAGAGTTTGAGGTTCAATTGTAGAGATTTGGTGATAAAATTCTAAACATTACTCTTGTATTTTGCGTATTTAGCACGTATTTTGAGTATTGACGATGTATTTGTCTATGAATATTGATTCTTTTCTCTCCATTCATGGCTAATACTCTCATGTGATGGTTGTGATGTAGTTAGACCCCTGTAATCTTTGATTTTAATATCTTTTCGCCCTAATTTGCATGTTATATTGCGTATTTTGCTAGTTTCTACATGTATTATTCAAGTATTATCGTTGTTAGTGTACTTGGATCGAATATGATCTTTGCAGACTTATTCGTGGTGTGATCCTTGCGGACATTGTCGTGACCCTTGTGGGCACATAAGCTTATTTTCCTCATGAAACTAGTATTTTATTCGATACTTAAGGCACTTTTCGATGTTCGTTTATCGTTATATTTTCCGACGTTCTCATACCATTGCGGGGTGAAACGTTAAATTATAGAAAAGATATTAATAATCATTGATTGCATAGATCCTAATGAAATCACGACCAACACATACTCTCCATATTGATACCCCAATATCGCATTCCCCGTAGTTATCGTAGGATTTCCTTTTCGTATTTAAAACCCTTACACGATTATTTCGCCTTCGAAAGGTGGTTGTTTCTCGTCATTTTAGTACTCTTTATAAACTGAAGTTCGTGGTTTTGCAGGTTAGTTGTCCCGTGGATACGATACCTGGACTCAACAGGATTATTACTTGTTCGATCCGCTACACTTGGGATTAGCACTCACACATTTTGAGACGATTCAGTAATCTCTCACGGCCCCATCCTGCCTCAGCGCATACAATCTCTAAAAAGTACTGTCTGCCTGCACCTCCCCAAATCGCTCCATCAGAAGCGTCGTAAACTCCTCCCAGGTATGAAAAGGCTGGTCCTATTGCGTCCAACGGTACCACGATAAGGCCTCACCCTCCAAGCAGACCACAACGGCCCTAGGCCACTCCTCCTCAAGCACCATAAATATCTCGAAGTATCTCTCGATCATGTATAGCTACGAATCAGGGTCCTCCCCCTCGAAGACGGGTATACGATTTTCCGCAGAAAACCCCCTGGTGCTCCTCTCCCTTGTGGGTAGTCATGCCTCCTAAATAGGGGATGGCATGGTGCCCCAAATCCAGGACCCGCATCTCTCCTGTTCCATGCTCCTCCGCCCCCGTCATCCTCTCCGCCATCTCCATAGCACCAACGATTAGCCTCATGGTCCCTGTCATGTGCCTCATATCCCATCTCATGTCTCAGTGGCTCTGGTTTGTAGAAATCTACCTCCCAGCCTTCACAACACCCGTCAAACCTCTCGTCGCGCCCCATTTCATGCTCAACACCAGCTCGTTGGGCCACCCGGAGCTCATCTTGGGCCCAGCGGCCCAAATCCTATCACCGAGGGCTTGGGCGGGCCGACAGGCCCTCTGGCTGTCTTCGACGGGCCGTCGGAGCATCCAAAGTGCCCTGGCACTTTGCCGGGCACTCCTGACATCCTGGCGGCCTCGCCAGGGCAATGCGGTGCCTTGGCGAGCCGCCGGGGCATCGTGCATGCCCTGGCAAGTCGCCAGGGTGCCGTGGGTGCCCTGGCGGGTCGCTGGGCCCCGCGCCCCTCCCGCAGCGCTCGTAACGCCTCCTCGTAGGCTCCTTAGCCCTTTGGGATATTGTGGAACCCTCGTCGCGTGACTTCGTCTTTGTAGAAGTCGAGATCCTCGTCATCCGTCAGCTGATCTGCATCCAAAAGGATCCCTTCGCGAAACGGATCCTTCGTCTCATTCCACTTCACCAAAAATTGCTCCTTTTTCCCAAGATATAGGGTTTCAACTTGCGGGGAGTCCCTCTGCCGCGACAATGCTTCGATTTTCAGATTTGTTTGCCATACGGCCTCCATGAGTTGGGAAAACCTCCGATCCATATCAGCCCTTTGTTCTTCCATCGTCTTCGTTAGCCCTTGGATGACGCCATCAACCTTCTCATCCAACGCCTCCATCTTGTCTTTTGCTCTTGTGTTTGCCAAGGATCAACCGCTCTGATACCAACTAGATTGATCATAGGGTTTGTTTGTGGGGAAATGAGGATTTGAGATGAGAAAATAAGATGAAAAGAGAATATTTTTATAGATTTCAGATCTGAACCAAAATAAGATAAGCCCCTATTCGAGATGGGGAGATTATTCGAGGGGAAAGCCTAATCCTCCAAAGTAGACACCTTGGTCTAGGGTTTTCATTCACAAAATAAGCATGAAAAGAAACCTAGGGCCGGCTACACCTAATAAAACCCCAAATCTGCAGATTGCAAATTTTACAAAAATACCCCTCTAACATCCAAAATTGCATAAAACCCCCAGAAATTACCGATTTGCCCCGGAAGTTCCCAGGCGCCTCCTCCTTTGGTAGGTGATAGTCGTATCAGATTTGGAAGTAAGTAGGATATTGATATAAAAAGAAAATTCCAGATAATAAACTAAGGAGTCTATGTTGGAACTTATCCAACAAGTTGGATCTCAATCCAATGTTGGCCTAATATGCTGTAAATAATTATATAAGTGCTACGCTGTCATATTAAGCCCAATATATTAGTGATCTGGTTTTAATTAATTAAATGGGCTAAATGAGTTAAACAGGTTGTGGGGCCTTTATGTGTAGAGACTATTGGGCTTCAACTCGTTGATGGGCCGAGTTGGAAACCCTAGGGCTATGGAGGCTAGCCTATATATACTTGCGGTCATGATCCCCGGAGCACACGAACAAGTTAGCCGTCTTTTCGACGTCCCGTCGCTAGGAGAGAAACAGGGAGAGCCAAAGGATTTTTCCAACGGTTGATTCGTGCTGTTTTGGAAGATCATCCCCCACGTTATCGTCAGGATCTCTTTCAGAATATTAGCGATGGATTCAGGTACGCTTCCGCTAAACAGAGTAGGTAACATTTTAAGATTTAGCATGTGGTATATCTAGATCTGTATTATTTGGCTTGAATACATTAATCTAAATCTTTAGTTTCTACAAGTGGTATCAGAGACACCATGCTTGGATCTTATTATTTTGCCTCCTCGATGAGTAGATCTGTTAAAATTCAGTTTTTTTAATCTGTGTCTAGATTCGGATCTGATAAAAAATTAGATTTTTTTCAGTTTTAAGTTTCAGATCTATGCAAAATCAGGGTTTTTAATTGTTTTTCCTAAAAAAAATTTGGTTTTTACAAACCCTAGACCGGGGGCGGCCTGTCGGCCGCCGCCCGACACAGCAAAAGAGGGGCGGCTCTGCCGCCCCGTCGGAAGATCGGCGCCGACACGCCGGCGCCGACGCAGAACAGAAAGGGGCGGCTTTTGCCGCCCCTGTTAGTTGAACAGAGGGGAATGGGCGAATTTTAGCCGCCCCTCTCAGATCGGGGAAAGAGGGAGAAGGGGGGCACCCACCGCTCCCCCCGTTAGGGCACCAAAGGGGGCGGCAGCATTTCTGAGGGGCGGCAGCGCGGCCCCCATCAACGTTTGTAAGGGGGCGGCTCTGCCGGTCGCTGTCGTTTGAACCCCCGAAGGGGGGCAGCGTCCCACCGCCCCCCGCTCTGTCGAAGGAGCACCCTCCCCCGATTTCGGGGGGGGGGCTTGCTGTAGAACACAAAAAAACCGGGCCCCCCCCTCGGCGGCAATCAGGCGCCGGCCATTAGGCCGGCACCTTGACAGAGAATAAAGGGGCCGGCAGCCCAGCCACCCCCAGAGGAGAGCATGCCCCACCTAGGGCCTGCCGCAGTTCGGGAAAGGGGGCTGCGCCCTACCGCCCCCTGTCGGCAGACAGCGGCGCCGGCCCCTGCCGGCGCCGGCTGCGAAGTAAGGGGCGGCGACGGCCGCCCCCTAGGGAAGCCCATCTGCTCGGGGTTTCAAACCCTAGCAGGCCTTGGGCCAATATCAGGCCCAAATCAGTATTTTTCAGAAAAAAATTTTAAAATCAGTATCGGGCTGGCTTGTTTTTGGGCCTGTTTGGGTTATTTGGATATTATGTGCTTCTTTTTAGTCTATTTGGACACAAATTTGGGACTATTTTGGGATGTTTTAACACAAGTTAAGGAGGAAATAAAAGGGCAATTTATATATATTTCCATTAAATGTAATTTTTTGCGTTAAAATTCAGTTTTAATTTTAAATTTATTTTTAGGCATGCTACATTATACATATTTCGAAATGATTGTAATTAAATCAAAACCCCACCAAAGTGGGCTTTATCATGGCGATTACTCTTATTTCGATATATAAAAAGCTACGGACATACTTTGTATGTAAACTTAGTGCCTAAAAATTTTAAATTTAAATTCGTTAAATGCGGAAATAAATGGTTGTGTATATATATTTCCTTTAGGCCCAATTTTGTGTGTTAAATTATATTTGTTCTATTTTAAATCTTTAGGCAAAATTCAGTTAAATATACATTTCGAAATAATTCTAATTTTTTGTGAAATTCCACCAAAGTGGGTTCCACTATTTAAATTGTTATTATTTCGGAATGTAAACGGATCAAAATACACACAGTATGATCAGTTGCCTGGATGAATTTTAAATGGATCGAATAAGTAAATAAAAGGACTTCCTGTATATTTACATTTAAGTTCAGTTTCATTTAAATTCAATTTTTGGGCACATTAGATTATATGTTTCAAAATAATTTTAATTATTACGGGACCCCACCAAAGTGAGCTATACAGTTAAATTATTATTATTTCGGAACATAAACGGTTAAATACATACTTTTGTATGCATGTTTGCCCAATATTGAATTCAATTGGATTGAAGGAGGAAATAAGAAGCTTTCATGTATATTTCTCCTCAAAAATATATTTTGTGTTAATTGTGCTAAAATAAATTTAAATTCGAAGTTTATGGCATAAAACAATATATATATTTCGGTATATAACAAGTTGACTTCATACCTTGGTATGAAAATTCAGTTCGCCTGAATTTAGATTTGAATTAAAATACAAAATTCAAATGTTTTCTTCGGGAGCAAATAAAAAGCTTTAACATATATTTCTCCTCAAGGATAAGTTTAAAAGGCCTTAAAGAATTTTGTGCATTAACCATCAAGTAAATGGCCTTAAGGAGTTTTAACATATTTTAAAGTTACATATAAAATGGGATAGGGTGTATATATATATATAACTTTATATGTATGATCATATACACATTAGTATTCCTATATACCCCATTTTGAAGAAGATAATTTGTGTTAAAGTAATGGATTTTATTTAACTCAATATAAATGATTAGAAAGTTGGAATAAATGGTTCTTATATATATTTCCACTTTAATGTAATCATTTTGTGTTAAATTCAGTTTAGTTTCAAATTCAATTTTTGGCACAATTAATTATATGTTTCAAATATAGATTGATTGGATCATTAACTCACCAAAGTGGGTTTTCTTGTGAAAATTAATTTTACTCTCGAAATATAACAAGTTGAATACATACTTTTCTATGAAAATTTTGGTTGCCTTAAATTTGATTTTTGAATAAAAGTGGACCTGAATATCTCCACTTAAAGTATATACATGTATTAAATTGTGACTTAGATTCAAATTTTACAAAGGTATATATTTTTGAAATGACTTCGTGCAATCATCACCTCGCCAAAGTGGGCTCCGTTGATTTGTATTATTTCATTTCATGAATATAAAAAGAATTTAATGTGCCAATGATTTTCGTAAGAATGCGTAATCGGCCCAAAGGAAGATTACCGTTCTATACCATTTCATGCGCACCTGTGGCAATAGACAAGGTGATGATTAGCGAGTTCAATGCATGCAAATTTAATTCGGCCCAAAGGAAGTTTTATTTTTGGCATGTTATTATTGTCATTGTCTGATTGCTACAACAAGATGTCAATAACTAGTCAATAAATTATCCAAAGATAAATATTGGGCTAGTGGGGGATGTCTTGAGATGGAAAAATAGCATTAATTTGAATTTGTTGTTTTATTTAATACTCATATGAACATGTTAAAGTTGTTTTTTCTTGTTCTCTTTTTCATCTATTATTCCTGAAAATTTTTCTGCCAACCTCAAATCTATTCCAGTACTTAATGGCACTAACTTCAAGGCATGGAAGGAGAATCTTCTGATAATCCTCGGAGTCATGGATCTTGATCTGGTATTGAGGACTCATAGTCCCCCACCACTCACTGATGAGAGTACCTCTATTGAACAGAGGGAGATGGAAGAGTGGAAGAGATCAAATCGCATGTGCCTGATGCTTATAAAGAATGTCATTCTAGAATATCTCAGGGGCTCTATTTCAGAGAAAATTGCCACTGCTAAATGGTTCCTCATTGAGCTTGAAAAAAGGTTTGTCAAGAATGAAAAGGGTGAGATTAATACACTCTTGACAAACCTAACTTCAATGAAATATGAAGGTAAAGGAAACATCAGGGAGCACATATTAAAGATGTCTAATATTGCTTCAAGGTTGAAAGCACTTGAGCTAGACCTCTCTGAGGCTCACTAGTGCATTTTGTTTTAATATCTCTTCCATCTTAGTTTAACCAGTTTAAGATAAGCTACAATCTGAAGGATGAGACTTGGTCTCTGTATAAGTTCATCTCAAACTGTGTAAAGGAAGATGAAAGGCTGGAGCAAGAAATGACAGAAAGCCATCTCCTGACATCCACCTTCAACAAGAGGAAGAAGGTATCTATGCAGGATTGCCTAAGATGCCAAGAGCCAAATGATGGTGAAAGATACATCGATATGGGCAATGGCAAGATGGTTCAAGTAGAAGCAAATTAAATTTAGATTATTTCTTTTAAAAGCTAGATTGTATTTGAATTTTATGAGACTATTGTGTACCGTTTTCAACAGAATTTGGATTTCTATTTCTATTTTGAACAAATTCGGTTATCATTGTTCAAAACTGAATGGAAAATTTGGTTGTCTCACAATTCAAAATTAGTTTATTATGGTTCTTTAAAAGATCATCATAATCTTCATTTATTTGGAAATGATGCTTCATTTATAGAATTTCTGCATTTAAGTACATGTGTTGTAATGGAAGAATTAACAATTTAGAATTTCAGTTATTTTTGGACTGCAGCATATATCCGTACTAATGTTTCAACAAATGAATCATTTGCATGTTTGGAGATGTCCAACTAAGGTAAGGCTTTAAAAAGCCTAATAAAGAAATGTGACATAATGCTAATGATTTTCTGGTTTTGTTGAATAGTTTAAAAAGTTGATATTATTTTGTATGAATTTACATAATCCCATTATTAAGTTAGTTTTATGAATTAGGAAATGCACATCTATTTGAGGATGCTGAGTTTGAGTGGGAAAATTTAGTTAGGACATTACTTTCGAAGAGGATTATATCCACACATGTGTTGGCATTATTTGGGATGGTATTCTTGATGTTGTTCAATACACAATAAATTCAAGATAATGTTGCAATTCCTCCCATTCAGAAAATTGTTCATAAGGACAAACTCTAGCACCTCAAGTAACTAATTGCCATTCAGGAAACCCATTAAAGAGATGAAAAATACATTGTTGAAATATTACATTGTAATTCTAAAAAACATATGGTTGATATTAGGATGATGGAAGTTCGACATACATCAAGTCATAAAAGTTCTACATCTCTAAAATAGATAATGCATTAATTAAGAAAGTCTTTGAATGATACTTAAAATCTTTTCTCATTACCATAAGGTTTGAAACCTATTGATTGTAAATAGTCTTTTTATAATCAAAAGGAATTCAAAAGGGTATTAAGAAAAAATTTAAAGTGTATTACTCAAAGACTTTATACGGAAAAGAATGCATTAATTGTAAAGAGACTTTCTATTCAGTTTTCATGAAAGACTCTGTAAGGTTTATAATGGCATTATTAGAGCATTTCAATATCGTTAATGATATATTAAATTTCATTAATTGATCACCTCGTTCGGTTTTGAGATGATGTTTAATGATGTTATATATCTTAAGTTCTTTGTGAGCATGTAATTTCTATAATATCTATGTGGTAATGAATGTTAGGTTCTGTGGGAGACACGTTTAGTCTCATCAATTACCCCGAGAATCTACTTCAGAAGATTCCATATACCTCACCAAAAGGGAGTCTAAAGTATGCTCAGTTTTATATGCATTTGGTTATTGCATATATTACAGGTGTGTTGGGCAGATTGTTAAGTTCAGGAGTTGACCATTTGACAGCAGCCAAATGTGTCTTACGGTATTTATGGAGAACAAAAGGGTTGCATGTTCAAGGATCAGTAGTCAAAAAGGTTTGAGATCATTTTGGTATACTGACTTTGATCATTTATTGGATGCAAAGAATGTATGAAAATCTATGTTAGGCGCCATCTACTAGAAGAGATTTAAATGGTCACCTTTATATAGTCTCTTCTGATATGGCTTTAGATTTCATATCATATTATGTGACATCCAAATCATGAAATATATCTGCATATTTTGTCACTATGCGACAAATTAGGGATGGTATTGGAACACCACACAGTTTATTTAGTGACAATGAAGTCTGCAGTTTTATATTCCAGCAATAGGAACTCGACAAAGTTTAGATATTCAGAGATCAAGTTTCCTAGATTGTTGATTAATAATATGAGTGTATAATTGTCTAATGAGCACATCGGAACAAACCATGTAATTACGGATCCGTTATTGTAAGGAAATGTCATCCAAAAGGTTTTATGAGCTAGCTACTCATATATATGTCATTTCATTAAGAACATTCAGTTTTGTGGGAGTTTGTTCTTTTGGGTGCTCATATGATAGACAAAATTAAGTCTCCAGCTTAAGCTTGAGGTGATTTTCTAATCAGAAATAAAGTTTTGGTTTCAGTTCGGCTTCACTCCGATTTTGGTTTGTTTATGATCTCACTAAGGTTATGGAAGATCAGTTGGAAATAGACATGTTAGATCACATTACATGTAATTTACATGCTACACATCCATTTCATAATCCATGTCATTCTTTTGTATTAGCACGGTGACCACTGATGGGTCGAGCTGCAATTACTGCGGCAAAGATCTCTTTGATCCCTTGCTAATATAATTGATGGACCGGATTGTTTGACTCATTAAAGAAATGACAGTAAGTTAAGATCTTATTTGGTTTTATGCACTATGAAATATAATTATAAAGTTTAGCATATAGCCCAAGTGAGAGATTGTTGGAACTTATCCAACAAGTTGGATCTTAATCCAACGTTGGACTAATATGCGGTAAATAATTATATAAGTGCTACGCTGTCATATTAAGCCCAATATATTAGTGATCTGATTTTAATTAATTAAATGGGCTAAATGAGTTAAACAGGTTGTGGGGCCTTTATGTGTAGAGACTATTGGGCTTCAACTTGTTGATGGGCCGAGTTGGAACCCCTAGGGCTATGGAGGCTAGCCTATATATACTTGCGGTCATGATCCCCGGAGCACACGAACAAGTTAGCCGTTTTTTCGACGCCCCGTCGCTAGGAGAGAAACCGGAAGAAAGCCAAAGGATTTTTCCAACAGTTGATTCGTGCTGTTCTGGAAGATCATCCGCCACGTTATCGTCAGGATCTCTTTCAGAATATTAGCGATGGATTCAGGTACGCTTCCGCTAAACAGAGTAGGTAATGTTTTAAGATTCAGCATGTGGTATATCTAGATCTGTATTATTTGGCTTGAATACATTAATCTAGATCTTTAGTTTCTACAGTCTACTCCTACCCTCAATTCGATAGGAGGACCACTCTTTCAATTCGAGAGAAAGCCGAACTCTCACACTAATCTAAGGAGTCTACTCCTATTCTCAATTAATTCTTCATCAAATTTCACATTAATCGCCTCTTAATCTCTCCCTCCCTTATTTATAATAAAACTTCTAATGAGCCGTCATCCCAAAATTACCAAAACACCCTTGACTTATGGTTGCCAGCTACTGAGCCCAGAAATTATAGATTTGCCATTGTATGTAATCTCATCATAATATCAGAACCCACACATTAAGAAAACTTAAACATAAAAATAAAAAAATAATATTCAGAGATGTACCTTATGGGTAAAATAAATTATAAAAGCACATTGAATAGGGAAGCAAGTGATAAACTTACAAAACAGCTGCCCGGTTGTGACACAATTTGTGTTGATTGGTTTCAAGAACACTCAGTACGTCTGCGTTCTCTGGTCCTGGTTTCCCCCCTGCAACCATGGATGGAACTTCTGCATGTGGTGTCCACATCTGCAAACGACAGGAAAATTCAGCATTCCAGTTCAAATTGCACTCTGAACAGAACTAACATCTCATACATACCTTAACTGTATTATCAATTCCACTTGTTGCAACAACACAATCAAATGGATGGCATTGTACACAATTTACCACTGCACGATAGTAATATTCATAAAAAAGAGAATGATGATGACTATATCATTGAATACATAAGAAAAGGTTGATACCAGCATCATCTCCATCCAACATTTTAATGAGTCTTCCTGTCGTTTTCTCCCAAATAAACCATCTTCCATCATCACTCCCACTGGCAACAAATTCTCCTGTTGGGGAGGAAGAGCCATAATATATAACTATAGTCAGATCTGAATGGTGAGCTAATTTGAAGTAGGTAAATATAAGAAACATAATATAATTGATGATGAGAGAACATATCAATGAAGAAGGCATACATTCAAAGTAGGTTTCCAAATCCAAACCATTGCAAAGCAAATTCAGCTTTCAATAGATCAGGCATGTACCGACTAGTAGATGTAAATCTTGAACAAGGACAAAGCAATAACAGTACAGAGGAACATAATATGAGGGTCCTCAGATTTTAAGCAGAAAACCATCTCAATGCTTACATGCTTGCATTGGTAGTAGAAGAAAATTGTCGTGTCTTGAAAGGAAAAGCCAGTGATAAAAACTTAATATTATTTTAGAAAATTCTGCCACATCATTAAATATAGCAGGTTTTACCCAAATATTGGACTTAAGTCAACGCTCTCATACTGCTCATATTTAGAAGCTTCATCCTTTTTTCCAGTCACACTACATCTGTACACCACACTTACTTACATGAGGGAATAGGGAATAGGGAATTGGAATCTCCCAGTCCTCACGCAACTGTGGGCCCCCAAAAAAAACAAAAACAAAAAAAAACCCCAAAAAAACAAAAAAAAGCAAAAAATAATAATAAATAATAAATAAATAACAACCCAACTAACCAACCACCCAAAACAACAAAAGAAAGAAAAACAAACCAAAAAGGCAAAAAGGCAAACGGGGAAAAGGTAACTAAAATAAAATCTGCCCAACAGAACACATTATAAGATCACATCATAATGACCAAACCAACATAAATGTACAAAGTTAACCCAAGTTCAAATTCAATGGGAAAAAGGGAAAGATTTGTCACTGAAGCACATTATGGTAAAAGCCAGCTGAAATTAGTATACTAACAGCCAGAGGATTAGTATTAATTATGTATCAAGATAGTAGACAGAGCATTAATATGATGTCCACATCATTTGCTAACTGGTAAAGGTCAATATTGGTTGTTAAGGCTTATAAGCACTTGTCAATCATTAGAAGGGGTTTGCAGGAAAAGGCTGCATATGTCCGAGGAATACAAATCTTTACAGAGCAGTCCTAAAGAAGGGTAACATGCAAAGCTCCTTATAATTACATGCATAGGCTTAGTACTAAGTAGGCAATGAAGATAGTAGAGAGAGCATTAATATAATGCCCACATCTTTTCCTATCTGGTAAAAATTAAATACTGGTTCTTGAGACTTATGCGCTATTTTCAATCATCAGCAGGAACATGCTGCATATGTCGGATGAACATACGTCTGCACAAAGCATCCATAACGATGGGTACCAAGTAAAGCTCCTTGTGAACTCACTACGATGTGTCACTTTCACCAACAGTCTAGTTGAAAAATAATCGACATCAGATTAAACCATTTAAATGGGCTTTTCCCATGCGAAATGTCAGCCATAACTATTAAGATATGCAACTTCGGCTCCCCACATATATGTTTTTAAATGCTTCTAAGATTCCATAGACCTGCCTGCACCATTTAGACCAAGCTACAGCTCAAAACAGCCAAGGAGAAAGCCAAGGAGAAAGGCACATGATTCATTTTCAGTTTTAATTATTTGAAAGACTTTGATTGATTTAGTGAATCGTAGTAGTTTTTTCTTACTATAGAAATTGATTGATGGCATGGTTATCGTAGATGATAAAATTATGCAATTACAGTTATTGTTTATGGACTATTAACACACTCGATTGACTGCTTTGCACACTACAGTTTAATAAATGATTTGTTTACATAGTTTAGAAAGAACTCTATATGATAATTGAAATTGAAATTGAAATTGATAGAAATGACACATTGGGTTTAGGAACTCATAATCAAAGATAAAAAGAGTGGCATAGACCATGCTCATTGACTGTCTTGTTTGATCCCATTATCGACTTGACTAGGTTCCCTACCGACTTGTTTGGAGCATGGATCTAAGGCCCATGTAAGCTCGCCTATGGTACCAGGGTGGTTCTTCAGTTCACTCTCCTCTCTTTACATTGTAAGTAAATTAATGATAAACTACTTTAGATAGATAGTCATAAATTTATGCTTACTTGATATTGTCATGTTACTGATAAGGTTGCATGCAAATTTTATAATTGTTTGTTTATTGTAAATATCATCTACTTCATTGTCTCATTTAAATGTCTTTCAACGGGTGAAGAACCAGCTTACGAGGAGGTTCCAGTATTCGACGAGTCCGTGTTTCAGTCGAGTCTGAGACCGGATTAGTGATGAGAGTTATATTTATATTTTAGTTGGCTTTTGTTGTGAATCGTGGTAGATCGATTCACAATTTAAAAGTGGAAAATTAAAAGAGATGAAAAAGTTATATATTTTGCTTGATTGAGAACAAAGGAACCTAGATAATGATCTTCTTAGCGACAAGATCGATCTCCCCACTTTGGATGAACGGACCAAAGTTTAAGCACCGTCGAATGACACTTGAGAGTTTTCTCACAATTCAAGCATAAGGAAAAAGATGACGGCTAGACCTAATATAAAGAAAGAGGATGGATTTTGGTAAAAGACCAAAATACCCTCCCACTAAGAAAAAGGCCTAAACCGCGCTCCCGCGTCTCCTGCGACGTGCGTAAGTGATGACGCCTCCACCGCCACGTGCTCCATCCGCCGAGGGGCTAGGTGCGCTCGCATCAATACCCCCCCTAAAAGAGCCACATTGTCCTCAAGGTGGAAATCCAGATACTGCGCCTGGACCACATCATAATCCTCTCAAGTAGCGTCGCAATCAGGTAGCCCCGCCCAGTAGATCAGCACCTCTCTCCGTCGTCCCGCTCCATGGCAAACTGCCCTCACCTCCAAAGGCTCCAACAACACCTCCATGTCCTCCGTAAGTGTAGGGGGAAGAGTGGAGGAAACAGCATGGTCTCCAATCGTCCGCCTCAACTGCGACACGTGGAACACAGGGTGAATCACCGACGTGGCTGGCAGCCTCAACCGATATGCCACCTGCCCGACCGTGGCCTCCACCTGACATGGACCGAAGTAACGAGCCGCCAGCTTCTCGTTCGGCCTCCTCACCATCGATCTCTGCATGTAGGGACGTAGCTTGAGATATACCATATCTCTCACCTGGAAGCTAACGTCCCGTCGCTGCCCGTCCGCCTGAGCCTTCATCGTCTGCTGAGCCCGCAACAGGTGCTTCCGCAGCTCCTCCAACAGCACATCCCTCTCCTCCATGTACGTCTCCACTCGCGACACAGGAGTCTGACTGTTCCCAAAGCGCACCAAGGGTGGAGGGTCACGTCCGTACAACACCCTGAAAGGAGTCGTCCCTGCTCTCGAATGGTACGAGGTGTTGTACCAATACTCCGCCCACGCCAACCACTTGTACCATTACCTAGGTGTGTCTGAAGCAAAGCACCGCAAGTACGTCTCCAGGCTGCGGTTGACAACCTCCGTCTGACCGTCGGTCTGTGGGTGGTAAGTGGTACTCCTCTTCAGGACCGTACCATGTACCCTAAACAGCTCCCTCCAAAAGATGCTCATGAATACCTTGTCTCTGTCGGACACGATGGACGCCGGTATCCCATGCAACCGTATCACCTCCTTCATAAACGCCGCTGCTACTGATACGGCTGTGTAAGGATGCCTCAAGGGAATGAAGTGGGCATACTTACTCAGCCTATCCACCACCACCATGATCACCGTGTACCCCTCTGAACGTGGTAGCCCGTCGATGAAATCCATGGTAATATCTTCCCAGATCCTCTCTGGTAGTGCCAACGGCTGAAGCAGCCCCGCTGGAGCCATCGCCATGTACTTGTGACGCTGACAGACGTCACAAGCTGCAAATAAGCGTGCAATCCCCCTCTACATTCCTGGCCAGTACACCTCTCTGGCCATCCTCTGATAAGTCTGATGCACCCCCGAGTGACCCCCCGTCACGGAGCTATGGAACTCCTGGAACAAAACGGGTATGAAGGCAGAGGTCCTCGGCAACACTAACCTCACCTGGTACAGTAGTCGGCGCCCCTCCAATGAATATCCTGTCGGCCCGTCTGCCCCACTCTGTAACAACCCGCGGATCTGATGCAACTCCGCATCACCCTCTGCCTCCTGCAACATGGGCTCCCAGTCCAGCCACATGGGCCTCGACAATGTCCTCAAGTCCACACACTCCTCCCGTCGAGACAAGGCATCCGCAGCCTTGTTCTCCAACCCGGGCCGGTACTCTACTCGAAGCGGTATCCTACCAGCTTGGATAACCAACGCTGATGCTCCTCTGTGACTAGCCGTTGCTCGAGAAGGTATTTGAGGCTCCTCTGGTCCGTCCTGACCACGAACTCCCGACCCAACAGATAGGGCCTCCACTTCAGGACTGCCAACACTATGACCATCAACTCCCGCTCATAGACCGATTTCACCCGCGCCCTAGCTGATAGCACCTGGCTGAAATAGGCTATGGTCTCCCCTCCTGCATGAGTACCGCCCCCAAACCATACCCTGACGCGTCCATCTCCACCATGAAAGCCCTGCCAAAGTCTGGCAAGGCAAGCACTGGCGCCGTCGTCATCGCCACCTTCAAAGCCTCAAAGGCCTTGGTGGCCTCCCCCAGTGGAACCCATCCTTCTTCAGCTGCTCTGTGAGGGGCCACGCTATAGTGTTGTACCCCTTGACGAACTTCCTATAGTAGCCCGTCAGCCCCAAGAAGCCTCGCAGTGCCCGTAAAGTAGTAGGCACCGGCCAATCCAGCATGGCTGCTATCTTCGCTCTGTCGGCCGCCACCCCCTCAGCTGATACCACGTGCCTCAGGTACTCCACCCTCGCCTGACCGAAGCTGCACTTCTTTCGGTTGGCGTATAGTTGATGCGCAATCAACTCCCTGAACACCACCTCCAGGTGGTCCATGTGCTCACCCATGCTCCTACTGTAGATGAGGATGTCGTCGAAGAAGACTAGGATGAACCGCCGCAAGTAAGGCTGGAAGACCTTGTTCATCAAGACCTGGAATGTCGAAGGAGCGTTGGTCAAGCCGAAAGGCATGACCAGGAACTCATAATGTCCCTCATGAGTACGGAAGGCGGTCTTCGGCACGTCCTCTGGCCACATCAAGATCTGGTGGTATCCCGCCTTCAGGTCGATCTTCGAAAAGATTGCCGCCCAATGCAGCTCGTCAAGCAGATCGTCGATTACCGGAATAGGAAACTTGTCGGCGACAGTCTCCTTATTCAGCGCCCGGTAATCGACGCAGAATCTCCAACTACCGTCCTTCTTTTTCACCAGTAGTACTGGAGAAGAAAAAGGACTCACACTTGGCTGGATCACTCCTGCCTGCAGCATCTCCCGCACCATCCTCTCTATCTCATCCTTCTGCACGTGCAGGTACCTGTAAGGGCGCATGCTCACCGGTGCTACCCCATCACGCAGTACTATCGTGTGCTCATGCCCCCTCACCGGAGGTAGCCCTTGCGGGCTCTGGAAGACCTCCTGGTACTGCTCCAGTACCAAATCCACCTCCTTTGGAGTCTCCTCCTGCTGCTCCTCCTCCACTGACAACCCCTGGTACTCCACCAAAAATCCCTCTCCCTCATCCCACAACGCTCGCGTAATGGCCTTGAAGGCCACTACCGAGAAGCAGAGGGTAGGGCCCCCTGTCAGCACCACCGTCTTGCCTCCCTCCTGGAACTCCATCCGAAGAAGCTTCCAGTTCACCTTCATCTCCCCGAGCTTCTTCAGCCACTGCACCCCCAATATGACATCCACGTTGCCCAACTCCAGCGGCAAGAAGTCTTCCACTATCTGAAGCCCTGCAGTGTGAAAAACACCCCCTTGCAGAGCCCCTTACTCTCCTCCATCTTCCCTGTGCCCAGCAACACAGTGAACTTCTCCATCGTACTCAACTCTAAGCCGTGACGCTCTACCAGCCGCCTCGAGATGAAGTTGTGGGTCGCCGTACTGTCAATCAGCACCGTCACCGTCTGATCCCCCAATGTCCCTACCAACGTCATGGTATGGTTCGGAGTGAACCCTACCACGGAGTTCAGCGACACCTCCGCAAAGTCCATGTGCACATGCTCCTCCTCAGGCTGCTCCACAATCACAGGCTCCTCATCCTCCGGGTACTCCTCGTCGGGCACGATCACAATCTGCAGCAACTTGCTCGCACATCGATGACCGGGGGTGAACCTCTCATCACACCTGAAACATAGGCCCGCCGCTCGCCACGCCCGCATATCAACCTCCGTCATGCGCCTACCAGGTACGGCTGTGCGGACCTCCCCTGCAGCTGGTCTAGGTGGTGCTGGTGCTGGTGCCCCGATAACTGGTCTAGGTGGTGCTGGTGCTGCTGGGCTGCGCTGGCCCTGCGCCCCCCCAAGTCCCCCTAATGCGTCTATCCTCCGACTGCTTCTCATCCGCCTTGTGAGCTAGGCGAAGGACATCCTCCAAACACTGAGGGCTCTGCATCCTCAGCTCTGCTCGTATAGAGGGTTTCAACCCTCTCATGAAGTTCCCGATCATCACCTCGTCGGTCACCCCCTTCACCCTACTGTTCAGCATCTCGAATCTCTCCACATAGTCTCTCACTGTCCCCTCCTGCCTCAGGGCCGATATCTGCTCGTAGAAATCCCCCTACTGTCTCCTGAAATCGATCCACAATCGGCGCTGATAGCTCCTCACAGGTGCGAAAATGGGACCGTGCTATCTTCCACCGGTACCATGCCAGAGCCTTCCCCTCAAAGTAAATCCCGATGGCCTTCAGAACCTCCTGCTCCGTCAGCCCCATCACCTGGAAATATCTCTCCGCTCGATATATCAACCCGTCAGTATCGGTGCCATCGAAGGTCGGCATCTTCAGCTTCATCAACCGCCGGTCGGCGTTGATGTCACCCTGCTGTCCCCTATCCCCTCCACGGTCAGCACCCCGAACCAAAACGCCACCCCGGGGTTCCATCGGGCCTCCCCCGTCAACCCCGTACAGCTCCTCAGGCCATGCAGGTCTCTCCCAAGCCTCGGGCTGAAAGTGCTGCCCGGGAAACTCTGGCGGTCGTGCAAAAATGGGCCTCGGCCCAGGTGGGGCGGTATCCGCTCTCCAGAATTGGCTCACCGGGGCCCCAATAGCTGCTCCCGAGGCCCATCCGCCTCTCGCTGCCCCCGAAGTTCCCCCAGAGTAGGGTACGAACCCCGCCACACCGCCAAAAGCCCCCACGTGCTCGCCGCGACTCCTGGGCAGTCGCCCAGGCCTGCTGACCCCCTCCCGGGGTCCAGCGGGCCTGCCCGGCCCCAAGCGGGGGCCGGAAACCCTTCGACGCCCCTGCCTGGGGCTGTCGACACCCCGGCGGGGGTTGCGTGGCTCGTCCGACCCCCGATGGGGGTCGGCGAACCCTGGGCACCCCGGAAGGGGGTGCCGGCCCTCCGGCGGCCCCGATTGGGGTCGCAGAGGGCCGGTGGGTGCCGGCCGGGCCCGCCCAGGCCGTGGATGGGCCGTGCGGGCCTGTCGACCCCCAAACAGGCCCGACAGGGCCCGTGGATGTTGTTCCGGGCCCCGTCGTGCCAAACCCTAGCGCGCCAGCTAGGGTTTGAGCCGCCGCCGTCGCATATGTTTCCCCGTGGCTCGGGGGTTCCTGATTTGTCGAATCGATGCCGGAATCACCTTGGATCTCCTCCGTTGCCCTCCATTTTCCGCGATCCGCCACCTTCTCCTTGGTCGAGTCTTGCAACATCGCCATCATCGCTGGAATCGCAGCCGTGGCGTCCTTCAAACTTTTAAGATCCCTTCCCGACTCCGCGGCTTCCCTTCTCATGCTCCGAAGTTCCGTTTGAATGTCCTCTTAGGTGTTTACGTGATCCTTGATCGAAGCCTCCATCGTCTTCCTCAAACCCTCGATCTCTTGATTGAGATCGTCGCGGAGGCCTTGGATCTTCTCGTCCACGGAAGCTCTCGTCTCCGTTGCCATGGATTCGTAGTGCTTTGATACCAATTGTTGTGAATCGTCGTAGATCGATTCACAATTTAAAAGTGGAAAATTAAAAGAGAGGAAAAAGTTTTATATTTTGCTTGATTGAGAACAAAGGAACCTAGATAATGATCTTCTTAGAGACAAGATCGATCTCCCCACTTTGGATGAACGGACCAAAGTTTAAGCACCGTCGAATGACACTTGAGAGTTTTCTCACAATTCAAGCATAAGGAAAAAGATGACGGCTAGACCTAATATAAAGAAAGATGAGGGATTTTGGTAAAAGACCAAAATACCCTCCCACTAAGAAAAAGGCCTAAACCGCGCTCCCGCGTCTCCTGCGACGTGCGTAAGTGATGACGCCTCCACCGCCACGTGCTCCATCCGCCGAGGGGCTAGGTGCGCTCACATCAGCTTTCTTGTACTGTTAGAGCGAGAGACTATTAGTTCCTTTTCAGTTATGCTTTTACTCCCTCGCGAAGGATGAATAAAGATTAATTCATTTATAAAATTTACTATTTCGTTCTATATTGCTTCCACTGGTACTTGCAGGAACTGCATTAATAATGAAAGATGTAACGACACTCGAACATATGGAGTTACAACGATAATATTAACATTGCTCTCATTAACTAATAATTTACAAGACTTATCACGTATCTTGATGTATATATAAAAAATACTGGTCATTTGTCAATCATACTCATCTTCGAGTGTTGTAGACAGACATTGACATCTAATGACATTGACATGAGCATCAAATTCACATAAATATTCATCCACATCCGTAATACAAGGCGACGTGACGTCGGTGACGACAGACGTGGGTGGTGGTAAACCTATGGTTTAAGGTGACATGGATAGTAAAAAAAATTCTTTTTTGGAAAAATTGTCTTCTTCTTTTTCCTATTTTTCTTGATTTTTTTCTCTCTCTTTTTATTTTATTCTCTCTTTTTTAAAATTTTCTGTTAGGAACTAACAAAGACAAGATTTTTATTAGAAAGCAAATAGCAAATAGAAAGATAGTTGTGCACAAAAGAGGTGTGCTCTCCTCCCAAGACGCCTAGAGGACGTCCGCACTCGTCTACCTAAGGAAATCACACAATATCAATCATCAAATTAGCATAGCCCTAGGTGACGGCTACCCCCTCCTTAAATAATAAGAACTAGGTCATAAGGGGGTGTTGCGGCTACAATTAGGTCGGCAAGGGGGCCGCCTCTGAGGCATGCGCGCGCGGGGGTTTCTTGCGGGTGTAAACCCGCCGGGGTCCAGGCCCATCAATATTCCCCCCAAAGAGCCACCTTGTCCTCAAGGCGGAAGTTTGAAAAGCGCGCCACCATATCATCCATGTCCTCCCATGTGCTGTCGTGCTCTGGTAAGCCCCTCCACTGCAGTAGTACCTGCATCCCACCTGTGGCACCCCGCCGAACCCCTTTTAACAACTCGGGCTCCAACCCCACCTCCATATCAGCAGTAAGGGTCTTCGGTAAAATAGGGGAAGAGGTGTGGTCGCCTATGGCCTGGCGCAACTGTGAGACATGGAAGACCGGGTGAATGGTAGATCTTGGGGGTAAGCGCAATCTGTAGGCCACCGGTCCTATCCTCGCATCAACCTCAAAAGGCCCAAAATACCGCGGCGCCAGCTTTTCATTCCTCCTATGCGCTACCGACCTCTGCCGGTAGGGCCGCAGCTTCAGATATACCATATCGCCAACCTCAAAGTGTACGTCTCGACGGTGTAGGTCCGCCCGTGCCTTCATCACCTGCTGAGCCCTCGCCAAGTGGAGCTTCAGCTCCTACAGAATCTGGTCCCGCTCAGCCAGGTATTGCTCCACATCAGAAACTGGAGTCGTCTCATGACCATAATGAAGTAAGTGCAGAGGGTCTCTGCCGTACAAAATCCTGAAAGGTGTAGTTTGCGCCGCCGTGTGATATGAAGTGTTATACCAATATTCCGCCCACGGTAACCAACGAGCCCACTCCCTAGGATTCTCTGAGATGAAGCATCGCAGATAAGTCTCCGCACTCCTATTTACCACCTCTGTCTGACCGTCAGTCTGGGGATGATAAGCGGTACTACGCTTCAAGGCCGTCCCCTGCAATCGGAAAAGCTCCTGACAAAATTTGCTCTGGAATACCTTGTCTCTATCCGAGACTATGGACTTCGGCGGGCCATGCAAACGAATGACCTCTCTCATAAAAATCTCCGCAACCGAAACGGCACTGTAAGGATGCTTCAGCGGAATAAAATGTGCATATTTGCTGAGGCGGTCTACCACAACAAAAATGACGATGTATCCACCCGACTTTGGCAATCCACCAATGAAGTCCATAGAGAGATCCTCCCAAACTCTGTCTGGTAAGGATAGCGGCTGTAGTAGTCCCCCTGGAGACATAGCCTGATACTTGTGACGCTGGCACACGTCACACTCCGCCACCATCCTGGCCACATCCTTCTTCAGCCCCTTCCAGTAGACCTCCCTAGCTAGCCGATGGTAGGTCTTGAGGACCCCAGAGTGTCCTCCAATAGCATTGCTATGAAACTCCCAGAATATGGCCGGTAAAAATGTAGAAGTCCTCGGTATCACAAGACTCTCCCAGTAAAGTAGTCGCCCATCCTGCAAAGAATACCACGTGTACTCAGTCGACCCCTGTAAAAGGGCATCTCGTATAACCGCCAACTCCGGGTCCTGCTCTACCTCCCGCTGTAGTGGGCCCCAATCCTCGAGGATAGATACAGTCAGTGCCGCTAACTCCGCCTTCTCCTCCCGCCGGGATTACGCATCAGCTGCCTTGTTCTCCAATCCCGGATGGTACTCAATCTCGAACATGTACCCCATCAGCTTTTGCAGCCACATCTGATGCTCCTCCGCTACCATCCGTTGCTCTAGCAGGTACTTCAGGCTCCGCTGATCTGTGCGAACTATGAAGCTCTGTCCCAACAAATATGGTCTCCACTTCTGTATGGACAACACTATCGCCATCAGCTCCCTCTCATAGACCGATGGCAATCGGGCCCGCGTGGTCAACACCTGGATGTAGTAAGCTATAGGGCGCTGCTCCTGCATCAGTACTGCTCCCAGCCCATGTCCTGATGCGTCCGCCTCCACTACGAAGGGTCTGGTGAAGTCGGGCAATGCCAATACTGGAACAGTGGTCATTGCCTTTTTCAGGGCCTCAAAAGCAGTCGTCGCCTCCTCCCCCAGTGGAACTGATCCTTCTTCAATAACTCCGTCAATGGCCAGGCAATCGTCCCATATCCCTCCACGAATCGGCCGTAGTAACCCGTAAGCCCCAAGAAGCCCGCAGTCCCCTGAGTGTAGTGGGGCATGGCCAGTCCAGCATGGCCGCTATCTTTGCTCTATCTGTAGCCACCCCTCCAGCGGATACCACGTGCCCTAGATATTCCACATGCGGCTGCCCGAAGAGACACTTCGTTTTGTTCACATATAACTGGTGGTACTGCAGCTCCTGAAAGACCACCTGCAGGTGGTCCAAATGCTCCTCCAGAGTACGGTTGTACACCAAAATATCATCGAAGAAAACCAGTACAAATCGCCTGAGATATGGACGGAATTGTAATGCCCTGCTAAACTACTGCACAAGTACTAGAGGTGGGGTGAATAGTACTTTAAAATAATTAAGAAGCTAATTCCTAATTACCTTGCAAACTCTACCAATTAATGCGGAAATGCGGAATAGTAAATAATCGACAACAAATAAACAATCGCAAACAAACGATATTACTGGGTTCGGATCCACCCAAGTCTCCCCGACTTGTTCCCGGTGATCCTACGTCCCAACCATCCGGATCCCTTCCGGATACTTGAGTTAGAAACCCTAACTCAAGATTTCCACTATGAAATACTTGTGAAAAACCTTCACAAGTCAAATCATACACAAATGAAACTTGTGACTCCCACAACCCGGGATCACAAACACACTCTCACAACCGAGAGCGAATCACTTACAATATCAAAGTAAATTGAAAAGAAATAGCTTACCACAAAATACACATGCCTTGAGTATACTTACGAATTAGGGCAAAGATGATTTTGAGGAAGATGAAGAGGCACCAAATCCTAGCTCCAAGATGTAGACCAGCTATGTAGAGCTATGAGGTTGATGGTGACCTAGGATCAAGCACTTGGCTTGGAAGGCTCACAATCAATGAATCTCTCTTTTGAAATAAGAGTGAGAAGAGATTCAAGATTGGAATGAAAGAGCTTTGAATGAGAGGGAATGATTTCTCTTTGATCTCTAAACTTGTAATAATATCAGCCTTGAGTGCAATGAATGCAGCTCAACAAGTATTTATAGGATAGAGGAGAGAGAGAGAGAGAAAAACGTTTCAATTAAAGCTCCAACGGCTCTATTCTGAACCCAACTAGTCGGTCAAAGAACAACCACTGACCGACTAGTTCATCAACTAGTCGGTCGGTCAATCAACGTAGACCGACTAAAGAGTGAACATGGAATAGGTCGAAGTTCAGACAAAAGGAACTAGTCGGTCCAAGAAGAGTAGCTGACCGACTAGTTTCACAACTAGTCGGTCGGTTACTCAACTGAGACCGACTAAGAGATAAAACTGAAGTCTGAGCACAAATTGATTTAGTCGGTCCAAGAACAAATGTTGACCGACTAGTTCATCAACTAGTCGGTCTCCAAATGTGCATAGACCGACTAACGATAAACAGTAAGTCAGGTGAAAATTGGCATGTACAGTAAAGCTCAACTAGTCAGTCTAAGAAGGAAAGTTGACCGACTAGTTCATCAACTAGTCGGTCGATCAATGAACACAGACCGACTAATTATAAACAGTAGCTCAGGCACAAATTGGCATGAACAGGGAAAGCTCAACTAGTCGGTCTAAGAAGCATCACTGACCGACTAGTTCACAAACTAGTCGGTCGGTGAGTCAATGTAGACCGACTAACTGTAAACAGTAAAGAGCTATGATTTGAGAAAGCAAACTAGTCGGTCCAAGAAGGATTGCCGACCGACTAGATCACCATCTAGTCGGTTGGTTCTTCTTCTTGAACCAACTAACATGCACAAGAAGTCGCGAAACGAAGCGCGATGCTTCGGGAAAGTTAGTATGGACTTCTACTAAGATCCTATGTCTAAGATAGGAGCGATATGAAGATTAAAACGTAAGACCTACTCAAGGCTTAACATTCTACGGAACGAAGCTAAAAGACAATAAATAAAACTTGACGAACCGTCTTCGAAAGCTTCGATCCGAATCTTCATGACTTCTAAAATGGTCCAAAAGCTTCAACGAAGCTTTAGGCATACGATCACGTGCATTGAGAAGTCTCGAGACGTCGCTTTGGATGTTCAAATGAATTTGGCGACGATCTCCATAACTGCGCTCACAAATTGTTAGTACATAATATATTTATGTTTGTTCATCATCCAAAACCAAATCCGGTGAGTCCAATATCCAACATTCTCCCCCTTTTTGGTGATGACAAACCAACATAAATAATAATCAAAAATAATGAATCAAATGTAATTTACTTACTCCCCCTGCATTGATGACACGTTAATTCCAAAATTAATAATAATAATACGCATCAAGCAGACGAGTAAAGTACAAAAATGAGAATCCATTGTTGAAATATCGGATTTGAAATCCAATTTTTATATCTTAACTCCCCCTGAAACTAACATATCAAATTAGATTCTTGGTAAAATGCTTAAATTATCATTTAGCGCACATGTCATTATTATATCTATCCCCCTTTGGCATTAGCAAAAAGATTGGGAGGAGATCAACGACAACAACAATGGCTTCAAATAAAAGCATGGGAGTCGTAGAATACGGCTACGGTCCAAATGACACCAAAGAAAAATACGAATTAAATCAAAGCGTGTCAATGAGACCAAAGTCGAAAAACGATAAATAAAATCATCAAAACTCAAATTAATTTTACGAATTGAGTTATGGAATATACTCTCCAATATCAACATTCTTGGTTAATTTAGTGCATGGAAAACAATTCTATGTTTTCATAAAATGAATTCTATTTAACCAAGTTAATATCGTCGAGCGACGAAATCAAACATCAGAGACATAAAAAATTAAATGTGCACAAGATAATGAAATGTCAACATCGATGTATATATATATATATAAAGCATGAGTACATCAAAAGATACATCCGTCAACATACAAAATGCGATCCAACGATCGAAGCACAAAAGATACAACAGCATATCACACATATATCATCATCAGAGTACACCAAAATATATGAAGATACAACAAAATACATCAAAATGTCAAAATCATCCAGAACCCCACTCTATCATACCCAAACTCTCTCACACTAGACATATCATCCAAGGAGCATCGGAGAGTCCTCAAGGAAGCTCAAGAGGAAGTGGCAGGATCTGCAGCAGCAGCAGGCTCTGCATGAGTGGAGGTGGTCACCGGGTCATCAGTAGTGTCCACAGGAGCGACGGAAGTGGTAACCTCTGGAGCAGCAACAGTAGTGGCCTCGGGAGCACCAGTCGTAGCATCCACCGCAGGAGCGGTGGCAACAGGTGTGCTCTCGGGGGCACCAACAGACGAAGCAGCAGCAGCATCACCAGAAGTGCCCTCGGGGGCACGAGTAGAAACACGCACAAGCTCCTCAATCTCCTCCTCATCCATCTCTTCCTCGTCAGAGACTGACGGAGGGATCTCAATACCAAGGTGACGAGCTATACGAGATAGAATCTCCTCGGTACGAGCGTAACAAGACTCCACAAGTCGAACAGACCGTGCGAGCTCGTCAAGAGTGGTAGACTGAGCAGCTGAGGCAGAAGCAGAGGCAGACGCTGAAGGTGTCGTCCTCTGAACGTGACGGAGCGCCGCAAGAGACTTCTTGACGGCCGTCGCATTCAGGGGAGGACCAAGTGGACGCTCATCGTCAGGAGGAAGTGTGACACGGAAGGGGCGAAACACGAGGGTCATAAGCACGGGAACGGGATATGAGCCGACTTCGTGGACTTGCGAATACACTCGAAAGAATCCATCTTATCGAGTATAATCCGAGCCCAGTTAATCGAGCTCTCCATAAATATGGCATAGATCAACTTCAAGAAAGGCTGGGATGGCAAAGAGGAGCCGTACTTGGGAAGCAAGCACGACTTCAGAATCAAATTCAGGACCCAGGCATTAGGCTTGAAGGACTTGGAGGGAACGCCAATCATGGCGGGAGGAATCTCATGGAAAATCTGAGAAAGCACAACCTGATCAAGGGAGGAGATATCATCAACAGAAATGTCAGACGGTAGAAGGCCAGACGAGGAGATACCCAAAACCTCTCCTAAGATTTCTGCCGTGAGGACTATCGGAGTCCCCAAAAAAGTCGTCTCAATCGGGTGGGACTCGTCGTACTGACCACGAATCCTATTGGCATAGAAGAGCTTCACTAGGCGAGGGTAGGGGTGAGGATTCGCCTTAGGGTCATATCGAAGGTAATCGAGAAGATCAGAAGACGACAGAAGATCTGCGAGGCCAAGGAAGTCACTAAACTGAACGAAATGCTCCAGAAGCAGCGAGCAGTGTTCGATACGGTTGTAAGCCGCGAGACACATAGGGTCGTCGCGACACAACGAAATATCGACGCCGCCAACCGGCATCGGAGCATTTCCCTTAGGCTTACGAGTGGAAGTACGAGGACGGGAACTAGACGTAGGCTGATCCCTAGGAGGTGTAGGATCGCTATGGGTCTCGGTCTCGGGAATATACTCGGTGTCGGAATCCGAAGCACCGGGTGGAGTGGGAGCACGAAACGACACAGGCTTGGGCTTGGACTGAGATCGGGGCTTCGCTGTCGTCGTCCTCTTACGCTTAAGAGGAGGCGAAGACGAAGATGGTTGGGTGGTTTTCGAACGGCGTTTCGGAGGGGTTCGCGTAGGTTGCGGGGGGTCCGAGGGTGGCGAATCGACAGTCATAGGCGAAGGGCCAGAGGGAGTGATCGGAATACGTGTACGAGCCATAAGCGCGGCATGACACGTCGCAATCAAACGAGATAACCCTAGACACAAACCCTAGAAATCGAAATAACTAGAAACCCTAACCCTAAGAGCTGAAAACTAACCCTAGACAGCTAGGAGAGGGAGGAGAGATCACCTAGGAGGAGGATCGACGGACGTCGACGGCAGGGATGGCCGGAAACAGGCCGGACACGACGGAGGAGATGAACGGGCTCGGCGGAAATTTGGCTGAGAGAGGGGAGAGAACCGACTAGAAATGAGAATAGTCGGTCGGGGGCTGAGTTAAATCGACTGGAATTCGAAAATACAAAACAGTCCACGTCACAACTAGTCGGTCACAATTCAAGCACTGACCGACTAGATCACGATCTAGTCGGTCGGTCAATGAGCTTGAACCGACTAGTTGTAAACAGTAACTGAAACCAAATTCCCTGACAAGATTTAGTCGGTCTAAGCTCATTCACTGACCGACTAGAACTGAATCTAGTCGGTCGGCCAATGAACTTGGACTGACTAAGAGAGTCCAAAAATTGAAAATCTTGAAATTTTGATTTCTCTCCTAATCACACTTCGACGAAACATCAAAATACTCTCATTAATCATTATACTACCCCATTAAACATCGAAAATCTGAAATTTGACGTTTAAGAACAAGTCGAGCGAAAAATTCCGAAAATTCAACAAAAAAATCCAGAAAAGTTCAATTAATCTAGCATGAGCAAATATAAAGAATTGAATAGCATGCAAGATTATTGAAAAAACATATGAATCCTAAATCTCGGATTCACCCATAATCCCCAATTCTCGACGCAACCGCACAAAGGAGTCCTCCTTTAGGGGTTTCGTGAAAATATCGGCGATTTGCTTCTGGGTTTCAACGTACACTAATATGATGTCCTTTTTAGCAACATGATCATCTAAGAAATGGTGTCGGACATCTATGTGTTTAGAACGGGAATGGTGTACCGGGTTCTTGAAGAGACATATTGCACTTTGGTTGTCCACCATGATAGGGCAAGTATCACAGTTTATACCAAAGTCTTTAAGCGTGTGTCTCATCCAAAGAACTTGAGCACACGCGGCACCGGCGGCAATATATTCCGCCTCGGTGGTTGAAAGTGATACGGAATTCTGCTTCTTGGAAAACCAAGAGACAAGAGAATTTCCTATAAAATGGCAAGTGCCGCTAGTACTTTTCCTGTCGGATTTGCATCTCGCATAATCTGCGTCACTATATGAGATTAACTCATACGTGCTAGATTTTGGATAAAGTAATCCAAAATCAAGTGTATAACTTAAATAACGGAAAATACGCTTTACCGCTACTAAGTAAGACTCCTTAGGTTGAGACTGATAACGAGCACATACACATACGACAAACATAATATCGGGCCTACTTGCGGTAAGATAAAGTAAACTACCTATCATACCTCGATATAGACGAATGTCTACATCTTTTCCGCCCGCAACTTTATCAAGATGTGTAGTCATGCTCATTGGAGTCTTTTTCCCGGAGGCATTCTCCATTCCAAATCGCTTTAGCAACTCCACCGTATACTTCGTTTGATGGATGAAGATTGCATCGTTCATTTGGCGAATTTGGAGACCTAAGAAATATTTGAGCTCACCCATGTGGCTCATCTCAAATTGATCCTTCATCACATTAGAAAACTCTTCGCAAAGAGCAAAGTTAGTAGCACCGAAAATGATATCATCAACATAAATTTGAACTAAAATTATATCATTATTCGAATACTTAACAAATAATGTGGAATCAACTTCTCCCATTTTAAAACCTAAATCCAAAAGAAAATTCTTTAAACAGTCATACCAAGCTCGAGGAGCTTGTCTCAAACTGTACAGTGCTTTCTTAAGTTTGAAAACATGATTTGGAAATTTTTCATTTATAAAACCCGGAGGTTGAGAAACATAAACTTCCTCAACATCTCCGTTTAAAAACGCACTTTTTACATCCATTTGAAATAATTTAAAATCCTTATGGCATGCAAAAGATAATAGTAATCTAATTGATTCTAATCTAGCTACCGGAGCAAAGGATTCTTCGAAATCGATACCTTCCTCTTGCCGATAGCCTTGAGCTACTAACCGAGCTTTGTTCCGGACGACGACTTGGTTTTCGTCGGTCTTGTTCTTGAAGATCCACTTTGTCCCTATGACGGTGTGGTTCTTCGATGGCAATGGAACAAGCTCCCAAACTTCATTCCTCTCGAATTGAATGAGTTCCTCTTCCATGGCAAGGATCCAAGCGCTATCTTCGCATGCTTCATTAACATTCTTTGGCTCTATCGAGGAGGCAAAGGAACAATGAGCGAAGAGGTTGACTTGAGATCTCGTCTTGACACTATCATGAATATTGCCAATGACTTGCTCATGAGGATGGTCACGAACGGTATGAAGCCGTTTGGGAATTTCCTGATCACTAGGAACATTCTCAACAACTTCATTAGTTGGGTTAGTATCAATAGAATCAATAGAATTATTAGAATTAGAATTACCAATTGAATCACATAAGACATCCATGGAGTCATCATCATTAGTAATTCTAGTTGGAACAAATCCTTCATTAAATGAAACATGAAGTGATTCCTCGATCGTTGAGGTTCGTTTGTTGTATATCCGGTAGGCTTTGCTACGTGAGGAATACCCAACAAACATCCCCTCATTGGATCTTGGATCGAATTTGTCCAAACTACCATACGTGTTCTTAATAAAACATTTTGAACCGAAAACACGAAAATGTTTAACTTGAGGCAACCTACCAAACAACAATTCATAACAAGTTTGTTTAGTGCCGGGCCTCAAAAGTATTCTATTAAACACATAGCAAGCGGTGTGTACCGCTTCCGCCCAAAATTGATGGCCAAGTTGGCTATCATCAAGCATAGTGCGAGCACACTCCACTAGCGTCCTATTCTTTCTCTCAACAACACCATTTTGAGGAGGTGCACGAGGGAATGAAAAGGTGTGTGTAATACCAACTTCATTACAAAGTGTCTCAAAAGACTCATTCTCAAATTCACCTCCATGATCACTACGAATAGTGACAATGGTGGTTCCTAAGAGATTTTGTACTTTCTTAACAAAAATTGTGAAGTTTTCAAAAGCTTCATTTTTATTACATAATGAAAATACCCAAGTAAACCTAGAAAAGTCATCAACGATGACAAGTCCATATCGTGCATTTCCTAATGAAGCAACTCTAGTTGGCCCAAATAAATCTAGATGTAATAGCTCTAGTGTCCGCTTAGAAGAAAATGCTTTTCTTAGGTTTAAACGACGATTTTGGAAGCTTGCCTCGTTGACACGAGTCACAAAAACTTTTCTTTTGAAAGACTAGCTTAGGGAAGCCTCTAATAGAGTTTAACTTGGAAAGCTTAAATAGTGTTCCAAAGTTCACATAACCAAAACGTCGATGCCATAAGTGTTGTTCACTTGTGTTGGCAATAAGACATTGTTCATGTGATCTTGGAAGATCTAGGATGTATATATCCTTATGGCGTGTGCCGGAAAACAATAATTCATTATTATCTTTTCTTAAAATATGGCACATTCCTTTCGCAAAGCTAACTTTGTAACCTTTGTCACAAAGTTGACTTATTGAAATGAGATTGTGCTTTAATCCTTTAACAAGGTAAACATCACATATAAGGGGTTTAGAAGGTTTACCCACTTTACCAACACCTATGATGGTTCCGCTCTCGTTGCCTCCAAAGACGACGCGGTTTCCATTTGCAAAGGGAACCACTCCGGAGAGCAATTGAGAGTCACCTGTCATGTGTTTTGAACACCCGCTATCGAGTATCCAATTCCCCTTGGAGCTAAATTTAAATTTGTTGCTCCTTTTCTTTTTCTTTTCCTTGAGTACCTAAAGATAGAAAATTTCATATCATGGTACCCAAGGTCATTGGGTCTAAAAGATTAGACCTTTGGAAGCCAAGTCCAATTGAACTTAGACTTCCCCACATAATTACCACTATGCACAACATCCGAAAAATAAGCATTCATGTAAATTTGTTTTTCATACATGCTTGTGTCCTTTGGGCTCCAAATTGTGAATATTTTGGGAGCCCTCATCCTATTAGGTGCGTGCATGCGTTGTTGATTTCTACGTGATGCATGTCGTGGATAGGCATAAGGAACATGATGGAATGGTGCATTATGAGAATTATTCATACGATGATGTGGGTGTACATATGCATGTGGAGGAACACGTGCATGAGGGTGTCTCACATGGTGTGCACGTGCCTGTGAACGTGTAGCATAGAAATCATCATATGTGTGAGCCGGTGGAGTAGGACGTGTGTTCATACGTGGCATAGTATTTGTGTACATATAAGCATGCCCCTTCTTTGGAGGTCCACCCAAAGTGGGTTTCTTTCCAAATGAGGGTGTGAACGAGGTGGAAGCACCATTGGTAGATGAACTACCAATAGAGTGTTTGCTTCCACTCGTTGAGGCATCGGAAGTTGGCCTAACAAAAGTAATGGCCGACTTGGATGGATTTCCCAACGTATACCCCAAGCCAATGTGGTGTTTGGCCGGAAGTAAGACATTTAGGATATTATCCAAATGGCCCTTACCCTTATTGAATTCATTGATTCGGCCTAATGTGTTCTCATATTTCTCGGTGAGAGAACGCAAAGAACCATCCAAAGTGGATACTTGCGATGTGAGCACATAAACACGAGATTTGAGATTTCCATTCTCAATACTCAAAGTCGAGTTTTGAGAAGTCGAATCCACTATCTTATGTTCTTCCGAATCCTCAATGCTAACATGTTCAAGTTGAGTCTTGAGATTAACAATCTCATTCTTCAACCCTTCAACAACGGTGTCGTCGTTGGTGATGATAGTTTTAGGCGAGGTTTGAATGCTAGCTAAATCATCTTTTACTTTAGTATATCTATTTACTAATTTAGTGTATTTAGACCACAATTGAGAGTTAGCATTCCTAAGGTCATCCATTGTTACCTCATCGCCTTCGTTGTCGCTATCATAGGAGGAGGCATCTTTATCTTGCTCCTCTCTAGCCATGAAGCACATGTGTGCTTGCTCCACTTGCTCATCATCCGACTCTCCGCTTGAGGAATCATCGGAGTCGGTGAATGTCCCGACAAGTCCCTTTTTGTTCCCTTTCTTGTACTTCTTGGACTTGTCGTACTTCGGCGCCTTCCACTTCTCCTTGTGTTTGTTTTGAGGACACTCCGCTTTCATGTGTCCGGGCTTGTTGCATTGAAAACACAAAGGAGAGGAGGCGTTAGAAGAATTAAACTTCGACTTGTTTTTGAAGTTACCTTTCCAGAAGAACCGGTTGAACTTCTTGGCCATGAGTGCCATGGACTCCAAGTCCAACTCGTCTTCCGAGTTCTCATCATCGGTTGATGTGGAAGTAGATGGAGCGGCCTTGAAAGCAATAGCCTTCTTCTTTGGCCCGTCTTGCTTTAGATAGGACTTCATCTTCTCTTGCAACTTCAACTTGCTATTCTTGCGTACCTCATAAGACATCAAGGTACCCATTAGTTGAACAACGGTATAATTTTCATATCATTACCTTCCTCGATGGCGAAGGTCTGTTTCTCCCAACTAGAAGGAAGTCCATCGATAATCTTCGAGACTTTCTCCTTTTGGGTGTAGGTCTTACCGAGAGCCTCCAACTCGTTTGTGATGTCGACGAAGCGAGCATAATACTCCTTCATCTTCTCACCCTGCAGCATATGAAATAACTCGTAATCTTTATTAACTACAACGAGTTTAGAGTCTCTTACCCTACTTGTCCCTTCATGCAAGATGAGGAGAGAGTTCCATATTTGATATGCACTCTTACATGTGCATATCTTGTTGAAATCCTCGGGCTCCAAAGCACATTGCAAGGCGTTCATTGCCTTGGCATTGCTTACCTCCGCGGCGATCTCCGCGGGAGTCCACTTCTCGAAATCTTCTTCGGCGAGCTCGACATACTACTTCATTGTGGCCCTCCATAATGAAGCAGTCCGGAGGAAAGTTTCCATCCGGCATTTTCAGTACCCGTAATTGGTACCGTTGAAGAATGGAGGCCTCGTTGAGGAATGTCCTTCCATCACCGAAGACGCTCCTTCACGATTCTTGAAGGTGCTATAGTCGGAAGGTGGACGAACGGTCTTGTTGTCGTTGGCAGACATAGCTATAGACTTGGCTCTGATACCAAATGTAATGCCCTGCTAAGCTACTGCACAAGTACTAGAGGTGTGGTGAATAGTACTTTAAAATAATTAAGAGGCTAATTTTTAATTACCTTGCAAACTCTACCAATTAATGCGGAAATGCGGAATAGTAAATAATCGACAACAAATAAACAATCGCAAACAAACGATATTACTGAGTTCGGATCCACCCAAGTCTCCCCGACTTGTTCCCGGTGATTCTACGTCCCAACCACCCGGATCCCTTCCGGATACTTGAGTTAGAAACCCTAACTCAAGATTTCCACTATGAAATACTAGTGAAAAACCTTCACAAGTCAAATCATACACAAATGAAACTTGTGACTCCCACAACCCGGGATCACAAACACACTCTCACAACCGAGAGCGAATCACTTACAATATCAAAGTAAATTGAAATGAAATAGCTTCCCACAAAAAACATATGCCTTAAGTATACTTACGAATTAGGGCAAAGATGATTTTGAGGAAGATGAAGAGGCACCAAACCCTAGCTCCAAGATGTAGACCAGCTATGTAGAGCTATGAGGTTGATGGTGACCTAGGATCAAGCACTTGGCTTGGAAGGCTCACAATCAATGAATCTCTCTTTTGAAATAAGAGTGAGAAGAGATTCAAGATTGGAATGAAAGAGCTTTGAATGAGAGGGAATGATTTCTCTTTGATCTCTAAACTTGTAATAGTATCAGCCTTGAGTGCAATGAATGCAGCTCAACAATTATTTATAGGATAGAGGAGAGAGAGAGAAAAATGTTTCAATTAAAGCTCCAACGGCTCTATTCTGAACCCAACTAGTCGGTCAAAGCACAACCACTGACCGACTAGTTCATCAACTAGTCGGTCGGTCAATCAACGTAGACCGACTAAAGAGTGAACATGGAATAGGTCGAAGTTCAGATAAAAGGAACTAGTCGGTCCAAGAAGAGTAGCTGGCCGACTAGTTTCACAACTAGTCGGTCGGTTACTCAACTGAGACCGACTAAGAGATAAAACTGAAGTCTGAGCACAAATTGATTTAGTCGGTCCAAGAACAAATGTTGACCGACTAGTTCATCAACTAGTCGGTCTCCAAATGTGCATAGACCGACTAACGATAAACAGTAAGTCAGGTGAAAATTGGCATGTACAATAAAGCTCAACTAGTCGGTCTAAGAAGGAAAGTTGACCGACTAGTTCATCAACTAGTCGGTCGATCAATGAACACAGACCGACTAATTATAAACAGTAGCTCAGGCACAAATTGGCATGAACAGGGAAAACTCAACTAGTCGGTCTAAGAAGCATCACTGACCGACTAGTTCACAAACTAGTCGGTCGGTGAGTCAATGTAGACCGACTAACTGTAAACAGTAAAGAGATATGATTTGAGAAAGCAAACTAGTCGGTCCAAGAAGGATTGCCGACCGACTAGATCACCATCTAGTCGGTTGGTTCTTCTTCTTGAACCAACTAACATGCACAAGAAGTCGTGAAACGAAGCGCGATGCTTCAGGAAAGTTAGTATGGACTTCTACTAAGATCCTATGTCTAAGATAGGAGCGATATGAAGATTAAAATGTAAGACCTACTCAA
Organism: Scilla litardierei; assembly: GCA_030789695.1. Classification (NCBI taxonomy): domain Eukaryota; kingdom Viridiplantae; phylum Streptophyta; class Magnoliopsida; order Asparagales; family Asparagaceae; genus Scilla; species Scilla litardierei. Next base: position 139,329,542 of record CM061139.1, read on the forward strand.
GGCTTAACATTCTACGGAACGAAGCTAAAAGACAATAAATAAAACTTGACGAACCGTCTTCGAAAGCTTCGATCCGAATCTTCATGACTTCTAAAATGGTCCAAAAGCTTCAACGAAGCTTTAGGCATACGATCACGTGCATTGAGAAGTCTCGAGACGTCGCTTTGGATGTTCAAATGAATTTGGCGACGATCTCCATAACTGCGCTCACAAATTGTTAGTTCATAATATATTTATGTTTGTTCATCATCCAAAACCAAATCCGGGGAGTCCAATATCCAACAGGAATACCTTATTCAAGAGGGCCTGAAAGATGGCAGGTGCGTTGGTCAACCCGAAGGGCATGACCAGAAACTCATAGTAGCACTCATGCGTCCTGAATGCCGTCTTGGGCACATCCTCCCGCCGCATCCGGATCTGATGGTAGCCTGACTTAAGATCTAACTTGCTGAACCAGGCTGCTCCGTGTAGCTCGTCAACGAGCTCATCAATCACAGGTATAGAGAATTTGTCAGGGACCGTCTCCTTGTTCAGCGCCCTGTAGTCCACGCAGAACCGTCAACTACCATCCTTCTTCTTTACCAATAATACTGGGCTGGAGAACGGGCTCATACTCGGCTGGATCACCCCTGCCTGTACAATCTCTGAAACCATCCTCTCGATCTCGTCCTTCTGATGCTGGGGATATCGATAGGGCCGCACGCTAATGGGAGAAACACCCTCTCGTAGAACAATGGCGTGCTCATGGTCCCGTGGTGGTGGAAGACCTCGAGGCTCCTGGAAGATCTCCTCGAACTGCTCTATAAGATGTTGAACCTCTCCTGGAATGGGCTGCTCGGTACTGGCCTCGGCGCCTCCCTCACCTGTTAAAGAGCTCAGCTCAACCAAATATCATCTTCCCTCTGTCTGGATGGTCCTAAACATGGTCTTCAGAGAGACCAAGACTCTGTAGAGGCTGGGGTCTCCCTGGAGTATCACTGCTCACCCCGCCTCCTGAAACTCCATCCGCAGTAGTTTCCAATTTATGGTCATCTCCCCCAAAGTCTGTAGACAGGCCATGTCGAGAATAACGTCGGTGCTCCCCAGGTCCAGAGGTAAAAAGTCTGCAATAATCTGTATCCCCTGTATGGTCAGCACCAATCCCCTGCAAACTCCCCGGATGCTCTCCTTCTTCCATGTCCCCATCACACTAAAGCTGCCACAATCTGTCAGCTGAAGCCCCTGTTGTGCCACCACCCTACTAGAAATGAAATTGTGGGTAGCCCCACTGTCTATAAGCACAGTCACCTCCTGGTCACCAATCTCTCCCCTCAGCTTCATGGTATGGTTCGGTGTGAACCCTACCACGGAGTTGAGGGACACCTCTGCCACGTCCAACTGCTGGCCCTCCAGCTCCTCCTCTGCCTCAGCGGCCTTCTCCTCCACATCAGACTCGCCGTCGTCGTCCTCCAACAGGATCACCTGAAGCTTACGCCCCGCGCACCGATGGCCTGGCGAAAATCGTTCATCGCACCGGAAACATAAACCCGTCTGCCTCTTTTCCCTCATCTCCTCGTCCGTCATGCGTCTGAACTGCCACCAGCCACTGGTGCACTACTCTTCTCCCCAATCTTCTCCCGGCTCGTCTGGACCGCCCCCGCGGGGGTAACTGCTCCTCCAGCCCCAGATGGGGCGCCTCTCGATGTCTGACTGTTGTAGCTGCTCCAGACCCGCCTATCCTCGGTCTGCGCATCCTCCACCATCTGGGCCATCTTTATGACCTCTGAAAGCCCCCTGGGCTAGTGGGTCTCACTGGTGCTCGCAGACTGGGGCGCAACCCCTTCAGAAAGGTGCCCTCCAGTGACTCGTCCGACACGCCATGTACTCGCCCTGCCAGTGTCTCAAATCTCTCGATGTAATCCCGCACCGGCCCCTCCTGCCTGAGGGCGTACAGCTGCTCGTGTAAGTTCCCTAGACGGGGTCTCTAAACTTCTCCAGCACCATGTCCTTCAGCTCCTGATCTGCTGCCGCCTCTCCTTCCACTGGTACCATCCCAATGCTTGCCCCTCCATGCAGATGGCCGCCGCCTCCAGCTTCTGGGCCTCGGTCATGTGATGTGTCGCGAAGTATCTCTCTGCTGTAAACAACCATGCGTGTGGATCCTCCCCAGAAAATAACGGCATCTTCAGCTTCCGGACTCTGCAATCTCCTCCAAAACGCCCATGCTAGGACCTCCCCTCCTCTTTTTGATGCGGCCGGTAATGCTGACGTCTCTCGTCCAGGGTCTCGTATCGCCTAGGTGGCCCTCCTCCACGACCCCCGTGGTCTCCACGGTAATCTCCCCGACGGCCCTCAAAATTGTCCCAACCTGCGTCATCGCCGAACTCCGCCTTGTAGCCACCCCTGCCGTCAGAATAATAGTCTCTCCAGCGTCTGTCACTGTAGAAAGGATCATCGGCTGCTGGTCGACGCTCCGGAGGGTCAAAAAATCTCCCGAAAACTCCCGGTGGCCCTCCTCGTTCGCTGTCCGCCGCCCGGGGGCTCGAAAACACCGTCTGAAGGCTGTCCGCGCGTCCACCACCCCTGTGGCTGCTGCCAGGGGGGTTCACGCCCCTGGCGGGACCCGCCGTAAGGATCCCCGCCCCCTGGCGGCTGCCGGGGGGCTTCGGCCCCCTGTGTGCTATCGGCAGCCGGCCTTGCCAGAGGGGCGGCAGGCCCTGCCGGGCCTCTGGCAGGGCCGGCGGGCCCTGCCAGAGGTTCGACGGGGTCGCCGGACCCTGCCGAGCCCCGACAGGGCTTGGCCACCCCTATCGGGGTCCGGCGAAGGCGGGGGCCCCGGCCTTGATCCCGCACCGGTCGAGCCCCCAGGTTGCTATGGTGGTTCGACCGGCCCTCTTGATGGCCGTGACGCTCTCAGTTGGGGCGGTTAGGACCGCCGCCCCTCCTTTGGCTCTCCATCGCCTTCCGCCATACTCCCTCGCGGTAGTCCACCCTCCATGGCTCCTCGTCGTCTTCTTTGCCCAACTCCTCCACGTAATAGGGTTGATTTTGGGAGAAAATCTCCTCTTTCTCCTTCTCCTTCTTCAAAGGTGCCACCTTTGGTGTCGGATTAGGGTTCCCTTCGCCTTTGGGGTTCGTTGCCAATTGATTTAGGGCGCCCATCAATTGTGCGAATTGATCGTCGTGCTTTGCTTGATTGGACGCCAATTGGGATATGGAAGTAGTTAATTTCGCCATGGATTCGTCGTTCCCCGCCAACGACTTTTTGATTGCCTCGACCTCGCTCGTGAATTTCGCCTCCAACGCCTCAAATTTGTCTTGCGATCTTGTTGAAGCCGACTTGGATCGTCACGTGCTTTGATACCAAATTGTTAGGAACTAACAAAGACAAGATTTTTTTAGAAAGCAAATAGCAAATAGAAAGATGAGCACAAAAGAGGTGTGCTCTCCTCCCAAGACGCCTAGAGGACGTCCGCACTCGTCTACATAAGGAAATCAGACAATATCAATCATCAAATTAGCATAGCCATAGGTAACGGCTACCCCCTCCTTAAATAATAAGAACTAGGTCACAAGGGGGGTTGCGGCTACAATTAGGTCGGCAAGGGGGGCCGCCTCTGAAGCGTGCGCGCGCGGGGGTTTCCTGCGGGTGTAAACCCACAGGGGCCTAGGCCCATCATTTTCTTTGATCTAATTTTTTATTTTTTTTCTCTGTTTTAAACCATCTTTTTCTTTTTTATCTCAGTTTTTTTAAAAATCCAAATCTAATTGGAAGTAAGGAAAAAGAAAAAGGAAAAGGCTGTTTTTTATAATCAGGAAAAAAGATGAAGAAATAGTTAAGTTTTTTGAATCTAAATCCTAAAGATAAGAAGATGATAGTAAAGAAAAAGAAAAAAAGGATTTTTTTTAAATTATTTTTGATTTAAAAGCTAAACTAAAAGAAAAAAGATTTTTTTGACAAGGGAAAAAAGAAATGAAGAAGACAAATCGGTATTTAACTCCGATACCAAGTTTGACGTATGACGTATGACGGAAGCGAAAAGAGATGTGAGGATTTGGTAGAGAAGAAAGTTGGGAATTTGATAACTTTTCAGGCCTCGTAAGCGAAGATTTTTTTGGACCTCTCACCCAGGCAACTAAGCACACTCTCGCACGTCAATTGCAATTGGATTTTTATCAATTTTATTACAAATCAAATGCTGATATTCTTAACCCATATAAGTCTAAATTCACTCATAAAAAGCTTAATTATATAGTACAAATATAAGAACATATGAGTAAGAATAAAGCTTGATATTATTACCAATATTAAACCTAACATTTACCCTATTAACCAAATAGATGAATTGTGCATTTAAGCAAATGATGGGTTGAGAAAACTTTAGATTGTAATGTGTGAAAAATGAATATCTAACATCATGATCCAACATGATCACGAGCCAACATTTTCCTATTAAATCCATAAAGCCAACCCCAACTTTTAGGAGGAATGTGATGATGAGGATGATGAAGTGAGAACAGATGGGCACTTAAGCAGAGCTCATCGAAGCAGCCAATAGCCTAGAACCACCTAGGCGCCCCAGCCTATGTGCCTAGGAAAGTGCCTTTTACACCAATACACCAACACTTGAACTTTAATTTAATCTGTATGGTGAGGTTAGCCAAGTGAAAACTAGATATCTTTTAGTCAACTGTCACTCTGCCTTTCCCACCACGGGTTTGCTACTCTTAACCACTTGTTGATAGATAAAGATCATGGCACCAATATGGCATTTCATACTGCTCAGGAACTCAATCCAACATTCAACTCACAGTCAGTGTATGCATGAGGCTGAAGTCTGTTAGGATCTAAGATAAAGAGACAATTTTTTATAGATAAAAAGTAGCAAAACAAGATATTTGAGCACAAAAGAGGTGCGCTCTCCTCCCAAGACGCCGAAAAGGACGTCCGCACTCGTTTAATCTAAGATCTAACCTAAAGACGCTCAATAGAAAATACCAAATATCAAGCATAAAAAATACAAATGACGGCTAGCCCCTATAAATAAAAGAAACTAGGGTTCCTAGACTAATAGGGCGCGCGTGCATAACCCAAGGGGGCCGACGGCCAAGGTCCCAGGCCCATGGGTGTGGCGGTGTAGACCTGCAGGGTCTATCAATACTCCCCCCCAAAGAACCACCTTGTCCTCGAGGTGGTGCATGTAAGTGCCGGTGGTGCTACTCCGAATGGAAGTCGCCCTCCCCTCCGATTCCTTCGTCCTCCACGTCCTCATCCTCGTCGGCTTCCGCTATCAACACTTGCAGCTTTCGATCCACACAGCGGTGTCCGGGAGTGAAGCGCTCGTCGCATCGGAAACAGAGCCTCTTTTACCTCTTCTCCCTCATCTCCGCATCGGTCATCCTGCGGAATGGGCCCCCAGCCGATGGTGGGTTGCTCTGCTCTCCCGCCTTCTCAAGCCCTGCCCGATCTGCCTCAGTAGTGACCCCGGCTCCGCCGGCTCCAGTCGCGGTGCCCCGCTGTACCTGCCCACTGTAGCTGCTCCCTCATCTCCTATCCTCAGTCCGGGAGTCCTCTACCATCTGCGCCATCTCGATGACCTCTGAAAGCCCCCGAGGCTTGTAGGGCCTCACTGCAGCTCGAAGACTAGGTCGCAGCCCCTTCAAGAAGGTGTCCTCCAGTGACTCGTCCGACACCCCATGAACTCGTCCAGCCAGTGTCTCAAATCTCTCGATGTACTCCTGCACCGGCACCTCCTACCTGAGGGCATATAGTTGCTCGTGTAGGTTCCCCAGACGGGATCTCGAAACTTCTCCAGAATCAGGTCCTTCAGCTCCTCCCAGCCGCGAATCTGCCGCCTCCTCTCCTTCCACTGGTACCAACTCAGAGCTCTCCCCTCCATGCAAATAGCCGCGGCATCCAACTTCTGCGCCTCTGTCATGCGGTGTGCTGCAAAATACATCTCTGCTGTGAATAGCCAGGCATGCGGATCCTCCCCCGTGAACAACGGCATCTCCAGCTTCTGTACTCTGCACTCTCCCCCAAAGTGCCCCTGCTCAGGCCTCTCCTCATCTTGGTGATGCGGACGGTAGTGCTGTCTCCTCTCGTCCTGGGTCTCGTACCGTCTAGGTGGCACTACCTCGTGACCCTCATAGCCTCCTCGGTACTCTCTACGTCGGCCATCGAAGTCGTCCCACCCTGCATCATCGCCGAACTCCGCCTCGTAGCCACCCCTGTCGTCATAATAATGGTCCACACCGTGTCCGTCTCCGTAAAAGTGGTCCTTCGCTACTGGCCGCCGTCCCGAAGGGTCGTAAAACCCTCCCAAAAGCTGTCCGCGGGGGTCTTCCCCTCTGAAATTCGCCCTCCTGACCTCTGTCCGCTGCCCGGGGGCTCGAAAAACCCCCCGAGCCCTGGCCATGAACATCACCCCCGGCAACTGACAGGGGGATTCCCGCCCTCTACGGAACTCGCTGGACACCTCCCCCAGGCGGCTGCCAGGGGGTTCCCGCCCCCTGTGGGGCTCGCTGAAAGCCTCCCACCCCCCTGGCGGCTGCCAGGGGGTTCCCACCCCTGGGGGGCTCCTGTATGGGCCCTACGGCCATGCCGGAGGGCCTGCAGGCCTCCGGCAGGGCCCGCCGGGGGTCCGACGAGTTTGACGGACCCCGCCGACCTCCGGCGGGGCCTGGCCCCCCTGTCGGAGGTCGCCTGAGGCGGGGAAGGGCCCCAGCCTCCTTCCCGCGGCGGCCGAACCCCCTAGCTGTTTTGGGGGTTCGGCCGTGGCTCTTTGATGGCACCTTGCTCCCAATTACGGCGGCTAGGGCCGCCGCCGTCCCTTTGGCTCTCCACCGCCTTCCGCCGTACCTCCTCGCGGTAGTCGACCCTCCATGGCTCCTCGTCGTCTTTCTCGTCCAATTCCTCCACGTAATAGGGTTGATCATGGGTAAAATCTCCTCTTTTTCCTTCTCCTTCTTCAAAGGTGCCACCTTTGGTGTTGGATTAGGGTTTCCATCCCGTTTATTGTTCGTCGCCAATTGATTTAGGGCTCCCATCAATTGCGCGAATTGTTCGTCGTGCTTCGCTTGATTTGCCGACAATTGGTTGACGGTAGCCAACTTTGCCATGGATTCATCGTTGGCCGCCAACGATTTCTTGATCCCGTCGATCTCGCTTGTAAATTTCGCCTCTAACGCCTCAATTTTGTCTTACGATCTCGTCGACGTCGTCATGGATCTTCACGTGCTCTGATACCATAATGTTAGGATACAAGATAAAGAGACATTTTTATGGATAAAAAGTAGCAAAACAAGATATTTGAGCACAAAAGAGGTGCGCTCTCCTCCCAAGACGCCGAAGAGTACGCCCGCACTCGTTTAATCTAAGATCTAACCTAAAGACGCTCAATAGAAAATACCAAATATCAAGCATAAAAAATACAAATGACGCCTAGCTCCTATAAATAAAAGAAACAAGGGTTCCTAGGCTAATGGGGCGCGCGCGCATAACCCAAGGGGGCCGGCGGCCAAGGGCCCAGGCCCATGGGTGCGGCGGTGTAGACCCGCTGGGTCTATCAAAGTCTCCCCTTGATTCTTTCCTTCTGGGATCAAGATTCTTGAGGTTGAGAAAATGTATGATTTTAGTACGAAGGGCTAATATCCTCAACCTTTCATAAACTCCAACTTATAAAACCAACCTACCAAGACTCATGCCCTGTGGCATCAAAAAAAGTTTTAAAAAAATAAGAAAGTCTTGAATCTCACATCAGACCACAATAAATAACAATATTCAAAACTCGCATTATATCCACTAGACCTGAGAATCCACCTACAATCAGGCTTTAGATGAGGAGAGGCATTATATCCACGAGGCCTGAGAATCCACCTACAATCAGGCCCAAAATAAATAACAATATGTGTATCAACTCTCACGTTAAATATTGCAATTTAAATGGATGGTGGCAAGTAGGGATACAAAGGGTGACCCCATATATCTAGAACAAGGTTCCATGTTTGCCAAGCTGAGTAAAAAACAATCCCTGCCTATTATGCCGACCAACATAATTTTGTGAACAATCTGTATACTACATTCAATCCAAACTTTAAAATAATTTACAAACGCATTCCCAATTAACCAAGTTGTAAAGTGAATCCATGGAACATAGAGATAATTAAATTTGTTTAGACATCAATATGTTAATAAGAAAAAATATGTATAGCTAAGTTTTACTGTTAAAATAACTAAATAAGTAATTCCATTCAAAAAAACTCAAAACAATGAACTTGGACGTACTGTGTACCTTGATGGCCAAGAAAGCTAGCCTGCTTTATATCTGTCCCGATATTGCAGTGGCCAACATATCTTTGCTTCATATCGATGGCAACTTCAAGCTGCACAGTATATAATAAGAGCACGTCACATGACAATGATAATTGTTGCACATAAAAGAGACAATAGGAAATCAAAATAATGAAAGGAAAATACTGAACACAGCTGCATAAAGTGCAGAGAATTTCTTCATCATAATAACACTTGCATGTTTTGAATTGACACTGAAAAATTCAATTTGTAGTCAAATATGATAATTCTTTAATTATTAGAAATCCAGACAAAAGATTCTTGTCGGAAGTAACATTCATATAGGGCATCAGCAGCAACAAAACAGTTTTAACATAAACCACATAAATAGACATTGTAGTTAATAGTAAAGTTATATTATAAAACAGTAGATGATCAGTGTCATCGCTTAGGCTGAATGCAGCACGCATATTTTTTGGAATTTTAAACAAAATTTGCAACCAAACACATTGATGGGATATTCTTCACATAATTGCTACAAAACCATCAAAGGGACAAATCAAGGACAAAAAAAACATCAGAACATAAGTTCCTCATTTTACTCATCCCAAAATCTCCAAAGAATTCAGATTTCAGAGATACAATACATTATATACATAGAAAGCTTATAGTGAAGATAAAAAAAACCTGAGAAGCAGAATTGTCATGCTGAGATGATGATGAAGGGGATCCCTGTGAACCATTTGTGCTGCTATTTTCTCTATTTGAATCATCATTTCGGTGAAAACGCAAATTTAAACTTCCACGTAGAATGGAAGATTCAATATCACGACCTTCCTCATCAGGTATAGAAGTTTCAAAATCCAACTCCATCTCACCTTCATAATCAGAGTCTTCTCTTTCATGAGGACCACCTTGAGATTCCTCAGTATTGAATTCTGAGCGAAACAGAAGATCACTCAATGATCTTATCCTCCCTCGACGTACATCTCCCTTTTTTCTTCCTCCATTATCTTTGCTATTCTTTTCTGCTTCAGCTGTATAATTAGCAGTAATAGGAGTGGCATGAAGAGAAAATCATCTAAACAAACGCATTAAAGAGACCGATTATATTTGTAGGATAAACTTAAGATAATACTCAGTCACGTGGAATAGATTTATACAAAATGAAAATAGAAGCCCAGAACGGGTGCAGAGCATGCATATATTTATATCCAAAAGAATATGAAACAGATGGATTGAGCACTTTCACAGATACATATGCAGCAAATTTATAAACAAGAAGAAAATAAGAGCACATTCCTAATTAATGCATCAGATTATAAATATTACAGCAATGAAACAGATGGATTGAGCACTTTCACAGATACACATGCAGCAAATTTATAAACAAGAAGAAAATAAGAGCACATTCATAATTAATGCATCAGATTATAAATATTACAGCGACGAAAGTACATAACACTGGGAAAGAGGTTTATAAACACCTCAAACAACCTAAGCCCCTTGGTTTCAGCAATTTCATGTGCCCAACAAACGAGCCAATATAATCTACTATCAAGATAGTCAACTGGATATATGTTCGCTTTCTTGCTTTCTTGCTACATTTTTATCAATTCTTCTCTTGATGACTTTGACTTGAAGATGGTTTCATGGGATTTCACAGATATCTGCTTGGTAATCCAAGCACATTAGATTTAGTAACCTCTCAAATGAGACGTTTATAGAAGGAGAATGATGAAAGTTCATAACAACAAGAACCTTATAGTTGTGGCAACTGGCAAGGTGCTTAGGCAACTTATTGGGAAAGAGCTGATACTGCTCTTAATTTTGAAAGGTACGCTATAAAGAAAGTGAAGCAAGAAAATAATGGAAAAGACGTTAAAAAGTAGGATACTTCGCAAAGGGAATTTGTGCAGATTGTTTTGTTATGTTAGAACTCTATGGAACAACAAATTTGCTGATATGAGCACCTTGACACCTAGAGATAAATCAAGGAGTATGAGTAGTTTGCTGAGCAATTCGAGTAATCTGAAATAAATATATGATTTACCTTAAGAGTTTTCTAGGTTAAACAAAAATGGATTTTAGTCAGCAAGTACTTAAGAGAATCATAGGGATTGTATGAAGAGTTAAATTTTGTGAGGCATATTTTGCTAATATTTGAGCAATACAAGAGAAGAGAAAACAGTTGGTGACACTCAAGTTCATAGAAAAGTTGAACCAAGAACCAGAGGCCAAAGCTTACTAGTTAGTAGGTAGCGAAGCTCCTTTGCTCACAGCCTTATTTTCATGTGTCCAGATTAGCTTGAGATGGAGGTCAGTGGACGGTGCAAGTGAAAACGAAAATTCAGCCCTTGTTGCTAAAAATAATGCATGTACTCAGTATGTGTAAGGTACTATAGTGTTCCCATAGTGCTAGCCCAGTTTGGAGCAGAGCCAAGCTTGAAGAGGGGCCTCTTTTAGCCTGAATTAGAGGACGCTTCCATTTGGTAGAGGGTTAAAACTTAAAACCATTGGAGGTCAGGACATTCATTGTGGTAAATTAGGAAGTCGTAAGTTTCAGTTTGAAAGTGTGATAATTATGGTTCAAAGAACACATTTGTGTGGCATGTAAGGATTAGTTAGTCAGATTAGTCTCTCTCTCTCTCTCTCTCTCTCTCTCTCTCTCTCTCTCTCTCTCTCTCTCTGACACAACACACACACACACAAGGCATGTTAGATTTTGGTTAGTAAACCTTCTCAAGTTGCTAACATGGTGATTGGAGAGCATATTAATTTTCTCATAATGAACAAGTGATCTCAGTGAATGAGCACTCTAGTTTTCCAGCACTGTGCTTCCCTATAAGCATCTCTGCGACCTGCCTCTTTTATTAGGATAAAGTATCATATTGCATGCCTATCTAGAAACTCTACTTCAGTCTTGATTAATAAGTCTAGAATCAAGACCGTACCTAACGTGTTTTCGAACATCCAGAAACATCCAGACTCTTCTTTCCGCATCAGTTATGTTGGAAGATGAATCATCCTCCAAAGTTTTATAAGCATTTGTACAGTATAATTCTCCTGCCTTTCCATACCTTTGCTTTATGTTCCGCATCCTCCGTTTAACCTTCTGTTTGGTTGTAAACATATTAAAAATCTACGGTGCTCGGCGAGCTTTTGTCCTGTTTTCCGATCATAAAAAATTTGAAGACATAAGTATGGCAAAGGATATGAATCCAACATACTTTATTATTTTCATCCAACACCATTTATGGCTTAATGGTTACCGTTTCTCCATAGTAGACACATGGTCGTATTTATCGTCTGTCATTAGATAATTTGCAGGAGTCAGTTCCTTCCTTGCATTTGGACCATGTCAGCTTGCTAAGCAACACTGAGTTTCTTTGGTGCCTAAAGTCAATAAAGGTCTCCATTTATGTTGGTCCAGATGTCTAAGGTCCTAGACATTCAACTTTACTGGGTACAAATATTTTATAACCTTTGCATAGAATTTTTGCAGAGTTGCATGGCTCTATTAATAAAAAAATATTTTGAGTTATTCTCTGTTTTTATGTAATTTTTTTATGCTGAGACTACACACTCAGACACACTTTAATTTGTCTATGAAGATTCTTCCAAGGGACAGCGGAAAGGAGTTTCCACATTCATTCAATGATTTTATGAGTACAAATGACGAGGAGTCGAGGACGCTGAAGCGGAATGATTTAATATTCTATGGTTTAGGTGGGAACTGGGGAAGAACTGAATTAGTTTTTTTCAAAACTGAAAGATAAAGATAGAGTTTTAGGTCTTTCATCTCAACCATCAAATCACACCGATTCAACACCTAGAATGCAGATGTTGTCTTCGGACCTCACACCCAAGCTACTCATTCACCCACTCTTACACCTCACATGCAAATAGTTTTGATGGATTGGTTCCTCGCAAACCAAATTTACAAGCGTAAAGTTTCTCTAATCAATCTTTTCATATCTAATTACAATGAAAGGCATAAAGACTTTTATATAAAATAAAACTTGATTTCTTAGAAACCAAATCATATTCTAACTAGAATTACTTTGAAAAAACTACATCTTATAATGAAGGCTACAGCAGACTCCAAAATAAAATAAATCCTAAAAAGCAAGAAACTTCCTAACTTGACTCCAATGATAGAAGAACCAAAATAAGAATTTTAAAATAATAAAACTCTAAAATAATAAAAGCTTAAAAATAAGCAAGACTTCTCCTTGCAAGAATAGAATTCACTCCAAGCTCAAACTCCAAATATTGATGCACTTGCATATGTACATGGATTGTCGCATCAACATATGTGCTATTCACAAATCATCTTATATAGCCTGTAATATAATGGTATTGTTGAAAGGAAAAAATAAATATTTTAGAAATCACTCGAGCTTTTGAAGTTTCAAATGAATGCTCCTAACCAAGATTTGAGGTATCGGCCGAAACCCCGTTTCGTCCCAGTATCGGAGGAGAACGGGACGAAACTTGAGGGAAGGTTCCGGTTTCGACCGGAACGTTGGCGTTCCGGCCGGTTTCACACCGGTTTCGGCCAAAACCGGCCGAAACGCCAACGTTCCGACAGAAACCGGCAAAAAAAGAAGAAAAAACAGAAAAAAGATCAACAAAAAAACTTCAGAAAAATAAAAAAGGAAGAATAACAAGAAAAAGAAGAGGAAGAAGAAGAGGGAGAGAGAAAATACTTGAACTTACCTCAATCTCACCGCCTTTGCCTCCGAATGCCTCGGAACTCGCCTCCTCCTCCTCCGAATGCCTCAGAACTCGCCGCCTCCTCCTCCTCCAAATGATCTCTAAGTTGAAGTGAGAGGATGTGGTTGAAGCTTGAGAGATAAAGATGTAAAAATCTGCTTCTCAAGTTACAAATTTTGCTACACATAGTTTCGGTTTTGACAAGTTTTCCATTCTCTCAACGTTTTAATAGAAAACTTGTAAATAAATGCAATATTTTTAGCAAAATGTGGAGTGTGAGTAGAATCACTAAAGTGGAGTGGAGTCGTCACTAATACCTGCTACGCACACTACACATTTTGCTAGAAAATATTACACTCCACCTTGCTATACACACTACACATTTTGTTAAAATATTGCATTAAACTAAAGCTCCCTAAATGCAAAAAGGTATGGTTAACTGTATTGTCTTGATTACTAGAGATTTACTATGTTTTTAAGATTTCATCCATATGAGTTCTTATTGTATTAGCTACTACAGTTGATTAGAGTCCATCCTGGTGAGCTTCAAGAAGTTGCTTAAATAAAGCAATCCTGGCTTAGTGCTTAGGGGAAGTCTATAGTAGTATCTCATATAAGAAAATTTTGTATGGATTAATGCAATGTCAAAAGGTTTGGTTTGGTCAATTTAATAGCATGGTGATGGAATAGACTGTTATAAGATGAATGATGGATCATTCAATACTTTTTCAGCATACATCGGGGAGTATTTTGGTGGCTTATATAAATGATATAGCTACTACAGATCGCATGGTATTCAGTATTTGGAAAATTTTCAACAGTTTAAGAAGTCCAGACCAAGGATTTGGTACTGCTAAAGTATTGCTAGGGGATTGAAGAAGTACAATTTTGGTATAGTACTTATTTGTCAATGGAAATATACTCTTGATTCGTTAAGTAGATGTTGAGATGTAAGCATATTGATACTCTACTAGAATCTTACACAAAGCTGGCAGCAGATAAGAGAGCTACTTGATCCTTGCGATGGAAATAGGAGGTATTTCGAAAAGCGGAAGTAACTTATATAGAGACTATAAATGTTATATGCCTTCAGTTTAGATAGTCAATTTATTCATACTCCACGCATTAGTGGCCATGATATTCTCATTCATATCTTGAGAAACCTTAAAATGATGCATGTATCAATTGCTTTAAATATATCCAACATTAAGACAGGTCAACGAGTGTACAACCACGGTGGTGAATGTGAACAGAAGATCCACCAGTAATTAGTGTATTCGGTCGATATAACTTGGTGTCCATTAACAATTATCTCTGATTTTAAGTCAATACTCATTGTTACATTTCCGTTGGTACCAGAAAGTAATATTATGGTTACATTTCTAGTTTCATTTGTTCAGTAGCATAAGCCAAAGTGGAAGTGATTATTCTGGTATAAAATCTGGTGGTAACATCTGCGATTTCAATATAAGAGGAAGATTTAATTGTTTTCATATAAATCATAATTAATTGAAGAAAGTTGGATATGGTAGACCAAGTCCAGAAGATGAATATAGGGCAGCAAAACCTCATGTAAAGTTGAGGTTGAAATAATTTGTTGCAAGAATTTAGCTTTCAACATCCAAATCCTAAGAACTTGAAATGTGATTATCACGTCTTCCTCTGTATTGCTAATAATCTAGCCCCTTTTACAAGGGAAGGAAGCACATCGGAGTGATTTTGTTCAAGAAAAATCTTAGAGGATGATCGTTAAATAAGGCTATGCCACCTATCAGCCGGTAGATTTATTAACAAAGTCAATTGAAAGATTCATATTAAAAAACATTTACAACAAGCTTGGAGGACATGATGTATGCGCTCCAACTTGAGGAGAAGTGTTATACATGATATATAATAATACAAGTGGCATTGGCATAAAGTTGTACACTAGATAAATATAATAGGAGAAGGCTAATGTAACTTCATTTTCAGTGCGTGTTATTCACAAATCATCTATTAACAAAGAAGGCGATGATGATCCAGTAAAAGGAGGAGGAGAACATGGTCAATGATTAAAATGGGTGTCACCACGCATGCTTTATAGTGGAATGTGTCATCAAGATCTCGTTGCAAATAAGTATTAACCGCATTTTTTACTCTCCAACCCAAAAGAAAAGGGAGATTGATGATTCGCACAAAAGCTTTTGGTTCATATGGCAACTCTGCAATTTTGGCCCATGAGGGGCGTATTCGTAATTTTCAGATTTAGGATATTTTTAGTAATAAAATTACAAAAGACAACTAAAACTGAAAATTTCGAAAAAGCCCCTAGAAATATGAAAATTACGAAAATGCCTATGAACCAAAAGAAAGTTCTAATTTTTATTTAATAAAAACTGAAAATAAGATAGCGGCCACGTTCGAGAGGCGGACTGCTCTCTTAAGCCGTCAATTCTAGATGACGGCCGCACTATCCTACCAAAAGAGGGAATTCTCAACCTCCAAGTTTCTTCTCTCCACAATCAAGCATGAGAATTCCTAATCCTCCTAGACCCCTATAAATAATAAAGTGAAAATATCCTAAAACTAAAAATTACGAAACCCCTGTAGCCCCCTTTATTTTCAGATTATCTTCAATAAAATTCCATTCTTTTCCCCAATTCTTCTCATCAAACCCCTAAAAATCCCACCTTTCTAATAAAAATCACACGTCTCTGCCAAAACCTTAACTTTCTATATCAAAAACTTAAGAATATCATATTAAGTGGCAGGCTCACCAGAGACCCGTCCAGCCTTGAGATTACCCGGGGCTCCGGGACTTTCTGGAAGCCTGTCGAGACTTCGACAACGAGTTTGGGCTTCTTCCAAGGCCTGATGATGATGTGGAGGATCTCCCGGGCCTTCGTGGGTCTCGGTATGCGGCAAAGAGGCGACGACGTTGAGTACTTTCAGCCTACGAGGAGTTTCAAGCCCATTATAACGAGAATCCAGGTTTTAAGGCGACTATTGATGACTATGCTTAGGATGAGCATAACTGAGGAGGCAATGGCAACAGGTGTGGGGACCCTTTTAAGAGCTATAGGTACGCAGAGAGTTACAACACGACAATTATTACCATCTCCTTACTATCGACATGCATGAGGACGAGTGGACCCAGAGCAGCTTGGGCTTGATGGCAAAGTGAGAAAAGTGAAGATGATGATGTTCGAGGATGATGATCCTTATAGCTAGATCAATCGAGCTGAGAGATTCTTTGTGGTGTCACGTCTGACGAAGAGGCAGAAACTGGAGGCGGCCGACATCTATTTCGAATGGGATGAACTCTCTTGGCTCCAGTAGAGGGAGCAGAGACGACCTATACGCTCATGAAATGAGCTCAAGGATTGCTTGGTAGAGAGATTTCGAGATGTCCAGGAAAAAAATTTCAGGAACAAATGTTGGCACTTAACCAGAATGGATCTGTTAGGAAATATCAGGGGAAATTCAAGACACTGTCGGGGCGAGTGAGGGACATACCAGAGGAGACTTTGAAGGAAAGCTTAATGAAGGGGATGAAACCGACTATTCGTACAGAGCTCCGCATTCATAGGCCTAGAAGACTGATGGAGACCATGGACATGGGTAGTTGCTTGAGGATCGCCTTTCTGAGGAGATGAGTTTTAGAGGGACTTGGAGTGGCTCCACTTTTCGCAACCCACCAGCGACAAAAGGACCTCGACGGCCCACTTGGAGTAACATCGCCTATGGATTTCATGCACCACCTTAATGACAATGTGTGTTTTTCGGGGGTGGGGTAATGATGAGATCGTACAAAAAGGACAAATCTGTAATTTTGGTCTATCCAGAACATTCTCGTAATTTCCGTATTTCTAGTAACTTTTTCGTAATTTTCAGTTTTAGATATCTTTTTGTAATTTGATATTTTTCAGTGTATTATCTATAGGGGTTTAGGGGGATTAGGGATTCACATACTTGATTGTGGAAAGAAGAAACTTGTGAGGTTGAGAATTGCCTCGTTGATTGGAGAGTGAGATCGTCCTCTATAATTGACGACTTGGGAGAGTTTCTCTCGAAAGAACTCACCCCATGAATTGTATACCCCTTTATTTTCAGATTATCATCAATAAAATACACTTTTTTCCCAATTCTTCTCATCAAAACCCCAAAAATCACACCTTTCTTATAAAAATCACACCTTTCTGCCTAAACCCTAACTTTCTACATCAAAAACCTATAAAAATCTCTGATAGAAGCTACGGCCCCCGCATGCTATACCAGGGTCATATCTACCGTGCAACTTGCATTTAATTCCACTCAATTAACATGTCAAAAAGTTCTGATACGCATTTATATGTTGCGCAAGGGCTTTACACTGTCCAAAAGGATGTGGTAGTGCCCAAACCATAAATGAATACTATCATTGAGATGGCCTTTCACAATGCCAATTGATAAAGAATAAAACAAAGTAGCCTTGAATTATACTTGACCATGATGGCAACACAGAAAACCCACGAGCTTGATAATCTAAAGAACAATTAGTGTGAAAAATCTTTGATACTTGACCATGATGGCAACACAGAAAACCCATGAGCTTGATAATCTAAAGAACAATTAGTGTGAAAAATCTTTGATGCACACAATATAAAACAAGGGGATAAAACTCAATAAATAAAAACCAACCTGCAGTAAGTTTATCTCTTATGCTCAATACCCTTTCTGACGCCTGAGGGTTTGATGGAGCTATATTCTCTGCTGCTAATGCATACTCTAAAGCTTCTTTATGTTTTCCTAGCTGCATCAAATTCAAAGCATATCAAGTACATAAAAGGCTTGGACTTGTGTTTTTCTGCAGCAAGAAAGGTAGCCGACTTTATTCGGAAAAAGAGGAGGGGTAGAGAGGTGTGTGGGCTGTGTGTGTGTGTGTTATGGGTAGGACTACATTAAAGGTACAACGTACAGCACCTGTAAAAGAGCTTCTGACATGTAAAAATGCGCCTTAAAAGATAACGGAACAATGCTTCGAGCTCTGTTGCAATCCCTTATAGCCATATGAACATCATTCTTCCACTTCCTCTGAAAACAAGATGCAGAGTTCTGTCTGTCAAATAAATCGAAGTTTACATAATTAAGAGTGATGAGATCATGAACCTTTAGAAGCAAAGCTGCTCGAATGCATAAGCATTCATGCCTCAATGCATTGCCAATTTCAGGACCTTTTCCATCCAATACTTCATTACATGCTTCAATTCCATAAAGAAGGTCTGAGCCTTCATTTAGAACTTTTTCCGCAGCTTGAACCAATTTCTTGTACATGTCAAGCTATAATTAGCTAAGGGATGTTAGTCTGAGTTTAACAATTACCAACACAAGCAAGCTTTAAATAAGCAACTTTCAAGTCAAAAAGAACAAGCTAACTAACCCTTCTCAAATTGGTTTTGCTCTCAGTAAAGTAATTTGGAGATGAAGGTAACAAAGGTGATTCTAATTCTTTGGATATATCAGCTAAGGATGTCTGTGTTGCAACATCATCAGCAGTGTATCTCACACTCTTTTCACCTGATTAGGACACGGATTGGTATAAGGTGGGAAAAATATAAATGATGACGGAAAATAGCATTCCCTAAATATTATAAATGGAAATTATCTTATGTATTGATGAAAAATATGGGGAGAGGAAAACAAATGTAATGAGGAATATTCTTTGTTATATTCTTAGGTTGAACTTATTGAGCTTAAAATTAACTGTCCATGGAAAGTTCAACCATTCCATAGAATCTTTTGGAAGCCTATTGATAAAAGTTAAAAACCTGTCAATAAATCAGCATAATGGTAGAATGGCCAGAATATTCCAGGTTACTCCCTATCATTATAAGAATTTAGAACAGTAAGGTCATAAATTAGAAAACCCAATGTTACCAACAAGGTCAGAGAGAATTTGTTACAAACCATGCTTTTAACATGTTCACATTTACAACTTCAAAGTCTGGAAAGCTCAATTGAATAGAACTGGAAGCATCATAACTGCTTTATTCAATGGTAATCTATCATGTGTACTTTGCTATGATAACCATAAAGCAGAAGTGACCGTACAAACTTGCTTGAACAAGTAACAGATCCGTTTAGAACCACATGTAGATAATTAGACTAAGCAAACTGATGGAAGGATGAAGGACCTCATGGGACCAAAAAGAATGTTGATGCTAAAACAAACAGCATCAGTGATGTCTTGCCGTGGGAAGACTCCCATGGTAACTCAAACTCTATGGAAATTAGGGGCATATATATGAAAAAGTTTTCAAGTTCCAACTATTGTGCTATCAATTTACACTGCATTAAGAAGCCATGAAGATGGATGAATTGTATGGACTTCTGAATTAAAAGAAATATGTAGGTTATTCATCTTTGCATAGTTGGAAAGGTTAATATTTTGAAAATAATTTGAAATTATTTTAGTGATGTTGAATTCTAAAAAAGGCTAGTTCACGAAACTTGTTCATATAAGAAAGAAAAGAAATAGGGCCTCACAATTTTTGGACTATTACCTTCTATAGGTATTCTGTTGTTTTGTATATAACAACTAACAAGGAATGCTTCCCTTGTATGCCCAACAATAAGTAAACCATTTATTCAATTGCCACGAGAGAACTGTGTTCAATTTCAAAGTTAGTGATCCTTGAGAATTCTGAAAATTGCAAATTTTATTGTAACAGGAACGGCATTTCATGGACGTCCATGTTACGTTACGGGGTCCTAAAGACCGTTTTCAACACAGTATATTGATCATAAATGTAGCCCTAAGACACTGAAACTGCAATCTATGTGCTTCCAAAAGCCATTTGTTAAAAACAAACTGTAATTCAATAATTTTAATCCAACTCATCTAGAACCATAAATGTCATCATATAGAGGGTGTCCATCAAATTGACATGACACGAGAGGGTAGGGGTACAGATGTCAAATGATTCAACGTGGTTAAGTATGAATAGAAGTGGATGTCCAAAAATTCTGAAAGAGGAGAAAGCCGAACAGAGATTGATAGAGAGAAAGAACCAAGCTAAACATGATGAGAACTTCAGCAAAAGCAACTTTTAGTCATCATAAGCTAGTGTCAACATATAGTTTCATCACAAAAACTTACAAATGAAGCAGAAATCCTAACAAACAAATAAAAGAACTAGAACTTGAGAATATTTTCCTGCGGATAGTACTCAACCACAGAATCCCTTTGCACTCTCCCAATTTAACTCGAGCAAAGACACAACTAAAATGGTAATAAATTAAATACAAATCTCCCTCAATTGTTATGTCAAATCTAGAGTCGCAGAAAATCCCTACTACCAAAATTAAACAAAGCCTCCCTGACCACCCTACTACATCAATATTCATGCGGAGCATTAGCAATCAATCATTTTGATGTAGCTTACATAAAAGTTTCAGGTATAGTAACATATGGATAGAACCAATATTGGTTACCTGCCCAAAAGTTTAAGCATAGAATAAAACATTAACAGTGACTGAACCTAGTTAAGACAGGCCACTGGTGCAAAGGGCAATTGAACCATTGCCAAAGTTCTTCTAATAATATCTTTATAAGTATGCAGTAGCAGATCTCCCATTTTTAACCTTTCAAAGGCTCAAACTTCCTAATTTTTCAATACAATGAAGATATCTCTTTTTAACTTTTCCAACCCGCTTTGGTCTCTCCAGACAAGCTCAATCACAATCTGAGTGTCTATTTGTATTCAATCATTATGTATTCTTCTGTTTCAGTTACTTCTTTCCACTGTCCCTCTATAACAGTATTTCTACTCTCCTGGGCTTGGTTTGAGTAGTATTTTAATGAACACTGCCGCTTCTTCAATACATTGGATCATAGTTTTACATCACTTTTTTGGCAACTAGTTAACACCCATAAAATTGAATGAATCTTTCCAATATCAACTGTTTGAAATCAAAAGCAAAGCCCTCAACAAGTGAGGATGGTTGCATGCTCAATAAAACAAATAAAATAAATTTATGAACAAATGAGACTTACCAGATATCGTTATAGAAACAAACCCAAATAATTTCAAATCGGCTACAAATTTAAAATCATAGTTTTACTTGCAGCATGCATTATCATTACTACTCACTTAGATTTGCACCAAATGCCATTGACTAGAAAGGATTTGACTTTCTGCAACTCTGACGTATCACATGCATTGCCATTACTATCCACTTATGTATGCCAAGTCCAATACAACCATTTTATACAAACTTGCAGAGTATCTAAACTACTGCAACCCTCAAGACTTTGTTAAATATGGAAAGATGACCGGTAATAACTTGGTTTCTAAGATGGTATACTTGTTTGATACTTTGATATGCCATTAATAAACAAATTTTTGCTTGTTTGCGGTGTAAAATAATTATATATCTGACTTGGTGGACCTTACAGGTGTTCATGCACATCTTACTTGCATAAAGGAAAGATAACTTCAATATGAAAATCGTACCAGAATCAGCATCCATTAAATACACATGCTCTCCACTGTAGCTCAACAGCACTTCATCTCCATTGGGGCTAAATGTAACATGTGTTAGATGCAAGCTCGACCTTCTCTGAAGGCATAAAATAAATAAGTAGTCAAGCACAATGAGCCATAGGATGTAAGTACAGGTTTGGCAAAAAAAATCATGGTAGATATTTTTCCTGAAAAGCATTTCCAGTTTAGACTATTTCTTTTTTATTGAATAACCGTCATGTGATAACCTGATTATTTAAAATATAATAGTGATTAAGTTTAAATAAACATGATATGGACTACTAAATATTTCATCAGTGATAATGAACTCACATCACCATATAATATCTCACCTTTAGAAACTTATGACCCATACAGCGTCCTAGCTGTTTCTAATATAGAATGGCAATGCAGTAAATAGTAAATTAATAAGCTAGGGTAAAAATCTAAAAGTCAAAAGAAGTATTAACATTTATTAAAAGAAAAACGCAATAACATTTAAATGCTTTGATTTAGGTAGAAAAATTTTAATCTAACCATGTAGCAATCTTGCTTTAGGGATGTGATCATTAGCTAACACAATTTTGATGGCAAAACCTTAAACACTGATATAAGACATCACAGTCATGGTGTTTATTTACCAAGAGGAGTTCATCAGAAATAGTTGCAAGTGTGTGTGCCATATTATCTCGGCACACCCAGTAACCGTAAATATTGTCAACGACCTAGATATATTTTCCGGTTCTAAATCATTTTCTGTAACGATCTGTATACTCCGATAAAATTTTCTCCCTCACTACCATCAGCAAACGGTTCATACCACTCCGTAGAGCACCCCCTGCATCTTCAATATATCAAGGTGCGTAGCAACAATATACAACCCATGATTTACATCCATAAAGCTGGATCAGTTTAAATGAGGACAATTTTAACTAAAGCCACTAAAGGCGATCTAAATTAGCACTCTTTTAGGGTCAAAGTAATGCAAGTACGGCCGCATAGCCTCTATACTAGTATAATTTGAAATTTAGATTCTAATATTTCTAAGAAATCTAAGTTTAATAGTAAAATGTATTGATGCAAGAATGTAGGTAAGTATTTCAAAATTGTACATTAAAACGATGCCCGTGCTTGACTCTTACCAAAGCTAAAACAAAGTAAAACAGTAAGAATCCAACTAGAATGCGCACTGTTGGGTTAAGAAATACTGCAGCCATATTCTAAACAAATAAATAAATAGAAAATGGTAATCCAGTGATATAGGTGACAATACAAGCAAGCATAACAGCTCCATATCAGTTTCAATATCATTACATAAAACCAAGATAAAAATAAAAGTTTATACAATTAAATTTGTTGGGGTACAAATATGGTGCACAACTCATCAATCTCCACACTTGTATGATATTGTCCACTTTGGGCATTCACAAGGCCCGCATGGTTTTGTTCTTGGGCTCTCCCCAAAAGGCCTCATACCAATGGAGATTCAATTCCATATTTATACCCCCTCAATCCCCCTTGCCTAGCCGATGTGGGACTATGTTTGATATCTCACAAAATTAACATTCTGAACTCACATATTCTGAAAGGTGCATTGGGCAGAAATAGCTAACACAAGGAGGTGGCTTCATTTTTGTCCGACACGAGCTCGGGGATGGAAGCATTCTTCTATCGTACAACCGAGCAAATGCATCACTGCACAAGGATTACGAATGAAATGGTTTAGACATTAATCAGCCTGGCTACCAATAGGGTGTCAACAAAAAGCTTGAAGGTCACAAGAATCTAAAGAAATTACCTTCCCCCCACAAGAATTTGATGTGGACGAGTAGTACTTATGTCACAAGACTTCAGAGCCAAACACTGTTTAAGAGGAGAAGCAAGAGACCTTTTTGCCCCACTTCGTAAATCAAGCTGCCAGAATAGGACAAACAGGGGAAAGGATGTTGAGCAGAAGGTAAGACACATACAAGTTTGTGTTTTACTGCAAAAAAAGAAAATGACACTAATAGGTAAATCCATAAATTCAGAAAGATGATGCATTGTATTTTATCCTACTAAATATTGCCAGAAGTCGGGGAAAATGTGTACTATTAGATCCACGCCAAGATATCCTTCTTTTAGGTAACTATGATTACGACTTAGTAAAGATAAATTCTAATTGAGTTCAATGTTTTTCCCGTCTGGGGGGTTACATTTAAAACGGTTTTTAACTATGAAAGGCCATTGAGTGATATTGAATGATAAGCTTAAGCTATTTTCCGTTCCAGATCTTGCAATTCACCCTACCTAACTATATATGATTGAGAGACAGATCCCACTGCAACATGAGTCTAGCTAACCCAAGGGGACTAATGAGGATCCAAGCTGAGTTGTATGGCACCCCATCACCATTGGAGCTAAGCAAGCAAACATACATACGGAATATGCAAGTCCAACCATTATTAATGCTCACTCAACATAAACTTTGATTCACGTATGCTGAAACCATCATATCCCTTACGTGAATTATCAATTATCTACAAAAGAAATATGATTATGTGTTATTAAGCTATACATCTGAACTTAGATTTCGGTAATATTATTACATATCCTCTTGTGGCCATTGGTGTGTACTTGCAATGTTTCTTTGATACTCTGGAAAATACTACCCTTCACACCTGATGATGTTATCAAGAGTTTTAAATATGGCTTTGCATCTACAAAAGAGAGAGATATGTATGACTTAAGAAGCTATACAGATGAACTTATTCTCCCGTAATAGTATTACATATCCTCATGTGGACACTGGTGTGCAATTATGATGTTTCTTTGAAACTATGGAAATTAATAGTCTGGACACCTGCAGATGTTATCAAAATTGTTAAATATGACTTCACACTTATAGCATCATAAAACATCATTTGTCAAATTTCATAGCGGCTTTGAAGCCTCTATCAGTATAAGTTCTGAATCCATCTAGTCATCTTACGTTCACCGCTCCTGTGCATTATAAAAATGACATCAATTCCTAGGATAAACACATTGTTGAAACTAAATTTTGTTCTTTCTTGGCCTAATTAGATCTGGTGATATAAAATTTTCTATATTATTTATTTGACTGAGTGATGATAATTCTTCCTTCTAGAAGACTCAATGTTCATTCTTCATCATATTGTAGAATCTACTTAATCAAATTCACCAAGTTGTAACTTGCAGGATACTACATTCGTGTGCACATGTCCACCATCATCCTTATCAGACATAAATATACTAACTAAACTACAAACAAGTGCTGGGTACATCTAACAGGATCAATTATGACAGTTTAGGAATCAGGATTTCACTGCTACATACAAGAACATTGCGGCACTCCTGATTGGAAGATCCTGCTGGCGGGCAAGAAGCACCTTGACGGAAGTCATGTTGTCTTAAAGTTCCATCCTCGCTCGCACTCCATACTACATTAGGATTTCCAATCTCAGTCTGCATATCAAGAATAGTGGAAGTCAAGTTTAATGAACTAATAACGGCGGGAGTAACAAAAGAAACTAGCATAATTTGACTATTGAGCCTATCGTTTCTGATCTTTGTCACAAGTAGATCATCCTGAAACTACCATAAAAGTTGTTTTCAGTTCACAAGTTATTAAAGGCCAGCCTGATCTAAGGAGTGTTAACATCATCATATCATATACAAGTAGCGAGCTTACAGCCAACTTCTTGACCCTTCTTGAGTGACACTGGAACACAGCTGATGGCTCTGAAAAGACTTCATTAGATTTTTCCCCTCGTAAACGGGATATATTGAAAAGCCGCACCTGGAAAAGAAAAAAAAATGTAAAAATGGAGCTAATAATCTTATCTCCAGCAAATAAAATTTCATGCATTCAGAAACTAAAGCAGTCTAGTCTGTACGGAAAATACTACCTCCGCATCTCCAGCTCCTGATACCACAAGTTCATCACCCGTCTCTGGAACAAACTTAGTGCAAAATATATTTGCAGAATGACCAGTATCTATACTGTGGATAAGTTCCCGGTCGGAATACCTCCATATATTGATCTAAAATACAGAATGCAAAGGCATTATGGATCAGATACAAGTTGTATCAGGAACCATTCGAAATATGATACAGTATGAAGAGCCGCAAGACAGTTAGGTGGCAGAGAGTCGTCGAACAATAATCTGAGGCAGACCCACCCAGTAAGCTAAGTATAATAAAAAATTACAAAGTTATTACAAAAATGGCTAAATGCACAATTATGAATTATTAATGTAGCAATCTGTAACAATACACTGGTTAATTTGATCACCATTATCGCCATTGAATCCTTCACAATGAGCGAATAGAACTCTGGTGAGATCACTCAACAGAAGGATTTAGGAAATATGTCAGATGTTAAGCGGGAGCAGAATACACCCAAAAACATAATTTTCATCAAGCACAGAGTCCAAATCTTTACATAGGGATAGCAATCAATACATCTGAGCTGCAGAGCATAACCTAAAATACGTAAATCTAAACCAAGCTTTATCACACAGAGTTAGAAAAATCCACCTCAGAGCTATATGTAATAACTTAAAACCAAGTAGACTGTTCACATTTACCTTAGTATATGCAAATGGACATTCACCCAACAAAATGCAAGCAAGTTCCCCGTACAGACACACAAGAACATTATTGATACAATGAAATTAAACAATATTACTCGCTTAAATTTTTTAGCCGTTAGATTACAATTTTCTATATAATTTTCGGCATATTTTAAGAATGCAATGTTGGAGTGCAACCCATGTCATATAGATGCGTCAAATTTAGAAAGAATATGGTAGTCATAGTAATCGATTTATGGAACACGGCACCTTGCACAAGCCTATAAGGAAATTATGCATACATACATACATACATACATAGTATCAAGCCATTTCTATGCATATACAAATAGTAAATCATATAAGAATTGCTGTTGATCCAAGTTTACATGGGTGACAATGTAATCAGCATAAAACTGCATCAACTATTCCCATAGAGATTGATGACAGAACGCTTTCTTACATCTTTTCTTTTTGTCTATGATATCGAAGATATAATGAACACTCAACAAAGAGTTGTAACATCAAGGCTGGCATTCAAGCAAAACACCAACTCACTGTCTCACATGATATAGTATTTATTAAGGATAAGTTCACAAATACATACTCTTGTGTCATCGGATCCAGATATTAAAAGCGTTCCATTTGAGTTCCATGCAACTGCATTTACACAACCTTGATGACCCTGTCAGTGGAAACAATAAATTTTAAATGAGGTTTGACTTGTAAAAAAAGAATGCAGTAATTGCACAGTAAAAATAGACATATGTATACGTGCATACATAAATATTTATGTATGTATTTATATGCATGTTTGTGCTTAAATAAATAGTCCAACCAAGCTTTTAGCTGAAGCAACACAACCAGTCCTTTCCTTGTGGAAGGTCCCAGGTTTGAACATTTAACATTATATTTCACCGTGTGCGTGCGTGTATGCTTGTGCAGATACATGTATTATATGTATACATATACATGTATGTATATACATGTATGTATATATACATACATGCATGGATCACGCACATTACTCAAATTTAAAATTAAGTAACTTAAATGAAAAAATCATTCCGTTGGATGTGATCTAACATGTTTGAACTACCAACAAACAAGGTTTGAAGTAATTTAGATTTGTTTCATCCATGCAAAATGTGATTGCAAAATCAATGATTCAGTATTATCATAAAATAGACTAAGTTGCCGCCACTCATACATGTGTAAAACATGTCCAACTCATTTGAAATTGTATTTGTACATAGTTTAGACATGTTAGATCATTTCAAACGGAATAGATTTTTCATTTGGATTGCCTACTTTTAAATTTGAATGGTTTGGATCTCCACCTTTAATCTGCTCAAATGTATCCTAGTCAACCTCTACATACATGCATGTATAAGTCCATATATGTATATACATGTATATTTACATACACAGAGAGAGACATGCATAAACAGATAGATAGTTAGATATGAAGATCAGCTACTCAATGAGGAAATTCATTCTTGGTCTTTGTCAAGAAGAACATTCTTCATAGTTTTTGGAATGATCGGAACCATTCACGTCGATCTACACATCTTAAAGCATAAATACAATACAAAATATGGGTCATATATTGTTTTCGTATGCATCGAAATGTTGCAAACTTAACGATTTCACATTAATATACCTTTTCATGCCCCTATATCAACTAACAAAAAGCAGTTCACAAGATCTTTTATGTATTTGGATTTTAGAATATGAACATCAAAATAAATGATGCCAATTATCCCAAAAAAAAGTGAACTCTTTGATCGGTCGTAAGAGGAAATTCCTCCGTTGATAGCTAACCTCACTATTTCTCATGTGTGTATGATGAATAACTACCATCAACAGAGGCATTCTTTTCGTTGCTACAAAGAGTGAGCAATCAAACTTTTATTTTCTTAAGCAACGTAATGAGAATTGTAATTATCAGAATCATAGGGCATTGCTAAAAGTTTCTTTTATTTAAAAAAAATTATTACCTAACAAAAAGAGATATCGATGGCATTAATGTAGTGCTAAACAACTGTCGCATGTCACTAGATAGTAGGAGACACAAGGCTGATAGTTACCATAGGGGAAAATATAACATATATGTATCTGTGGAAATTAAAACACTAACAAAGTTAGCACCCCCGCATCCTAAGATATGTCTGCGTGTGTGAAGAATGGGTATCATATGACATATGATGCTAAACCTCATATATGCATCCATAACTCCAAAACATATGATGTAAATAATTAAATTTACGACAGGTGGATGAACGGATAAATCCCTTAGGGTTCACCCCATATTCGGAGGTTTAGGGTTTCAAAATATGCAGATCAAAATGTACTGATCCTCTGAAACAATAACGAAGGTGGGAGTTTTGGAGGTCACACATGAGGCTTAGCCTCATATGTTATATGATACACATTATTATATGAGGTTGATGGGGGTCAGGTGGTCAGGGAGGGGATTCCTCCTTGGCCACAATCTAGGCTGACTATCACCCATCATGGGTGTGGGCCACACACCCCCACATGGGGTGTAAGCGGCCTACATTGTGACCGAGGAAATCCCCTCCTTGGCCACCTAATACAAATTTATCTCTTTTTATATATATATATATATATATATATATATATATATATATATATATATATATATATATGGGTAAAAGGATCCTAAGATACATCCTTAGATTCAATCTAAGGAGGCGTCCCCATTTACCCACATCTCCCACATTTTTTTGAAAAAATTTTCATGACCCACAATTTTTTTGAATTTTTTTCATGGAATTGTTGTTCACATCATGGATGATCAACATACCAAATTTCAAGGTATCCCGATACTTTTTGAGCCCACATGTACCCCTTACAACTTCATCGGTCTGAAAACATGCTGAAAACCCCATGAAGTTGCAAGGGATAGATGATGGACTAAAAAGTATCAGAATCTCTTGAAATTTGGTATGTTGATCATCCATAAAGTAAACTACAAACCCATGAAAAAAATTCAAAAAAATTGTGGGAAATGGAGGAAAATAGGGGCGCCTCCTTAGATTTAGTCTACGGATGCACCCTAAATCCCTTTTTCCGGGCCCTCATCTACCTCTTGCAACTTCATGAGTTTTTCAGCACGTTTTCAGATCGTTGAAGTTGTAAGATGTATATGTGGGCTCAAAAAATATTGGAATAACTTGAAATTTGGTATGTTGATCATTCATGATGTACAACAATTCCATGAAAAAAATTCAAAAAAATTGTGGGAAATGGAGGCGCATCCTTAGATTTAATCTAAGGATGCACCCTAGATCCCTTTTTCCCTATATATATAAAATAATGTGTATCATATTACAATGGAGGTTTAGCCTCATATATCAAGACACAAAAAAGTGGACGATACAACAAGTACAAGCACATGTGGGGCTTGTACTTCCCCACTTTTGGCCCCCACTTTTGTGTCTTGATATATGAGGCTAAGCCTCTATTGTCATATGATACACATTATTCTCATATATATATAATATGTGTAAGATGGACAAGGAGGAATTCTCACATATTCACTCATCAAAAAGCACAATATCCACTATTCTTTTAGAATAATCGGTGCCGTTATTTTCATATTCTAAACCCACAATACACCGAAGATCTAGTGAACGCAATGTGTTTTACCCATTGATCTAATCGTTGCGAAAAATTCAATTACTGAAAAAACATTAAATTTGCGACGAGTAAATCAACTTGAGTTCACTAGATTTTTTGATGCATTTGGATGTTAGAATATGAAGATCAAAATGAATGATGTTGATCCTCCAAAAATTGTGTGAAAAGAGGACATTTGACAACACTGTAAGAGGGAAATCCTAACAACCATATTATTACACATACACTATCAAGTTCGTAAGAAGGAAATCCTCCTTGGTAGCTAACATCAATGTTACTATACACACGCACACAGTCTCCCACTCTCTACATGAACAAGTACAACAGTGAAAACTTCTGAATAAAATGAGATGCGGATATGACATGGGGGGCAAAGACAACAAAGAAAAGAGAGCAACGCAACCCACCATTATTGTGGTCTTTCACCGCAATCAATAGCGTGTTTGTCATTTAACTAATAAGTGTATTCCTGTCATTTAACTAATAAGTGTATTCCTGTCATTTTCCTTTCATTAAATAAATTGAAACATCCATAATTCGTAATATAGTGAATTACATGAAAAACCCCTAGACCTTCTAACAAGCCAAATCTAGCATAGGTCAAATAAATATATTCCTAAAAATATGGATATAAAAAGTTTTG
The DNA here is from genome assembly GCA_030789695.1 of Scilla litardierei. Taxonomy (NCBI): domain Eukaryota; kingdom Viridiplantae; phylum Streptophyta; class Magnoliopsida; order Asparagales; family Asparagaceae; genus Scilla; species Scilla litardierei. The sequence continues at coordinate 139,359,899 of CM061139.1, forward strand.
TAGATTATCTACCTTTAGAACTGAGGAATCGAAGACTAGAAGTTTGGAGAATCCAAGACTAGAAGTTAGAAAACAAAAGTTCTGATTTATGAAGGTTCTGTTAGAACATAAAAATAAAACCCGTAACCCTCATCACAACTTCAATGTTTCAATGCACTAATAACGGCTGTACTATGTTATCAAAGCAATGTTGTGACCCACATGGAAGTGAAGTCGAATGTGAAGCATGATGAACCAAGAAGTGACCAAGGTCTAGTATCCGACAAACATTGGAGATTCATAGAAAATTAGCCTGGTGACAAGAGATGATGCCAATTGTTTCCAATGGAGGTGATGGGCTTATCACGTATCAGTGGAGACGGAAAAAGGGCTCGGCTAATCCATGATCTAGGGACGTTTTCGCAAGCTTTTGGGCCTTTTGTGAATTTTAGTCTTTTGTGGGTTTTTATGCAAAATTGAATTTTTTGATTAGTATTAATAGGCGATAAGATGTGATGAATTTCTTATGCTTATTTTGAGATAAATTCATAAAGAGAGGTTTAGACTTCTCTATACATTGGGAAAGTGCGGATGTCCTATTTAATTGGCGTCTTGAAAGAGCGGTCCACCTCTATACATGGCCAATATCTATTTTATTTTCAGTTTTATTCCAATAAAAATCAGATTTTCCCTTTGGTTCCTATCAATTTGATATCAATTTGGAGGAAGATGATCGAGGCTCTGTTGTCGTTGATGATGACTAGGGAGACTATGGAGACAAGAATGGAGGCTAACGGAGGGGCTTGGAGAGACACAGAGACAGATGGAGACAAACATACCAACCCTATCGTCCTAGGCACTTCGAGGGGCGAAGATACGACCTAGGGCTTTTTGTGGACTAACGGTGAGATATTTATAGTGGAAGATGGGGTTTTTGGATGAGATGTTGGATTTTTATGGGAAAAAGAGGTGATTTGGGGGAAAAGAAGGATTTTTATTGATAATAAGAACTGAAAATACGAGATAATTGGCCACAATTCGAGAGGCGGCCATTCTCCTAGCTTTTAATTCAAGAGAAAGCATAAAATCTCCTGACAATGTTCCTTGACGCCTAGAACAAGGGGTTTTCACAAAACAATTCACGTGTACCCCTCTCCTGTCTGGCCCTAGTTTAAATAAAGGAACATTTACATAAATAAAAAATTACAAAAATACACTTCCCAAATCTGAAAATTAAATTCCTAAATTGGCATAAAACCCGACCACATCACTACTCCGCCCCCGAAGAACCACCATGACCTCAAGATGGTGTCGTGAAAACTATAGGCTCGCTAGTCCCAGCGGAGGTCCTTGTGCACTACCTGCTCTTCCTGATCCACAGACTGGCCTTCTTATCTTCAATGATCATCTAGAGAGCCGGGACCTTGCAACGATGTCCCGATTCATAATTTTTACCGCAGCGAAAACAGAGTCCATTGGTGCACCTCTCGTAGATTTCTCTCTGTAAGCCGCTTACTCTACCGTCTGGTTGAGGCTCGATGTTCCTCTCGTGGCTGGACTGGAGACTTGATGACGCCTTCTCTTCTCACATCGCTATTTGGCTTCGAGGAATGGATCTGTCCCACGCTCCTCGGGCTCGCTTATCCTCTGCCAGTCTATATTCCACCATCCTCATTAGGCACATCCGATCAAGTAAATCCCTAGGCATCAGTATTCCTAGGTCTGATCTGATGGTGGGCTTCAGCCCCCTCATAAAACACCCCTCAAGTGACTCTCCTGGCACCCCACGGACACGGTTCGCTAACACGAACTTTTTGATGTACTCTCTAACTGTCCCCTTCTGCTTCAAAGCATAAAGCTTCTCATACGCATCGCCCGCTTGCACCCCCCAAAACGGTCCAGCAGGACTGTCGTAACTCCTCCCAAGAGCAGAAAGACCGCTGCTGCTTGTCCACCGGTACCACGACAATGCCTCTTTCTCTCTAGGCAGACCCCAACTGCCCTTAGCCACACCGTCTACTGAACTATCGACACCTCAAAGTATCGCTTAGCCCTGTATCTCCATCCGTCTGGGTCCTCCACTTCAAAAATAAGCATCTTCGGCTTCATGCCCCTGCTCTCTGCGGTAATTTCTCCAGTTGCACCACTCCACTGCTGATGGTCATAGTGTCGTGGCGGAGGGTGAGCATGTATATCATAACCATAGTCTCCAACATGGTCCTAATCCCCTCGGTATCCTCCATCCCACGCAACTTCTTCTCAATCAGCTCCTCCTCATCAACAAAGTCTCCATGGTCATCCTCGTAGTATATGTTATATTCTTGAAACTCTGCATATAGTCCTGGGGGCCTTCCTCCGTAAAAATCAGCTCCAAAATCCTCATGGAGACCCTTAAACCCCTCGTTGTAGCCTGCGCGCTGTCCAAACCCTCTCCTCTGAGCCGTAGGTGCCCCAAATGGAGCCTGACTGGACTACTGCAGACTCCCAGAACCCTGGCAGGCCGCCAGGGTCCTCACACAGCCCCTGGCAAACCACCAGGGGCTCGTCGAGGCCCAGGAGGTTCTCCAGGGCTTCGGCAGGGTTCATGCGGGTCGATGGAAGCCTGTGAGGCTTTGGCCGACCTTGTCGGGTGCCACCGGCATTCGACGCCGTTGATCCGCTGTTGTGGGGGGCCGATCTCCTCGTTCGTTGTCGTCGTCATCTTCTGTGACCTGATCCGTGTCCAATAGAAGTCATTTGCAAAAGGGGTCAACTTTCCATTTCCATTTTGCCAAAGTTGTCACCTTTTGCTCCGAATCTAGGTTTTCGGCTTGAGTTGAGTCCATATTCTTAGAGAACGCATCAAATTTTTGATGTAGGGCTTCCATGAATTGCGCCAACTTCCGATCCGTCTTGGCACCTTAATCTTCAATTTTCTTCGTGAGTTTTTTGATTGTGCCTTCAAACCTCTCCATCATCTCTTCCATCGCATCGATTTTATCCTTGGATCTCATAGTCGTCATGGATCGACGTGCTTCGATACCAATTTGATACGACCTAAGATTTTTTGTGCACTAAAGGTGAGATTTTTATGGAGGAAGATGTGGTTTTTGGATGAGATGTAGGATTTTTATGGGGAAAAGCGGAGATTTGGGGGAGAAGAATGATTTTTATTGATAATAAGAACTAAAAATACAAGATGATTGGCCACAATTCGAGAGGCGGCCACTCTCCTAGTTTTCAATTCGAGAAGAAAGCCTAAGATCTCTGATTAGGGTTCCTTGACACCAATCACGCGTACCCCTCTCATAGCCTGCCCTAGTTTAAATAAAGAAAAAATTGCAGAAATAGAAAATTACAAAAATACCCTTCCCAAAATACCCTTCCCAAATCTAAAAATTAAATTCCTAAATTGGTCTAAAAGCTGATCGCATCAAGCGAGCTGGGTAGAGGAATTTTGGTGTGGATAGCCGTGTAAGGAAGTTGAAGATACCGATCTTTGAGGGGGATGATCCCTACGGCTGGATTTACATGACAGATAGATTCTTTTCAGTGACCCGCATGACAAGGGGTAGAAATTGGAGGTGGCGGCTGTGTGTTTTGAAGGAAAGTCGCTCTCTTGTTTCCAATGGAGAGAGTAGCGACGACGTTTCTGCTCTTGGAAAGAGATCAAGAATTGCCTAGTGAAAAGGTTTCGCGAAACTCGGGAAGGAAATTTACAGGAGTAGTTATTTACACTTAGGCAGAACCGTACGGTAAAGGAGTATAGAGAGATATTGGAGGTACTATCAGGGCGAGTTCGGGGATCCCAAATGAAACACTAGAGGGCAGTTTCATGACGGGGCTAAAGCCCACTATTCGTGCAGAGCTACGCTTGCAGAGACCCAGGGTCTGTTGGACGCCAAGAAGTTTGCCCAGATGGTTGAGGACCGTCTTGTTGAGGAGTGAATGTCTAGGGGCGTTTGGAGTGGACCTATTTTCCGTAGTCAGCCATCGACATGGGGGCAAAAGGCGATGATAGGGAAAGACCATGCTAGTAAGGAGAAGAGTGAGGCGCCACAGCCAGGAGGATAGTTCAAAAGGATAACTGGGACTGAGATACGGTAGAAGAAACAGAAGGTGTTATGCTTCAAATGTGATGAGAGATTCACCACAGGACATCGATGTGTAGTACGCAAACTCCAGGTGCTGCTACTTGATGATGAGGATGTGGTGGAGGATGAGTTAGTAGATTTTGAAGACATGGAGTATCACCACTTAGATGTCGCAGATGTTTCCTTAAACTCTGTGGTAGGGTTCACCATGAACCATACCATGAAGTTGACAGTACAGACATATGATCAGACGGTGACGGTGCTTATCGACAGTGGGACCATGCACAATTTTATCTCCAAGAGTAGTTTAGCAGCAGGTCCTGCAGTTGGTGGATACCGACAACTTTGGCATTATGATGGAAACATGACAGATGGAGCGCATTCGAGAAGTGTACCGAGTTCTCATTCTGACATTGTAGGGCATTCAGGTGGTAAAGGACTTCCTGCCATTGGACTTAAGGAGTACAGATGTGATTCTGGACCTGCGGTGGATACAGACAATTGGGAGACATGAAGGTAAATTGAAATATAAATGCTCAAGATGGAGTTCCAGAAGAGTGGTAGGATTGTGATACTATGGGGGACCCCAGTCTAAGTGGGACCTTGGTCTCTTTGAAGACCATAGCCAGGGAAATCCAGTCATAGGGGGTGGCTTCTCGGTGGAGATGCAGGGGGGATAGTGAGCAAGGATGGGTTGGAGGCTGTGTAATACCATGTTTTCATGTATATACGGGTATTGTACTACATATTTTTGATCGTATTTAATACATGTATATTTTTATGTATTTGTGGATTTTTCCATAATTTTTAAAAGATTTAATAATACTAGCATATTATGTATTATATTGTATACTACTTGGTTACTATATGGTTTAAATACTTGTATTATTATTTTTCTAAAAAGGAAACTTCCAATTTTTCTTAGCATGCCACCTTACCTTCCATGTGTCATTCTCTTACATTATCCCCACCTACCATCATCCATATGGTATGGTTAGCATGTTTAGTTATGTATATTTAGACACCTAGGACACACTTTTCATCTTGGTGTTAATTAAGGATTAAAGGATGAGAAATACAAAGGGAAAAAGAAAGGAAAATGGAAGAAAAGAAAAAGAAAACAAAGGAGCGTAACTCTCTTCCTCTCTTTCTCCCCTCTCTTCTCTTCCACCATGCCCCCCCCCCCTTCCCCTCTTCCCTTTTCCTTGGCTGACACCACCAACACCACACCATCCTCCCTCCCTTCCTCCCTTGGCCGAACCATCATGACATCCGCCTCTCTTGCATTGGTGGGGCATGCACATTGGAAGGAGAAGAAAGAAGATTAGAATAGAAGAGGCTTCAAGCGGTTAGAACCAGATACTCACATAGCAGCTTTCTCATCTCCGAGGATTTCACATGGCTTTCACATTGCTAGTCTTCATCCTTAATATAATTTTTATGAGAGATACTCACATAGCAGCTTTCTCATCTCCGAGGATTTCACATGGCTTTCACATTGCTAGTCTTCATCCTTAATATAATTTTTATGAGTGTGAGTTGTACTTGTTTACAGGTGTAGACTTCTACTTGTGATAGATTTCTCATGTAACTTTGTATAACTTCAAATGTACTTTTGTATCAGATAATGTATATACATATGTAAACATTTTTCTTTGGTGACGTTGTGATCTTTCTTTTGGAGCATGTGCATCATTTCCTTTGTTCGTCGTCGGTATTATCCTAGTATACATAGCGGTCTACAGAATTTTTACCATCATATTCCATTTACGCTAAGTAGTATTTGGAGTCGATGGGTCAAATCCTTGTGACTAAATATTGTCGTAGGCATGTCACCGTCTGTTCTCAAAATATGTCTTGGAAAGCTTCGTATTTCCAGGTATTTTGGAGAACGGATCATGACATGGTTTTTATGACGGCCCATGCAGGTCATCTCACAGTGCGATATGCGTAAGAATAGTACGGATGATGTTACAATACTATTTTATTTTACTTTCAAAATATATTTATATATATACAATTTATTCGTATAGTGGAGTCTGTGTCTCCCGAACCGATATTTTGATTCTATATATAGAACTATCTTTTTTCATAGTTTGTTTTGAAATTCTGAGGACAGAATTTGTTTTAAGGTGTGTATGATGTAATACCATGTTTTCATATATACGGGTATTGTACTACGTATTTTTGATCGTATTTAATACATATATATTTTTATGTGTTTGTGGATTTTCCATGATTTTTAAAAGATTTTAATAATACTAAAATTATTTTTAGATTTTAACTACATTTTAATTTAGTATATTATGTATTATGTTGTATACTACTTGGATACTAATCATACTATATGGTTTTAATACTTGTATTATTATTTTTCTAAAAAGTAAAATTCCAATTTTTCTTAGCATGCCACCTCACCTTGCTTTCTACCCTCTCTTCTATTCCACCATGGCCAGCCCCCTCTCCTCCTCCCTCCTTGGCCGATACCACCACCACCACACCCTCCTCCCACTCTTCCTCCCTTGGCCGGACCATAATGACATCATCCTCTCTTGCATTGGTGGAGCATGTACATCGGAAGGAGAATGAATAAGATTAAGAATAGAATAGGCTTCAAGAGGTTAGAACCAGAGACTCCCAGTGCAGCTTTCTCATCTCCGAGGATTCCACATGGTCGGTCTTCATCCTTAATATTTTTTTATGGGTGTGGGTTGTACTTGTTTACGGGTGTAGACTTTTACTTGTGAAATCTTTTGTATTTTGCTTTTGGTTTTCGCATGTATCTTTGTATACCTTCAAATTTACTTTTTTGTATATACATATGTAAACATTTTCCTTTGATGACTCTTGATCTTTCTTTTGGAGCATGTGCATTATTTTCTTTGTTCGTCATCCGTATTATCCTAGATACGTAGTGGCCTGCAGAAATTTGCCATCATGTTCCATTTACGCTGGGTAGTATTTACAGTCAAGAGATCAAATCATTTGGTCTAAATACTGTCGCGGGCCTGTCATCTTTCGTTCTATACATATGCCTTGGAAAGCTTCGTATTTCCGGGTATTTTGGAGAATGGGACATGACAAGCTGATAGCAGGCAGACCATTTCACATGAGGTGTGGCAAATTGATGAGCCGGTTTGAGGGGGCTTTCCAGGATCCACATGGTCATCCGCCGCCATGGAACCATGAGCATGCGACAGTATTAAGGGAGGGTGTGTCCCCTATTATGCTAATACCTTACCATTACCCTCAAGTCCAAAGGGATGAGATCAAGCGTATGGTAGCAGAGATGGTGCAGGCAGACATTATTTAGCCGAGCATGAGTCCTTTCTCTAGTCCAGTGCTGCTGGCGAAGGATGGAAGCTGGCAGTTCTGTGTGGACTACAGGGCTCTGAATAATAAGACGGTCCAGACAAGTTTCGCATCCCAGTTATTGATGAACTCCTAGACAAGTTGCACGGGTCGGTGATTTTCAAGAAGATTGATTTGAATTCCGGCTACCACCAGATCAGGATGCACGCGTGCCAAAGACAGCCTTCAAGACTCATAAGGGCAACTATGAGTTCCCAGTCATGCCTTTTGGCTTGACCAATACCCTTGCTACATTTTAGGCCTTTATTAACACGGTATTTCGTCCTTACTTGAGACGGTTTATTCTTATTTTCTTCAATGATATCTTGGTGTACGATCGGTCCCTAGAGGAGCATTTAGCCCACTTGCAGATAGTCTTTCATAAGCTTCAGCGCCAGCAGTTATATGCAAACAAGAAGAAGTGTCTTTTTGCTCAGCCGAAGGTGGAATATTTGGGGCACGTGGTCTCAGCAGAAGAGGTGGTCGACGACAAGTCAAAGATAGCAGGTATGGTAGACAGGGCATGCCCTACTACACTACGAGGACTAAGAGCATTTCTAGGTTTAACGGGATACTACAGAAAATTCGTGAATGGGTACAGTACTATCACCTGGCCACTTACAGAGCTGCTGAAAGACAATTTCATTCGAGCAATGAGGTGGCACATGTATTTGAGGCCTTGAAAAAGGCCATAACTACAGTACCAGTGATGGCACTACCAGACTTTAGTAGACCTTTTGTTGTGGAGTCACATGCTTCAGGACACGGTTTGGGGGAAGTGTTAATGCAGAACCAGGGACTTATATCATACTTTAGTCGGATCCTGACAGTAAGATCCATGTTGAAGTCCGTATATGAGAGAGTTGATAGCCAGTGTATTAGCAGTTAAGAAGTTAAGGCCTTACTTGCTAGATCGGAGCTTTGTGGTGTGCACTAATCAGATGAGCCTGATGTACCTGTTGGAACAGCGCATGGTGGCTGAGGAGTATCGGATGTGGCTTAGGAAGCTGATGTGGTACAAATTCGAGATATCGTATCTTCTTGAGTTGGAATACAAGGCTGCAAATGCACTATCAAGGCGAGATGAGTACATACAATTGGCAGCCTTATATGTTCCAGTGTTCCAGGATTGGGAGCCACAACTACGAGAGAGTAGGGAGGAACAGGAACTAGCAGATATTCGAGTAACACTTATTGCATGGATCAGAAGATCACCCGACTTATTCTTTGCAGGGATGGAAGCTATTGTACCAAGGACGTTTGGTGATACCACTGACCTCTACCCAATCCCTATCATTTTATAAGAGATCTATAGTAGTGCAATAGGGGCCACTCTGGGGTCGTCAAGACTTATAGACGTCTAGCGAGAGAAGTTCTGGAAGGGAATGAAGAAGAATGTCACAGCGATGGTGGCAAAGTGTAATGTTTGCCAGCATCACATGTACATGGTAATGGCTCCTAAAGGGTTACTGCAGCCCATGTTTTTCCAAACGCGGGTTTGGAAGCTGTGGTTGACCGTCTCAGTAAGTATGCACACTATATACCACTTCGGCATCCCTGCAGTGTGTTTCGGTGGCTGAGGTTTTTCTGCATGAAATTATTCGTTTGTATGGACTGCATGGGCTGTTGAAGTCTATTCTTTCATATAGAGACAAGGTTTCTTGAGCAGCTTCTAACAGGAGTTTTTGTGTGCAGGGACGATTTTGAATAGGAGCACTGCATATCATCCCTAAAATGACGGGCAGACTAAAGTCGTCAATATGAGTATTGAGACCTACATGCGTTGTTTTATATCGGAGACTCTGAGGTTGTAGGCACGATGGTTAGCTGCGGAGTATTGGTATGATAGTTTCTTTCACATGACTGCTCAGACTACACCATTCAAGAGTTTGCATGGAAGAGATCCTCCTTATTTGATGCGCTATGGGCATGGCTCGACATCAGTTTCTGAGGTGGAGCAGTATTTGGCAGAGAGACATGGTGTTGGAGGAGATGAAACATCATTTGGCCAAGGCTCAATAAATAATGAAGGCACGTGCTGGTTCTCATTGCAGGGACGTACAGTTTACAGTAGGAGATATGGTGTACTTGAAGTTGTGTCCCTATCGACAGATGTCCTTGGCCCATAGAAGAAATGAGAAGTTGTCTCGACATTATTTTGGTCCATATGAGATAGATGCCACGGTTGGGCCGGTGGCTTACAGGCTGAGTTTACCCTCAGGATAGGTTATACATCCCGTTTTTCATGTATCGCGGCTCCATTAAGCCATTGGAGATCATAATCCTTCGACATCGCTTCCCAAGACATTGACTGAAGATATGGAGATGATTCTGCAATCTGAGGAGTTGAAGAGAGCCCGCATAGGAAGTGCATGAGAGCAAGAGGTGCCGGTGTGATGGAAGTGCATACCTGATCATGAGAGCACTTGGGAGCTGATGGACGTTATGACCCAGCAGTTTCCAGATTTCCACCTTAAGGACAAGGTGGCTCTTTTAGGAGAGTAATGATGGGTTTATCACGTATCAACGGAGGCGGAAAAGGGCTTCGGCGGCTAATCCAGTGCGTTTTCGCAAACGTTTGGGCCTTTTTGTGAATTTTAGTCTTTTTTGGGTTTTATGCAAAATTGTATTTTCTGATTAGTATTTATAGGTGCTAGGCATGGAGGGATTTCTTATGCTTATTTTGAGAGATTCATATAGAGAGGCTGAGAATTCCATCTACATCGGGAAAGTGCGGACGTCCTCTTTAATTGGACGTCCTCTTTAATTGGCGTCTTGGGAGAGCGTGGCCAATATCTATTTTATTTCTAGATTTATTCCAATAAAAATCAGATCCTCCCTTTGGTTCCTATCAGGATGATCAAGGTATATTCACAAATGAAAGGGCATGTTGTTGAGATCTTCATAAGCAACTCTAATCCCACATTGGAAACAAAAGTGCTGAACTTAAAGAAAGTTGGGCACAAAACCTCATAGCTTAATCTTTTGGGTTGGACTGGTTTCAAATCTCCATTTAAAGTCTTGATTAGCAACCGTTAGGCGTAAGTGAATCCTAACAACGCAGGGATGCGCCAGGTGCAGTGCATATGCAACACTTAGGGGCACATTACCTTGGGTACTGTGGGTGAGTCCTCCCAAAAAAGGTTAATACTATAATATGTGGGTCAGTGACTCACAACAGATATTAAATTGCCAAGAACCTATTATAAAAGAATATTTATATAATTAGATTTTAAAATTTTACTATTTCACAAAATATAAGATACGACTCCTAAACTGATAGATCATGGTGTCCTGCTTATAATAAATACTCATCATGTTTGTTAGTGGATGGATCACATGGTCCCGGTGGTGGATTGCAACGACAACCCAAAAAAAAAATGCAAGACACAATAAACAGAATGTTTTGCACCAAGATATACACTGAAGAATATATTGATCCCTTCCATGGGAGACTCTTGCGTCATGTGACTCATGTCCTGCTTTGAGAGCAAACAAGAATGACTGAGGTCTATCTAAATGGCAAAGTAATAATCAATATAAAGATTAAATTGATGTTGAATTATAGATGAGAAACTAAAAGTTTTATCACGCTATATAGAACCTGATATCTGACCGAAGACTTGTGAATCTTCTTTCAAATATTGGCAAAAGAATATACAATGCAAGTTGGTCTAGCTCAGGTAGGGTGACAAGGCTCCTAGACCGAAAGCAAATTGGATTGAGATCCCCCTTTATGAACTAGTAATGATATCATATGATGCATCCAGGTGTTTTTGTGTATTTACAGCAAGAAGGGGTGCTTAATTGGTTTCCTTGAGCAAGGATTCCACATGAATGGAAGGCAGTGGAGAGAGGACACAGAAGGCAGGTGTCCGATGCGGTCGTACACCGTAGGAGGTGCAGCAATGGTGCGGTCAGGGATGCGGACATGGGCTCAACTTAGTATTGTGCCATTTTTACTTTATGCACCGCTCTTTTCATGTTTAAATCGTGTGTGTTTAGCAATGGGTGAGGGGAGTATTTAAGGGGAGTAACCCTAATGTTGTAGGTTATCGAATATTTGAGACAAATCGTCATTTTGACGGCTAGGGTTGGGAGATTAGGCTTGATCCATCAATTCAAGCTAGGGAGAAGATCTACTTCAGATTAGATCATTTTGTCTCTTATTTTCATCAAATCGACTTACTACTTTAAATTTCTTTTCTTTCTTCCATAAAATCTGAGCTTTTGATACGATTAACCCTAATCGTATCAATTTGGTATCAGAGCACTCGATTATATGGCAAGCACACGAGCGACTGCGACGAAAACTCTGGAGGAGCAACTGGATGCGAAGATATCGGGGTTGCGGAAGGAGATGACGGATATGAGGGAAGAAATCAAGGCGGGTTTGAGCGCAACCATGGATGAGAAGTTGAATCGAATCTCGGAGCGACATTCGCGCGAGATGAAGGATGGGTTTGCCGAGGTAGCGAGGATGCTTCAACAACCACAATTTTTGCAGCGAGATCCAGATCCGCAATCGTCGGGTACCTTAGATCTGATCTCACATACAAACCCTGGAACGGCGACGACGGAAGGCAAAACCAAGTCCAAAAGAGTGAAGGAGGAGTATTTCCCTTGCGGGAGGGCGATCCACCCTCCAGAGGGTCACCGGAGGTCGGCCGCCCCCAACTGGGGGCGGCGAAGGCGGGCGGCCCCGAAACGGGGCCGCCCGGGGTCAACAGCCCCCTGTGGGGGCGGCGAACATCAGCGGGCCCATCTGGGGCCCGCTGGGGTCTTTCCGCCCCCCATGGGGGGCGGCAATGGATGGCGCCCCCAGGCGGGGGCGTGGGGGGCTTTCCGCCCCCGGCTGGGGGCGGACCCTCCTAGGGCCCGCAGATGGCGACACGCCCCCGGTTGGGGGCGAGGGAGGGTGGACGGCCCACGTGGGGCCCGCGGGGGGTTTTCCCCCTCCTTTTGGGGGCGTCGAAGCAGGATGGCTACGTGGAGGACCCCGGAGGGAGCATGTGGATGAGTGGGACGATGTAGGAGCACTCGACAATGGGAGGGCCAGGGAAGGTGTGTGACAGTGGAGGGCCGAGGATCATACTTACCAGAGGCGGCAAGCATACAGGGGAGGACCACTACGAGGAGACACAGCCCCAGATATGAGAAAGCTGAAGGCACCACTGTTTGGTGGAAAGGACCCCGATGAATGGATCTACCAGATAGAAAGGTACTTTGAGGTCATGAGCTTCGCTGAAGCAGAGAGACCGAGGGTGGTGGCACTGAATTTTGAAGTGGAAGCCCTTGCGTGGTACCGGTGGACCCAGAAGCAGAGGTCGATACGGACTTGGAGGGAGCTGACAGAGTGCCTGATGGAGAGGTTCCAGAAGACCCACGGGGGCGGGCTGTTTGAGCAGTTGTACGCCTTGAGGCAGGAGGGGACCGTACGTGACTACATCTCAAGGTTCGAGACCCTTTCAAGCCGAGTGGAGAGGGTGTCAGCGGAATCGATGGAGGGAAACTTATTGAAAAGGTTGAAGCCAGCCGTGAGAGCGGAGGTAAGAATACATGACCCTCAGGGGTTGGCAGCCATGATGCGATTAGCCAGGAGGGTGGAGGACAGGCAGACTCAGGAGAGAAGGTCTAGAGAAACGTGGGGCGGAGTTGCGGCACGCAACCCAGTTCCGCCAGCAGTACCTAGGGTCACGGCCGGGACCCCGGCCGCGGAAACCAGATCTGGAGGGCAGACTCGCCGGATGACAGAGGCGGAGATGAGGGAGCGCAGGGCCAAGGGGCTGTGCTTCAAGTGCGACGAGAGATTCACGCCAGGACACAGGTGTGCGGGGCGAGCCATTCAGTTGGAGGTGACGGCTGAGGAGGAGGAAGAGGGAGACATCCCGTTTTTACTCGACACTGGAGAAGAGGAGGCAGAGCAGCATGCACATTTGGATGCAGTGGAGGTGTTGCTCAGCTCCGTGGTGGGATTTACAACATATCACACCATGAAGCTAGCGGGCAGGTTGGATGACAGGGAGGTGACGATACTGGTGGACAGTGGGGCCACCCACAATTTCATCTCGAAGAAGGTGGAGCAGCAGGGGCTTGATGTGAGTGAGACGGCCACTTTTTGGGGTGATCTTGGGCACTGGCCAGAGGGAGGAGAGCAGGGAAATTTACAGAGCAGTGATACTGGCAGTATAGGGGACCCAGATCGTGGCGGATTTTTACCCCCTGGAGTTGGAGAAGGTGGACTTGGTGTTGGGGATGCAGTGGTTACAGACCTTGGGCGACACCAAGTTCAATTGGAAGTTGCTGCGCATGGAGTATTAGGAGGGCGGCATAACCGTGGTGCTGTTCGGGGACCCCAACCTGTGCTGTCACGCAGCGTCCCTTAAGTCCATGGCCCGGACAATACTAGTCAGGGGAGAGGCCTTTTTTGTGTCGTACCAGGAGCCAGGGGCAGTAGCGGAGGAGCAGGCGATGCCTCCAGTGGTGGGGGAGTTATTGGGGAATTATGAGCATATGTTTCAGATGCCACAAGGATTTCCGCCACAGAGAGACCACGAGCATGCCACTGTGCTACGTGAGGGAGCTAGCCCCATCAATGTTCGGCCCTACGGGTATCCTCATATTCAGAAGGACGAGATTGAGCGGTTGATTCGGGAGATGATACAAGCAGTGGTGATACGACCGAGTGTCAGTCCATTTTCTAGCCCGGTGCTCTTGGTGAAGAAGGACGGTAGTTGGAGGTTCTGTGTGGATTACCGTGCCCTCAACAAGGAGACAGTGGCGGACCGCTTCCCGATTCCGGTGATAGATGAGTTATTGGACGAGCTGCATGGGACGACAATCTTTTCGAAGATTGATTTGAAGTCAGGATATCATCATATCAGGATGAAGGCTGAGGATGTGCACAAGACGGCTTTTCGGACTCATGAGGGGCACTATGAGTTCATCGTCATGCCATTTGGGCTGACGAATGCGCCCGCTACTTTTCAGGCGTTGATGAACAAGATATTCCAGCCTTATCTACGGCAATTTGTCTTAGTGTTCTTCGACAACAGCCGCATGGTGGAGGAGCACGTATGTGACTTGGAGACGGTGCTACAGGAGCTGCAGGCCCACTAGCTATACGCCAACAAGAAGAAGTGCACTTTTGCTCAGGAGAGAGTGGAGTACTTGGGACACGTGGTGTCAGCGGAGGGGGTAACCGCGGATAGAGCCAAGATTGAGGCTATGTTAGATTGGCCGCAGCCGACGACACTAAGGGCGCTGCGAGGGTTTTTGGGGTTGACTGGCTACTACCGCAAGTTTGTGCAGGGCTACAGTACTATTGCCTGGCCTCTGACGAAGCAATTGAAGGACGGGTTCCAGCGGGGCGAGGAGGCTACAGCTGCGTTTGAGGCATTGAAGAGGGCGATGACGACAGTTCCGGTGTTAGCACTTCCGGACTTTAGCAGGCCTTTTGTCGTGGAGACCGATGCCTCGGGGCATGGGCTAGGAGCAGTGCTGATGCATGATCAGCGTCCTGTGGCCTACTTTAGTCAGGTTCTGTCTGCACGGGCAAGGCAGAAATCTGTATATGAGAGTGAGCTGATGGCGATTGCTTTATCGATTCAGAAATGACGTCCCTACCTGTTGGGGTGGTAGTTTGTGGTGCGCACTGATCAGAGATTGCTGAAGTATTTACTGGAGCAGAGGCTAGTGGCGGCGGACTATCAGAAGTGGCTTTCAAAACTTGTTGACTACAAGTTTGAGATATACTACCAACCGGGGTTAGAGAACAAGGCTGCGGATGCACTGTCACGAAGGGATGAGGCCACCACCTTGGCAGTGTTGTCGATACCACTGCTGACATAGTGGGACCCGCTATGGAGGGAGGTGGACGCTGATAAGGAGCTGGCTAGGATCCGTGAGGATTTGATTCAGGGGGTGGCTGAGCACCCTGGCTATACACTGGAGGGACGGCGGCTATTATATCAGGGGAGGTTGGTCATACCACGGGCTTCAGTTCATATACCATTGATCTTTCAGGAGTTCCACGGGAGCGCAATAGGGGAGCATTCTGGCATGCAGCAGACTTATATGAGGATGGCTATGGAGCTGTACGGGCGTGGGATGAAAAAGGACATAGCGGAGATGGTAGCCAGTTGTGACGTCTGCCAGCGTCACAAGTAACTTGCCATGGCACCGGCAAGACTGTTGCAGCCCTTGACTCTTCCTGAGCAGGTGTGGGAGGAGGTCAGCATGGATTTTATTGACGGGCTGCCCAAGTCGGAGGGGTACACGGTGATCTTGGTGGTGGTTGACCGTCTGAGCAAGTACGCGCATTTTATCGGGCTGCACACCCCTACACTGCAGTGACGGTAGCCACGGCCTTTATTCGGGAGATAGTACGTCTGCACGGGTTTTCCATCTCCATTGTGTCGGATATGGACACCGTCTTCTTGAACCAGTTCTGGAAGGAGTTATTCAGGGTACATGAGACATCGCTGCGGAGGAACACCGCTTACCATCCTCAGACGGATGGACAGACGGAGGTCGTCAACAGAAGCGTTGAGACGTACCTTCGCTGCTTTGTGTCAGATTGTCCGAGGAATTGGTATCGGTGGTTGGCATGGGCCGAGTACTTGTACAATACTTCTTTCCACTCGACGGCCCAGACGACGCCTTTTCGGGTTCTGTACGGCAAGGACCCACCTGCATTGATCCACTACCGCAGGGGTTTGACACCAGTATCACAGTTGGACCAGTACCTCGAGGAGCGGGAGGGAATTTTGGAGGAATTGAAGAAGCACCTCACGAGGGCCCAGCAGCTCATGAAAGCCAAGGCTGATGGAAACCGCAGGGAGGTTAACTACACGGTGGGAGACAGGGTATATTTGAAGCTGAGTTCGTACCGTCAGAAATCACTTGCCCGACGCCGGAACGAAAAGTTGGCAGCTCTCTTTTACGAGCCCTTTCAGATAGAGGCAAAGATTGGACCCGTGGCTTATCGGCTCGCATTGCCCCCAGGATATGCATTACACCCGGTCTTTCATGTCTCTCAGTTACGACGGGCGATTGGGACGCACACGGCGGTGGCCACTCTGCCACCTACTCTGACAGCTGATTCGGAGGTACTTATGGAGCCCCAGGACATTTTGCAGGCACGACGCTTCGAGGATGGGGGTCTAGAGGTGTTGGTGCGATGGGTGGGACTGCCCGACCACGAGGCTACATGGAAGTTGGAGGACACCATCAGAGTGCAGTTTTCAGACTTCAACCTTGAGGACAAGGTTCGATTTTTGGGGGGAGTAATGATGCGATCGTATACCGTAGGAGGCGCGGTAATGGTGCGGTCAGGGATGCGGACATGGGCTCAACTTAGTATCGTGTCATTTTTACTTAATGCATCACTCTTTTCATGTTTAAGTCGTGTGTGTGTTTAGCAATGGGTGAGGGGAGTATTTAAGGGGAGTAACCCTAATGTTGTAGGTTATCGAATATTTGATACAAATCGTCATTTTGATGGCTAGGGTTGGGGGATCCATCAATTCAAGCTAGGGAGAAGATCTACTCCAGATTAGATCATTTTGTCTCTTATTTTCATCAAATCGACTTACTACTTTAAATTTCTTTTCTTTCTTCCACAAAAATCTGAGCTTTTGATACGATTAACCCTAATCGTATCAGTGTCCTATCACTTTCAAGTCATCTCCATGTAATCTATTTGTATATGAATTAGATCCACTACATTAAGCAAGTCAGGACTTCTTATTCGTCAAAAGGGTGCCTTAGTTTGAACAATTGATTAGCTTTGCCAAGAAACATCCGTCAAACTTTTTCATAATTTAGCCAAAAGTGGAAGATAAGAATTTCAGAAATACTTAGAAAATCAATCAACAAATGAAATGAACCGAGTAAAAGACATTAGATGTGCCTTCACAACTGTAACTTTACAATGTGCTTCTTAATGAGCATTTAGGTGGACCAAAATTTACTACTACTAATCCATGAAGGCTTTCGAGTTTCCTTTTTCTAGGCCAATCACAGTTCCTACGATATATGATCAGATTAAACAAAGTAATGTACAAAAAAATCATTGTCATAGACGAAGACAGCAACAAAGCTCTTTCTACTACATCCATTTCCTTTGGGGAATGGAAGAAATAACTACAAGTAAACATTAGGAGAGAAAAGGACTGAAAAAGTTAAACATTACACAATGCATTGTTATATAAATTTTCAAAGCTGCTCATATGAAAAAAATTTGTAACTTATAAATTGCTTCAAAATTTAGACAATAGGGTTAAGAATAACTTCAATAGAACTACACAGACCTCCATATCTTTCTCAAGCGCCAACCTTTGTACCAGAGATGAATGCATTTGCAACCTGTGATTCACATCCTACATAACCAAAAAATGCCGGCGTCAATCAATTTTAATGTCTATAAGAAACGAAATCGAACTTAAATCAAATACAGTATTATATGCATTTGGAAAATTAACAAGTTTGTTATCCTAATTCCAGTGAATTTTGAAAGAAAATAATGGAAACTGCTAGGAAACAGAAGGAATGTGATGTGTTTCGCTATGGTTTTAATGGTAAAAGGGGGATTTTTGGATCTAGATCTGGAAATTCAGATCTGAAATTATAGAACAAGCCTCACAAAATAGGCTACTCACTAATTAACGATTACAAAATGAAAAAACAATTACCTAGAGATTAATCTAAGGGAATAGAAAAAGCTTAATACAATTGATCTAAGGAATAATCTAATAAAAGAAACTTCTCTCACAATTTTCGCATTCTCATTAGGGCCAGCTCAACCCCTTCAAATAGAAAAGTTACTCTATTTGTTATTTTACTAAAATGCCCGTAGCCTCCAAAATTCCAGCCGCATCACTACTCCGTTCGCCTCCAAAATTCCAGCCGCATCACTACTCCGTTCCTTAAAACCCAGTGGCGGAGGGAAGGGGGGGCAAAGGGGGGCAATTGCCCCCACTGGCCGAAACGTGTTGCAGTTACTTTGCAGTGGTTGCCCCCCCATTTAATTTTGGTTGTACTGTCATTTCAAAAGAAAACTTGCGGTTGCCCCTACAAATTTAATTTTGTTTCATGTACTGACATACTGTCATTTCAAAAGCTTAGCTAGTGGTTGCCTCTTCCCATTTTAAATTTATTTATGTGGTCGTTTCAAAAGCTATCGGCCTGGTCACCCTTGGTAAGATGACCTCCCAAATTTTTTAACAAAAACAAAACCCAGACCCATTCTGTGTTTCAAAAATACCCAAAAATTTTAATTTTTGCAGCCGTCTCTCGCAGCGGCGCTTCAGTGCTTCACAAATTCACAAACCCTACGCAGCGGCGCTTCAGACTTTAGTGCTTCACAATCTCTACGCGGGCGACAAGTTCAGTAGAAATCGAAAATCTCTTCGAGTCTTCGTCCGTTCGGCACTTCTCAAAGACTCAAACCCTTCGGTGCGATCCAGTGATGGCGCTTCGCAATCCCAAAGCCTCAATCTGTCTGGTTGTTCGGTTCAGGCTTCAGTCTTCGGTGCGTGCTTGAGTGCTTCCAGCTTTCGCAAAGACGCAAACCCTTCAGCTTTGTTTCGGCGCTTCGCAGCCTTAGGTTCGACCGAATGACACTCATTACTCGTTTGTGCCTTTGTGGTGAAATTCTATTTTGATTATCAGTTTATCACTTATTTTCATTTATTTTTTCAGGTGTTTGCTTCAGTTGCTTGGATTTTACTGAGATTAACAGAACCAGAGTTCAGTGTTTACGGATTCAATTACAAGGTTTCTTATCTTTTTCTATCAATTATGATAGTTTTTTGGGCATCAAATTTTGTTTCTTTAAGTTTAGTCAAAATTTTCATTGTATCTCCATTTTTTTTAAATTTCCTATAAAATGAAAGTAGAAACATATATGCTGCATCTACTATAAAGTTTTTTCCCTAAAAAATATATGAGTGATTTTAGTTACAACTTTTACTTACGAGATTACATATTGGTATCTTTAATTTGATATTGGTATCTTGTGTGTGGAAATTAAATATTGGTATCTTTAATTTGATTTTAGTTACGATGTTTGATGATTATTATGAATTTTTTTATTTAGGACGTTGGCTACAAGTCTACAAGCTTACAAGTAAGGAGCGTTGGTAATTTTGTCAACCAAAAAGAAGGGAAGGTAAGAAATAAACTAATTATACATCTTTTATTTGTTTCAGTAGTTTTCTCATATCATATTATAAATTTGTCAATTGTTTGAATGAATCTTTGAAAAATAGTGATCATATGATTTTTTTAACATAATATTAATATTTATATTTCAGAATTTAGAAGAACTGGACCTTTTCATTCTTCATATACAATGGAAAGGTATTTCAATAGAAGTATATCACACAAGCATTTACTTCCTGCACCAGAAAGTAAGGAATGCAATCCATCTATTTCAAAGAAAAGTCGTGTTGATGTGGACTTGGCCGATCTTCCTGCTGACCCCGGTTTACGAACTCGTATTTTAGATTATGATCCGAATATCCGGGACCAAGTTCGTAGATCATATTTGCAAAAAGGATCATGTCAACCTCACAATCATCAATTTCCACAAACAAAAATAGGGAATTATTGTCGAAGATTCAATTCAAATTGGTTTGTTGAATATCCAGATTGGTTGGAATACAGTATAGAAAAAGATGCTGCATTTTGTTTGTACTGCTATCTTTTCAAAATCGAAAATCGAGAACAAGGAGGAGGTGATTCTTTTGTTATCGAAGGGTTTAAGAATTGGAAAAAGAAAGACCGGTTTAGTACTCATGTTGGAGGCCCTAGTAGCTTTCACAATCAAGCTAGAAAGATGACCGAAAATTTATTAAATGCAAAGCAACATATTATACCACAATTGTCCAAGCAGACTGATCAAGTTTTATATGACTATCGTGTCCGTCTTAATTCTTCGATTGATTGTATTCGTTTTCTTCTTCGACAAGGGCTAGCTTTTCGGGGTCATGATGAGTCAGAAGATTCAACCAACAGAGAAAACTTTCTTGAGCTCTTACAGTTTCTTGCTAACCACAATGATGATATCAAAAATGTTGTGCTTCGAAATGCTCCTGAAAATGACAAATTAACTTCGCCTGAGATACAGAAAGATATTGTTAATGCTTGTGCAATTGAGACTGCTAATGCTATCATTGGAGAGCTTGATGCAAGCTTGTTCTCAATACTTATTGATGAATCTCGGGATGTTTCAACAAAGGAGCAGATGGCAGTGGCTTTGCGCTATGTTAATAATATGGGTCATGTTGTTGAACGCTTTATTGGTATTGTACATGTTAAGGAAACAAGTGCATCGTCACTAAAGAAAGGAATTGAAGCGTTATTTTCTAAGCATGGACTTAGCATATCAAGGCTACGAGGTCAAGGATATGACGGAGCGAGCAACATGCGGGGTGAATTTAATGGACTCAAATCATTAATTCTTAACGAGAATAAATGTGCATTTTATATACATTGTTTTGCTCATCAACTTCAATTAGCTTTAGTTGCTACAGCAAAAAATCACATCCAGATCGCCTCTTTGTTTAGCTTGGTCTCTAACATTTCAAATGTTGTTAAAGCATCTTGCAAACGGTGTGATACTCTTCGAGAGAAACAAGCCAGTGACCTCATTGTGGCATTGGAAAAAGGTGAATTATCAAGTGGACGAGGCCTAAATCAAGAATGCTCTTTGAAAAGACCCGGCGATACACGTTGGAGCTCACATTTTTGTGGTTTGCTTAGTTTAATCAAGATGTTTCATTCTGTAATTGAGGTACTTGAAATAGTTGAAGAAGATGGTGCAAATTCAGAGCAAAGGGCAGAAGCTTATGCATTATTGGAATCAATGCAATCTTTTGATTTTATATTCAGTTTACATTTGATGAAGAATGTTCTTGGAATTACACACGAACTATCGCAGGCATTGCAAAGAAAAGATCAGGATATTGTAAATGCCATGGAACTAGTAAGTATTTCTAAAAAAAGAATGCAGATGATGAGAGATGATGGGTGGGATAATCTTCTTTTTGAAGTGTCAACAATTTGTATGAAACAAAAGATCAATGTTCCTAAGATGGATGAAAAATTTGTAGCTCGAGGGAGATCTCGTCGTAAAGCTATAGAATGCACCAACCTACAGTATTATCGTGTGGGATTCTTTCTGACTGTGATCGATATGCAAGTTCAAGAGCTTAACAATCGGTTTCCTGAGGCAAATACAGATCTACTTTTGGGTGTTGCATGCTTAAGTCCAAATGATACTTTCTCTTTTTTCAATAAAGAGAAATTAATTCGACTTGCACAATTTTATCCTAAAGAGTTTTCTGACATAGAACTCCTGGAGCTTGATAACCAACTTGACACTTTTATTTTGGATATGAGATCAAATGAGGAGTTTTCAGAATTAAATGGCATGGTGGGTCTTGCAGAAAGAATTGTTATGACTAAAAAGGACAAAGTCTACCCTTTAGTTTATTTGCTGCTAAAGTTAGCACTGATATTGCCAGTCGCAACAGCTACAGTTGAGAGAGCATTTTCAGCAATGAATATCATCAAAAGTCGACTTCGAAATCGCATGGGAGATCAGTGGATGAATGATAACTTGATCACATTCATAGAAAAAGACATATTTGATACAATTGGTAATGATGTAATCATTAAGCGGTTTCAAAATATGAAAACACGTCGATATGAGTTGTAAGTTTATTTTAATATTAATGATGAAACTCTGATTTTTGCAATTGTATTCTTTTATGAAAATAAAATATTTTATTATTATGTTTTCGCCCCCCCTAAAAAATATTTCTGGCTCCGCCACTGTTAAAACCCACTTTGTCTTCAAGGTGGTGCATGAAGTGTATGATCAGCTACTCCACGTGCCGGTGCTCCAGATCATCGTCCTCGCTGGCTTCCAGCATTACCACACTCTCTCCTCCCTCTTCATCGTCATTCACTACCAGGATCTGAAGAGCACGGTCCCCGCACTAGTGCCCAGGAGTAAACTTCTCGTTGCATTTGAACCACAAGCCCTTGGTCCGCTTGTCATGAATCTTTGCATCTATCATTCTTCGTGTATGTCCTCCAGGTCATGGTTACATCCACTTCTCTTTGCTAGCCGATGCCCTGTCAGTGGATGTTGCCCCCCTGCGGCCGCCTTTTGTCCTCCTCCAGCATCCGGCCCTCGGAAAGTAGAGCCTCCACATGCCCGCTGGGCTCTCCTCTCTATATCCTGATGGTCCTCCACCATCCTAGCTGAGGTCATCATCCCTTGCAGACCCACTGGCTGCAGCTGTCTCAGCCCAGATCTAACAGTGGGCTTTAGCTCCTTCATAAAGCAACCCTCTAAAGATTCCCCTGAGACTCCTCGAACTCGGTGGCAGAGCGACTCAAACTTCTTGATGTATTCTCCTACGCTCCCATCCTGCTTCAATGAATAGAGCCTCTCATAGACTCCCCCAGACTGCATTGTGCCAAAACGCTCCACCGGCAGAGATGTGAACTCCTAAGTCCGGAATGGCTGCTGCTGATGAGTCCACCTGTAACAACACAAGGCATCTCCCTCCAAGCAGACTCCTACCGCCCGGAGCCAGTCCTCCCTGGTACTGTCGACACCTCAAAGTACCTCTCTATTCGGTACAACCAGTCATCAGGGTCACCGTCCTCTAAGATGTGCATCTTCAGCTTTCTCAGCCGACTCTCCCCAGCAAATCCGCCTCTCTTCTGCGGCTAATCCTGTCGTCTCGGCTGATACACCGGAGGTCTGTCAAGAATGTATGCCACCGCCGTATCACCTGCGCCTCCATCCCACTGCCAGTCTCCTCTCTTATCTCCCTATGGGTGCCCATAATCCGCCTGGTAGTCTCTAGGGATGCCCTAAAACCATCTCCAATCTCCTGTCACACCCCCAAAAGGTGGAGGCTGAGTCGACGGACCTCCAATAGGCTGTTGACGCCCTCCAGGCTGCTGAAATCCTCCGCCGGGTCCCGTATGTGGCTGAAACCCTGAGAACTGGACTGCTCGGGACCCGTGCTAGGCCCAAGGGTCGGCGGGGGCTGTCGGGCTCCCCCATGGCTCGCCCCCCACCTGGACATCCGGGGGGCTCGGAACCCCCGCGTTGGCTGGCCGAAGCCCCCCAAGGGGCAGCGGACCCTGCCGGCCAAGATTTTGGGCCGACGGGCCTCCGCTGCTGCCCCAAGGGGCTGCCGCAGCCCCTGGAGGGGTCGGCGGCCCTCCGCCGCTGCCCCAGAGGGCTGCCGCTACCCCAGGTGGGGCGGACGGCACCTGCCGCCCCTCCTTGGTGTTCGCCGGCCCCCAGATCTGCTGCCGAAAGGGCTGTCGCCCCCCTCAGGTGGCCAGTACGCCTCCCCGCGGCGGGGAGGTAACCGGAAAGGCCTCTCAATCATGTGGATCCGCTGCATTTCGCTGATTGTACAAGTATAAGCCTTCGTCTTCATCATCTTCCAGAATCCCTTCATTAAAAATCACATTTATAAATTTATTTGTTGTCAAAGGCAGCTCCTTTTTGCTTGGATCCGTTTTTGGGTTGATGTTAGCGATCATCGCCGCTACAGCATCTGAGATCTATTCATCCCGATTTTCACCTCTATAGTATCCATCACTTACGCGACGCTCACCGTGGCCTCTTTCCTGACATCGTTAAATACATCGTTGATTTAGACCTCAAGTTTTTCCACCTTCTCTTCCAACGCTTCGATCCGCTCCATAGATCGTGTACTCGCCATGGATCTAGTGCTATGGTACCAATTGATGCGTTTCGTTATGGTTGTGATGGTAAAAAGGAGATTTTTAGATCTATATCTGAAATTATAGGATAAATCTCACAAAATAGGCTACTCGCTAATTAACGATTACAAAATGAAAGGACAATTACCTTAGAGATTAATCTAAGGAATAGGACAAGCCTAATACAATTGATCTAAGGAATAATCTAATAAAAGAAACTTCTCACACAATTTGCGCATCCTCATTAGGGCCGCCTCAACCCCTTTAAATAGAAAAGTTACTCTATTTGTTATTTTACTAAAATGCCCTTAGCCTCCAAAATTCCAGCCGCATCAGAATGGTGATCAATTATCAACAAGTAATTGCAAGAAGTCGTCTATTAATATGCACTTTAAGAAAAAATAATGTAAAAGGAATAACCGACATCATTTTAAAGTAAGAGGCCTGCCATTAGCATTCTCAGCATTTTGGATTGAAGAAACATAGATGATGACAGTCTAACAACGATGCAAAAAAAGCTATCCAAAAATTACATGTTTAGACAAACCTACATCCACAAGGAAGCCTTTATTTACATTTTCTTAGAGGGAACAAGGAGACATTGAGTGATGAAGTCACAAATAACATTAAGTGCCAGATAATATAAACCAAGCCCTTCAAATCCCATGCAAGATCTCAAGAGCAAGCATTATAACCGGATGCAAGGAAAACAGTAGGCTAACATTGAGTAGGTGTGTCACCTTCATAAAATCCACACATTAATGAACACCGTGCTCATCCATTAATGATAGTCACCGTCCTCTTAAATCACATTGATCAAACTCCGTTGCTCTCTATCCTGTTTATCTCTGTCTTTCTACATCACCCAGATATGGGGACAGCTATCATTATCCAAAATATCCAAGTAAAACCTTGTTGAGAAGCTTTAATTCCATCTTCAAACCCTTACCAAAACCATTGAAGCGTCATTCTAATTGTAGCACTGAAACCCTCAATAACGAGATCTAAAGATCAAATCAGGATGCCTAAAACTTGGCTTACATTGAAATCCTTAGCATTCAAGGAATACCAATCGACCTAGATTCCCTTCTATGCTAACTGAATACATCAAAGTAGATTTTGATTTGTGCAAGTCCATAAGTGCATCCAAAAGTCACCCACCCCCTTCAGGCTATTCTAAGTCTTCTTCAATTTTTCACTCCCGCATAGCATTGATCAGAGGCTTGCTTTGACATCACTGATTCATCGTCCATTGAATTCAAGTCAACGAATTGTAATATGCAAAATCAATCTTTAATTGACTCCTTATTATTGGCATTGTCATCATATGTACAATTGAAAGAGCTAAAAAAATGTCAAAAGTTATCTGGGTACCATTCTCATGTACATGCCGAGGATATAAGAGTAAAAGAAAAACAAATTAAAAACCCAATTTAATTTTGAATTCAATTCCTACTTTGTAAATTATCCACAAGGCATCAACATCACCGACTAATTTGATTCGATATTTGAAGCAATCTGCGATTTCACTCATCGCCATGAGGCTGTAAAGTGCTGACACATCAAAATGGAAGCCATACTAAAGTAGAATGCATATCTGATACGGATACAGCCAGTTACATGTTAAATATGGAATGCCATATCCAAAAATCAAAACAAAAAAGCACATAATAGTCATGATACATTGCTCTTCTTAACTCATCCCTAGGTAAGGTATTTTCTCATCTTATTCATTCAGAGACTCATAAAATGCCAGACATGTTCTTTCTCCAGCGATGAATTCCATCAAAAGGGACTTGCTTGCGGCGTGTACGCGCATTTGTATGTCATATCTGAACGGCCTATGACTGGACTTTAATGGGAAGGAGTTCGCTTTACATCCTGTTGGAAGTGCCCAAGTCTTGCTCTTTCAAGTTAAATAATAGGACATCCAACAATACCGTCATGAGATAGTCCATTCAAGTTGATCTACAACATTTAAAGTGCATAAAAACAAAAAACATGCAGTTTCTTCCCTTAAGATCAAATATTTTGAGAAACAATCATATGCATCAAATGCGAAATTCAAGCAACATACTGATTTGGCCATTCGTTATATGCCTATTTATTGAACAGTGAAGAACACAAATTATTTATTTACTCTTTCTTTGGGAGAAATTTAAATACAAAAAATGTAGATCAACCTAAAACCCCTAAATTTCCTATTTGAACTGAATACAGTTGAATCTGAATTACAAAAATGTGGCTCCAAATCCTTTCGGAACTACTTTTCTCAATCTACAATTCATTGTGATGAACATGTTTTAGAAGTTCTCTAAACAAGGCATGCACTTTTAAGCATTGATCCATGCACCCAGTAACGGCGAAATGAACAGATTTCAAAAATATAATAGAAATTTCATGATTACAAGATGTGCGAGGCGCATGGTTTTTCATTCAAATGAATTATAAAGATTGTAGATAGTGCTGGATGGAATCCATCGTCCATTGGAATAATCCAATTCATGAATCACCAGGCCTCTTACTCTTCAGTTATATAGCTAAAAACTGTTTGTTCTGAGATCTCTTGATTGCTCAGCAGACAGTCTTCAACATGGTTGATTTTTAATAAATATATTGTACATTTAGGTAAAACCAATGAACGGTGACAAACTTCTTGTGAGTGAAACCAAAAAATGCTATCTTATTCAATCTCCCATAATATTTCATTCTTACAAAAAGGTCACAGATCAGCTTCAGAGGCCAAGAGTGATAGTGTTCACAGTAAATGCGAGTGGAAACAAACAAAGACAAGTTAACTAGGAGCAACCTCGCCGGGATTAGGGCTTATTTTGGGAGGCTTTATAACGCCATAAAATAATGGTTGTGCCAGTAGCCTAGGGGTTGAAGTGGGGAAAGGGTTCTGGCCTCACACTATTAGTCATATTCTTGGATGATCTCACACAACCAAAAATATATCACACACCTCCATTGCAAAGAAACAGCTTCAGAAAGTTAGATTCCCTTTTCATTCATCAAATCACAATTGTTCTCACAAGGCTTTATGCATTTTTAATACAAGCCGCTGTTTGAACCATAAGAAGTTAGATTTAGGATAAATATGCAATTAGATTCTTTTAATAACTTCACAATGAACAAAGAATAGTATATTAACCAAAAAGCCTTAAATCATACAAAACCATGTAGGCATTTGATGCCTAAGCCCACAGAATTCCATGCATTCTTGCACTTAAGGCAGCTATAATTAAACTCTACGAAACCGTATGTCCAAATTTGGTCATGTCTCATTTTAGTTCCAATGGGCATCATTCGTATTTGTTCATTATCAGATAGGCTTTTCTAGCCTCTTTTATTATTTCTCATGCCTATTCTCACTGATGTGATTGGCAATAGTGCTTACAACTGACAATTGGGTCAATTTAACTTTACAGAAGTTTTAACGTTCTCTTGGTTCCAAACTAAAGGTACATCAACTAAACAATTGATGATGAGTTCATATTCCAGCTTATAAATATTGACCCTCGAAGTTAATGCTGAATTCATTGCCAAAAAAGAAAGAAAATTATGATGAAATGGGGATTGACAAAAGACACCAAAGACTAATCGAAAGATAACGAACCCAAAGTTAGCCGTAATGCATCTCAACTCCCTAAAATTAATTATCCAAGATAACGAAAGATTATAGAAAAGATTAAAAAAATGACAATAAGCAATTTCATTCATAGACATGGCCTCACAAGAAGATCATGGATTTACATCCAAAAATAAACAAATAACCAATTATACCCCCCCAAAGTATACCCAAAATAGCAATCTACGCATTTCACTAAGAACTGTCCAGTAAACCCAAACTTAGCATCACGATTAAATCCCCAAAAAATCCTCGTTTAATCAAAATCAGAAAGAATTACACATAAGCAACTAAATAAAAGAATAAAATAAGCGATCGAGATATAAATTACGCAAAGGGAATCGGTCCGGCGACTCTCCAACAAGTCGGTAATGTTGCCGTCGGCGAAATTCCAACGCTCCATTTTTGGGTGAGGTCTTGAAAACTCGCAAGCCCTGGCTCTCTCTCTCCTCTCTCTCTCCTTCTCTCCTTTCATCTTTCTCTTTTTAGTCGGTTTGGTCACACTCTCAGATGCGGCGCCACCCGTCTGCGCTTCCTTTTCCGCTCCTTTTTTCTATGTTTGTTTGCTGGTGAGTGGTGTCATCTCCGCGCTTCGCGAACCCACCGCGGCTTCTCCCAGCAAACGGGTGCTCATCTGCAAACATCCGATCCATTTACTTATTCGGATCCAGATGGTTCCGCTTCCCGGGTTTTGGTTGTGGACCCATTTTCTTAGTTCCTACCCACCTATCACGTAGCGGTTGGGGAATTTAGACAACAAATACAATCTGTAATTGATCTCCCAACAACTCCAACCCATGTTAGGATATTATTTTGCACGTTGATTGCCTTCTCGCCAAATATTTGCAACCTTGAAAATGAAAAAAATGAATCTTTCCATTGAAAATCCAATCATGATTTACAATATTTAAGTTGCCTAAAATTAGTAGCTTCGAGTCTAATCAGATCAAGGGAAAACGAAGCAATAACCATTAACCGATGAGCAGGTGGAAGGAACTTGTCTAAAAACAAGAAGCAATCATGTCTCATGATCTTCAAAGAAAACGTGGTATGATTCATAGACCATTAATCTAAACATCACTAGTCGATGTACCTATGATAGTCTAAATGTTGTTGAATAAGATTTTTATTACTCATATGCTTAAAATATATGGTAGATTTGTCCTTTTTCCCCATTTATCCCCTAAATTGTTACTTATAAGCTTAAGAAACCAAAATTTCGATATGCAACCCCGGTAAATATCTAATTTGAGACCCTGACTTGGCCCAATGCATTCATTCCTCCACCTAGAAAAAATTGTATGTCTTACCCTTCAATCTATGGAAAAAGAGGTCTTTAAAGTCTGAAATTTTACATGATTGAATGTAAAATCTTGCTCCTAATTGCTCCATATACAGGCTCTTGCTATAATCATGTATGCTCCTATCATATACAAAGGACAAAGGAGGTGCTAGGTGGTGGCATATTTAGCTAAATGAGCTCACTTCTCACACGAGGCAAGATCCTTACTATGTGATGTGACATTGTCACATGGAAGTAGTCATTGTTGGGGAATGCATGCACTTACGTCAGTTATTGTAATTGATGCATCTCGTTCAAAATTATAGTAAACTATTTGGTACTCTTTTATCTATGCAATTCTTTGATGCATCCAGTATGTATATATGCATGGTTATATTAGTGCATAGATAAAGTCCTTGAAGATGTGTGACAAATATTAGGATCATAATGAGATCGTGATAATGAGTCTCAATGGATTCGCATGGGCATAACTTCTAAATGATCCTGGTCGTAGGAATATCAAGACGGAACATCGATATTCTGGATAGACAAGTGTGTGTTGATATCTATCATTGGATGGTAGTGGATGGTCTCATAGCCACTCGATGTGTGGACATCGTGAGAAAGTGCACATAAACCTCAACAAACGCAGCTTATAAAGGGGTGAAACCCCACTGAAAGTTTGCTCCCAAAACACTCTTCTAACGGATTAAAAAACAGTTTTCCGCAAATCACGGAACTATGTTTTCTGTCCGTTGGGCTGTCGGTAGTCGACTACAGTACAACTGGTAGTCGGCTCTCAGAACAATGGTAGGCGACTATTTCATGGGATAGAAATTACACAAGGAAAGTAGTCGACTCATATACAACGAGTAGTCGATTATTCAGCTGATACTTATGATACTTCATGAAAAATCATTTAAAACATTTTAAAGCAAGGCCTTAACATTACATGGTAAGATATGAATAAATAATATTACATCAAAATGAAACTAATACAATTAAATTCATGATGATATCTTCATATTTCAAGCTCATTATCTAGCTCCAATTGATCCATGGCCATGTATAGCTTATCAATAATCCATTTTAGTGATTTATTTGATACGTCTTAAGCTCATGCACTCATAGATGTTAGATGCAACATTTGTTCATCATCAAAATCACAAGGGGTGAGACTCAATATCTTCACAGTTACAGCTATTTTAACGAATCTATCATGAACAAACGTAGACAGAAAATGAGATTATTAGTTGACTGGGACGATCATTACTCGACTAATTGTTCAAGCAAAAAAAAGCTTCTACGATATGTATTAATCAACTAGGAAGTTTGTTTTCGACTAATGATAAGAGTTCAAAACTGCATAGTTCTACATTAATCAACTAATTAATTAGTTAGTCGATAAATTAGTCGATTAAACTGTTCATTAATTGAAAATATATTTCCGCTTTGGTCAACTAGAATCCAGCTTATGGCTTAAGATTGTTAGTCAGTATTACTTTACAAAAGAAAAAGTGAATTTAACAATCAATGTTGGATTTGAACAACGAAGATTGGATACCGATTGACTAATAACACTAGAAATCAAACATTAAAGTTTAAAAACAATATGATATGGTCAATTTAAAGATCATGGATACTCCAAGTCTTGAAACATATTAGATCTAAGGCAAAGATAATAAAGGTACAACATTAACACAATATATAACAATATAAACTCAAATGTTATTCTGATGAGGTCCATTTTATTGTCATAGATGATGCATCCAAATCTTGAGCATTAATATCTCATCATATATTTCACCTATAGCTACACAAATCAAGTCAGTACATATTGTTTGATCAATATTAAAACATATATTTGCGATGGACCAATATCCATAACATGTTGCACGGTTCACTGCAATTTATAAGAATAAAAGGTGAAACAACCCAGCATTAATACAAGAACATGAAGGGCAAAAATATATATTTACAAAGGGCTATAGCATCACCAGCCTTCGACAGGTCATTTCCTCTGCAACGGTGTCGCAACGGTGTTACAGTCAGCATCCGTCACTACCATTATGCAACTATATACATTTTCCTAAACCCCGCTACAAAATTTTCACAACAGCAACATCCCCCACTCCATCCATCACCCGAGAACACTGGTGAACATGTTACAGGAACTCCAGCTGTAGCTGCAAAATCGCAGGCTTTATAAGCAGCAAATGCCCTCCCCGTAGATGTGTTCCGAGCTTCATCTCCTTCGGCCATCTGCAATTACTACGGAATGAAATCCTCAGTAGCTGCTTTGGGAATCGTTGCTCCCTTTTCCAATTTCTATGGATATAATCCATCTTTCAGCTGTAACATCCCATATGAACACTTGAGTTTGCCCATGGGCGCCATTTCTCATGCTTGCAATGTCTGCATACACAGGCTGCATCCAGAGCGTACCACATAACTTTTTTTTGAGTAAATCCCAGAGAAAGATTGGCTAGTGGAGAAATGGCGATGTGATAGCAAACCTATGAATGAGATGTTCATTCTCTTAATGCATTTCAACGAAGTCCTTTATTCTCTGCTTTAGAGTCTGCAAACATACACATAATAACTTACAACTGAAATATTTACTGTAAGAGTTATTTGTAGGGACTGGATTAAAAGAATAGTTGCACAATGTTTAGAAAACTGCACCTTCAGCTCTTCATGCAACAAGATGAAAACCCTCTTCATTTGTTTGTTCCTCTGAATCATTATGTAAAAATAAATAAATAATGAATGCAAGGAATAAAGAATATGGCAAAGAAGACATGACGCCTTTTGTTTATGGGAATGGAAAATGCAAGCTAAAAACCAGTCAGCATCGAAAATAGAATTGGCATATAAAACGAAGAGAAATATGGGTGCCAGCTACCTACTGAGGAATTTCCTCTCATGCACACATTAGAAGTCCACACTATACGCTATTTTTTAGATGATTGTCACCATTCATTTTGATCTTCATATTCTCAATCTAATGAGCCCAAGGTTTTTTTTAATCGTTGATCTAGTCATTGCAAATTTAACGATTTTGCAGTAATTGAACTTTTCACAACAATCAGACCAACAAGCAAAAAATCTTAGGTTCACTAGATCTTTTATATATTGATGTTATGAAAAATGGACCAAAGCCCATCATGTAAACAACAGTGGATATTGTTTTTTTAACGTATGCATAGGATGAAATTCCTCCGTAAATAGCGGACACCCATATTCATTGTAAAACAAAATCATGTTGGTCCCAAGATGCATGCACGCACACAAACAGAGACACTACATGTGAGAAAGCGAGTGTCATGAAAAAAAACTTCTCATTAGTAGCCATAAAATATCAATCCAACCCCTTGATTGGACAACCGGTGATTTCCATGTCCTTAAACATGACACCAAATATCATGGGATTTTCCTACAATTCAATCTTGAACAAGGCAATTGAAAATTTAACAGATTTCAACAATATAGAACATTTTCCACTTCTGAAGGCATGGTTAATAGCGCAAAAGTTCCAAACATTTGGTGTACAAATCAACTTAGATGATGTTGATCGGCCACTCGAGGTGGAAAGCATACTTCTTGGCTACCATAAAAGAAAATTTACGCATATGACATACAATACCCATTATTCTTATATGACATTTGAACCCATGTGGCATACGATACATGACATATGATACTCATATGACAAATATATTTAACCACTTAAAGATGCAAATGCATCACAGCGATTAACTTTTCTGAAGTTTCACATTTGGATGCCATGCACATCCCATTGGCTTGATTACTCTGTGAATATGATGAGATCGTCACGTATCAACGAATGCGTCGCAAGGAGGATCGCGGGATGAACTAAGCCAAGGGCATTTTTGCGAAGTTTGGATTTTGGGGTTTTTTTTGTAAATTGGGCTAAATATGCCCTTATATGTTTGAGGGTGGGGTTTTCATTATTCTCTTATGCAAAACTTGAGTGATAAACCCTAACTTAGTAGAAGAGTAGAACCCAAGATCAAGTGAGAGTAAAATTTCTCTCTTAGATTCAAGCTTGGAGAGTTGGTTTCCTCTCAAAAGAAATCAAAAGAAACCCTTACCTTGTAGTTCTTCTTTGATATTTATAAAGTTCTCATCTTTTCAACTTCCAAACCCTAGCTTTCTCATCAAATTGGTATCAGAGCAACATCTGTATGCCCACCACTAGAAAGATGGAATCCTTGGAAGGAAAACTCACGTCCGACATCAAGGAGCTTCGAAGATCGACAGAAGAAACATTTTCTATGATGGATCGGAGGACGATAGCAATGGAGGAGAGGCTCTCCAACCAAATCGGCACTCAAATCGACATTCAACTCTCCGCTCATCTTTCCAATCAACTTGCCCTAGCTTTGAAACCTTTGAGGAAGCAAATGGAAGAGATGAATTACAGATCTGAAAGAAGACACTCCTCAAGCTCAGATCTGAGGGAAGAAGAAGAGATCGCGACAGATCGAAGGCGAAATGAGCTAGCATTGACCAAGAGGAAAGGAAAGGAGATCGAGCTCGTCGAGGATAGCTTCCCGAAGATGGAGGAGGGGCCACACATCCTCCTAGGGCACAGTCGAAGGGACCACGAGCTACCAAAGCACCGGCCGGGGGGCGAACATCTAGGCCCACACTGCAGGGGGGCGGCGACCCCTTGAAGGCTCGCCATGGGCCACCAACCCACTGGGAGCCTCAGACAGGGGCCGGAGAGCCCCCGCGAGCCCACCAGGGGCCGCCCGCTTCATGGCGGCCTCCGATGGGGGCGATTGAAGCCCCCAAAGCTCCCCAAGCCCCACCCATGCCTTAAGGACCTCCGATTGAGGCGCTTGAACCCCGGCGAGTCCCCCAGGGGGGAATCGAGGCCTGGGTGCCTCTGATTGGGGCCGGCAACCCCCAGAAGCATCCCCAGGGGCCGCCAGCCCCTGGGTGCACTCGGTAGTGGGCGGCGACCCCATGCGGGTTCGCCAGGGGCCGCCCGCCCACTGGGAACCTCCAACGGGGGTCGGCGAGCCCCTACGAGTCCGCCAGTGGTCTTTCCCCCTGGGTGGCTTCCGACAACGACGCTCGTGGCTTCGCAGCGCCACACCGCTTTCCCGAGTGGTCAGAGAGGTCCGACGAAAACTGACAAACTTCATGGAAGAGCAGCGGGCCTCAACCAGGTCATGGGACCCTTGTAGCATATCAACTGCCGCCTCCAAGAGGTCTAAGAGTTGAGTTCAGAAATGATGGTGAACGTTGGAGGGGGGCACGAGACCCATGGGGAAGGCGGCCAAGTGCCACAGTGGTCCATGGGAGGTGGAGGACACCATAGAAGAGGAGGAGACCCATGGGGGTGTGGGAGAGCAAGGGCATGTCGACCATCATTTCTGTGCCGACCAGCCAAGGGAGAGGGTCGGCCAGGTGACGACAGGGTCCGACCACAGGGTCAAAAAGTTGAAGATGCCAATTTTCAACGGAGTGGAACCCCAAGGGTGGGTTTACCGTGCTTTGCAGCTTATCAGATGGCGGAGAAGGAGGTGCAGGTATTGGGCGTGTGTTTGGAGGGAAAGGCGATGTCTTGGTATTTGTGTAGGCAACATTGGCGACCGTACAGTCCGAAGAACAGTTCACACATTGCATGCTAGATCGCTTCAGAGACACCCAGGACAGCAATATGCATGAGCAGCTCTTGGTTCTACGGCAAGTGAGCACGGTAAGGGACTATCGAGAGAGATTCGAAGCACTTGTCGGCCATGTGAGAGGAATGAATGAGGAGACCTTGGTGGGAAGCTTCATAAAGGGGCTCAAAACTGAGATTCAGGGTGAGTTTCGGGTGCAAAGGCCGAGTGGACTGCTAGAGACTATGAATCTAGCTCAGGTGGTGAACGACAGACTAGCAGCGGATCGGCGGGCCAAGAGTGCTTGGGGCCGATCCACTTTTCATGGCTCGGCGACTCCAGGAGTGCAGCGGGCCCCTGCAGTGGGCCCAGACGGGGGAAGCTCAGGTGAGCAAGGAGAGGAACAGCGAACCACAGCCTAGTGGACAGTTTCGACGCATGACAGAGGCAGAGATACTGAACAAGAGGGCAAAGGGGCTATGTTTCAGGTATGATGAGAAGAATGCCACATGTCATCGCTGCCGAGATCGTACACTCCAGGTGATGCTGGTAAAGGATGATGAGGAAAAAGTGGAGGAGCTGAGCGAGGAGGAAGTAAAGCAGGAGCCATCCCACTTGGAAGTAGCGGATGTGTCACTAAACTCCGTAGTAGGGTTCACTACGAACCATGCTATGAAGTAGATGTGGATGATCTCTGAGCAGGAGGTGATGGTACTGATTGATAGTGGGACACATAATTTTATCTCCAATCGTGTGGTGGAACAGCAATGGTTGCAGTTGGTTAACACCGGCAGTTTTGGAGTGATGTGGACTGTTCAGGTAGAGCGAAGCAGTGGAGTATGCCGAGGCGTGATCTTGACCCTCCAATAGATACATGTGATGGAGGAGTTCTTACCACTCGACCTGGGCATCACCGACGTGATTCTAGGCATGAGATGTATGCAGTCCTTGGAAGAAACGAAGACCAACTTGAAGTTATTGAGGATGGAGTTCATGCATGAGGAAAAGGTGGTGACGCGTCAAGGGGACCCCAATTTGTGCAGATCGAGGGTTTCCTTGAAGACCATGGCAATGGCATTCCAGTCCGAATGAGGATGCTTCTTGGTGGAGCTACAGGGCATGTCAGTGGAGGCAAATCAGGAATAGAACACACCGTGGGAGCTACGACAGGTCTTATTTCAGTTTGAGGAAGTGTTGCAGATGCCTCACAGGCTTCTTCCTCCACGAGACCATGAGCATGCAATTGTACTCCGAGAGGGTATCCCTCCCATTAGCATACGATCATACCGTTATTTGCAAGTGCAGAGGGGGAGATCGAGAGAATGGTGGACGAGATGATTCAGGCGGGGGTAATACAGTCGAGTGTGAGCACTTTCTCAAGCCCGGTGCTATTAGTGAAGGACTGTAGCTCGAGATTTTGTGTCGATTATCGGGCATTGAATAAGGAAACGGTGCCAGACAAATTTCTCATCCTCATGATCATCGAGTTGTTAGATGAGTTGCATGGTGCGGTGGTATTCTTCAAGATTGACTTGAAGCCTGGTTATCACCAGATCCGGATGAGAGATGAGGATGTGGTGAAGACTGCTTTCAGGACACACGCGGACCACTATGAGTTCTTGGTCATGCCGTTCGGTTTGACTAATGCCCCCTCTACATTCCAGGCATTAATGAACAGGATGTTTCGACCCTATCTGAGGAGGTTTGTTCTGGTATTCTTCGATGATATCTTAGTTTACAGCCGGTCGATGGAGTCACGTGTGGAGCATTTGACGACCGTGCTGAGGGAGCTGCAGGAACATCAAATGTTTGCTAATCGGAAGAAGTGCTCGTTTGGCCAGCGAAGTGTAGAGTACTTGAGACATTATTTCCGCGGAGGGCGTGGCAGCGGATGGTTTGAAGATAGCGGCCATAGTGGATTGGCCACTTCCTACCACACTACGAACGTTGCGTGGATTCTTGGGACTGACGGGCTGGTACAGGAAGTTCGTCAGTGGGTACAGCACAATTCCATGGCCATTGACGGAGCAGCTGAAGAAAGACAATTTCCATTGGGAAGAAGAGGCCACTCGAGCTTTTGAGGCCATAAAAAGGGCCATGACGAGCGTTCCTGTTCTTATGCTTCTGGATTTTACCCGGCCATTTGTGGTGGAGACAGATGCGTCGGGCTATGGCTTGGGTGCCGTGTTGATGCAGAAGAGCGGGCCGGTGGCGTATTTTAGCCGTGTGTTATCGGCAAGGGCTCGACTTAAGTCAGTTTATGAGCGCGAGCTGATGACAATTGTGTTAGCGGTGCAAAAATGGCGATCATATCTACTTGGTCGACGATTCATAATGAGGACAGACCAGAAGAGCCTCAAATACCTTTTGGAGCAGAGGATGGTCACTGAGGAGCATTAGAAGTGGTTGACCAAGCTGCTAGGTTACCACATTGAGATCCATTTGTGGTGGAGACAGGTCATTGAGGAGCATCAGAAGTGGTTGACCAAGCTGCTAGGTTACCACATTGAGATCCATTTGTGGTGGAGACATATACGTCGGACTATGGCTGGGGTGCCGTGTTGATGCAGGAGAGCGGGCCGGTGGCGTATTTTAGCCGCATGTTATCGGCGAGGGCTCGAGTTAAGTCAGTTTATGAGCGCGAGCTGATGACAATTATGTTGGTGGTGCAAAAATGGCGACCATATCTACTTGGCCGACGATTCATAGTGAGGACAGACTAGAGAAGCCTCAAATACCTTTTGGAGCAGAGGGTGGTCACTGAGGAGCATCAGAAGTGGTTGACCAAGCTGCTAGGTTACCACATTGAGATCCAGTACATGCCGGGGATTGAGAAGAAGGTGGCAGATGAACTATCACGGAGGGATGTTGATTCACACTTGTCGGCCTTGTCAGTACCACTCTTGCTCGATTGGGAGCCCCTGTTGAGAGAGATTGAGGACGATGGATGGTCAAGATCATGACAGCGCTACTACATGACCAAGCAGCACACCATGGGTATTCGTTAGAAGGGCAACGTCTCTTGTACAAGGGGCGTTTGGTGGTACCGCAGGTGTCGGTTGATATCCCGAGGGTGTTACAGGAGTTTCATTGGAGCGAGGTAGGTGGCCACTCTGGGGTCATGAAGACCTACCAGCGCTTGGCTCGGAAACTTTTCTGGTAGAGGATGCAGATGTGGCAAAAATGGTGGAGAAGTGTGACATATGCCAGCGTCACAAATATTTATCAACAGCTCCAGGGGGTTGCTACAGCCTCTCCCGTTGCCTGACCGAGTTCGGGAGGAGGTGACCATGAATTTCATTGACGGCTTGCCAAAATCAGAGGGATACTCAGTCATCATGGTGGTGGAGGATAGGCTGAGCAAGTATGCACATTTTGTGGCACTACGACATCCATACACTGCAATGACCGTGGCGACAACATTCATCAGAGAGGTAGTGTTGCTTCATAGGATCCCGGACTCTATTGGGACGGATCGGGATAAAGTTTTTCTTAGCGCCTTTTGGAAGGAATTATTCGAAACACTGGGGACAGTTCTGAAGAGAAGCACCGCTTACCATCCCAGACTAACGGCCAGACAGGTCGTCAACAGGACCCTGGAGATATATCTGCGTTGTTTTGTTTCTGAGTCTCCGAAGCAGTAGGTGAGGTGGCTAGTTTGGGCGGAGAATTGGCATCTTTCCACACCTCTGCTCAGACCACTCCTTTCAGAGTGTTATATGGGCGGGATCCCCGCATTTACTTTACTATGGTCACCGCTCTACCCCAGTTTTCCAGGTGAATCAGTATCTTGAGGAGAGAGACCACACTTTGAAGGAGTTGCGGCGACACTTGACGAGGACGTGTTAGCTTATGAAGAGTCGGGCAGATGAACACATGCGAGATGTGCAGTTCGATGTGTGTGACATGTTGTATTTGAAGCTGCAACCTTACCGACAATGCTCCTTGACACGTAGGCGGAACTAGAAGCTGTCGCCCTGATACTTTGGGTCGTATGAGATAGATGCCAGTATTGGCCAGGTGGCATATCGACTGAGATTACCACCAGATTCAGCTATCCACCCCCTTTTTCACGTGACACAGCTCCGCCAGGCTATTGGAGACCATGCCTGCTCGTCACTACCCCCGACACTCACGGATGATATGAAGGTGCTTCTAAAGCCGGCCGAGCTGAGAGGGATTCGTCAGGGGAGCACGGGAGTATGGGAGGTGCTGAGTAGGTGGACCGGCCATCCAGATCATGAGACATCCTGGGAACCTTACGATGTTATTGTGCAGCAATTTCCAGACTGCTACCTTGATGACAAGGTGGTTCGTTTGGGGGTGTAATGATGAGATTATCATGTATCAACGAAGGCGTCACAAGAAAGATTGTGGGATGAAGAACTAAGCCGAGTGCATTTTTGTGAAGTTTTGTGCATTTTTGCAAAGTTTGGGTTTTGGGGGTTTTTTTTGTAAATTGGGCTAAACTGCCCTTATATGTTTGGGGGTGGGGTTTTCATTATTCTCTTATGCAAAACTTGAGTGATAAACTCTAGCTTAGAAGAGTAGACCTAGATCAAGTAAAAGTAAGCTTTCTCTTAGATTCAAGCTTGGAGAGTTGGTTTCCTCTCAAAAGAAACCATTATCTTGTAGTTCTTCTTTGATATTTATAAAGTTCTCATCTTTTCATCTTCCAAACCCTAACTTTCACATCAGAATACTTCATGTTGTATTGTATTCGAAAGCATTGATATCTTGAATCGTGGCTTTGGATAGGCACATGTTGGCCATCAGGTGCGTAACTACAGTTGCATTGCCCTGGGCAGCTGCCCAGGGTAAGAACAAATAAATGATACTTATACCGTGTATCAAGCTAGCTTACTATCTCATTTGGTTAAAGGATGATCCCGATAACCTCATGATCTCATGTTCGAAACATGCATGTGCCATAGAGCCATATTTAGATTTTATTAAATTTTCCTTTGGTTGTAAAATTCTAGAGGGACTTGCTATGCAAACAGACCTAATTTGTTAAGGGTTTTTTGTACACATACCATTTAATTTTTCACGTAAAGGAGTTGCTATGCGATTTCAAGGTATCTAATTTGTTTAGGGTTTTTTGTTTCATGCTTTTTTCAGACTTTCCCCAATAGTTTTGGATGAGTTTTAGTATTGTAATTTGTTTTGAATTTGATACTATTTTTAGGGTTTCCACCTGCTAGTTCTACATCCAATTGACGCCATGCCTAACTGCATATGCTTCAATCTATGATTATTTTTTGATTTAATTGAATTAGGTTTTTTTCCTTTCTGGTTGTATTTTTTGGTTAAATCATTGATTTTTCAAGAACTGCCTTTCATAATTTATTCAATCCCATATTTAGCTCTAATTACTTTAAGATTTTGGTTTGGTTGCGTTACCATGTAGTGTAAATTTAGTGTTTTGATTTTTTAGCAGCAAAATTGGGTTTTGCACGGTATTTATTTTAATATAGAATTATTATTTTTCGATATTTTCCTTTGATATTTAATAGAGATTTCATTTCTTTGTTTATATTTGATTCTAGTAGAATATTTGCTAGGAATGACTTTTTCATTTTAATTTTTTAATATTACCATTGGTTAATATTATCATTTTTAGTTTGGCCTCTTGAACATACTAGTTATTTCCATGGAAAAAAATTTCCAACTCAACACCCAAAGTAAATATGATTATTTTTTAATTAGTTACATAATTACCTAAAAACATATTCTTAAATGTGATAAACTTTCATTAATACTAATGATCTAGGTTTGACATGAAGCCCGTTGTAGAAAATCAATAGTATTTTTAAATATTATTCTTTGTACCATCTTTTTTCGCCCAGGGCAAAAAATACAGCTTACGCCACTGTTGGCCATAGTACTAGTTATATGTTTTTAATGTAAATGGATGGATAACATGATGCCAGTACAATGATCAGTTGCAA
Organism: Scilla litardierei; assembly: GCA_030789695.1. Lineage (NCBI taxonomy): Eukaryota > Viridiplantae > Streptophyta > Magnoliopsida > Asparagales > Asparagaceae > Scilla > Scilla litardierei. The sequence continues at coordinate 139,400,572 of CM061139.1, forward strand.
AAATAGCGTGCATAGTGATCTGAACAATTTATCTTATCCAGCAGATAACAGATTTCAACAGAAAACACACCTCTCCATGTTGATGATACATTTCTCTCAACTGCTCAACAACTTTATAGTACTCATCCAAGCCTCTTCCTTTTGCAAGCTCAAGTTCCTCACCAACCTTGAGAAAGTCATTTCTGCATGCAATATTTGTATACATGAGTAAAATCATGCTCAAGTTTAATCAAATTTGGAAGGTAGCATGCCAATAAAAAACTTTAAAATACATGTGTAAAGTTCAACAAACAGGTTTAAAAATCATCCAGGTAGGAAAAAAAATGGCGAAAGACAATATGGGCTAACAAGGCCTTTGTGTACCGAATGTTCTCCAGATTTTTGTTCAAGGAGATGTAACAGTCATACTTCTCACGGTATTCTTGCACATAATCAGTATACCTGCAAAATAAAAAAATAGTCAAATAAAGTTACTTTCCCGCTGCATCATGAAAGCTTTGTTAGTTCACAAATAACTTCTCTGTAAAAAATACACAGCTAGTGGCATATCTATACTGACAATAACAAATGTTCTTATTCTTTGATATTCACATCATCATGGTCCTCTCATCATACTCTGAAATCTTGACCCATATGATACAGTGCTTTGTTTTAATCTGGTCATCTGATGTATTTTGTGGACATGTATATCAGCTATGCAGTCTGTGCTACAAATAATTGTGTATCATCACTTTAGTTGCTTGTCGATATCAACTGATTATAAGCTTCAACCTTTAGTTGCTTTGGGCGTCTTCATTAACCTTTGGTCTGATCATGTTTATATAGCAAAATCAGTCTCAACATGCACTAGGAAGATAACATGCTTAAGCAAATAGGGTTATTGAACTTTAGTACATTATGAAGATCTCACAAATCTTGCATACAATATAGAATGGAGGAGAATTTGTGATTAGTACTGCAGAGTGTGATAGCAGTACGATATAGCATAGAGCATGACCTCTTTCTCAAGAAACAAGCACAGCTAGACCTCTAAATATTCCTCTTCCCCTTTATAATTTCCCAATGAGTACGCATAGTAAACGGCTCCATAGGCGTTCCCCTCTGAGTTTCACCACCACAACTCTACATAAAGGCTGGAAGTGGAATGATAATCTGGACTTATCTGATGATGCCATTTGATTTATTATCATATGTAAAAAATATATGAGGTTCTCTTCCTTCTCCGCTAATTCTCTTCTGCCTCCACCTTTCTCTCTAGTTCCTCCCTATTTTGTTTTCTTTTTCTCTGCTTAATTATTTAATTCTCTTGCAAGATTCTGCAGTATTTCTCCATTACAAAAATGTTTGCATGTACTGCCAAAATTTATTTTCTTAACCATCCGAGCACCTATTACAGCTCTGAATTATTAGTCACAGAAATAACCATTTTATTTCATTGAATTTAAGAGCAGCATTTATCATGTATATAAAACATTTATTCGGAGTTTAACATTTGCTGTCTACTCACATTAACTTATTCTAGCGGCAAGCCCACGATCCTCGCATATTAAAGTCTACATTAGTATTTTAGAAAAACAGAAGACAAGAAGATTCATGTTCATTTACAGTAACATATACGTATTTGCTCAAAAAGTAAAATACCCGCATACAAGTTCAATATTTTATTTCAGGAGGAAAAAATGAATAGAAAGAAGGTGGGGGATCATATCATCTTGAATTATAAGGGGAACAGAATTGCATGATTCCCTTAACCTAAAATTGAATTTTAAAAGTTAGTTCTCTGTGTAAGAGTGTTAATTATTAAATCATAACTACAGCGTATACTATCCTGGTTAGTCAAGCTAACAAGACCAATTGCTGCAAAATTATGACCATGGTATAGAGCAAATAAAACTAATAATACAAAATTTTGCAGGTTGACATGCATAAACAGATAGACACTTCTCAAGTCTCAACAACCAGATGTTTAGATATATGGTCTGGAAGTACAGAACCCTACTAATTGAGAGAATAATAAATATTTTGTTTGTCTGATACGAGTGGACATGAAGGGTAAATTTGCAAGACTTTTGGTTCAAGATACTTGACCGGACATGAAGGGTAAAAGTTATAAGACTTTTTGGCTTAAGGTATCCCGATCCACCACTAAATTTTGGGTACATGTGTACCGATAAATGCAGACAATCATGAGTGCTTTGGATTTTCAGTTGGTGCAGCCAAGTCAGTGTAAAGTGAAGATGATAAAATTACATTACATATAAGGTACCTGATGATTCACATAAGCTCAAAAAGGTATCAAACATTCAGTTTTGCTCCAAATTGGGCACCATGGCCCTAAACTATTATAATTTTTATTTATTTTAATGGCGTTAACTTGGCTTAGAAATGATCACCCATTTACCCTAGTTACCCTATTTGAAGGGAAATAACTTCATGTGCCCAAATTGAGTAAATAATATGTACATTTATTAAATAATTAAGGGTTTTTTTATATCGGCACCTAACTTCTTGTCTAATTCAATGTTACCATTACAAAACTTTATATTTCCATATTAACAGCCCAAATTACAAAAGTTGGTGCAAAAACCCACAACCATTAGTCAATTTGTAAGTCAAAAAGAATATGGTAGGAATATATTATAAGTTGGACCTGAATTTATTTAAAACAAGTATTTTGAGCAAATTGCCATCTTCTTCTCCATGAAGCCTTTTTCTTCACCTTCATCGAAACTCACTCAGGAAACCTTCATTACTTAAATACACAACTATAATTTTCACAATATCACATTTTGTTAATCACAATCCAAGAACTTATCAGCAAAAGATCAATTTACAAAATAAAATAAATAAAATCTTTATGCCTAAATTTTTGGTATGAAGGCTATGATGATGATGATGATGATGATGATCCCCAATTTCCTCTTAGGTTGGACCCTAACACCATGATTTATAAATTTCAAATAGTCACTTCCTTTCCATCCTCAAAATTAAAAAGCAGTCATGGTCCGACAACAAACTGATCAAAAAGATGAAATCAGTATAAGTTTTTAGCATTTCTTTCTCTTTTCAACTTTCTTCTCTATTTTTTCTTGCTTTTATCGATGAATTTTTTTTTCATTTCATCAATCCAAATTGTAACGGCATGTATTTTTAGTCGTGTTTTGTGCGCCTGTATTTTTTACTTCGATCATCCGGATGTTTTCGTCCGAGTGACTTTTCGTCCACACGTCGACGAGAGCGCGTCTCTGTTTTAGTTTTTTTACAGTAGAGTAACTATTGGCCTATTGACCGTAACTAATTCCTTTTAATTAAAATTTAATTGCTAATTAACTGATTACTACTAGCTAATTTAAATTACTAATTACTTTTCTTAATTACTTTTACCATATTATTATTACCCCTAACCCCACTTGGTTATTTACATAACCCCACGCGTGATTGATAGCCAATTTGGGCAGCTCAGATCCGAAATAATCGGATCTGAATTGCCTCATTCATTTCCATCCCCTACCTCCAGCTCTCCTTATCAACAACCTGCATCTCCCTCCTCTGTCCTTAAAACAACCACACCAACAGGAACAAACAGCAGCAGCAACATCATCAACATCCTCATCTCCCTGCAATCCCATCTCACTGCAATTTTCTCCCCGTCTCCTTCTTCCTTCAAGAAGAAACCCAAAATCAGCCATTCCCCCTCCTCCATTCAACCCAAATCAACAAATCAGAAATCAAACACAAATCGGAGATTGAAATTGAGAGAAGTGGAGGATCATTTGAAACCCAATTACAATCCCCTCTTCCATTCTTCCCTTTCCTCCCTCCTCCTAGCTGCCGCCCACCCCCAGGCCGGCCTCCCCTTTTCGCGCGCCGCCGCTCACCCCCTTGGCCGCGCCGTGCCGCGCCGTTCCCGACCCCCTTGACCGCGCTGCCCCCGAGCCCCCTTGGCCGATGTCGCCCCTAGCCCCTTGCTGTCGTCCCCTTTTGCCTGCAGCAGCGAAGAAACAAAGAAAAAAGAAGAGAACAGAGAAGAACGAAAGGGAGAAGAAAGAGGAAGGGTAAGTTAACTTTATATAAGATTATATATATTAATATAATTTATATAAAGTTAAGGTTATTATATAATAAGTTAGGTTAAATTATTTTATAAGTTAAAAGGTTAAGTTAGTTTAGTGTTAAGTTATGTAAGTTAATAATGTTAAATATCAGTAAGTGCTACACCTTATCTGCATGTATTATATAATGTTACTACATGGATTAATTTATGGGATGATAACAGCATGTTAGTTAATAAATGCAAGTGACCCTAATATATAATATGTTAGAAAACATATAAGAACAGTTTGTAGTATAACTTTAAGTTATATATAAATAATTAGTGCAAACAAATCTGTTAAAAGTTGTACCACTCAGCTAGTTATCAGTAATGGTTCCATAACATTAGTTAATACGTTTCCCTTAGCGTAAATAAATAGTCTCATACACGGATTTATATGACGCAGATAATCACGTCTCTCATTTCGACCGTCTGGACATCCAAATTCCGTTTCCAGGCAAGTATTTTATCGTAAATGAAATGCAACCTGAATTGTGCAACCTTAGTGCTAAATTCTCTTTTAATGCGCTTGCCAAGCTAAACTACATACTTTCATTATATTAGATGTTTTCTAATTTAAGTAGACACGTAATGATGTTGCTTGTTTAGAACATATAACCGTTCGCTTTCTGATCAAGTGGGCACGTTATATAAATGTTGTTTGGAACAATTCACTATATGCATTCTATCTAATTGAACTATCCTTAATATCTGCATGTTAGCAAAACGCACTTATTGGACGGAGAGTATGACATAACACTCGAAACATATATGTGGAACCATCGAATACAGATGGGACGAAACCATCGAATACAGATGGGATGGAATCTAGTCAGTGACTAGAAAGACACTTTGGTGGTATTGGTTCATGTAGTAGAGTCTGTAAATGTGGCTTGAACATCTTGCGGCTACCTCCATACCATACTAATAGAGTCAAGCATCTTGGCCATCTTCTAGTTTAGGAATGGCAAGAAACGTCACGGTAAACCCCCGATGATAGGGTGTATCGAGAACATTTACCTACTCAGACATGGACTTATCACGAGCACAAATAGTCAAATACTCAATATACAATTGTTTTACTTTTCGCATTGCAAATCCATGCATACTCGTACTTTACTTTTCTGCACTTATTATTCATAACTGTGTACTAACGCTCTTTTGTCATTTTCTAGTTGTTCTTCGTTTCATTACTTTAAATATCTTGTCGAGCTTATCGCTGACATATATTTCCATGTCTTTATGAAATATATGTTAGGTTCAAAGGCAAAGTACCTCGAGGACCCTACCTTTGAGGATCATATCTTATAGGTGGACCCCGCTGAGATCCTCCATGTGGAAGGCTAGAGCGGGCTATTCCTATTTTCAGTTTTATTATTTAACTTGTTGCTTTCAGGTGTGTTTGCTTTCAGCAGATTGTACGGCCAGCTAGGCCTTAATTGTTTTGTGTACTTTGTTTTAAAAACGCTGGTGTTAAAAATGTAATGACTATTTATGCTGCTTCTGAGAAATTCGCGTGCAGGGACATGCTTTGCTAGTTAACGCTTATTGTGCTTAAGTCAAAGAAGAAAGAGAAAAAAGTACATCTTCTTTGCTTTAAGCACATGCGGACCCGCTGGCGTCCTCGCTCCCAAGTATAATGGGAAGCGGGACGTGACACAAATTTCTTAAAAATTGGCTAGCAAGAGAGACGGTCAGGGAGGGAAGGAGAGCAGATGGGATGGACCAAAACTGATGAATAAGATCGGTGTATTATGGCATTTTTTATCCTCATCATGTCACAATATTAACAGCAACCACCGACCAAGGCCTTTCTGTCATTACTTATATAATTTCAGGTGGTAATTATAAAGATTTAAGGTGTTTATATGAACTTAGACAAGATTTTAGGTGTCGATATTGAAAACACCTTCATAATTAATCGCTTTTTGGTGTTTGACTTATAGTTGATTATGAAATAAATCTAATTTGAACCCAAGTCAATTTAAAACTTCTTCAAACTATTTTTATTATTTGATTGTTTGGTTGATTGCCGGTCCAAATTTGCTTCGTTTAGAATATGATCACTTGTTCATTACAATTATAAAAATTTTATTGGTATTGAGACACTTGTATAAATAGTGCTATGATAATTTTTTCTTGTGATGACTCTAACATGCTACCTTAAGAGAATAAAATCAAAAGAAACCTAATTTGATAGTTTTTTCTTTTAACTTTTTATACCAAAAACAGTAGCATTTCCCAAATTTCTGTCTTGTTTCCATCAAATGGAGACTCTTTTTGATAGTTTTTTTAATCCTTTTCATTTCTTTAGTCTACTAAGATCAAAATGAGCCCTTATTTTGTCCATAATTTTCTTCTATAGAATTTTGAACTAAATAAATTATAATCATAACATCACACTTATGTAATTTTTTTCAATTTTGAGTTGATAATGTCCCACTTTCTCATTAGCGTCACACTTTCCCTATAAATTGTAAAAATAGGAAACCATCAAAAAAGTTCCACACATGTATAAGACCTAAAGATATCGAAACAAAATTCCCAAAGAAATTAGAGGAAAATTTACATCCATATCTCAAAGTCACCCCCTTCTCTTCTTCCTCTCTCTCCCTCCAGCTACTACCCTAAGACAACTACCTCCACACCTTCAACTACTCTTCTCTCCTCATTGATAAAATTCCGAACTCCATCACCAACTACTTCAACAATCTGATCGACTCTAGCAAACAAGCAAGCGAGATTAGATCATGTTATCCATCAGAATTGTAACATACCAATCAATAGTAAATTATTAATTTTATAAGGATCCTTGTTAATCCTAGTAATTTGTTAATAAAATTTATTAGAATTAGTTAAGTATAAACAACGATATAAATGGAAACTTTATGCAATAATATGATGTTATTCTGAATATATATAAATAGAGAGGGAGTACTTTGCAAAAAATGAAATGCCAATAAAGATAAATAAATAAATGGAGATGGATTGGTGGCAGGATAATGAGGAATACTTTCACAAATATCAAAGTTAGAGTTGTCTTATGTAGAATAATCCTAGGATACTTGAACCTTCCCACTTTTTCCCCTCTTCACATATCCATTATTTCAGGCATCAAATAAGGAAAGAGCAGAATGGGGCATTTTGCGGCAGGCCGAACATGACGGAATAAGGGAAAAAATTGGGGAGGAGGAAAAATAGTGAAGAATTTCATGATGACCACTTGCATCCAAAATTAGTAAGTAGCTTTTCTTTTCATAAATTTAGGAGCTAACAATCTTTCTTCTTTAATTACAAGTATATAATTTATTTATATAATCATGTTAAAGTTTGGAAGCATTAATTTACCTTTGATATCTCATTTGTATGTATACTCCATCATTTTAAAATTTTGATTTGTATTCTTAGGGACATCACGTATACGGTTATGGACATTTGATTTTATTTGAAATAAAGAAATAAGAAAATACATAATATTGATAATTAGACTACCAAAAGATGATAAATTCTCTTTCTCAAGGCATAATTTTTAGGAGCTAGTAGTTCTCATTTGCGTCTGAACATAAAATTAATTATTACTCGTGCTAAGATTAAGAAGATTTTTGCCCATCAGTTCTTTTCCTTATATGCATAACATGACATTTATGATAAAATTTTGAATTGCTCCCTCCTTGGTCATTATTTGTATGGTGAAAGAATGTGGTCAAAATTGAAAAATAGGTTGTGTCATTAAAGATGGTAGGCTCTCTTGATTAATGATTTTGAAGATCTCCCTTTGTTCTCATTTCCAAATTAATAATTAAAATTCTCTATTATCCGAATTTGGGTTATAATTAACAAGTCTTATCAATTGAAAATCTTTGGATTGCTTTATTTTTGCTAATTTATTGAGGGTTGTTCATAATTTACCATAAACTGATTAGTTTTTTATGCTAAAAATTTTAAATCGAATGTCGAAACTTTATTAAATTAATATCATAGACTTATTGATCGTTCTATAAATGGAGTTATTTTACATGCCTCAGTTACATATTCCGTGTTCAGAATTACATAAGGTTTTAAGAGATATTTTGAGTATATGGTTTATCATCAAAATTTCTAGAAAAATTTCTATATATCACTGTTTCCTTTGTAGACATCATCATGAGTATTATTGACATGATTTTATATGCTAAGCATTTCAAAAAGGAACTATATAATTTGATACGTGGTCGATATTGGCATGATTTTCATATATGAAATATTTTGACAATCGATTGTGCAATTTGTCGAGTGTTATCTTGAAATATATTTTAACAATTGAGTATACGTAAAGCTCTGGCCGAAGGATAATTGTGAAACACATGTGGGCAACCGGTGAAAAATTGAAACACGTAGACTCTAGCCTAGTGATGGATCCTTTTACCCAAAGTAATAAGTGACTAGTAGCTCTTCGGAGATGTCTGTGAAAATTATACTCATGGAACTACATAACAAGTTATTAATGATTACATAACTAGTGGCCTCGTTTGGTACCGATAGCGTATAAGTGGTCCTATGCCTCAAAACCCATAGTGGTTCCATGGGGGAAAAATATCATTGAAGAGACAAGAAACCAATAGCTAGTAGGCTATTAAAGTTTTCTTTTGTAAAAGGACATATTTTTCATATGCAAGCATCATATGAAGTTTGATACAATGTATTTCTGAACTTATTTTGAGTCTATTATAATAAAACAAGGTGTAAGAGTTCTCGACTTTGAATATATTGTTACTAACAATTGAATCCTCAGGTTTGATGCAACTGATAAGTAAGATACTTGTTGCTCTACTACTGCCCCATAAGTGAACTTTTATGATCGTTTTTCAATTACAATAGCTTTCAAAAATCTTGGATTTTCGATGTGAATACAAGCGTTGTCATAATAGAATGATAATGACTTTGGTTTGATATTCATTAGAATTTTGTAAGTCACTTAAAATTTTGATGTACACCCAAAACTTCATGAATTAGAAGAGTTACGTATTGAAAGGTGGACTCATCCTTTCCATCAACCAATTTCTTAGACCAGTTGACTTAGCTTTGGGCTCACTCGGGACTGGAACGTTTACCGTCTTGTCATCAAGGGTATGTTGACCACTAGTTTGTAAATCCACTGCTCAAGGCTAGTATCGCTCTAGATGTAGATTCAAAGACATATGAGCTAGTCTTCCTAATGAAACATGTGTCTTTTAGGGTTGTATAAAATAACGCAAGACTAAGGATTATGTATGGAATGATATATGACTCTTTTGGGCATGATGTTTCTCAAGAATATAATGAGGAAATGATATGGGGATGTAAATCTAGTTATGATTTCATAAATTTTATTTGTCGTTATGCTCTATTAACGACCAATGAAGAAGAAACGAATATGTTGGGAGAATCTCAGACGATCAGCTACTAATGGTCACATCGCATGAGATCTATCATCTACCTACTATAAATCTTAGGCTGTGGCAAAAATAATCTCATTCAATGCGATATGTATATTGTTCATGCTCATTAACATGCATCTCCTGAACAATTCCATGCATGCGGCTGATAGACCCGGCGGGTCTATCTCCACATAGGCCGGGCCCATGCTAGCCGCCGGCCCCTTTGGGCTTCTTTATGCGCGCGCGCCCAATTGCGGAGTAACCCTAGTTTCTTCTATTTATAGGGCTAGCCGTTATTTGTGATTTTTATGCTTGATATTGGATATTTTCTATTGAGCGTCCTTAGGTTCAGGTCTTAGAGTAAACGAGTGCGAACGTCCTCTTCGGCGTCTTGGGAGGAGAGCACACCTTTTTTGTGCTCAAATATCGTGGTTGGTTACTTTTTATCTATAAAATTGTCTTTTTATCTTGGTTCCTAACATTTTGGTATCAGAGCACGTGACGATTCATGGCGGCTACGACAAGATCGCACGACAAGATCGAAGCTTTGGAGGCAAAGTTCACGAGCGAAATCGATGGGATCAAGAAATTATTGGCGGCAAACGATGAATCCATGGCCAAGTTGACGGCTTCCATCAACCAATTGACGGCAAATCAAGCGAAGCACGACGAACAATTCGCACAAATGATGGCAACCCTAAATCAATTGGCAGCAAACAACAAAGGGACGAAAACCTTAAATCGGGGGGAAAGGCAGCACCTTTGAAGAAAGAGAAGGAAAAAGAGGAGATTTTGATCCAAAATCAACCCCTTTTGGTGGAGGAATTGGACGAAGAAGACGACGAGGAGCCATGGAGGGTGGACTACCGCGAGGAAGTACGGTGGAAAGCGATGGAGAGCCAAAGGAGGGGCGGCGGCCCTAACCGCCCCAACGGAGAGCGTCACGGCCATGAAGAGGGCCGGTCGAACCCCCACAGCAACCTGGGGGCTCGGCCGGTGCGGGAGCAAGGCGGGGGAGGCCCCCCCCGCCTTCGCCGGACCCCGACGGGGGCGGCCAAGCCCTGTCGGGGCTCGGCAGGGTCCGACGACCCCGCCAGACCTCCGACAGGGCCTACCGCCCCTCCAGCAAGGCTGAAGGGGCCTACCGACAGCCCACAGGGGGCCGGAGCCCCTGGTAGCCGCCAGTGGGCGGGGATCCTTACGGCAGGTCCCGCCAGGGGCGGGAACCCACTGGCAGCAGCCAGAGGGGGGATGGACGCGCGGACAGCCTTCAGACGGTGTTTTCGAGCCTCCCGGGCTGCGGACAGCAAACGAGGAGGGCCACCGGGAGTTTTCGGGGGGATTTTCTTGACCCTCCGGAGCGTCGACCAGCAGCCGAAGATCCGTTCTACGACGACGGACGTGGGAGAGACTATTATTCTGACGGCAGGGGTGGTTACGAGGCAGAGTTCGGCGATGACGCAGGTTGGAACGATATTGAGGGCCGTCGGGGAGATTACCGTGGAGACCACGGGGGTCGCGGAGGAGGGCCACCGAGGCGATACGAGACCCTGGACGAGAGACGTTAGCATTACCGGCCGCATCACAGAGAGGGAGGCACGAGCAGGGGCGCTTTGGAGGAGATTGCAGAGTCCGGAAGCTGAAGATACCGTTATTTTCAGGGGAGAATCCACACGCCTGTTGTTTACAGCAGAGAGATACTTCGCGACACATCACATGACCGAGGCCCCGAAGCTGGAGGCGGCAGCCATCTGCATGGAGGGGCGAGCCTTGGGATGGTACCAGTGGAAGGAGAGGCGGCAGCAGATCAGGAGCTGGGAGGAGCTGAAGGACATGATGCTGGAGAAGTTTAGAGACCCCCGTCTAGGGAACCTACACGAGCAGCTATTTGCTCTCAGGCAGGAGGGGCCGGTGCGGAAGTACATCGAGAGATTTGAGACACTGGCTGGACGAGTTCATGGGGTTTCGGACGAGTCGCTGGAGGGCACCTTCTTGAAATGGCTGCGACCTAGTCTTCGAGCTGCGGTGAGGCCTTACAAGCCCCGGGGGCTTTCAGAGGTCATCGAGATGGCACAGATGGTGGAGGACTCCCGAGCTGAGTATAGGAGAGGCGGGTGGAGCTACAATGGGCAGTTGCAGCGGGTCACCTCGACTGGAACAGGCGGAGCGGGGGCCACTACTGAGGCGGTTCAGGTGGGACTAGAGAAGACGGGAGAGCAGAGCATCCCACCGTCGGCTGGGGGCCCATTCCGAAGGATGACCGATGCGGAGATGAGGGAAAAGAGGCAAAAAGGGCTCTGTTTCCGATGTGACGAGTGCTTCACTCCGGGACACCGCTGTGTGGATCAAAAGCTGCAAGTATTGATAGCGGAAGCGGACGAGGAGGATTACGTGGAAGACGAAGGCATCGGATGAGAGGACGACTCCCACTCGGAGTAGTACCGCCGGTACTTACACCACCTTGAGGACAAGGTGGCTCTTTGGGGGGAGTATTGATAGACCCGACGGGTCTATCTCCACATGGGCCGGGCCCATACTAGCCGCCGGCCCCCTTTGGGCTTGTTTATGCGCGCGCGCCCAATTGCCGAGTAACCCTAGTTTCTTCTATTTATAAGGCTAGCCGTCATTTGTGATTTTTATGCTTGATATTGGATATTTTCTATTGAACGTCCTTAGGTTTAGGTCTTAGAGTAAACGAGTGCGGACGTCCTCTTCGGCGTCTTGGGAGGAGAGCACACTTTTTTTGTACTCAAATATCGTGTTTGGTTACTTTTTATCTATAAAAATTGTCTTTTTATCTTGGTTCCTAACAGCGGCCTTCATAGAGATCGGTACAATACTCCTGGCCAATCTGTTTAAAATTGAACCCAACATTGGGCATTGTAGTGATAGGGGTAAATGGATTTGGGGCTTGGTGAAGGGGCTGAGAAGGAAAATGTAAGGGTCAGTACCAATGACGAGAAGCCAGTCATGGTTCGAGCCGAAGCAACGCTTCTTGCAGGCCCCGGGAGGTATATTGAATAGGGTTTATTGTTGTTGCTGTTGTTGGATGAGAGTGAGGAGAGATCATGAACGTCGTCATCAAGGCCAGGATTGTAAGGGACCATGAGAGTCAGTTGACGTGGGAGGTCTTCCGGTTTGCCAGCGAATCTCCACGGAAAGAAAACAGAGTAAAAGGAAATGTAATCGGCCATCAGGTTTAAAAAGAAATGCAGAGGAAAAAAGAAAAAGAATGCAAGGGGAGGGGTGTTTTGGTCTGAAATAAGAGTCACATGCTACACACATGGCCTTTTGGGACCAATTTTAACCCCCAGTTAAAAACTGCCGGATTGGGTTCTACGGGTACCCGAAATGAAGCAATTGGAACCTATTTTTACAATAAATGAATCATCATTACGTCTAATAAAAATTGGTCACAGTATGCGACGATTAATGTGCGATCATGAAATGATATGCACTTTTTTGGTACTGTTACACATGAAATTGAATTGTATGCTGGACAATTTGAATTGATGGAGCTCTATCAATGTCCATGCACCAATAAACTCAAAAGATACCACGTAGTCAGTATGGCTGGCTTATCAAGAACATGATGCATGGCTTCCCTCGTGTGACAACTAATTAGCATCCATTGATATGGCGTCCCCGAATGCTCATTTATAGAAGATAAGTTATGCTGAGCAATGTGAATCATCAATCTAAGCCAACGAACTTACACTAGCAAAAATCTAGCAAAGGTGTATCAAACTAATAACCGTTGAGCAAAATGGCATAATAACTTCTCAGAGAGAATTTTGGATGAGAAAAAAAGGTAACTACTCCCAAAAAACCCATCGCACGTAAATGCACATGGGCATGCCATACTCCATCTTAAAATGCCAACCACTTACACAGTCACTGAAACGTAATGCATAAATGAATAGCCAAGAAACTTACTGCATGAAATCTTTGATGGATTCTCTGAGATCGGGCGTCTCTTTGTCATATTTAGCATAAAAGGAGTTATCATCCTGGGTAGAAGGTTCTCTTCTTTTCCTGCCATTAGTCTCAGATTCCGTTGAAACACTATTATTGCTCCTATCCATGGAATCTTCCGGCTTATTTGGTTTCTGTTGTTTTGATTCTTTAGAATTTGTATAACCCTTTTGACTACCATGTTTAATGTCATGCTGGGGTGGCAAGATGGAAGAGTTTTTCTTCAGAGAACCTGCATTGTTTTCCAGACCCATTCCTTGGTTTGTTACCGCCTCGCCTCTGTGAGCTAAGTCTGCCAAGTTATCCAGATGAGATTTGACCTCTGGAGAATTATCAGCCCTAAAATGCTGCTGAGTCCTTCGCAGAATCCGTGCAGTGTCACCTGGGTCATCCGGTGGAATTTTCCGGTAAAATCCTTCTTGGTTCCCATGACTCCCGCCTCTCAAATTGTGGGGCGACAGCTGCTTCGGTTCAAGAAGTAGATGAGAACCACTTCTTCCCTTGCTTATATCCAGATTTGTGCTATCAGTAGAAGCAGCTTTATTACTATCTGATGGCTTAAAGGAATTTTTCCCCTCAGTTTGTCTATTAACCCCAACAGGCTCGCCACCCGCAGGAGGTTCACGTAGTTCACCTAACTCCAATTCTGATGTTTCTCTTCTGAGAACAGCTCCCTTTGCACTGACAACAGGAGATTTATTCCAATCAGATCTTCTAATTTGGGATGCTTGTCCATTATCCTTCAACTGTCCATCATGATCACCAAATTTTCTGTTATATTCAGGGATAGACAAGGGTTTTTCACCAACACCGGTTTCATCCAGTGTATTCTTGTACAATTTATCCTTTGGCATGGTATCAGGGTGCAAATGCATTCTTTCTGTATTTTTGCTGAATCTATCAATGGATTTCCTCTGTGCACTAATATCACCAGTTCTTGAGCCTGGTTGTTCTGCATCTACACTTGACAAATTCCAAAACCCTGGACTCTGCTGAATTTTGTGTGTGTTTCCAAACACAACAGACCTGCTACGATCTGCCAAACTATAATCCTGAGATTCGGTATCCTTCGTACCACTCCATTCAGCATTATATGACTTGTCCTGAACCTGCCAAGATTTTTTAGGAGATATATATTGAGAGTTCACAAAGATATCACCATCTTTACTTTTCTTGTAAGGCATGACTTCAGCTTCTTTTACTCCTTTGGACCTTTTAGCACTCTCAGATTTAGCTTTTTTCTCATGTGGCATGACTTCTGAACTAGAAGCCCTTTTGGATTTATTTTTCTTAATTGTTTCTTTTTTCTCGTGTGCAGACCAAACATGAAGAATAGGTTGTTTCTCACTAACAGACTTCTTTGTGACTTGCTCATTTGTTTCACTTGGTGATTTAACAAACTGCGGCTGTGGGTCCTTAGAATGCTTGTAATGGCATGGAGAAAAAGGGACATCAGGAAACCTAGCAGCTGCTCCGTATGAATTGGAATCCATGTGTGCGTCAAGTTTGATTTCAGGATTTTCAGAGATATTGACACTGTTATTACTTGGAAGATCTTTGGCACCGTCACATAGGTTTGCCATTAGATTGTCCCTTCCATATTCATTCAAATCTATAGGTTGCAGAACATGTTGCTCCTCCTGATCTCCTAAAATGTCAATTTGCTGCTGTTCACCATCAGAACCTCTATCCCCAGGAGAAGATAATAAATTCAAATCAGCTGCCTTTGTTTTTGGCACAAGCTCTTCTTTTTCGCCTTCACTCATGATATCCACATCTACATCAGAACCCTCTTTGGTGCTAGAAGAACCATCACTGTCGCTATCACTGCTGCTTCCGCTTCTTGCAGGGCTTTGGCTTTGACTGCCACTGTCACTTTCACTGTCACTGCTATCACTTTCACTGTCACTGTCACTTCCACTCTCACTTGAGCTTGTTTTCCCTTCATCATCCCTACTTATTTTCGTATCAACATTGCTGAATGGATCTGGATCATCATGCATTATGTCAATCTTTTCAAAGGGGTCTTCTTCTTCTTCTTCTATTTTTGAGGTCTGTTGGGCCTGCTGCTCAAAACTTCCGTCGGCAACGTTTTCTCCAAAGATTGATTCCATTGTTAATACAATATCATGTGCACTCTCAGGGGAACTGCAAAAAGAACTCATATTAGAAAGAGAGAAAGATGTTTGGTACTGAGAAATCGCAATGTATATATCACTAAAGTTGGATTACTTTTTACTTGAATTTCAGTTAAGCCAGTGCTCCAGAGCCTTCTCATTCAGCCCAAGCAATGTGTGGATAAGATTCAAGAAAATCACAACTTTAAATGGAAATTTACTAATATTATATAAATTTTCAGAGTAGTAGATGAGAATACGCTATATGCCCATTTTACTATGTCCCTGTGGGGAAAAGTTTTAATTAAGTATGAGTTATGTGCATGTAAAAGAATTAACATGAATATTTAGTGAAACAATTAATATCATAGGGTATGTGTTGAGCAAGTCGCTAAACCAATTTTTAAAAAAGTCAAATATCTCAGACATGGATTACCAAGCTTCTTGATCAAATAACGAGGGGCAAAGATTTAATGGCGTTCAGATAGACAAATCCAGACCATCCGTATGTTGATTATCTATTCAGAGCAGGATGGATTCTGGTGGGTAGAACTCAAAAATCTTCGGAGTCAAGCTTTTGTAGTATTTTTTCGACAATTGAGTTATTTTTGTTTGATTTTGTCAACATAAAAGCTTCCACCAGAATTAATTTGTTGCGGCCGGTATTTGGGAAGAGGGGCATTTGGGTAAAATGACTTTTGGAGGGTGTTTGGCTATTTAAGGGGGTTGAGCCGGCCCTAATTCTTATGCGAAAATTGAGAGAGTATTTTATTTTATCCCTTAGATTAATTGTATTAGGATTTCGGCTTTTCCCCCTAGGTTAAGAATTGTCTTCTAGTTATTAGTTAGCGAGTAGATTATTGTATTAGGGTTCCCTTTTAATTGTGAGATCTGAAATTGCAATAAAAATCCCATCTTTATCTTCAAATCCCTAGTGGATCGCATCAATTGGTATCAGAGCGGTTGATCCATGGCAAACACGCGAGCAACAGAGCGGATTGAAGTTTTGGAAGGGAAGGTTGAGAGGATTGAAGCCCAAATCAGTAAGGGTTTCATCGATCTAAGGAAAGAAGATGCGGAGATGGCCGCGAAGATCCGGAAGGAGATGAAGGAAAATCAAGAGAAGACGGAGGCCAAGATGAAAGAGATGAAGGAGATGACGGAGGGAAAATTTTCGGAATTGGCGGAGGTCATAGCGGCGTTGACCGCTCATCTCATCCCGAAGGCGGATCCAAGCAAAAAGGAGCCACCTTTAGCGAAGGACAAAGGTAAAAAAGCAATTTTTTTTGAAGAACATCCGGGTTTTGACGACGAAGGAGACTTTGACCAAGAAGACAACGCGTGGGGAACCCACCAAGACCACGCACCGCCGCGCCGTGACGAACAAGTGGCCCGGGGGGAAATCCGACTCAGCGGCACCCCCCGAACACCCCGGCTTGGCCGCCGGCCCCCCAGAATGCTCCTGGGGGGTCGGCGAACCCCAGCGGGGGCGGCGGAGGGCCGCCAGGGGCCTGGGAGGGGCGGGCGACCCTGCTGCCCCCCCTGGCAGCCTCGGCGGGTTATTCCGCCGCCGCCTGGGGCCCGCCGGCCCAATTCCAGGGCCGGCCGGCCCAGGCGGCGACCTGGGGGGCCTCGGCCGAACCCCGGGGGGGGGGACCCGAGGCCCACCGGACCTCTGGGGGGGCCCAGCGACCCCCCAGGAGGCCCGACAGCCTTTCTCGACGACTTTTCGACCTCCGGGAGGCCCGCCCGAGGTCCGTGGAGCTCAGTTTGGGGGTTTACAGCCCTATGGAGGACCTGGCGGAGGATTTCAGCAGAACGGAGGCCACCAGCAGATCACAGGGGGGCCACCGACTCAGCCCCCACCCTTGGGGGGGGGGGGTTACGGGAGACTGGAGAGCGCACCAGGACCCCCCAGGAGGCCACCAGGCGGAGTTTGGGCACCCTCTGGGAGACTGGCAGGGACATGGAGCAGGGGGAGGCCACCGTGAGCGGGCTGAGGCTTATTTTCCAGACAGGAGACAGGGATACCAGCCCAGGGGAGGTTTCCAGCCGCAGGAGAGAGGTGGATTCGCTGGCGAGAGGCGACTGAGGAAGCTGGAGGTGCCTGTTTTTGAGGGAGGCGACCCAGACGACTGGCTGTACCGGGTGGAGAGGTACTTGGAGGTGTCCGCTGTCCCAGGGGAGGATTGGCTACGGGCGATAGGGGTCTGCCTGGAGGGAGAGGCTTTGGGCTGGTTCCGTTGGACCGATCAGCAGCGGCCTTTTCAGACCTGGGCTGAGTTTACGACGCTCTTGACGGAGCGATTTGGAGGAGGTCCGGCTGGCGGCGTGTTCGAGAGACTGTACTCGCTGAAGCAGGAGGGGAGCGTGGGAGATTACATCAAGAAGTTTGAGTCGCTCTGCCACCGAGTTCGGGGAGTCTCTGAGGAGTCTCTGGAGGGCTGTTTCATGAAGGGGCTGAAGCCCACGGTGCGGTCGGAGCTGAGACAGTTTGAGCCCGTTGGTCTGCGCGTGATGATGACGCGGGCCAGGAAGGTGGAGGATCACCAGGAGACAGAGCGGAGAGCCCGCGGGACGTGGGGAGGCTCTACCTTTCGAGGGCCGGATCCTGGAGGAGGACAAAAGGGGGCCGCAGGAGGGGCAACACCCACTGACGGCTCAGTGGTTACCAAGGAGAAGGGGATGGAACTACGACCTGGGGGACAGACACGAAGAATGACCGAGGCAGAGATTCGAGACAAACGGACCAAGGGCCTGTGTTTCAAATGCGACGAGAAGTTTACTCCTGGGCACCGGTGCGGGAATCGTACTCTTCAGATCCTGATAGTGAATGACGAAGAAGAGGGAGAAGAGAGTGTGATAATGTTGGAAGCTGGCGTGGACGATGATCAGGAGCACCTGCACGTGGAGTAGCGGAACATACCCTTCACGCACCACCTTGAGGACAAGGTGGTTTTTCCGGGGCGGAGTAGTGTTGCGGCCGGTATTTGGGAAGAGGGGCATTTGGGTAAAATGACTTTTGGAGGGTGTTTGGCTATTTAAGGGGGTTGAGCCGGCCCTAATTCTTATGCGAAAATTGAGAGAGTATTTTATTTTATCCCTTAGATTAATTGTATTAGGATTTCGGCTTTTCCCCCTAGGTTAAGAATTGTCTTCTAGTTATTAGTTAGCGAGTAGATTATTGTATTAGGGTTCCCTTTTAATTGTGAGATCTGAAATTGCAATAAAAATCTCATCTTTATCTTCAAATCCCTAGTGGATCGCATCATAATTCATGACTCATTTTCACCCTTTACTTTCTATTGTACTTTTTCCTAATTGGGAAAAGGTTTAGAGAAAGAGTGACAAAAAAACCTCAAGTATACCGGATCCATAAAGTCCCTAGTAAATAGCATATAGATCAATAGGAGAGTCACACTAAACCACAACGATCCAATGAAAGAATCATTTTCTCGTATCGCTCCCTTTTATAGTTGAAAATTGACTTCCTGGCAATTTGGCGGGCCCAATAAAAAAAGAGAGTACACAAGCTAATCGCAGCAGCATGCCTGAAAAATACAAATTAAACAAACGATGCAAGTGAACAAAATGGAAGACACTGCTTTAAGATAACATGTGTGACGTCCAAAAGTTCTGGTCCAGCAGTTCAAGACAGAGCACCTTAAAAACAAAAAAAGAAAGAGAAAAAGAACACACCACTATGGAGGAAGCTGGTGGAAGTCCTGAGAATTATGTTAGAGATTTTAGGTTTCATTATAGACTTCACAGATATACTAGAACTAGAAATAATCCGTGATCATAGTACACGGCGATCCAGTAAATACCACACACACAGGATGCAGTGCACATGCGCAACCGACAAAAGGGCAAGAAAAGTGGGTGGGTGTATCGTCGGGAGGAGGGACCCGCACACAACCGAAAAATAGAGAGAAGTGTGGGTGTGTGTGGGTATCGTCGGTGGTAAAAGTGGTTAAATTGCAAAAAAAACTTAGGGCGAGAGTGCATAAAGCCCACCCAAACCACAGGAGGGTAAAAGGGGGTAAAACAGGCGTTAAAGTGCAAAAAACGCAGGGGGGCAAAGTGAAAAAAACACCAATGGCAAACCTGTAAATAAGTGAAATGTGGCGAGACATTTGGCTTTCATTAAAAAGCAACGGCAAGTTTGCAAATAATGGGAATGATGGATGCTTTTAATTGGCTTCTCCACTACCTCACCCCAAAACCAAAACCCAAGCCTACACCCCCCACCAAGCGGGACCCACCATGCCCATGTGGCACAACCTAGACCACCCCTTTGTCTTAGTGGGACAAAGGTGGGGCCCACTTTTTTGGCACATGGGGACATGCACCTTTGTCTCCCTCATTTGTCTAATAGATGCATTATGATTATCTTTTATTTAGATACCAATTATACCTTCTTTTGAGGAAGTGTTTCACTGGGAGTTTTTAGTTGCTATGGCCTGCCTACATAAATTGCTATTTAGTGGAAGCATATGAGTTAATTAGTTCAGTTACCAGGCACTTTTTATAGGTTTTGTTAGGATTTGGAATTAATTTAGATGGCATTTACATAATTAGATTTTTTTCGAATTGCTTGGGAAATTGGGGTTGGATTTAGCTAGTTGAAAGATACAAATCGCATGTAAGTCCTTTTATTTAAGGCTGACATGGAAGAGCTCAATGTCTGATGTCCCTACCACAAAAATGACACACTTGAAGGGTACTTGAATACTTCAGTGAACACTTCAAGTAATTGTTTGCTGCTTGAGACTCTTTTCAAAGTGAGAAATAACCGAACCCTAAATATGATGAAAAGCTGCCAAACATGTATAACTGTATCATCCAAAATAAATATACAAAAGTAGAGAATAATATAGATACCTCCCACTCCCACGTTCAGATTCCCGTTGTTTGAACCGTTCCACTTCTACGTCTGGTTTTAAGCACTCTCCAGGTGCTTCAATCTGGTGTAGAATATAAATAAAAGAGAAGTTAATACCATCTTTGGCCTAACTGGTATCACAACTTCCATATTTTATGGCACTGCCATTCTTTATCTTAGGGTTTGGAATTGCTTCTTCACCCTTTTACAATGCCTAGAAGAACATCATAATGCAGGTAAGTAACAAACACTTCCATAAGAGGGCATCAACAATGCAATTTTGGCATGCATCTTAAAATACACATAAGTTTCAAAAATATTATTTAAAAAGTTTAAAAGGAACAAGACCACAATCCGAAATTTATATGCACCCAGGAGTAGTTCTGCTCTATCTCACTACAGAAGTTGGATTAAGCTGAAATCAAAAGCTTTAAAAACTACACGTATAGAGTAACCAGCCAATGACATGATGCCTTCAACAAGACATTGATTGCTTCAATACCAAAACAAAAACAGTAGGGATGAATGCTAAAGGCAACGATGACATTGAAAATAATAGTAACATATGCTTTCAAATCAATAGGCATACAGCTCTCATTCAAAATTTGATTAAGAACAACCATATATAGTATATTAAAAATAAGAAATATTAAAATTGTTCTTAAATTTATTTATCATACCTTTAGTTAAGCTTTAATTCCTTTTAAACTTTAAAAAATGATGATGTCCACACTTTGTCATGATCTCTTTGGCCTTTGCAGAAGGCAGCATGAAAGGCCAAGTACTGACATGTCATGTATCAATTAGAAATTAACTTCCATTTACTTTCCTATTAAATTTAAATTCTTTATAAAAATACAAAAAATAATATACAATGCAATTAGACACTAAAATATAATATATATAGATTAATTTTCACATGTAATAATTCTTTATTTTCCTGTTTGACAATAAAACTTCTAATAAAATCATAATTAGCTTTTGGTTTTCTTCATTTTGCTAAACTTCCTAGTTCTAAAACACTGAAAAAATAAAGTGTGAGTGAATATGACCATGGTCGGGCTGTTAATCATGTCTCCATTAAGCTGTAATTTTACATTTTAATTAAAAATAATTAAATAAAACTTTTGATGCTAGATTACAGTTTATGATTATTTGTGATTTTTGCCTTGGTTTATGAAATTTGGAAACGGTTTAAAAATTAAATAGAGGTTTATTAATCAACAACATAACATATAATGTGTTTCTATAGTTGAGGCTGTTGAGCAATGTAAATATAGCAAGATTACTAAACCAACCCACAGTAAATTTCTCAAAATAAGGTTCTTTGGAGTTATACCCTAAATTGGCACTAGGCACATGATTCATTGTGCATAAAAAATTCTTTGTTATTAAGGGATCTTATTTGCCACCCATAGATTCTACAATACGTGCATCACACATGCCTAATGGATAGCAACAAAAAAATAATGAGGTATGTTCCCTAAAACAGGCAACAAGAAAATCGGATAATGCCGTGAGTAACAGGATCAAACCAGAACCAGACCATCAGAGAAAGGTAGCCTTTCTTAAGCAAGGAATTAGATTTCCACCATGTTTGTTAGGAGACCATAAGCAACAATGTTAGAGAGCAAAAGCTAAATCCGGAATACACATTTAAACAACCCAACCGCATGCTAATAGTATTGGAACTCATGTTTTAAATATTCAGGTTTGGGCTTTGAACCCATACCCGCTTTGTACCCATTTTACCGCATGTTAATGGTATTGGAACTCATGTTTTAAATATTCGGGTTTGGGCTTTGAACCCATACCCGCTTTGTACCCATTATATATATAGGTAGATTTGAACTCAAATGAGAACAGTTCACATGGAATTTTCCGTGCGAAAACTTTTTTATTTTTTTTGAAAAAAATATCAAAACTTTTTTCCACCTTCATGTCATGTTACCCCTCAAAAAATAATGGTTGAAAATAATGTGATTTGGCCTTCGATGACGTCATTACAAAAATTTCTATTGTTCTGAAACCGTTAAATTTTGTAACAGATTGATCGGTACTCAAATCCCCCTAGGATTTACCCATTATTTTTCCAGGGTATATAATTGTATGGATTAAACCTCAAAAGAATTTCTAAATTTTTTTTACAAAGTTCACCAGAATATCACTATATATATATATATATATATATATATATATATATATATATATATATATATATATATATATATATATATTGTTATGTATCTATATATACTTGAAATAACTCGTGCACATAGTGCATTGGCACCCAGATAACCCCTCACATAACCAGGACGCATGCCCCACACAGGTGTCCCATTGGATGCAAAACCGGGTGCAAATGGGAAAAGTGTGAGTGAGTGTATTGTCATGGGGTTTTGGGATTTTTTTTAATTGGGGTGGTTTTGGGATTTTTTTTTTTAATTGGAGTGGTTTTTGCCACTCCTCAGGTACCACTGATATCTCCAAATATCTCTCTACCCGGTACAACCACGAATCTGGGTCCTCTCCCTCGAAAATGGGCATATTCAGCTTTCTGACCGGGTTTTCCGCAGAATACCCTCCTGAAGCCCCACTTCCCCGCTGGTAGTCAGGTCGTCGATGTGGTGAATGACCTGGCACTCCGTACCTAGGGTCTCTGCCTCTCTCATTCCTCACGCCGCCACCCCAATCAGCTCCTCCATCTTCGTAGTACTCTCGATCATCCCCCGGTTCCCATTCATGGCCCTCAAGCTCTGCCTCGCGCTCCCAGGGTCCTCCATCGTAGAAATCAGCCCCCAATCATCCGGAGATCCATCAAAACCATCGCCGAAGTCCCCTTGCTGACCGAACCTCCCCGATAGGCCGCCGGTGGCTCCAGAAGTGTCTGGCGGCCCGATTCCAGAAGGCGGAGGCCCTGGCGGGCCGCCAGGGGCCCGAAATGCCCCTGGCAGTTCACCGGGGCCCTCGGAATGCCCTGGCGAGCCGCCAGGGACATTGTCGGGCCCTGGCAGTTCGTCGGAGGCCCGCGCGGGCCCTGGCGAGCTCGCCAGGGCTTCGCGCGGCCCCTAGCGAGTCGCCAAGGGCTCGCGGCCTGGCTGGCAGCTCGCCGGGGGCATGCGATCTCCCGGTGGACCCCATTGCGACTCGACGCCTGCTCTTTCGCTCCCCCGGCCACGTAGATCTCTAGTAGTGCTCTCTCGCTCTCTTGGAAGTCAAAATCTTCTTCATCCGTCACTTGATCCACATCCGAAAGGCGTCCCTCGCACAGAGGATCCATTTTCTCCTTCGCCTTCACTAAAGCCCTCGCCTTTTTCTCCAGATCTAGGGATTTAATCTGTTTTGGACTCCTCAGCCGCATCAAAGCATCGATTTTCAGATTTGTTTACCCCAAAGTCTTCATAAGTTGAGAAAAATTATGATCCATCTCGGCCCTTTGTTCTTCTACCATCTTCGCTAGTCCTTGGATGGCTCCATCAACTTTCTCTTCCAACGCCTACATCTTCTCTTTCGCTCTTGTGGTCGCCATGTATCGACTGCTCTGATACCACTTTGATACGATCTATGGCTTGTTTGAAGGGAAATGGGATTTTTTGGTGAAGAAGACAGAAAAGAGGAATTTTTATATATTTTCAGATCTAGAAACAAAGATAAGAACTCGATTCAAGACGAGACGATCTCCTAACTTTCTCTTCGAGATGAAAGTTTAAATCTCCAAAGGTGGCCAACTTGCCTAGGGTTTTCCATCTCAAAATCAACATGAAAACCCCACCCTTAGGTCCGGCCAAGCTTAATAGCACACATAAGTGCAGTTTTTGCACAAAAGCCCTCATATTTTCATATTTGCATAAAATAACCCCCTAAAGTCAGAATTTACACAAACAACGCCCCAGTGTGCCTAAACTCTCAGAACACATCTCAATCTCAATGTGTTTAATCCTCTTATAAAAATTCAAATTATTAGCGATGTACACAACAACTTTATTATCACAAAAGAACCTTGTTGGTGTAGGCATCACATGTCCCTGCCGAATCCATAACAGTTCACAAGTTGTATTGGTCATCGCTATGTACTTTGATTCGACACTTGATCAAGAAACTACCGATTATTTCCTTCTTTTACAAGATATCAAATTATCTCCCATAAAAATAACCAGTTATCGATCACTAATCAAATGGTGAACCAGTCCAATACTGCATCTAAGAACGCTGTAATTTTATAATGCCCAAAAGCAAAGTATAGAAATCATCTTTTCATTGCATTCTTCAATTATCTCAAAACACGTATTGCAACATCCAAATGTGGAATCCACGGATCAGTCAAGAAAAGGCTCAATGCACTCACCGAAAGGCAATATCAGGACGTGTCATAATAAGATAGCTCAATTTTTCAATCAATCTCACATATCGTCATAGATCATGCAGTAGTTCTTCCTTATCTGGTAGAAGTCTAGAGTTATAATTCATTGCTGATGAGATAGGCTTACATCCTAACATTCTCATTTCCAACAACGTATCCAAAACATACTTTTGTTAAGATAAATAGATATCTTTCTTCGAGCATCTGACTGTCTCAAGGAAGTATTTGAGTGATCCAATATCCTTTGTTTGAAATTCATTTAGAATGAACTACTCAAATCCTGAATCACAAGGTTATCATCTTCATTGATTATAATATCAACATTTATCATCAACGATATCTGCCTTTCTTGATATGTCCAATAGAAGACAAAATAATCTCTCTGACACTGCTTGAGGTTAAATCATCCCATAGAATCTGTAAAACGTCCAAAACGAACTCTTGGTGATTGCTTCAGTTTGTACAATGATTTCTTTAATTTACACACCTTCCCTCACTTTTCCTGAGCAACAAATCCTAGAGGTTGCTCTATGTATACCTTTTTTCAAGAATAATGTTAAGAAACATATTTTTAAAATCCAACTGGTGCAAAGACCAGTGGTGGGTGGCTATCAAAAAAATTAATAAACGCATAGAGGTCGTCTTCGCCACAAAAGAGAACATCGCTTGGTACTCTATGATATGTATCTGTGAATATCTTTAAGCAACAAGCCTGATCTTTAATCGATCAAATGAACTATTAGGATTTAACATCACAATATACACACATCTATTAACTAACCATTT
Organism: Scilla litardierei; assembly: GCA_030789695.1. Classification (NCBI taxonomy): domain Eukaryota; kingdom Viridiplantae; phylum Streptophyta; class Magnoliopsida; order Asparagales; family Asparagaceae; genus Scilla; species Scilla litardierei. The sequence continues at coordinate 139,426,184 of CM061139.1, forward strand.
TCTTACCTGATAAAGTATGATAGAGTATGTACATGATAGGAAACACTAGGGTTTTGGTGGAAGAAATTTAAGGATTTGGGAAAAAGATAAAATATTTATAGATGAGAACGGGAATTACAAGATAACTTGGACTCAATTCGAGAGGAGACCGCTCTCCTAGATTTTGATTCAAGATAAAAGCATAAAATCCCAATATCTACTCTATTCTACTTATAGCTTCTCTTTTTCTTCACTCAAATTCAACATACTCCCTAGCTCTAACCCCTCCACCACTATATAAAGGATTGATTTGTCCATAATTATAAGATACACTTGAAGCCCAAAATTACAAAATTGCCACCCGCACCCTCACTCTCATCAGTACAAGATCTCAAGTTTCGCTAAACTCACGTGCATTCATTTCTTTGAGTATTATGTTACGCCAACCTGGATGTGATAAAGCCTCCGAAGTAAACTTGATAATTTGGTAAGAATCAATGGCAGAAAAAAAAGCCATGAGCAATCAGATAAAAAGCTATGTACAGTGAAAAAAAACTGTGCATAAGATGCTTGTAAAGAGAATGCGCCGAATAAGAATGAGTAGATTTTCTATGAGCGATCAGAATATCAAAATGAAAAACCAACTCATCTTCACTTGTGAAAATTATAGGGATAGACACTGATGAGAAAGATGGCACATGATCTGAAGGTGTGGAAACAGACGTACTAGGAACGGAGACGGCATTAGGGAGCAGAGTTTTGATTGTTTTCCATCATGGATATACTTTTTTAATCTTAGAGTTTTACGATGCTAGAATATAAAGTAAAAACTCACCATCAATGTTATGTTTTAATGGTTGATCATCATTTCTAGGTTAATGAAATACGATTAAGACACAAAGGATTTGACATCAGCCAACACAAAAGACTGTTTGGTCGTAAGACAATAGCATTTGAGCATCCTTCGGCTTCTAATTGGCTACACCATTTAATGGAATAACATCAGTTAAATAATCCTCCTTCCCCCTGCCCTCAAGATGTATCTTCACTAAGCACTAAGCACTTTCAGTGCTTGTAATTGGTCTAGTAAAGCTTTCTATTTGTAAATCTTCCTATAAATCGGTTCTGCTGTCATATATGATCTAAACTTAAATTTTAAATCTGTCATATAAGCACATCCTTACTCTCAAAAAGGGTACTAAAAATAAAGGACAACACTAACCCAACATCAACTATCAACCAAAGGTCAAACGACAAATATCATACGTCAAATAATTATACCAAATCTACAAACATCACCTAAACATTATTTCTAATAAAAAAGAAAAGAAATTTTTTATATACATATGTAATATTTTAACTATATACTTCTCTATATAACAACAATAAAGGTGAAAGATTTTCAAACCCATCGAACGGTAACTATGGTGGCTCAAAGAATCTTCAAAGGTGATCGGAGTCTTCGAATCTGAACTTTGATGATAAAATCAAAGTCGATAAGATCCTCTCAAAGTAATCACGTCTTTGACCGTGATGGCTCTGATACCATGTTAAAATCAGAATGGTGGATTTAAAAAGAGATTTCAAAAGGCTAAGACCTAATTTGGCTGTTGTTGTTCATTCTTCCAACCTTAACATATTTATTGATATATAATCATAAGCACCCAACCATGCATACTCATGTCACTCTTCCAACCACTCATTTAACGCACTCCCAACTACTGATACTTATATCACTCATCTTTCAATTACTCATTTAATATATGTTAACATTATGTCAATACTTTCTTAACCACCCACACTTATTACACTACTCCATACATCTTAACACTACATATACTCCATACATCTTAACACTACATATACTCCATACATCTTAACGCTATATATACATGAACACAGAGAGAGAGAATGGGCAGCTCACTCTAATCCTCTCTTTCTTTTTCTAATCTCACAAATTTCATAAATAGGATAAAGCAGACTATCTTTATGGATTAGACTGTTTTATACGATATGAGTTTATTATTCATGATGAATAATGAACATTTCTATATAGTGCTATTGCAATAGTTAGATATTTGAAAAGAAATTAAAGATCAATATTTGCATTTATGATAGACGGACAATGATTCCTAATTATGTTAAACTATTGAGTTTATTATTTGAATACACAGCTAATTATCAAAAAAACTGCCTTTATGTTCCAGCTTTTCCCTATAATACTACCTTTAAATTCTAAAATAACAAAATACTAACATATTTTTCACTTTTTTAGGTAACTTTAAAGTAATTTTGAGTGAAAAATATCTTATATTTTGCTGTTTTTAAGGTAATATTTTGTTATTTTAGAACTTAAAATGTAGTATTGTGGGAAAACCTCAAACATAAAAGTAGTTTTTTTTTATAATTAGCCTTGAATACCCCTATTAAACATGTGCATGATCCCATGTCAGCACAAACATATAAAAAGAAAAGGGGGTACATATACATCATGTTTTATGAATTTAATCAGCATGCATCAGTTGGAAATTGCACTTTCACCTTTAAGCTTGTCCCTTTAGAAGTTTCAGATGCCTTTTGTGTCCGACCACCATGCAAATCCACAGGCTGATCACCAACACGCCCTTTGTGCTTGATACTTTTAGCGCTCCTGCTATGCATTTCTTGATCAAAACTACCAATGTCAATGTGCTCTTTATTTATGTCCAACGAAGGGGTGATTTCTTCAAAAATTGTTTCTCCTTTTGATGAAATTCCCGTCACAATAGGTGAGACTGCAGAGCCAGGTGCAGATTGCTCGGGTGGCGATGATATTGGTGATACTGAGAGCAAGCCTTTAGTAGTCCTATTTGAATATGTCCCCGATTTGTAAACAGATTTAGGTGGGCCTACATTGGAAACTGAAGCAAAGACATGAAGGCTGCAATTACGATGGCAAGTGGCAAATACCGTCACTCGTACAAACCAAATTGACAGGAATGAAAATTCTAATAGCGTTAAAAAGCTACAAACTGATATCTGCTTACCTTGGTTTGAATCAACTTTTTGCTTTTTAAAGAAAGGTTCCTTCTTTTGTTTCCAGCCCATTCTCCGCATATTACCTATTAGAGGAAAAAGTAGGGCAACTGCATATATTAACCAAGCTGGAAAGCATAAAATGTAGAAGCCGTGCAAGAAACCCGAAGAACATTAACTAAAATAAACTTATTGGTCAAGTGATGCCCAGAAACACTTGCAATCAATGAAAAAAAAAATCTCAAATCTACAAATCATAATACAGCCGGTCTAGCAATGCCTCCCAATACCATGACAATGTCAAGATTTAACTACCGACCGGATTCATGGGAATTCACCATCGAAGTCCATCCACCATTTCATATTTGATGTAAGCCTTGACTATTCATTTAGACAGCTAACATATGCATTCTTTACAACAACATAAATAATATCATGTACTATTAGCATTATTAGCATCATGAAGACATCTTGATATCTGCTCACAACTCAACTTGTCACTAGTGCATGTATAGGTGAATTACTCAACTTGTGAAATGGTTGGTAGAAGCCTGTACGCCCTCAGAAATTGTATAAAACCCATATGCACTATTAATTGAGAAATTAATGGTTCTGCTTATGCACCACTATATAAATGTCATTTTTGCATATAGTCTCATGTATGCTTGTTGTAAAGTTGAAAGTGCAGTTCTGAAATTTTAATCCTTTGGTAATGATGTCTACAAGCCTATCAAACGAAAGCCTATATCTATTTATTCTCTTCAGATGCAATTGAGAACCTCGTTTCTCATGCCGGCACTCAATGAGTCAAAGTACCAAGCAATGGCAGTCACAAGTGTGTTGATGTAAAAGTTAATTAGAGTGAAGAAAAAAGAGTGGCTGTATAGCATATAAGTTTCTCTATTGAGTGTTCCGGTATTGGAAATAATATAATAAAAAAGGTGTGGTCTAACTATTCTAATTCCTATTCCAATTATAATTCCTATTCCTGAACAGAGCTAGCACTTGTTTTAAATATATTATACTCGTGCAACTAGGCAAAGTGTGTGGCTTGTGTCATTGTGTAAAAAGATAGGTGAAGAAGATAATCTAAGAATGAGAATTTTAGAAAGCGTGTGCAAAAACACATCCATCTCTTGGTTGGAGCAAATAGCCAATATGAATTCAAAAGACCAAACCAATAAAAGAGAGTGATGCCGCCCTTGGTTCACAAGCGATCTAGCAAACATGAGCTAATTACAAACAACCAACATTAAAATTTATTATAAGATGGATAATTAGTACTTTCGAACCAATGCTGATAAATGTTGATGTATCACAGTGCACAAAATCAAAGCTCAATGCACACATGAAAATGGTACAAGTCATTACAGTCTACAGCATGGTAACATCCACAACTAGAGTACAACAAAAACTAGAATAATTGATTTTCATATTTAAAAAAGATTACAATGTACCAATGTCCGCAAGGGAAAGAACTATTGACGCATTGTTTGGAGTCAGACATCCATTTCATCAAACACAAGGAATTGAAAACGCTGAATGTAGTTAAAAATGAAGAGAATGTGGGCAAGCCAAATTTTCAGGCTTCTACTTTCACACTGCACTAAACAGTAAAATAGAACATTTTCCATTTGTAAGAACTATACAGAAAAGAACTAAAGTTAAACTGAAAACCAACAAGAAGATAGATACAGACCTTCCACACCAGCTGCAGCCATCATTTTAACCTGATTCTTCATAGATGGATTTGTAGGGTCCAAGACAATTGCTCTGCAATGAGAACAGAACAGTTAAAAGGCATAAAACTTTGGGGACCTAAAATTGATGTGCAAACATTATTTATTACAATATCGCAAAATCAACTAGTAACATCAAAAATAGTTCAAAAGAGGTCTGGACAGGCATGCTTCTAAAAGCTCGACTCTTAAAAAATATTTTAAAATGTTACACCAGATACCTTGGCCATTGGAGGATTTTTGGACGTTTTTCCCACATAAAGGTCATTGATTTCTCGCATCATATAACATTATATATTCAAATAAAAACATAAAATGATATATGTCTAATGTTTACACACTCTAGGTAATATTGTTAAAATGTTATTGCAAACCCCTAGTATGAAACGAGATATGGGTGTATCAAGTGAAGAGTTTTCCATCTATATGCTCAAATCTAAACAAGAACTTTGGTTTGATATTAGGGTTTACTTTATTACTTTTTTGACTTGAACATGTATCATGAGAAATCTAATATCAAGTAAAAGTCTAATTTAGACACTGCATCTAAAACTCTCGGCGTGAGACCCCATACATTCTCCTGCCTCATACTAGCATGAAAAAAAGTGTATCAAAATAATTCGAAATACTGTCAACAAAGTCATTGCAACTGGAACTCACAATTAAGTACCAATTTAAGTAACGAAAATGCAGATATGATCCAGATATATAGTATACTTTCGGGATTTAAGCAGACGCTCAGCCTCCTCAGAACGCTTTTTTACATGCTTCTTTGTAGTCTCGTCCAAAGTTCGGAGCACATTCAGCTTACGCCAAGCAGAGCCACGTTCAACTAGCACTCCATCTCCACATTCTCCACTTTGACGTTCTTCATAGATATCACATAGGTCATCCCGCGACCATGTAAATCCAAACTCCTTACCACCAACATCTATAACCTGATCAAATGAATATGTTGTGAAACTGTAATTAATCAGAATAAGAAAAGCAAGCCATAAAAGTCAGTACTTCATACCATCAACTGTACTCTAAAATCACCATTTCAGAATAATAATAAATACATTGTTAAGCACATTAAGTTACCTGCACAGAAAAGAGTGGCACATAGAACTTCTATCAATGGGATACTTAAGACGTTTGTCACAAGAAAATTGCAAGGTAGAAGAATCAATTGGTCCAGACTCTGCCACAGTGATAGTTTCATCTTCAATCCAGATAAATGGGCAAAATAGAACCCACTGAAGCTATTAGAATGAACACCCTATTTTATGTTATCTGCCATAGAAATTATACTAAGATTTCTAACCATGCTAAAAAGAAAACATTTAGAACAGTTAGAATAGCACAATAACTTCAACAGATCCTATCAACACATACATTTAGCCGGAAGATGATGAAATGCTACAATAAATTTGATATGATCACTGGATACCAAGAAAACAATACACATTAAGCATATTCACTATGGCTCATTTAACAATTTACGAATTTTATCTTCTACTAAAATCGGTCTTCAAATGAAGATGTATTATTTTTCTAACAGATGGATTTGAAGTTATTGTCAATTAATATCCATAGTTCATTAATAATGGATGTAGAATTGAACTATATTCGACTAGTATGACTCAGGTAGCTTTGTGTTAAATGATTTTGTTAGTGATGATAAAGGAAGTCTAGTTGTGAATAACCCCAAATAGATCTCATTCAGTAAAGATACCTTGGTTCGGAAAGGGGATGTCAGCGATGAATATTTTGATGAGGTGGAAAGGGATTGAAACAAGAGGTAGTGAGCATGGGCCAGATAAAGGTGATGAACTAATTTTTATTGCCAAACTAGGTCAAGCAACAGAGGACAACTGAGGAGCAAATGTGAATGGTCAGGGACACACTATGACACCAAAGTATATAACCATAAGGTTAAGATGCATTAACTTGTCCAGTTTTTCATGTCGTGGTGATGAGTGTTGGATTATATAGGATAAACGCATAGGAAGCTCTTAATTTCTTTTAGAACCCAACGTGAAGAATATCATAAGAAGGAATCAATCACAGTTTTGATCTCGGTATCGGCCTTGCTATCCTCACAAGACAAAAAAGAGCTGGTATTCATACCCTATGAGTCAGTTGACAAATTTAATAATGTAATTATGTGATATATCTTCTAGTTTTTAAGAGAGGCCTCATATATATTCATACATAATGTCTGACCTTGCCAACACGTTATTTCATCTTAGCAATGCTTCATGTGTCATACATCCTCCATAATACCCATTCGAATTTGAGGCTTTTCTGTTAAATTGTTATTTTCTAGATAATACAAGCAAGAACTGGGAGGCTAACATGTGGCATCAATTTAAGGAGGCTTGTCAATAGTTAGTGCATCCCCCCGCACCCGCCCCCCGCAACCCAACCCAACCCCCCCCCCCCCCCCCCCCGTGCCCCTCAAAAAAAAATACTAAGAGTGAAGGCATGGCCATATGGGAATGCATTTTTAAGGCAATAATTCTCTTTTGAAAAAGAAGAAGAGTTCGCTTAGATGGAAAACTATTTTTCTCACTTCAATTCTTCAGTCATGCAGTTTTCTTCCATGCCAGTCTTTCAGATTGAGTAGATGATGCACATGAACAAGTTTATATACCCTTATTTTTCTAACTCGTTATAGTGATTTAAAAAATTCAAGTATGAAACAGAATCTCCTTGAGATTCGTGTGTTCCTTGGCCACATAAAAAGACGCTGCAAGAGATATGGTGAAGTAAGATTGACGGTGGTAGGAGAAGAATGAGAAACATGGGATGAAATAACACCCGAACTTCCACTCTAACCTCTACTACAGAAAGAGTGCAGCCTCGTTGTTGGTTAAACATGAACTGCAAGAAATATGGAAGTAGTTCAGTTAACCAAACAGTTCAACCATTTCATTTTCAGTTATTAGGTTTTCGGCGTTTGACTCAGATAAGGGGTAAAAATTTATACACCGGTTTCCCTTCACAATCTTACAGCGACAGAATAAAGAAAGATTAAGATACGTAAAGGGATTGCCTTCCTTGTAGAATAACTAGAGATATATTTGTGCTTGGCCCATAAAATGGACAACCATGTTATTAATATTTCCACTTGTCCACCAAAAATGATAAGGGGGAATACATAATATTTTATAAAAAGCATTGCAAGCTATTTTCTATAAAATGATGTGTTAATTGGAAAGTTCATAAACTGAATTAAACATGTTACGATCGCAATTAGTCCCACATCGGAAAAAGAACAAAACAAATGAATGGTTTAAGTATTAGAGGGCCTCTCCACCTAATACCGATTGGTTTTAGGTTGGATGCTAGCTAATACTTAACAATTGGGTTGTGAGCCCAATGTTAGGGGCCTTATATGGAATGTGTCCTTAGCAAGTCTAGTGTTAGGGGCCTAGTATGAGCTGAGTCTCTAACAAATAGACTGGGTTAGGGGCCCAGTATGGGCTGGGTCTCTAACAAATGGTATCAGAACAAGCCACATGCTACGACCTACGTTACGAAAGGAACGACCAGGGGAAGGAGCGACCTAAGAGGGGGCGGGCGACATGGTAAAAGGCCAGAGTAGACCACTTAGAGTGGGCACCCCAGAGCGGGCCACCATAGAAGGCGGTTGTCGGAAGCGTGGTATTATGTTACGATCCCAATTAGTCACACATTGGAAAAAGAACAAAAGAAATGAATGGTTTAAGTATTATAGTGCATCTCCACCTAATACCAATTGGTTTTGGGTTAGATGATAGCTAATACGTAACAATTGGGTTGTGAGCCCAATGTTAGGGGCCTAGTATGGGATGGGTCCTTAGTAAGACTAGTGTTAGGAGCCTAGTATGGGCCGAGTCTCTAACAAATGGACTGGGTTATGAGCCTAGTATGGACTGGATCTCTAAGAATACTTTAAATTTACTATTATGATGCCGCCGATGCCCCCCCCCTCCCCCCCGGGAAAAAAACTCCCTATTAGAGTTGGACTGTTAGTAGAAATGTCATGTACTAATGTAACCTCCTCTTTTGAGCCATATTTACCAAAAAGGAGGGGAAATTGATTAGATTGAGTGTAACTCACATCAATTGCAATGGTATTTCTATTATATAGCATCACTTGCCAATGAAATCATATTTACTTCATTTAATTCAAATTCTATCCTCAACTTCCAATAGTAAACTTCATCAGGTAACTAATAAATGGCAAAACTCCGATCATTTTTTTTCTTTTTTGACAGAAAAAAATCTTTTCAATATGCAGTTTTGTAAAATTAAAATGCATTGGAATCTACAATTTTCTGTAAATCTTTCCAATAACCATCAGTTTCATTTTCCCATACCTCCAATATGTGAAGGCATAAGTCGTTCAGAATCATATCAGTCAACTCAACAACACAAAAAGACCACAGACCGCTCTTATAAAAAGGAGAAAAGACCTGTTTAGCATCCATTCTGCTTTATGTTTAGGTAAAACAACTGTAGAAAATGATAACCGCATTGCCCAAATGTGAAAAGTTACTAGTGTGATGCCACCAATGATACACCATTAACACTTTACTTTGGATCCTTTTATGCAACCTGAACATATAAGATACGATCTTCCATAACATAAACGGCAAACTTATTGAGATGAAAACTTTTGCATACAAAATTCTATCACCCCAAAGAACTAGAAAAATGGAAAGTTCTAATTTCTGTGCGCAGATTATGCCAATATGACAAATTGATGTATGTGAATAGAAAGTTAAGCTTTTTCATCCCGCCAAAACCCATTCCCAAACTCCAAGTCAACAAAACCAACAATAACGGATTCAAGAATGAATGTGTTCAAATCACAACAGGATGCATAGTTTTTTATTCCTTCTGGCAGTGTTTCAAGTTCGAACAACGAATAAGCAAATCACCAACTTAGAAAGCTATAAAATACCACATCAATGCATAGTTCAGATATGAAAGAGACACATTTAACTGGCATTCTGCTCTACTTTGTAAGTAATTCAGCCAAAGACACTCGTATGAACTTAAAAGGAAGAAAGTTCTAGTTTTTGGAAGCAATAATATTAATCATGCTGCTGCAATGACCATTCTAAGACCTAATTCCCAACCCTCGAACCAACAGAATCCACAGCAGCAATCAAAGTTCTTACTTACATTTCCATTGGGAATAGTCGAGTTGGGGGCGAACTTAATCTTCGCAGAGCCTCCCTGAGATTCAACTCGCCTGATCTCTTCAACCAAATCGGGCGTCAGTCTAATTATGGCCCCAAAATCGAGGACGGCCGGCGAATCAAGGACGAAGCTCTCCTCCCTTCCCGGCGGCACTCCGCCTCCGGTTGCCGAACCGGGGCGGCTCCTCCCCCCCCCCGCCGCCGCCGATGGAGAGGCGGCCAGGCCCTGGCGCAGTGGCGGGGCGCGACGGCGGGGGCGGAGGCAGCGGGCGATTTCCGCCACCGCGCCCAGCACCGCCGCGTCCGCGCTTGAACATGTCGACGATCGACGGCTAGGGGTTTTTAATATATTTTTTGATATTTTGATTATATATATATATATATATATTAATTTGGGGGAGGAAAGGGGGAAGAATTTTTTGAGGGTTTCTTGAACGAACGAATGTCGTGGGGGCTTGTTACCACTTCAAGAGGTTCGGCTGCGATCAACAAATCCATCGATCTCCCTCCCCTCCCCTCCCTCGCCCCCCGTCTCTCTCTCTGTTACGCTGGTGGGCCCGGCTGTGTGGGTGGAACTTTGGTAGGGTCGGGACCTATCGGCCAAAAGGCGACCCGGGCGTGCGGTCGCATTTTCGAATGGCTGAGTCCTGGTTTTTTCCTTTTTTTTTTGATACATCAAAAAGCTGGATAAAGACGTGCGCGCGTTCCGCATCGATCAGGGTTCGAACCCTGGTGGCCTCATCTGGGTCCTGGTTTTTGAAATTGTACTGTGCGCGCATAACTATTACCTCGCTCACCGCTTCTTTGTTTTTTCCTTTCTTTTTCTTTTGGGTTTTTTTAGGCATAAGTCCCCAAAAAAATGGGTTATTTTAAAAGAGTCTCTCATTTAATGGCTTTTACTATTTGGTCCCTCAATTTACATAACTAACTCCAAAAGCGTCCTTTTTGAACGGTAAGTGTTAAAAATCTAACTTGGTCTAATTCAGGTAGAGTTAGAGTGTGGTTAGGATGGGTTAACATCCGATAACAGCGAATAAAACCCGTTATAACGAATTTAAACCCGTTAACCAATTGGGATGACATGGAGAAGACCTGGCATCGCACCTTCTACAACGAGCTCTGTGTTGCACCCGAGAAACACCCAGTGCTCCTGACGGAAGCCCCTCTGAACATCAATTAATTATTTGTGGAAAAAATATGAGCAATGGAGACTTCGTGCAGGTCTTCGACCATGATAGTCATCTCTATTCTCCGTTCAAATAACAAGCATTGTCCATCATCCATGCAAGCCATTGTTTAAACTAACTGAAGAGCTTACCAATGACTTCTCCTCACCATCTTCTCCCCTTCTCTCTCCTCTTCCTGCTTTCCTTGCTCGCGCTGTTCCCCTAGGAGTGCATGGGTGATGCCGATTGTGACCCGCACCAGCGAAATTTGCTCCTGAAGCTCAAACTGGGCTTCAACGTCTCCTCCCATGATCAGCTCCATTCATGGCGTGCAGGCTCCAACTGCTGCAAGTGGGAGGGCATTACTTGCGACTCGGTGTCAGGTCTGATTACTGAGCTCGACCTCGGTGGCCTCAATATCAGTGGTGAGATTGATTCCAGCCTCTTCAAACTCGCCTCACTGCAAAAACTCAATTTGGCTTTCAACAAATTCACTCCAAAAGAGCTCAGTGTTGCACCCGAGAAACACCCCTCCTGACGGAAGCCCATCTGAACCCAAGGCTAACATGGAGAAGATGACACAGATCATGTTTGAGACTTTCAAAGTGCCTGCAATGTATGTCGCCATCCAGGTCGTCCTTTCCCTGTACGCTAGTGGCCATACAACTGGTTTGTATCGGTGTAGCTAGCGTCATTGTTAAATTTGATCCTTGGTCTTTTTTTTTCCACTCCTCGTGATGAACTAATTCTGTGATTTGTTAAACCAGGTATTGTGCTCGACTCTGGTGATGGTTTGAGCCACAAGGTTCCGATTTACCAAGGGTATGCCCTCCCGCATGCTATCCTCCGACTTGATCTTGTTGGTCGCGATCTTACTGATGCCCTGATGAATAGCCTCACCGAGAGAGGTTACTCATTCACTACGACAGCAGGGCGGGAAATTGTGAGGGACATAAAGGAGAAGCTTGCATATGTTGCTCTTGACTACGAACAAGAGATTAAGATTGCCAAGAGCAGCTCGGTCGTGGATACGAGCTATGAACTGCCCGACGGGCAGGTGATCACCGTTGGAGCCGAGAGGTTCAGATGCCCGGAAGTCCTCTTCCAACCGTCCATGATCGGCATGGAAGCTGCTGGAATTCATGAGATGACATACAACTCCATCATGAAGTGCAATGTGGATATCAGGAAAGATTTGTATGGCAACATTGTGCTCGGTGGTGGTTATGACCGTTGGGAATGAACCGTTGTGGCTGAAGATGAAGAAAGGCTGAAGGGCATAACGGTCATAACACTATTTCCGTCAGATTAGATGGAATATTCTCTTGATATTTAACCAAGGGACTCTTTTGGAGTTAGTTATGTAAATTGAGGGACCAAATAATAAAAGCCATTAAATGGGGGACTCTTTTAAAATAACCCATTTTTAGGGGACTTATGCCTAAAAACCCCAGTTTCTTTTTTCCCTTGATATGGCGAACAAGGATATAGACGCGGGAAATTCTACACACACTGACCTAATAGATTTACTCACAACCCATTTTATATGCATGATACAACCCCCCAAGCAGAGCAGGTCAAGCCCACGGCCTGGAAGAGTGTTGTGTCACATCTCGCTCTCCAAGATATCCAGAAAGTACGTATCTGTCCCAGATATACTTAGTGAAGCGGAGGTGATGAAAAAAGAAGGGAAGATAGAGTGAAAATGAGAAATCATAAACTTTTCTGCAGGCCACTGCGCACATGCTAGGATAGCACACATAATGCTCCAACACAAATTGCAACATCCAAATGAGACAACTCAAGTATAAGCCAACAATCATCTGAAACCAACAACCTTTCATACATTTTTAACAATGTCCAGTGCACAACTTAACATGTACAAAAGTATTACAACTCAAACTCTCAAATATGACAACTCGCTGTCACGCCCTGCTCCTTAGGATACCCGGGATTTTTCGAAACTGACTCATGTATTCCTGAAGAGGCAGAGGTGATGACGAAGGAGAATGGAAGAGAGAGGAAGAAGACAGCGGCAAGCCACTGCGCACATGCTAGGATAGTACCTGTGATGCTCTATATACAACAAGGAGATCACATTCCACTTATACATCACAAATAGTACATGCACTCCTTTCACATTGCTAATATAAGGGCCAACATCTGATACAAATGTGCATCAATAAATTTCAACTCAAGTTACACTTCCAAAGGACATCATCATCTCCACGACCCACAAAGTACAACTCAACTCCCTGAACTACCACACACCCTCGGCTCCATGCTCACAAGTCTCCCAGGCTCTCCAACTATCTGCTACCTGAAAATGGGGAGGAGCACGTCAATGCGTGCCCAATAGGAAAACAACTTGGATTTGTAACATCGTTTTAAGGTCATCAACCACTAGGCATGGCATGAGAAATAAGGCATGTAAACTAAATAATATGGCGGAAAAGGAATTGTTACGACCTAAAGATCGTGGCCGCCCAACTTTCTATCCCAGTCCACCAGAAACCCTACCTACCTCGCTTCTCCTCCACAGAGGCAAGCTGACTCAGCGACGGGGCGCTGAGCGTCGCGACTTCAAGGACCGCTCGTTTGCTCCCCCAGCGCTAGGGCGCCAGACTACCCGGGAGCCCGGCGCGACCGAAGGAAGGGCGCACCCCGATGTGAACCATGACGGGACCGAACTCCTCCGCGGTCCCAGCTTTCCGTAGGCTCATCCCCCCGTCAACTCACCGGAGACAACGCGCAAGGAGCGGACCGGACAACGCGCCTTCCATCCAGTACAACCTGGCGACCCGGTCGGTAGCGCCGTTCCTCGGACGCACCCCCACGACTCTTTAGCGCATCGGACACGACAAACAACCTAGTACAAGGACGCTACTGACACTTTCACCGCCCGACCATCTGACAAAGCACCCTGGCCGCTGCGCCCCCTGACACTTAATGCTTTCGGCCCTGACACCCTGACAAAAGCGCCCCTGGCCGTTGCGCCGTCTGACAAAAGCGTTGCTGACATTCTTGATCCAGACATCCTCGTCCGAAGCTTCCGCTGACAGCAGGGCCAGATCAGCATGCCAGATCAGCATGCCATATCAGCCCCACCTAACCGCCTCTACCAGGTATAAATACCCCTTCGCCTCCAACAGGGAATGGGTTGGCAAATTTACTTTGAATCTTATTACTGACACAAGGGCAAAGGTCGTCCATATCTTTGTCCTTCCACCATTCATAGCTCGTCACGTACGGTCGACTCACCTTAAGTCCGACCTGCGTGCCTAGCCCCGCTTTAAGTACTATTACTGACTTATGCATCGGAGAGGCTAAAAGTTTGACCCCAACCCGGCCTTTCTGACGAGTTGCTCCTTGCGCAGGTTAGCTCGTCACCATCGGTCGTGCTTGTCCCTATCCCAGGAAGTTCGGCCATTCTACTGCATCTTTCCGAATTCGACACCGTAGTCAAACTTCAAAACAGTCTTAGCCTCATCATCCCACTAATCACCAGTTAAACAGCCTTCCCTAATCAATATCCACATCATAACCACCGTGCCCTTGGTTCCCCATAATACAAATTCATTGTACGTGAGTTCTACCCCGGAACAATTGGCTCCGTCTGTGGGAACGAAGGGTCACACCCATGTCAGATCCATACCGATCAACCGAAATCCTGACCACGGCAAGGATCTCGTTAACCAGGAATCGCACTCTCATCCAATGACCCCAGTGACTGACCCACCTCCCGAGGTGGAGGTCGAGACAGCCCAGGCCTCTGCCCGGGCGGTACAGCAGAGCTTCGAAGCCTTCGCCAAGATGATGGCGGGCTTCACAGTGGCCCAGACCGATGCGCCTCCCGGCCCCCCTGAGCCCCCCGAACGTGAGGCAAAACCTTCCCCCTCAGTTCGACGAAGAAGTAGGGGACAAAGGGCTCGCCGAGGAGATAGCGGCCCAGCAAAGGCTCTTGGAGGAAGAGATGGAGGTCGTGCGGCTGCAAAGGCGCCAGGAGGAGGCAACTGCCACACAGAGGCATCTAGACGAAGCGGCCGAGGCCGCCCGGTGAACCCTCCTCGACGAAGAGGCCATTCGTCGTCAGCTCCGTTTCATTATCGCGGAACGCGAAAGGCTCCGGCGGGAGAATGAGGAGAACCGGGAGATCCCGGAGGTGACGACGGCGGGCCGGCGACACATGAATGAGTGCAGCCCTCCGTTTGCCAGGACCCCACCTCGAGGGCTGAGTCCCCCATCGGCGTCTCTCCGCGGATCGCCTCGACGAGGAAGCTGTTCGTCAACAACTCCGATTCCTCGCCACAAAGCGCGAGAGGCTCCTGAGGGAGAATCAGGAGCGAAGGGAGATCCCGGAGGCAACGGCGTTGGGCCGGCGATACTGGACTGCCCGTAGTCCGTCACCCACCGGATCCACCCGCGCGGAAGAAGTCCTCCCCGGCATCCACTTCGCCCTTCCCCGGGGCATTATGACCGTCGACAGCCGAGGCGAGACCGAAGCCGAACCCCGAATAGGCGGAGGGAGCGCACGCCAGAGTGCATGCCTACCCTGAGGAGGCCACGCCACTAGCACGGTGGATCACGTCTGCCTCGAGACCCGCGAGGTTCAAGGCCCCCCTATTTGGCCACCTACAATGGGAGAGGCGATCCCCTCTCGCACGTGCAGCAATACCGGGGGGGGGGGGCGATGGAGACACAGGACGTGGATGACGCGTTCCTTTGCCGGCTCTTCTCACAGAGTTTGTGGGACACGGCACTGGAATGGTACTACGGCCTGCCTGCAAGATCCATCGAGAGCTTTGGCGAGTTATCTCACAAGTTTTGCCAGGAGTTCTGGGCCGGGCGCACTAAGAATAAGCCTTTGGACTACCTCAGCACAATAGTCCAGGGGGAAGGAGAAACGACGGGGAAGTACATGCGCTGCTTTCAGGATGAAAGGCGGGCAGTGGTGGCCTGCGGCGATGAAATGATCATGCTGGCCTTCAAGACGAGGCTGCGGAATCTTAGCCTCCACAAATCCTTGCTCCGAGACCCGTCGGCCGACTATGACGCGCTGATCGCTCAGGCGGAGAGGTATGCGTTGAGCGAGGAGGCTCTCGGTATGAAGAAAACGGTCGCCCCGGCCAGGTCGTCCCAGGGCGAGCCCCGGTCCCATCTCTAGCCGAGGCAAGAAGACGGGTCCCAAGGGCGCGACCAGCTGACTCAACCAAAACGCGACCCAGTGGGGCGTCGCCCGCAAGAACGCCCGGGCCCGGTGCGAGAGTTCGCCCCCGCCAGGGAGCCCACTCGAGCAGTCCCGAGGCTGGAGGGACCCTACGGGCCCATTACATGCAGCTCAATGCCCTAATGATAGAAGTGTTGGCCGCGGCGACGAGGGCCGGACTATTACCGGAGCCGCCCAGAGAGATGAAATCGGACACGGCGCGACGAGATTTCCAGAAGTATTGTCGATATCACCGGACCACAGCCATGACACCGATAACTGCTTCACCCTCAAGAGGGAGATCGAGCGGTTGATCCAGGCGGGTCACTTCGGGGGCTTCATCGAGGGCCGAAAACTGGTCCGAGAAGAGAGAACCCCACGGAGGGCGTAAAGAGCAGATCCACCACCGCGCGATGAGCGGAAGGAACCTCGCCAGCCAAAGCCGGTCAAGCACATAGATGTGATATGCGGCAGACCATCCTCTGGAGGAGCGTCATCGTCAAGCAAGAAGGCGTACGCGCGGCAAGTGATGGCGGCGTGTCTCGGCGGTGACATGAAGAGGAGAAGGGCAGCCCGGCCTCCCATTACCTTTACCGACGAAGATCTGGAGGGAGTCGAGCTGTCGCATGACGACACTATCGTCATCGAAGCTCAGATCGGGACGGCCATCATCAGCCGCCTCCTGATCGACACTGGGAGCTCTTGCGACATTCTATTTATGTCGACGGTTGAGAAGATGTGGCTGAAGCATGCGGACCTGAGGCTGTGCACGGGGCCCATCGTCGGCTTCACTGGCCACTCGGTTCCCATTATGGGGGTGATCACCTTACTATGTCACTTGGAGAGGAACCAATGGTCGTCACTCACATGACACAATTCATTGTCGTCGACAATGCGTCGGCGTACAACGGGATCATAGGGCAACCATACATGACGACCATTGAAGCGCTCCCAAGCCTGCTCCATCAGATGGTCAAATTCCAGACTCTGCAAGGGGTGGGGTTAGTGCGGGGGAGCCAGAAGCTATCCAGGAGCTGCTACGTGGGTCGACCAAGCACAAGGGTCCAGAGCAGGCTTTGTCGGTCGACCTCCTTGATGAGAGGGAAGACTTTTACAACCAACGGCCGACTCCTGCTGAGGAGGTCGAGGAGGTGCCCATGGCCAGGGGGAGCAAGACCATCTCTATCGGCGCGAGGCTCTCGACCTCTCCGAGGACGGCCCTTATCAGCCCCCTCCGAGAGAACATGGACGTATTCGCCTGGTCGCCCTCGGACATGCCAGGAGTCGACCCGGCTGTTATCTCCCACAAGCCGAATGCGGACCCCAGATCCCGACCGGTCCGGTAGAAGAAGAGGAGCGCCGTAGGAGAAAAGATGAGAGCAGCCGGCGAAGAAGTGGAGCAGCTTCCCCAGGCCAAATTTATCGGGCCGGTGGGCTATCCGGATTGGCTCGCCAACGCCGTCTCGGTGAAGAAGGCCAATGGGAAGTGGCACATGTGCGTCGACTTCACGGATCTCAACAAAGTATGTCCGAAAGACAGCTTCCCCCTCCCAAGGATCGACCACTTGGTCGACCAGGCGTCCGGTTACGAGTTGTTGAGCTTCATGGACGCCTTCTCGGGCTACAACCAGATCCCGATGACGAAGGAGGACGAGGAGAAAACGTCCTTCATCACCGATAGCAACACCTGCTGCTACACGAAGATGTCCTTTGGACTGAAGAACGCCGGGGCGGCCCACCAGCGGAACCTGGAGGTCGACATCGATGACATGCTGGTGAAGAGAAAGAAAGCCCGAGACCGCTCGTCGAGGGAAGCTGGCAGCCAAATGGGAGGGGTCCTACGAGATCGACGACATCGTCAGGCTGACCACATACATCTTGGCGACCTTGGATGGGAGCGAACTGGCTCACACGTGGAACGCGGAACATCTCCTGAAATATTATCAACAATTGTGAGTTTTTAATGAAATACTCTCTTTTATTCGCATTTTCAAATCTCGTTGTCTCCACTTGAAAGTTTCAGTTTAAGACACAAGACTCTGGGGCAGGACCAATCCTCGCCACCCAAACCGGAGAAAAAGGGCACGGGCCGAGCTACGGCTCCCTCCCCCCTACGAAGCCTCTGGGGCAGGATCCGTCCTGGCCACCCAACCCAGAGAAGGGCACGGGCCGGGCTACGTGCCCGCTCCCCCCTCAAGTAAAGACTCTGGGGCAAGCCTAACATGCTTCGCCACCCAAACTGGAGAAAAAGGGCACGGGCCGAGCTACGGCTCCCTCCCCCTACGAAGCCTCTGGGGCAGAATCCGTCCTCGCCACCCAAACCAGAGAAGGGCATGAGACGGGCTACGCACCTGCTCCCCCCCTCAAGTCAAGACTCCGGGGCAGGATCCGACCTCCCCTCCCCAACTGGAGAATGGCTCGGACTGAGCCACTCGCCAACCGTCCTCCCAAACGGGCCCATGAACCTCAAAGACCCGAATCTCGGGAAAAGGACTGAGGCACGCAAACCAGGGGAGACCACGCGTAGTCCAAGAATCTCCGGTCAATGCATGGTCCCGATAAAGCATGCCCCTGATGTAACTCTTCGAAACGAAAGGACCCTCGGGAAGCAAACCATTAATGACGACGCACCCCCCGAGAGGCAAGGTCTGACGAATCACGTTTGACGCCACTTGGCAAAAGCAGCTTCGAAGGGCGTGAATCTGAAGGGCCTATTAATGATGCCAGCTCATCGCATTAACCTCCGGGGAACCGTTAGCAAAATCCCTCTCTAAATACCCCCCTCACCCCTCGATGGAGAGAAAAAGGAAAGAAATATGTGGGCGAGTTAGCCTCAGTCCCCCCATGAGTGTTGGAAAGGGTGGCCCCCAATCATCAACGGACCCCGCCTCCCAGATAGACAATAGCTTCCACACGGCAGCCGCCGATGGGCTATTCCTCTTACACCGGGGAAGGCCTGCCGATCACTCATCGACTTCCCCTAGACGATTTACGGCAGGGGAACAAGAGGACCTGTGGCGGACCCTTCCCCTCTTTCGGTGCCCAAACTGGAGAAAAAGGGCACGTGCCGAGATACGGCCCCCTCCCCCATACGAAGCCTCTGGGGCAGGATCCGTCCTCGCCACCCAAACTAGAGAAGGGCAGGGGCCGGGCTACGCGCCCGCTCCCCCCCTCAAGTAAAGACTCTGGGGCAAGCCTAACACGCTTCAAACTGGAGAAAAAGGGCACGAGCCGAGCTACGACTCTCTCCCCCTACGAAGCCTCTGGGGCAAGATCCGTCCTCGCCACCCAAACCAGAGAAGGGCACGGGCCGGGCTACGTGCCAGCTCCCCCCTTAAGTAAAGAATCCGGGGCAAGACTAACACGCTTCGCCACCCAAACTGGAGAAAAAGGGCACGGGCCGAGCTACGGCGCCCTCCCCCTACGAAGCCTCTGGGGCAGGATCCGTCCTCACCACCCAAAACAGAGAAGGGCACGGGCCGGGCTACGCGCCCGCTCCCCCCGAAGTAAAGACTCCAGGGCAAACCTAACACGCTTCGCCACCCAAACTGGAAAAAAAGGGCACGGGCCTGTAACGACTGGTTTTCATGTATCTGGATTTATTATATTATATATATGCTTTGGTGGATTTTCTCCTCATGTGTGGTTTTCGTCTCCGTAGCTTTCATTTTCGATCGTTTCGTCGTGATTTCCTAGCTTCTTCCGTTGATCGTCGATTTTGGAGTAAGTCATTTGTGACGGGCTTCATATCGGTCATATCTTATTGTTAGATCAAGCCTAGGAGTCTTAGGAATCGATCCCGGAGCTTCGCGCTCCATTTCGGAACTTTCTGTGCACGTTAGCCGGTTTAAGTAGGGGGACCGACCGACTAGATGACGATTTAGTCGGTCGGAAAACCTTCATGGACCGACTAGTTGGCTTTGTTAATTTCTCAGGAGTTACTGTTTATCGTTAGTCGGTCTAAGAACATTGGTCGACCGACTAGGTTGCAAACTAGTCGGTCAGCAATCGTTCTTTAACCGACTAGCTCTATGATCATTTTTGATACCAAGTACTATTCATTCTTAGTCGGTCTAAGAACATTCATCGACCGACTAGATGAGAAACTAGTCGGTCAGTAGTTGTTCTTTGACCGACTAAATCTAAATCCTATTTTTGTACAGGAGTTACTGTTTGGACTTAGTCGGTCTGCGTTGGTCAACCGACCGACTAGTTCCCAAACTAGTCGGTCAGTGGTTGCTCTTTGACCGACTAATCAGTGTCGAAACCCTAATTTCTGGGCAGCCGCCAGGTCATTTTCTATAAATACCCCACTTCGTTTCTTTTCTTTCTTTCTCTTCTCCTGGCCTCTTTCCTTCCCCATTGACCTCTGATCTTCCCCAACCTTCCTCTAGCCTTCCTCCTCCATCTAGAGCTCCTCCCCCTCTCCATTTTGACCAACCACCATGCCCTAGCTCATCTCCAACCCCAAAAACGCCCAAAACCCCATTTCTCCAGATTTTCCCCATCCATTCCAGATCTGAACCCTAGGTTCCCCGGATCGTTTCTTCCGTTGCCGTGCTTGCTCGGCATCATTCTTCCGCTTCCGAATACGGTAATGACTCGATCTCTTGATATCCTCATAACCCAATGTGTTTTTGTGAAACCCTAATAAAACTAGGTTAGATGTTGTTTTAATGTTGTTTTGCCATGGCAGCGATCTCATCTCCGTAGTTAGCATTTGTGTGACGGCCTCGTTGATCGTCATCATCGGTGCTAGGCAAGTGAAACTTGCATCTCTTGATTTGGGCCATGTCTTAGGCCATTGCCTTGCTTTAGCGTAAAAGAGACTAGACGGTGAAAGGATAGCTGTCTGGACGCCATTGACCTAGCTTGACAACGAAGCTTGGTCCGTCACCCTCATCATGCTTGTATGTCATGTTTAATTTCAATTAACGGTACGCGTATCAACTGTTCATGTCATCCATGCATCTTTTAACTGCCATGTTTAATTTAAATTAACGGTACGTGAATATCTGTTCATGTCATTGCATTTTGCATGTCATGTTTAATTTAATTAACGATACGCGAATAAATGCTCATGTCATTGCATGCTTGAACACTCATCGTGATTGCGTAGCATCGCTACATACTAGTGCTACTTGTTCCGGCTAGGCACCCGTTTTGCGGGCACAACCCTAGGCCAATCACAAATCTGGCTCGTGGTCCAGAAAACGAGCTCAATACAGCCTGCGGGCAATAGGGCACTCGCCTGTGTGTGAGTGATCCCTTGTACTTGAATACAGCCTGCGGGCAATAGGGCGCTCACATGTGTGTGGGTGACCCCTTGTACTTGTTACTTGACAATACATGTCACACATACCACTTGTTACTTGCTACTTGTACTTCACTTGTTATTTCCATACAATACTTGCCATGCCATGCACCATACTTTAACTGCTAGGTTGTTAGTTTACCTTTCTTTCAGTTTCCTTGCACAAGTCTTTCGACTTGCTGACATGTGCCCCTTTTCTCTGTTGGGTGACACATGTTAGATCCTGAGCCTGAGTTTGTCGCTGAGGACGTGGTGTTTGCTGACGCTGAGTCAGAGCCCGCGTTGATCGAGGACTTCGTGGACACTGGAGATCAGTCTTAGTGTCCTCGTGGAGCTTTCCCGTTTGCTTTAGACTGCTTTTGGTTATCGGTGCGTAGCACACATACTTTGTTATGTTGTCCCTTTTGTTGGCTTTGTTCTGGGCCTTTAGACTCTTTCTTTTAGCCTGGTGGCTTTTCTGGATGTTGAACTTAACTTTAATGTTGGACAATTTCTGAGATTTGAGATTTTATTTTTGTCTCTCCTTGTGTTATTATTGTTGTTCCGTTTGTGGTTACAGGGACCTGCTTATGTTTTATTGACGCTTATCAGGTTTGGGGCTTCACCGCTCCACTCTCGTGCGGACCTTTTCACGTCTCGCCTCCATTTTAGGGAAGCGGGGCATGACAGGTTTTGTTGGTGGCCCATGTAGGTCCTCTTCTGTAACTGCGATTATCGGGATAATGATAATAATATTAGAATGTCCAATAAACTAAGTTCGACATCCGAGTCATAAGCTATGAGTCTAATCTGCTTCGTTTTCTGTGTCATTAGATGGCAGGAAGGCGATTCACCCGAGGTGGAGGTAGTGGTGCGCCCCCTCATGACGAGGAGCCTGAGCCGGAATCCACCAATGGAGAGATGATGCGGATGATGCTCCAGATGATGCAAGTGCAGCAGTGCATGCTCCTGCAAGTCCAGAATGCTCCACTTGCTCGAGCTGCCCGGGCACTTCCGGATGCCCCTCGCTCCGAGCCGGGAGCGAAGCAATTTCGGGAGCTAGGTCCCGCATATTTTGATGGGTCTGAGGGTCCTCTGGCTGCCGATGAGTGGATTCGAAACATTGAGGATAACCTGGCGATGGCGAAGATTAACCCGGCTGGATGGGTTGATTTGGCTAAGAGGCAGCTGAAGGACAATGCCAGAAACTGGTGGGATGCTGAAGAGAAGATGCTGGTGGAGCCGATAGTTTGGGATACCTTTAAGTCCAGATTTGATGGAGAGTTCTTCCCGAAGGCTGCTAGGCAGGTAATGTTGCAGCGCTTCATAGATCTGAAGCAGGGGAGCTTGTCGGTGGATCAGTACCACCAAGAGTTCACGAGGCTCAGTCGGTTTGCACCAAAGATGGTGCAAGATGCCGATGAGAAAGCTCAGTGGTTCCTCCAGTGACTTGCCTTGGAGCTTCAGAGTTTTGTGACCTCTTCTGACCTGGAGACATATCAGAAGGTTCTGATTGCTGCAAGGCGGCAGGAGTTGAATTTGAACCAGAGGAAGGGACATGTTTCAGGAGCTGGGAAGAGGCCTATGGAGCAGGCCATGGCGGTGGTTAGGCCTGGTTTCAAGCCTAATCATCCGGTGCAGTTCAAGAGGCCAGGAGGGCCTATTCTGAAGACTTGCCATTTCTGCGGCAAGACCGGGCACCTCAGGGATCAGTGTAGGAGGTTCCTGGGGCAGTGTATTGTCTGCGGAGATCCAGCCCATACCATCAGGGAGTGTCCCAAGTCGAAGCAGCCTTGGCGGGCTCCTATTGCAGCACAGCCGTTGCAGCAGCGAGCTCCTGTGCCCGCTGTACGTGGAGCACCCCTTGTTCCACAGAGACATGCCTTTCAGCAG
Organism: Scilla litardierei; assembly: GCA_030789695.1. Lineage (NCBI taxonomy): Eukaryota > Viridiplantae > Streptophyta > Magnoliopsida > Asparagales > Asparagaceae > Scilla > Scilla litardierei. The sequence goes on from CM061139.1 coordinate 139,449,652, forward strand.
GCTGTTCCGCCGAGAGGGCATGCTTTTCTGATGACTGAGGAGGAGAGCATGGCCTTTGATGAGGTTATCACAGGTAACTTCCCTCCTAGCTGTTTCTTCCTTTGATTGTTAGATTATGTTGATTGCTTGCATATGATTGTTGCTAGACTAGGGCTTGATTGTTAGACTGTTTGTAGGTGTGATTTTGGTGTGCACATTTCCTGCACGAGTTCTCTTTGACTCTGGTGCATCGATGTGCATTATTTCTCGGAGCTTCGTGGAGAAGCATTCCTTGTCGACGTCCCCCCTTTCCAAGAGTTGGAATATCGTTACATGGAATGGCGTGGTCTCGGTGCATCGTGGTTGCAATTCTTGCTCGTTGGTGGTTTGCGGACATGAGCTTTACGCTGATTTCATTGTCCACGACTTCATCAACTATGATGCAGTCCTTGGGATGGACTGGCTTGCGAGCTTCTATGCTACGATCAACTGTCGGAGGAAGAAGGTCGTGTTCGAGATTACCGGACACCCAGTGTTTGAGTTCAACCATGGTAGCAGTTCGCTTGGTCCTGTCAGGTTTCGGGCCAGACCAGTGGAGGTTGTGGCTATGCAGATGGAGCTGGAGAGGCCAGATGTGGTGCGAGATTTTGATGACGTCTTCCCCGAGGAGATGTATGGATTGCCACCTGATCGGGCTTTGGAATTTTCTATTGATCTTATTCCAGGGGCGCAGCCCATTTCGAAGGCACCATATCGTATGGCGCCAGCAGAGTTGGAAGAGTTGCGTAGGCAGTTGGATGAGCTTATACAGCAGGGTTATATCAATCCTAGTGTGTCCCCGTGGGGAGCACCGGTGCTGCTGGTGAAGAAGAAGGATGGTTTGCGTCGCATGTGCGTGGACTATCGGGAGTTGAATGCGGTGACCATCAAGAATAAATACACGTTGCCTCGCATCGATGATATTTTTGATCAGCTTGGAGGTTCGAGGGTGTTTTCGAAGTTGGATCTGAGGAGCGGTTATCATCAGCTGAAGGTGAAGAAGGATGATGTTCCGAAGACAGCGTTCAGGACGAAGTATGGACACTACGAGTTTGTGGTTATGCCTTTTGGTGTAACCAACGCACCCGCAGTTTTCATGAATCTGATGAACCTGATTTTCTATGACTTTTTAGATAAGTTTGTCGTTATCTTTATTGACGACATTCTGATCTATTCTAGGTCGGAGGAGGAGCATGCCTCGCACTTGAGGACAGTGTTGGAGATTTTGAGGAAGCATCGGTTGTATGCTAAGTTTTCGAAGTGCAAATTTTGGCTGGACATAGTTGCTTTTCTCGGGCATGTGGTGACTGGAGATGGTATTTCAGTGGATCCCGAGAAGATCAGGGCCATCAGGGAGTGGCCTGTTCCGCAGTCAGCGTCTGAGATCCGGAGTTTCCTTGGGCTTGCTGGTTACTATCGGCGCTTCATTAAGGACTTTTCTCGTATTGCTGAGCCGATGATCAGATTGACGCGGAAGGATGTACCTTTTGTTTGGTCAGGTGATTGTGAGCATGCTTTTGGTGTTCTGAGGGAGAGATTGACGACTGCCCCTATTCTTGTTGTGCCTGATCGCAGCGGTGGATTTGAGATCTTTTGCGATGCTTCTGGCAAGGGTCTCGATTGTGTGTTGCATCAGCACGTGCACGTTGTGGCGATGCATCTCGTCAGCTCAAGGTTCATGAGAAGAATTACCCGACGCATGATTTGGAGTTGGCTGCTATTGTGTTTGCTCTTAAGATTTGGAGGCACTTCCTACTGAGTGAGAAAGTGAAGATTTTCACCGATCACAAAAGCTTGAAGTATATTTTCATTCAGAAGGAGCTCAACATGCGACAGCGTCGATGGTTGGAGCTCATGGCGGATTATGAGATCGATTTGCAGTATCACCCTGGCAAGGTGAATGTGGTTCCTGATGCGCTGAGTAGGCTTCCAGCGGTGATGATTTTGACCTCGCAGTGGAGATTGCAGCAGGATTTTTGCGAGTCTGGTGTGGAGATTGTCCTTCCTGGGGGGGATTCTTCGTTGATGTGTATGCAGATACAGTCGACGATTATGGATCGGATCAAGGCTGGCCAGGCTGAGGATCCGAAGCTGGTGAAGATTCGGTAGCAGGTGGAAGCCGGTCTGTGGACTGACTTTTTGATTCATGAGGATGGCTCGCTGAGGTTTGGAGCCAGGTTGTGTGTGCCAGCTGGGGATATTAGAGAGGAGTTGATGGTGGAGGCACACAGTTCGCCGTATTCTGTGCATCCTGGTGGGACCAAGATGTACAAGGATCTTCGTCTGAACTATTGGTGGCATGGTATGAAGAGGAGTGTGGCTCGGAGTGTAGCCAAGTGTTTGGTTTGCCAGCAAGTGAAGGCGGAGCATCATCGTACGGCAGTGTTGCTGCAACCGCTTCCGATTCCGGAGTGGAAGTGGTAACACATCACTATGGATTTCGTGACTGGACTACCTCGGAGTCCGAAGCAGAATGACGCGATTTGGGTGATCGTAGATAGATTGACTAAATCCGCGCACTTTATTCCATTCCGAGTGGGACAGTCCACTGAGGCGCTAGCGAGGAGATATATGGAGGTAAATTCTTTTAATCTTCGTTTTTATTTCCTTTTCCTAGTTTGGATAGTGATGTAACGTGAATCGTGCAGGAGGTCGTACGACTTCATGGAGTCCCCGTGAGTATCGTGTCGGACCGAGACACGAGATTCACATCTCAGTTCTGGCAGAGTTTGCAGAAGAGTTTGGGTACGCGTCTGAGTTTCAGCACGGTGTACCATCCGCAGACAGATGGCCAGTCCGAGAGGACGATTCAGATCTTGGAGGACATGCTGAGGGCGTGCATGTTGGGTTTCAAGGGTTCATGGGAGGACCATCTACATCTGGTAGAGTTTTCTTACAACAACAGCTTCCAGGCGAGTATTGGCATGGCGCCTTTCGCCGCTCTTTATGGGAGGAAATGTCGATCGCCATTGAGTTGGGATGACGTTGGTGATCGGGAGTTGTTGGGCGATCATGTGTTTCTGAGGATTTTCCCGAATCGTGGTGTGATTCGCTTTGGGAAGCGAGGGAAGTTGAGCCCGTGATACATTGGACCGTTTGACATTCTGGAGAAAGTTGGCGAGGTAGCTTATCGCTTAGCCTTGCCGCCATCTTTGGAAGGAGTTCACAATGTTTTCCATGTGTCGCAACTTCGTCGATACATTAGCGATCCATCTCATGCTGTGGATTTCTCGGAGATTACCGTTCGCCCTGATATGACGTATGACCAGCAGCCAGTGTAGATTCTGGACAGGCATCAGAAGTCACTTCGGAACAAGGTTGTCAATCTTGTGAGGGTGATGTGGCGACACGGCTAGCTTGGGGAGTCTACTTGGGAGAATGAGGATGAGATGCGAGAGCGTTTCCCACTTTTGTTCCCGGACACGTGAGTGTTGGGAAATTCCGAGGACGGAATTTTTCTTAAGTTGGGGAGGATGTAACGACTGGTTTTCATGTATCTGGATTTATTATATTATATATATGCTTTGGTGGATTTTCTCCTCATGTGTGGTTTTCGTCTCCGTAGCTTTCATTTTCGATCGTTTCGTCGTGATTTCCTAGCTTCTTCCGTTGATCGTTGATTTTGGAGTAAGTCATTCGTGACGGGCTTCATATCGGTCATATCTTATTGTTAGATCAAGCCTAGGAGTCTTAGGAATCGATCCCGGAGCTTCGCGCTCCATTTCGGAACTTTCTGTGCACGTTAGCCGGTTTAAGTAGGGGGACCGACCGACTAGATGACGATTTAGTCGATCGGCAAACCTTCATGGACCGACTAGTTGGCTTTGTTAATTTCTCAGGAGTTACTGTTTATCGTTAGTCAGTCTAAGAACATTGGTCGACTGACTAGGTTGCAAACTAGTCGGTCAGCAATCGTTCTTTAACCGACTAGCTCTATGATCATTTTTGATACCAAGTACTATTCATTCTTAGTCGGTCTAAGAACGTTCATCGACCGACTAGATGAGAAACTAGTCGGTCAGTAGTTGTTCTTTGACCGACTAAATCTAAATCCTATTTTTGTACATGAGTTACTATTTGGACTTAGTCGGTCTGCGTTGGTCAACCGACCGACTAGTTCCCAAACTAGTCGGTCAGTGGTTGCTCTTTGACCGACTAATCAGTGTCGAAACCCTAATTTCTGGGCAGCCGCCAGGTCATTTTCTATAAATACCCCACTTCGTTTCTTTTCTTTCTTTCTCTTCTCCTGGCCTCTTTCCTTCCCCATTGACCTCTGATCTTCCCCAACCTTCCTCTAGCCTTCCTCCTCCATCTAGAGCTCCTCCCCCTCTCCATTTTGACCAACCACCATGCCATAGGTCATCTCCAACCCCAAAAACCCCCAAAACCCCATTTCTCCAGATTTTCCCCATCCATTCCAGATCTGAACCCTAGGTTCCCCGGATCGTTTCTTCCGTTGCCGTGCTTGCTCGGCATCATTCTTCCGCTTCCGAATACGGTAATGACTCGATCTCTTGATATCCTCATAACCCAATGTATTTTTGTGAAACCCTAATAAAACTAGGTTAGATGTTGTTTTAATGTTGTTTTTCCATGGCAGCGATCTCATCTCCGAAGTTAGCATTTGTGTGACGACCTCGTTGATCGTCATCCTCGGTGCTAGGCAAGTGAAACTTGCATCTCTTGATTTGGGCCATGTCTTAGGCCATTGCCTTGCTTTAGCGTAAAAGAGACTAGACGGTGAAAGGATAGCCGTCTGGACGCCATTGACCTAGCTTGACAACGAAGCTTGGTCCGTCACCCTCATCATGCTTGTATGTCATGTTTAATTTCAATTAACGGTACGCGTATCAACTGTTCATGTCATCCATGCATCTTTTAACTGACATGTTTAATTTAAATTAACGGTACGCGAATATCTGTTCATGTCATTGCATTTTGCCTGTCATGTTTAATTTAATTAACGGTACGCGAATAACTGCTCATGTCATTGCATGCTTGAACACTCATCGTGATTGTGTAGCATCGCTACATACTAGTGCTACTTGTTCCGGCTAGGCACCCGTTTTGCGGGCACAACCCTAGGCCAATCACAAATCTGGCTCGTGGTCCAGAAAACGAGCTCAATACAGCCTGCGGGCAATAGGGCACTCGCCTGTGTGTGAGTGATCCCTTGTACTTGAATACAGACTGCGGGCAATATGGCGCTCACATGTGTGTGGGTGACCCCTTGTACTTGTTACTTGACAATACATGTCACACCTACCACTTGTTACTTGCTACTTGTACTTCACTTGTTATTTCCATACAATACTTGCCATGCCATGCACCATACTTTAACTGCTAGGTTGTTAGATTACCTTTCTTTCAGTTTCCTTGCACAAGTCTTTCGACTTGCTGACATGTGCCCCTTTTCTCTTTTGGGTGACACATGTTAGATCCTGAGCCTGAGTTTGTCGCTGAGGACGTGGTGTTTGCTGACGCTGAGTCAGAGCCCGCGTTGATCGAGGACTTCGTGGACACTGGAGATCAGTCTTAGTGTCCTCGTGGAGCTTTCCCTTTTGCTTTAGACTGCTTTTGGTTATCGGTGCGTAGCACCCATACTTTGTTATGTTGTCTCTTTTGTTGGCCTTCTTCTGGGCCTTTAGACTCTTTCTTTTAGCCTGGTGGCTTTTCTGGATGTTGAACTTAACTTTAATGTTGGACAATTTCTAAGATTTGAGATTTTATTTCTGTCTCTCCTTGTGTTATTATTGTTGTTCCGTTTGTGGTTACAGGGACCTGCTTATGTTTTATTGACGCTTATCGGGTTTGGGGCTTCACCGCTCCACTCTCGTGCGGACCTTTTCACGTCTCGCCTCCATTTTAGGGAAGCGGGGCGTGACAGGGCCGAGCTACGGCTCACTCTCCCCTACGAAGCCTCTTGGGCAGGATCCGTCCTCGCCACCCAAACCAGAGAAGAGCACGGGCCGAGCTACACGCCCGCTCCCCTCTCAAGTAAAGACTCCGAGGCAAGCCTAACACGCTTCGCCACCCAAACTAGAGAAAAAGGGCATGGGCCGATCTACGGCTCCCTCCCCCTACGAAGCCTCTAGGGCAGGATCTGTCCTCGCCACCCAAACCAGAGAAGGGCACGGGCCGGGCTACGCGCCCGCTCCCCCCCTCAAGTCAAGACTCCGGGGCAAGCCTAACACGCTTCGCCACCCAAATTGGAGAAAAAGGGCACGGGCCGAGCTACGGCTCCCTCCCCCCTGCGAAGCCTCTGTGGCAGGATCCGTCCTCGCCACCCAAACCAGAGAAGGGCACAGGCTGGGCTACGCGCCCGCTCCCCCCCTCAAGTCAAGACTCTGGGGCAAGCCTAACACACTTCGCCACCCAAACTGGAGAAAAATGGCACAGGCCGAGCTACGGCTCCCTCCCCCTACGAAGCCTCTGGGGCAGGATCCGTCCTCGCCACCCAAACCAGAGAAGGGCATGGGCCGGGCTACGCGCCCGCTCCCCCCATCAAGTCAAGACTCCGGGGCAAGCCTAACACGTTTCGCCACCCAAACTGGAGAAAAAAAGCACGTGCCGAGCTACGGCTCCCTCCCCCCTACGAAGCCTCTGGGGCAGGATCCGTCCTCGCCACCCAAACCAGAGAAGGGCACTGGCCGGGCTACGCGCCTGCTCCCCGCCTCAAGTAAAGACTCCGGGGCAAGCCTAACACGCTTCGCCACCCAAACTGCAGAAAAAGGGCACGGGCCGAGCTACGGCTCCCTCCCCCATACGAAGCCTCTAGGGCAGGATCCGTCCTCGCCACCCAAACCAGAGAAGGGCACGGGCCGGGCTACGCGCCCACTCCTCCCTCAAGTAAAGACTCCGGGGCAAGCCTAACACGCTTCGCCACCCAAAGTGGAGAAAAAGGGCATGGGCTGAGCTACGGCTTCCTCCCCCTACGAAGCCTCTGGGGAAGGATCTGTCCTCACCACCCAAAACAAATAAGGACACCTACCGGGCTACGCGCCCGCTCCCCCCAAGTAAAGACTCCAGGGCAAGCCTAACACGCTTCGCCACCCAAACTAGAAAAAAAGGGCACGGGCCGAGCTACGGCTCCCTCCCCCCTACGAAGCCTCTGGGGCAGGATCCGTCCTCGCCACCCAAACCAGAGAAGGGCATAGGTCGGGCTACGCGCCCGCTCCCCCCTCAAGTAAAGACTCCGGGGCAAGCCTAACACTCTTCGCCACCCAAACTGGAGAAAAAGGGCACGGGCCGAGCTACGGCTCCCTCCCCCTAAGAAGACTCTAGGGCAGGATCCGTCCTCGCCACCCAAACCAGAGAAGGGCATGGGCCGGGCTACGCGCCCGCTCCTGCCCTCAAGTAAAGACTCCGGGGCAAGCCTAACATGCTTCGCCACCCAAACTGGAGAAAAAGGGCACGGGCCGAGCTACGGCTCCCTCCCCCTACGAAGTCTCTGGGGCAGAATCCGTCCTCGCCACCCAAACCAGAGAAGGGCACGGGCCGGGCTACACGCCCGCTCCCCCCTCAAGTAAAGACTCCAGGGTAAGCCTAACACGCTTCGCCACCCAAACTGGAGAAAAAGGGCATGGGCCGAGCTACAGCTCCCTCCTTCCTATGAAGCCTCTGGGGCAGGATACGTCATCGCCACCCAAACCAGAGAAGGGCACGGGCCGGGCTACGCGTTCGCTCCCCCCTCAAGTAAAGACTCCGGGGCAAGCCTAACACGCTTCGCCACCCAAACTGGAGAAAAAGGGCACGGGCCGAGCTACGGCTCCCTCCCCCCTATGAAGACTCTGGGGTAGGATCCGTCCTCGTCACGCAAACCAGAGGACATGGGCCGTGCTACGCGTCTGCTCCCCCCTCAAGTAAAGACTCCGGGGCAAGCCAAACACGCTTCGCCACCCAAACTAGAGAAAAAGGGCATGGGCCGAGCTACGGCTCTCCCCCCTACGAAGCCTCTGGGGCAAGTTCCGTCCTCGCCACCCAAACCAGAGAAGGGCATGGGCCGGGCTACGCGCCCGCTCCCCCCTCAAGTAAAGACTCCGGGGCAAGCCTAACACGCTTCGCCACCCAAACTGGAGAAAAAGGGCATGGGCCGAGCTACGGCTCCCTCCCCCCTACGAAGCCTCTGGGGCAGAATCCGTCCTCGCCACCCAAACCAGAGAAGGGCATGAGACGGGCTACACACCTGCTCCCCCCTCAAGTCAAGACTCCGGGGCAGGATCCGACCTCCCCTCCCCAACTGGAGAATGGCTCGGACTGAGCCACTCGCCAACCGTCCTCCCAAACAGGCCCATGAACCTCAAAGACCCGAATCTCGGGAAAAGGACTGAGGCACGTGAACCAGGGGAGACCACGCGTAGGCCAAGAATCTCCGGTCAATGCATGGTCCCGATAAAACATGCCCCTGATGTAACTCGTCGAAACAAAAGGACCCTCGGAAAGCACACCATTAATGACGACGCACCCCCCGAGAGGCGAGGTCTGACGAATCGCGTCTGACGCCACTTGGCAAAAGCAGCTTCGAAGGGCGTGAATCTGAAGGGCCTATTAATGATGCCGGCTATCTCATTAACCCCGGGGAACCTTTAGCAAAATCCCTCTCTAAATACCCCACTCGCCCCTCGATGGAGAGAAAAAGGAAAGAAATATGAGGGCGAGTCAGCTTCAGTCCCCACATGAGTGTTGGAAAGGGAGGCCCCCAGCCATCAACGGATCCTGCCTCCCTGATAGACAATAGCTTCCACACGACAGCCGTCGATGGGCTATTCCTCTTACACCGGGGAAGGCCCGCTGATCACTCATCGACTTCCCCTAGACGACTTACGGCAGGGGAACAAGAGGACCTGTGGCGGACCCTTCCCCTCTTTCGGTGCCCAACGCGCGCTGACGCTCCGGGTCGCGAACCCGAGGAACGGGGCAGCCCTATCAGATTGCCGCACTGGGCATACCAGCCTCCTCCCGGGCATACCAGCCTCTGCGGGCCCACCTGCCAACGGCCCACCCCTCCGATGGGCTATTCCTCTTACATACGGATCGCCGATGGGCTATTCCTCTTACACAAGGGGCGCCCTGCCTTCCACTCATCCACTTCCCCTGGACAACCTGAGACAGGGAAACAAGAGGACCTGCGATGGATCGCTCCTCCCAACCAGTATCCGCTCCACCCCGATCCCCGCCGGCGGAGAAGGCAAATGCCCCACGGGGCATACCAGCTCCCACCGGCCCGCCTCCTAACCGCCCACCTCCCGGTCCTCTATCTTCCCATAGAGGCCCCATTGCCGAGGCTCCCCGCTGGTGCTCCGCCTTTGCCCCCTTGTTCTCCACCTCTTCCTGGGTTCCCCTTCGAGTCAAGGAGTCCCAGGAGAGACCTTGCAACCCTTCATGGTCGAGAAGGTGAAAGGAGAGGCAGCGCGCCACCGCCACCTCGTTCCCCTCCTCTCCCAGGGTTCCCCTCCGAGCCGAGGATTCCGCAAGGAAACCTCACAACCATTCATGGTCGAGGAGGTGACAGAGGAGTCAGCCCGCTACCGCTACCTCGTGCTCCTCCTCTACCAGGGTCGCCCTTCGAGTCGGGGACTCCCTGAAGAGGCCTGTCAACCATTCAGCATAGAGGAGCTGAAGTGGGATGCAGTGAGCAATGGAAGAGAAGGAGGGCCGCCCGACAGACGGTAGTTCACCTACGAATCAGATCACAATTGTTCAAACACTGTAGACTTGATCAAAACCTCTTGTAAAAGTTAATGAAAACACCCTCCGGGGGGAATAAAACAGAATGGGAAGGAAAAGTTATGGAAGCCCACCTTGACGAGAAGCTAACTTATTTACGACCCCTAGAGAACGCCGGGGCGAGCTCGCGGAGCTCAGCCACCCAAACCGGAGGACGCGGGTCGAGCTACGCGCTTACCTTCCCCTGTCGATAGGGATCGCCACGTTCCAAGAACATTAGGCTTTCATCGGGTTGCACAAAGATAATATAAATTTACACATTCCAAAGCGAAGGCCCGCATTCTACTCAAAAAACAAGAGCTGTTACAAAAAGGGGAAGGCGAACTTACAAAATAGACCCCCGTCTAGTTCCCCCCACCAACCCATTATAAGAAGAAAGGCAAAAACCCGAAATATCTAACAAGATTCCCTACGAGTCCGCCTGTTCGCCATCACCAGTGCCGCCCTGCGGAGCGCTCCCCGACCCTTGTTCTCCAGCTCCCGGCCCCTCCGCGTTCACCTTGGGGGTTTCTTCCTCCTCCTCGTCTTCCTCCTCTGAGGCCGCCAACGCTTCGAAATCAACCTCCAGAGGAGGGTGAAGAGCAAGGGCCCTTTTTATAACCCTTTGGAGACACACGCTCCATCCTTCCTCCTGGCCGATCTCCAGTCCCTCCCTCCGACCTGACTCCCGCGCCTTCATCTTGACTTGGGCGAGCTGATGCGCGATGGTCTGCACCTGATACACCCGGAACTCCTCCGTCTTCTTCGCCAACGCCTCCTCGGCGGCCTTCACCTGCGACTCTAAGTCGCCCATCCTGACCCTGCCCAGCTTGGCTTCTTCCTCCAGCTCGGTGCGAAGGGAAAGTCCGGCAGCGACCTCTTCCTCCAGCTCGGTCTGGCGGGAACGTCCAGCAGCGATCTGATCCTCGAGTTCTGCTACGTGCAGCCGGTACTCCTTGAGCGACGTCCACTGCGTCGCGAACGACTTCTTCAGTGCGGCCCGCCTAGACTTCTCCTTGTCGAGCTCCCCCTTCATCCTCGCTACCGCGAGCTCAGCCTTGATGAGGGCAGAGGTGCGATGCTGCAAGGTAGCCATCGCCGTAGTGGCCTTGCACACGAGAACAAGGAAGGATTAAGCTCGTCGATGTTAAACCCTGGAGTACCCCTGCATAGCTCGTTAGCATACCTACGCAAGGTGCCTACGGTGGCTCTTAGCCGCTCCGGGCCGACGTGCGCCAGGGATTCCCTATCCTGGGGCAACTGGCAGTTCTCTGCGATCCCCGCCGCCACATCGGCCTCGTCGAAGACCGGCTCACCTTTCCCGACGGGGTGGATCGGCCTTAAAAGGTCTTCCTCTGGAAATTTCTCGACGTCGGCCTTCTTCGACCGAAATGTCGATAGCTTCTCCTCGCAGCTGGGGTGTGCGGGCCTCTCCAGAACGTACCGGGGGTAGCCATAAGGCCACGATTCCTCGGCAGCCGACCCCACGCCCGAGCTCGACCCAACGGGGCCTTCCCGAGGGACCGATTCCAGATCCGGCGTCACCGACGACGCGGTTTGCCCATGATGTTCCCCTTCACCGAGAGACGCCTGGCCAGCCGGAAGGTCGCCCTGCGTCTCCTCGGCCTTGAGGTCGATGGTTGGGGGAACATCGGTGTAACGGACAAATTCGACAGACCCCCCCTGCGCCTACATCGACGACGGTCGACCTATCCACGGTCTTCTTATTCTTTCGCCTGCTGGTCCCCTCGGCCTTCTGGGCCCTCTCCCCTTCACTCGGCCTCGACCTCTTCTTGAGGCCCTTAGCGACCAATGGAGCGACGTGCTCGTCGACCCCTTGCTCCTCAGCCATCATCTGCTCGGTCATCCTGTCCAGATCCTCGAAGGAGATGCTCATCGTCGGATCTGCAAAAAGGGGGAGTTCAGGGTGAGCGAATTCAAAATAAAATCCACTCCACCAAAGTTACCTTCGGGCCAGATGAGTAGAGCTATCATCTCCGGCCTGGCGAGGCGGGCATACTGCCTGCCCTCGGAGGGTGCCGCCTCTAACCGCACCGCCTGCGCCGCCTCAGCCGCGCCCAAGCTGACTCTCTCCCTAGCTTCGAGGTTGAGCTCGTCGCAGCTCGACCTTATCACCAGGTCGGCAGGCAGGGAGATAAACACGTACGACCTCTGCCATCCCTTGATCTTCCCCGGCAGGCCCCAGATGAGGGGGTGGCTCGTCCTTGCTGACAAATAATAATGCGACCTGAATTTCTTAACCGTGAAGAAATGGCGGAACAAAGGGAGAGTCAGACTGACTTTGGTCCTCGCGCAGAGAACGAGAAACCCGACTATCGCGCTAACAGAGTTCGGTATCAGCTGACAAAACGGCAGCCCGAGGAACTCCAGGATCTCCTGATACATCGGATGGAGGGGGAACCGCAAGCCCTGTTCGAAGCACGTCACGTAGACCCCGACCTCACCATCCTTTGCGAAGCAGACGCGCTCCGATGCTATCAGTATACGAACCTCATAAGGCGGCCTGATGTACTTCGCGTGCACCCTGGGCATGATGTCTGTCCACGTGTCCGACCTTTGACTTGTTATCTCGGCAGGCACTCCACCGGCTCTGGTAACAGTCACGTGGGCCTGCCCGGATGATCCCGATACCCTCCCTTTTGCCAGGCCCCCGCTTCCTACTGTGGACCCAGACCCAATACGGCCCTGACCCCCCGGCGGTACCCCACCTACAACCTCTACTGACTCTGTCATAGAGCTGCCCATTGACCCCGACGATGAGGGTGAAGGCGACGAAACCATCTCAAAGAAGAGAAAAGAAATATACCTGTCGACTACCTGCTACGGTGGCGATGGCGACGGCGATGGCGGCACAAACTCCGGTAACGATCTCGGCCTCCACAAAGACAAACGACTGAACTCAAGAGAACAACTCTGGAAAATTTCAGAAGCAAGAAACTCTTCCACAGCGCCCCCCGCCTCCTTTTATAGAAACCGCCTACCGATCTCAGCCGCACACAGCCTGCCATGCGTCGCCAATCCTGCCCACCTGACGCTTCAACTGACGACCCGCTGTCGACATTGCCTGCCAAAGAACACGAACCAGTCAGAACGCAAATCAGAAGACTCCGAACGCAACGAAGAAGGTTCAGCCTACCTGCATAGTATGCCACACCGCGGTGTCGCACAACCGCTCCGTGCCCACGTTGGTTAATGACTCACGGTACCTCGGCAGCACGAAGTTTTTCGCCAGCCGAGCCATAACCCCGGCATCCTCGAATACGGACTCCTGCCAGCTTACCCGATAGACCGGTCGGAGAAGATCCTCGCACGGGAGGGCCTCAGCCCTCATCAAATTGAAGTGGGCGAGCGTCCTCTCGCAACTTGGGTACGCCTCTCTCCCCATCTCCCACGTGGGAACTCCGTAGGGCCACTTCTCAACCGGAGGAGGCCAGCAGCGCTTGCCTGAGGGCGGAACCCGCAGGAGGTCAGTGCTGGCCGCCTTCAGGTTGGTTGGCCACCCGGCACATCCCCGCCAGGTTGGGAGGAAGGAATGACAGGTTCGGACCCTTGCGGCCTCTTGTTCACCTCTTCCACGATCGGAACCTCGGGATCGAGCGGGCCGCATCCGGGTTGGGTGAGCCACCAGGCACGGCCCCGCCAGTTCCAGAAGAAGGAATATTCGATTCGGCCCCCCGTTGCCTCTTGCTCGCCACTTCCACGCCCGAAACCTCGACGCTCCGCTCTTTGGCCGTCCCCTCTGTCGCCTCTTCCTCGCCCATCACCGCCTTGCCCTTCTCCAGCGGGCCGGCTGTCTTTGAAACCTTACCCCGGCCGCCCTTAACAGTTCCTCCCGTGAAACCATCCCGTCCTCATCTGCAAAGGAAAGGGAGATCAGGGTAAGCCTACTTGAGGGCTCGCCGTAATCAGAGTACCTGTGGGCCAAAACTCTTGGGCAAGCCGACCCTCATGCGTCAAGCACGTCAGTCGGCTATCCGCCTTGGGTAACTCTGCCAAAATCCGGGCGCTCGCCAGAAGTGCGTCCGTCATTGCCACCTCCTCGCTTACCAGAGGATTCAAATCCCCCCAGTTCGACATCAGCACAGCGTCTACCAGCATCGTGACAAAAACAAAGCCTCCGCCCAACCGTTAGCGTTGTTCAGAACCCCCGACAATGAGTTCTCGCCCCCTCCTCGCATAGACGCAATGATACGTCCCCCACTTCCTCACCCCAAAGAAATACTGGAACAGCGCTAAGGACGGACTTAAGGAGCTGGCGAGACATAAGACGACGAATCCAACCAGCAAACCAAAAGAGCTGGGCACAAGCACACAGATCGGCAACTTCAAGAAATTCAGAAGATGGAGAAGGTGAGGATGGATTGGGAAGCGGCGTCCTAACTCGAAGGACCGGACATAAACTCCAACTTCGTTGTCGCGAGGCCAACACACCCTCTCGTCTGGCCCGAGCAGCCGCACTTCACAGGGTGGACGAACGAACCTCACGAGGATCTCCCGAATGTTAACCCGGTCCAACCTACACGGGATAACCGCAATTGACCTCGGTGCACCCGTTTGGGTCCTCCTTTGCCCGCTCCCCTCTTCCATTAACTCTTCCTTCCTAACCCCACTACCACTTCCGCACTCAAAACGAGACGCCATTGGCCCAGAGGATCGAAGAATTACCTGACAGAGCAGCTGAAGCGATGACGACGCTTGGAATCGAATCCCCAGCGACGACGACAACGTCGACGAGCGATAAATGGAAACTAGAAAGCGTGAAGGGAAGTTAAAATCGGGAAAAATGTTCGATTGGCCCTCTCCTCCCATACTTATAGTAACCATCAGACCATCCTGACCGTCGCTTGGACGACACACGGCGCCCATCCGAGCACCTCTGACGCATCGGCTGGCGTGACAGTCGCTTCAGCCATGCGTCCTCCGTTCATCGACGGAGACGCCTCGACTTCCACCACCCTTTCGAATCATAGTAATGGCTGGCGGGGCGGGAACCCCGAGACAACAGCCGTCACTTCCTAGTGCGGGACAATATCCGAACTGTCTTTTTCGGGAAGGGTAGATGATACGTCATCTGGGCCGAGCCGGGCTTCCGTCTCGAACCCGAATGCCGGGGGCAATTGTTACGACCTAAAGATCGTGGCCGCCCAACTTTCTATCCCAGTCCACCAGAAACCATACCTACATCGGTTCTCCTCCCCAGAGGCAAGCTGACCCAGCGACGGGGCGCTGAGCGCCGTGACTTCAAGGACCGCTCACTTGCTCCCACAGTGCTAGGGCGCCAGACTACCCGGGAGCCCAGCGCGACTGAAGGAGGGGCGCACCCCGCTGTGAACCATGACGGGACCGAACTCCATCGCGGTCCCAGATTTCCATAGGCTCGTCCCCCCCGTCAACTCACCAAAGACAACGTGCAAGGAGCGTGATCGGACAACGCGCCTTCCATCCAGTACGACCTGGCGACCCGGTCGGTAGCGCCGTTCCTCGGACGCACCCCCACGACTCGTTGGCACATCAGACACGACAATCAACCTAGTATAAGGATGCTACTGACACTTTTGCTGCCCGACCATCTGACAAAGCACCCCCTAGCCACTGCGCCCCTGACACTTAATGCTTTCGGCCCTGACACCCTGACAAAAGTGTCCCTGGCCTTTGCACCGTCTGACAAAAGCATTGCTGACACCCTTGATCCGGACATCCTCGTCCGAAGCTTCCGCTGACAGCAGGGCCAGCTCAACATGCCAGATCAGCATGCCAGATCAGCCCCACCTAACCGCCTCCACCAGGTATAAATACCCCTTCGCCTCCAACGGGGAAGGGGTTGGCAAATTTACTCTGAATCTTATTACTCACACAAGGGCAAAGGTCGTCCATATCTTTGTCCTTCCACCATTCATATCTCGTCACGTACGGTCGACTCACCTTAAGTCCGACCTGCGTGCCTAGCCCCCGCTTTAAGTCCTATTACTGACTTAGGCATCGGAGAGGCTAAGGGTTTGACCCCAACCCGACCTTTTTGACGGGTTGCTCCTTGCGCAGGTTAGCTCGTCACCATCGGTCGTGCTTGTCCCTGCCCTAGGAAGTTTGGCCCTTCTACCGCATCTTTCCGGATTCGACACCGTGGTCAGCCTTCAAAAAGGCTTAGCCTCATCATCCCACTAATCACCAGTTAAACAGCCTTCCCTAATCACTATCCACATCATAACCACCGGGCCCTTGGTTTCCCATAATACAAATTCATTGTACGCGAGTTCTACCCCGCAACAGGAATCATACATGCGGTTCGATGTAGAGCTACTGCAAGAAAAAAAGGTTAGTATGAATAATAATAATACAAGTGTTCAAGCAAACATAATTTAAAAAGGCAATTACAAGTGCCAGATTATAGCACAGTGTCACAAGCAAAGCAGGTAAAGGAAAGAGGGAAGTGCTGCAAGCAGAAGAAGTAACACGTAAAACTCTAATTTATTAATTTAATTAGTTGGAAACTTGGGTAAACCATGTAATACAACGAACTGGACCTCACCCCAAGGGTCGGGGTGAAAAACTGCACTCGACGCTGTGGACACGGGCACTGTACGCCGGGCCTCTCACCTCGACCCGTCAGGGGACCTGCCTCATGTGCCCCACCCCAAGATTAGGGTGAGTATGACACACTGTGCAGTGGACACATGCACTCTACACCGGGCCTCTCCGCCTCCTCTCTGTACGGTAGCGAGAGTGAGGATCTCCACTTGCACATCTCCACATCCAAACCACATTATCGTAAGCGCCAAGTAACCATCACTCCCTTCAAAGGCGAGTGAGAATAATAATCACATATCACATCTTCTCCTTCCCACCTTCATAGTCCAGGCAGTATATCCATGATTTACTCAAATTTCCCACAAACCCCAGTTTTAGCAGCTCATCCCCCTTTAGAGGGGAATTGAGACATTCCAAAAAACCACATGTAACATTATATTTAATATTGAAGGAGACATGTTACATGGCTTCCCAAATTCAACATTGTCCTCATTTTTTGAAACATATCTTCTTTTCATAACAACTTGGGACATGTACCTAAGCGACATGCTCTTCATCATAGCCACATCAATTCATCATCGCATCAGATATGAAACCAGGCATGACATGTCCCCAACATCACAAGTTTATAACATGGCTCATAGCACAACCATATAGATGGGCATTTCTCACATTTCTTGCATTTGCCTTCACTTGGGTATTTTCCCAAACACACTGTGAGCGTAAGAAACATGAATATAAATTCATTGAAAAATAATCAAAATAACCCAAATAAACATGCGTTGATGTAACAACAATGACAATTAACAATAACAAGAGTGATGGCAACAACCATGACCAGAATAATACAATTGCATGCAAAACAAGAACATCATGACATAACTCCCTAACAACAGCTAATTATTTACAATTCTAATAAGAATTTGGGATAACTTCCTAAATGAAAGTTGTAGATCTCTAAATATTACTACCAGATATCAAATATCAAAAAATTAGGAGGTGTGTGCTAATTATAGTGGCATGCACACTAAGTCATAGTAAATCTGTTTAAATTCAGAAAATATGACACAACTTCATCAACGAATTTCTCCTTATTTCAGTCATATTTTGATTTTTTTAACATATTCAAAAATTGTATTTCTTGAAGTGAGGTTATTCAAAATGTCTAATTTTGCAGAATTTGGATATCTACAGTAGAGGTTATGGTTAGTTTAGTGAAAGGGTGTAAAATCTGACAGAATCTGATACTCTGGAAATAGCTCCAGTTTAGGCCTAATTACAGTTCAAATTATGTAAAACCTATAACATGAAAGTTGTAGCTAACTATCTAATACTTTCAGCATAAAATTTTCAGAATTTTCTTCTATCTACAGTGGCCGAAATACAAGGAATGACAAACAGCAAAATTTCAGAATTTTAGTGATTGGGATTTTGCTTCACAACTAGGAATTTTCATTATAGAATTGAATCAAGCCACATCAATTTGACAATCACTACCACACATTGAGAGCAACATGATCTAAGAAACATGTTAGTAATAAACCTTAAATAGAATTCCAAATCCAAGTTAGATTCCTACCTCTTAAGGCTTGCTTTTCCTCCTCCTCTTTCGTTCTCCTCTAACTTCTTCCCTGTGATTTCTTGATTTTAGGGGAGAGAATTAGGGTTTTCAATTGAAGAAGAAAATGAAAAGGAAGATGGAGGTGGCCGGCCTAAGCTAGGGAGGGAGAGGGAGGGAGGGGGGAGGGGGAGGGGGAGGGGGAGGGGGGGGGGGGGGGGGAGAGAGAGAGAGAGAGAGAGAGAGAGAGAGAGAGAGAGAGAGAGAGAGAGAGAGGATAAGAGAAGATTCAAGAAAGAAAAGAAAAGAACTCCTAAAGAAAAATCTACACAAACTACTAGCTTATCACATAAGCCATGCACAAGTTAAAATGACTAAAATACCATCCCAAAAATACCCCTCAACTTTCATGTATTTACAAGTATGCCATTACTTTATGCACACACTTCTTTACTATACACACCCCTCTCATTTAGTCCAAATGACCATTTTGCCCCTCACCTTTCTAAAAATTTATGAGGATGCCATTAACACGCAACCCCTTTTCACACTAGCATGACTCTCCCTATACACAACCAAGCACACCCACGCATGCATACATGCACCACACACACATCCAATACATACTTGTTATATTATACACACGATATCATTCACTCTTCTCCCGCATTCATGTCTCGCATTCTTGTCTCTTAGCCACATATTACGGCACAACCCACATGCACTACGATACATACATCGACATCCACAATTATTTCATGCCTACATATACATCGTACGTAGAAATACTACGTGTATATAGTAGAATACATGTATAGTTCAAAACAGGGCATGACACCCTACCCACCTTAAAATAAAGTTCATCCTCGAACTTCCGAAGTCCAAGGGTTATAGTCTAATGAGAGATACTTCTAGATTCCAAGGGTCCTCTACATACAATGCCCTACACTAATGTCCCCATATATCTTTATACTCGTCTTACACTAGCATACTCTAATGCACGCACACCCACCGTTATATATACCCCACTGTATAAACATGTACCTTAATACATACACCAATAACACCTACACATCTACTCAACATACGTCCATCACTTATCTATATCGCTACATACACACCATATAGGACCATATCACAATACATCTTATCACGTCCAGGTATTTAAAAATCGCTAATTAGACCCGCACCAACTTTCACAACATGCATACATATATACAACACTTGTATTATTATTCTCATCACGTATGTGCATCTAAGTATGTACATACAACATAATATCGGTACCAACAATAATATATCCATACCACACCCATAAGTATATAAGATTCACACACAAACACACATACACAATGTATCTATGACTCCATACAAGGATAGGATACCCACGCACAAGGAGTATACACATATCTCATATCGCTCATGGCTATGATATACGTAGCTACCTCAAACACACAAGGATAACCCAAGTTTGCATCCAAACACACTCACAAATATAGACACATCGTAAACATTCACGAGATATATACACACCACCTATATCTATATAAACACGTACACATACCAATGTTTATACTCCATAAATGCATCCATATGGGTGTATACTTAGACATTCACACCATAGCTATAACATAAACACGCACACATCACAGCTATAACACACACACCCCCCCCACAATCATTCATATAGTTATAACAATACAATACCATACATATAAATACAACAGGAGGCATACAATATTCCCAACAATAAAGACACATTGGTCCCGCACACCATCCATCCGCTTCACAACAATATACACATAGATAACTCCATGCATACATGTATCTATAAATTTCCACATGCATACACACACATATAAATACATATAACATACACCATTCTATTCACATATACACTATTGGCAATACCATGTATCCTATACCATATTTCCAGGACAATTTGTACATACAACTACATTACATGATACACCCAACCAACTATCCATGTCGACCACTACACCAATCTTATATCACGTTTAGATCCAACAACCCTTATCCCATGCAACACATATATGCTACACCTAGTATACATGTATCCATACACACACACATCCACAATCATATAAAGATACAATCCTATCCACATGCAATCATATGACTACACCCTGTTGGTAGCAACGATCTATGAACTTCGTGTTTGATGATAACAAATGTGTGTGAACATTTTTGACGTTTGTGTTAAGTGTTTCAGGATTGACCAGCTTGAAAATACACAATGGGAGACTTGATCTAAAGGACGAAGCATTTCAAAGTTATTTGGTTTGATTCCTATTCACTAGAGCCCATGCAAAATCCCACCAAATCATTCAAACTCCAAATCCTCCTAGCAATAGGATTTCTATTGATACTCTCATCCCTAGCCGTTGGATCACCTCTAGCCGAATCAATTAGAGCCATTGAATCTCTATGGCCGCACAAAACCATTGCCCTCTCCTATAAAACCCACACATCAAAAAATTAGCAGGAGGGGAGTTACAAAATTTCTCAAGGCAAACAAAGTAAATCACGCAACAATATCTCCATGCCGTCAAACCCTAAAATCAAAAGGCTGCACATCAACCTCTCCAAAAACAACAAGTCCCAAAGCCCATCATCAATCTCAAGTTGCTGCCAATCTTCTTGTCGTCGAGATCAAGTTGTGAATCACCATGCCGCGCGCTGAGACACCACCCTGTCGTGGAGAACTGCCGCTCTGCTATAGGTGCCATACGAAGACCGTGCTACCTTCATCTTACCGAGGAGTTGTGCCATCATCTACATGCTGCAGTGATCATCTCCTCAGGCCATTGCTCTGACACTCCTCAGGCCGCGACAACCTCGACTCCATGCCGTGATCATCTACAAACCCGAGTTGCTGCAGTGGACTCCTCAAGTCGAAGCCGCCAGAGGATCTAGTTGCTACCTTCTTCATCATATATGTGCGCCGATATCCACCCGCAGACCAACTTACCGCACAACTTCCTACCACCGCCGAGCTCCCTTGCTTGCCGTCTTCATCTACTTGTTGCTTGCCACCGTGGAGAGAAGAGCCTTGTGTGGAGAGAGCTGCCTTAGCTGCCGTGCTTTGATTGCATGCAAAAGAAAGTAGAGAAGTTTCTGAAGGAGGGATCGATAAAGTTGCATGCAAAAGAAATTAGAGGAGCCGCTGTGTGCACATCCCAACTAGAAATACATTTGCACTGGAACTGCTATACACATAGACCAGTTTGATCTTAAAGCTCATCGAGCCATACTTTGAGAACTAGATTTCAGATCGAGACTGCATTTGCGTCAGAGCAGACCTGTCGACGCGCTGAACGATAGAGACATCTACACCGTCACAAACTGAACAATTCTAAACTCAATACTTTATTATATTTGTGATATTTGTGTTGTGATCTTTGTAGAACATTTTCATTATCTTTTGGGGACTTGGCCAGTTGGGACTAGTCAAGGAGAGAGCTTACACTAGGATTGTTATCGTTTAGCTCTTTAGTGAGTGCAGGTACTGAGGGCCAGGTGAGTTTAGAGCGAGTACACTAGCTACAGGTTGTACCCGTAACTTTATAATCTAGTATCTGCTTTCGGGCTGGACGTAGGTCGTTGGGACGACCGAACTAGGGTATATCGCCTGTGCATATTGTGACTGCTTTACTATACTCTTCTCTGATTGATTGTGCTATAACTGCCTGAGATTTCGTGTGGGTTGCACGAATATTTTATAAGCATATTCACCCCCCTCTAGGCTTAGATCCAGATCCAACAAGTGGTATCAGAGCCAGTTTAGAGGATCTAGCCTAGTTGACCATGTCTATGAATATATCTGATTCTGCTTTTACTAAGGGTCAGTCTATTTCTCGTCCCCCTAAGTTTAACGGTGTTGATTTTGCTTATTGGAAAACTAGGATGAGGATATACTTAGCTGTTGTTGATTATGATGTGTGGAGCATTGTAGAAAAAGGCTATAAACATCCCACTATTAAAATTGAAGATAATGAAAATGTTAAAACCAGAAGATAAGTGGGATAATCATGATAAGAAACGTTTTTCTTTAAATAATAAAGCGATGAATGCTCTGATTTGTTCTTTAGATAAAGCTGAGTTTAACCGTATATCTCAATGTCAAACTGCGCAGGAAATTTGGCATACCCTGGAGTTGACTCATGAGGGTACATCACAGGTGAAGGAGTCCAGACTTGCATTACTCAGCACTGAATATGAAAGCTTCCACATGCTTCCATCAGAGTCGATTAAGGAGATGTTTGCGAGGTTCACATACATCGTCTACAAATCTACCTCTATTGGAAAGCCGTACTCGAGTCTGGAGCAAATCAGAAATATCTTGAGAGCGTTGCCTAGCTCCTTCCCCCCAAGATTACATCCATTCAGGAAGCGAAGGATTTATCGCAGATGAAAGTGGAAGACCTGATAGGGAACCTGATGGCCCATGAGCTGGAGCTGCAGAGCATTGATCTTAGAGAGAAAGATGAAATCAGGACTTCAAAGGCATTAGCACATCAGGCTAAGGAGGATGAAGATGGAGATGAAGATGAGGCTTTTTTTTGAGAAGCTTCAAGAAATATATCAGAACAGACATCGGGAGATCAAAGATGCTAAAAATGTTCAATCGCTCTAACAAGTTTAATTCTGCAAATAAATTATCTGAGCAGACTACTACTGGTCCTGTTATATGTTTTAAAATGTAAAAAGCAGGGACAATTCATGAAGCAATGCCCTCAATCAAAAAACAACGCCGCAGAGCAAAAAGGAAAATTTCTAGTGCTAACATAGGACATGGACATCGAGGATGAATCTCAAGAGGAAGTAGTTGCACACTTCTCCTTTTGCTTGATGGGAGAACTAGATGAGGTAAATGATGGAAATTGAAGTCCACCCCAAGTGATTTTGATGATGAGCACACCAAATGAAAGCTTAGTGTACTAACTACACTACACTTAAGATGTGCAAAATTTGCGAAGCTCTACTCATACTCAAAGAAGCACACTTCAACGCTCAAAGACAAAGACGAACATGACTAAACTCAAGTGATGAAGCTCAAGCTCAAACAGAACAAAAAGCATCACCAAATTGATCAAACTTCCGAAGACATGTTCTGAGTCCATAGTGAGTGTGTCGTGTCTTTTTAGGGTATTTGTTAAAGCCATATCAAATAGACAAAAACACACACACACACACAATTTCGAAAATACTTTTAATTATCTTCAAAATATTTTCGAGAGTTTTTTTTTCTAGTCACTCCATAATTTTCGTAGTGAAACTCCACGCACCCTGGAGTTAACCACTCGTCTGACTAGAAGAGCTGCAGGAAAAACTCCTCTGGGAGTCGACTACCAAAAGTAGGGAGTCGACTACCTGTCAGAGATCAAGAACTCCTGGAACTCTCTGGGAGTCGACTACCTATATAAGGGAGTCGACTACCAGCTGTAAATTTCAGACTTTTTTGAATTTGAATTTTGAAATCCTTTGAGCAATTTACTCCGTAATTTTTGGGACAAAAGTCAAACGAAATTTGAAATTCAAATCTCAGTTTTTCCCTATAAATAGAGCTAAATTCTTTTGTGAAAAACACAACATTGAAAATCAATCTCTTGTGAAAACTCTCTTGAATTCAAAGCTCTCATTTTCTCTGTAGCCAATTTGATTTTATTTGATCTTGCAATATTCTTTTATAAATTCTTTTTGAAGATCATACTCTTATTTTTATTGGCTAAAACGTTTTCAAAATCCTTACTATTATTCTCTTTATTTTATTTAAAGGATTTTTGAAAAGATCTAGATCACAAAGAACTTCTCTCGTATCTTTGTGTGATCTAGACTATCATTCTATCAAGCCACTACACAAATTTGTCTAAACTTTGATTGGCTATAGAATCGGGTGTATAAACCAATCTCCATCATTTATTGTGGTGTATTAGATAAATTCTCACTGTGTTGATTGTTGGAACACTAGACAAGTCTAGTTGTTGCCAGTTGGAAAGTCCTCGGTTTGTGAGGCAAGAGTAAATCCTAGACAAGTCTAGGTGTTGTGGTTGGAAATGCTGGTTGAGACTAGGTACTTGTATTTGCCAAGGCAGATAGTGGAAATCTCGTACCGGATTGGTCGGGGACTGGACGTACCCGGGTTGCGGGGAACCAGGATAAAAATCCGTTTTGTTTACGATTGTTGATCTGTGCTTGTTTATTTTTGCACTTACTTTTCTATCGGTTAAAGTGTCATCTATCTACAGCAAAGATTAATTTATCTCTATTCGTTGTAATTCATATTTGCAATCTTATCTGTTCTCACATATACTGTGGGAGTCGACTACTGTTCATAGGGAGTCGACTACCTGCTGTGGAATTGCTCTGTGTATTTTAAGATTATTTTGTTGATTAAGAACCAAGCGTAGATCGCTCTACTTGGTTTCTTAGACAACATTAGAAGGACTTTATTTGTGTTAACATCAACTAGCGAAAAAGTTTACTATATACATAACACTATTCAACCCCCCCTTCTAGTGTTGTTTGCCATCCACAGGATCCAACACTTGGTATCAGAGCGAGGCTACAAAAGTGATGGCGTCAACATCTTTTCACTCTGAAGGACTGAATACTATGCGACCACCTCTATTCAACGGAACCAACTACGCTAGCTGGAAGATCTGAATGAAGACTCACCTAGAGTCATTAGACATTGAAGCTTGGACTATTACCAAAGTCCCGTACATCGCACCCACCGACGTTGAGTTTGGGAAATGGTCTGTCGACGACAAGAAGAGAGCTAATCTCAATGCAAAAGCAATGAATGCTCTGTTTTGCGCTGTTACAGGAAATGAGTTCAATCGAGTCTCCCAATGTGAGACAGCACATCAAATATGGCATACTCTTCAGGTAAGTCACGAAGGAACTGAAAAGGTAAAAGAATCTCGCATAAACGTTTTACATTCAAAGTTCGAATCTTTTAAAATGGAAGAAGGAGAGAGTATCACCGATGTGAATACTCGTTTTACTAATATTACGAATGAGCTTGCAGGACTAGGAAAGAAACTTTCCGAGTATGAACATGTAATGAAGATACTAAGATCCCTCCGACCTGAGTGGAAGGGAAAGACTACGGCCATTCGAGAAGCCCATAATGTAAAAGACCTCACCATCGAAGAACTAATGGGAAATCTCATGGCATGAGATTGAGCTTGAAGAAGACAAGAAAATCGAAGAAAAGCCAAAGAAGAATCTTGCGTTCAAAGCACAAGAGGAAGATTCCGACTACACGGACAAAGAAGACCATATCACGTTCATCTCAAAGAACTTTAAAGAGTTCATCACTAGTAAGTATGGAAAACGATCTTTTAGACCCACTAACGGTATTATTTGTTTTGGTTGCAATAAACCTGGGCATGTCAAGAGAGACTGTCCATTGGAGAGAAACAACCGTGATTCCAGAGATCGTGGGAAGAACAAAGACAATAATGAGAGGCAAAACAATGTAAGAAACAAGTTTCGACGACCAAAGAAAGAAGCTTATGCAGCCTTCGACCAAAGCGACGAATCTTCATCCGATGAATCCTCAGAAGAAGATAATGATGAAAGAAAAGAGACGGCACACATGTGCTTTATGGCATCTACATCCTCCAAGGTAAGCTCGCATCATGATTCATCTAGCGACAATGAGTCATCGTCAAGCGATGATGAAGACTTGGATTATAGGGGAGCATATAAGGAGCTATGCAAAATGCATGAAAAGCTCATTAAAGAACATAGAAAAACACTTAGAAATATCAAAAGAGATACTAAAGAAAAAGAAGAAGTCATTAAAGAAAATAGTCTTCTTAAAGAAAAGAATGATCTTCTGCAAATAGATATTTCACTAGTAAATGAAAAAGTTGAAAATCTAAATAATCTTCTCGTATCTGTCAAAGATAAATATGACGCTACGATGAAAATTATTGAGAATTTCAACAAAGGAAAAGGGAAGCTAGATAGTATAATAGATAATCAAAAAACTTCATCTAGCAAAACCGGACTCGGCTATGATTCACATTATACCAAGAAACGGGTTAAGCATACTAGGATGCATCATTCTAACGATAATGTCTTGAGCATCTGGGTACCAAAGAGATTATCTGATCAGCGAAAAGAAAGGTATGTTATTAACTTTGTTCAACAAATTCATTTTAACAAAAATTATAAATATGTTGTTCATGAAGGAACTAAACCGTATTGGGTTTGGCTTCATAAAGACTAACTCCTCGGACTCAAAACCAAAGAGTACCATAAAACGCTTATTTTTTTCAGGTACTCTAAAAGGAGGAAAACAATGAAGAAATTTCAAGAAGTCAAAACGGCTGAATCAGAACAAAAGTTTTTTTTAAATTATATATATATATATATATATAAATATTTAAATGTGTTGTAATGAGTTAATATGTGTATATGATTGTGTTTTATTCTTAAAATATTTTTTCAGAAAGCACACTCAACCTGGATCAAAATCTCCCCGGGATGAGAAAACGACTCAACCCAGAAGGGAGTCGACTACCTACAGGAGGGAGTCGACTACCCGTGTGAAAATTTCTGGGTTGCTCTTTTTTTTTGACTAACTCCTAATGGGTTCTATTGAGTGGATGGGTCAAGATCCGTTAAGACAACTTACCCAATAAGCCTAAAACTCATCCTAGCCATCCAAAACTTGATCTAAAGGCCCTCTCTTCTCCCCATCTCTTCATCCAAACAAACAAAACCCCAAGAAAACCCTAGAGGTAGCCGACTACCCCCTCTCTCCTCCTCATCTCTTGATTTCTCACCTTGGTGCTTGGACTTTTTGGAGCTATTTTCTCATCCTCCTCCAAAATTACTCAAGGTAAAATTTTTCTTACTCCATGATCTTTTATTAATTCATCTCTCTTGGTTATCTAGTAGTGTAAAAATGTTGTTTTTTTACTCTATCTAGATGCCTATCAAGGGGATTTTCTCCAAGAAGAGGAAAACTACTACAGAAATTGATTCTGAAAAGGAGACTATCTTACCCTATCTTTTCAAAACTACTACCTATGAGCAATTTGTTAAGATCTCAAAGAAACCTATCTTGCATGAACGATTTGTCAAACTTAATGATGTTATCAATTATGGTATTGACAGTCTGTTAGATTTTCAAAACTTAGCAAACTTGTTCTCTTCTGAAAATGTGTACCTTTGTTATCCTAGGCTTGTTCATCTTTTCTATGCAAACATGGACTATGATCTTGTGAAAAGTCGTTTCATAACAAAAGTTCTTGATACTAAACTTGCTATAACTGTCAAATCCCTAGGAGAAGCCCTAGGAATCCCATACTCCGGTATGATTCTTGACAAAATCGAAATGACTGATGAGAACATTCTAGAAAGAATGTATTTGCCCGGTAGACACTTTCAAACCAAACTTCCATGTAACAATCTTCGCTATCCGGCAAGGATCTTGGCTAATATATTGTCTTATAACATAACTCAAAAGTCTGGGAGCCATGCAATCCTATCTGAGAAACAAGCTAAGTGCATCTATGCCATCCTAGGTAACATTCGTATTAATTGGGCCAAAGTGATTATGGATTCTATCCTAGCCTCAGCTTCTTCTGATAGACCCTCCTCCACTCTTTCTCATGGGCACTATCTTACTATACTATTCATTAGCTACAATGTGCCACTGGATCATGAAACATCTATTCTAGAACCTGCTCGTATTTTTGATGTGCATGCACTTGGAAGAATGAATCTCCACCATGACCTTGATGAAAATGTCCCTGAAGAACAAATTGCTGCCGAAGGAGGATCATCATCCTCAAGGAGAGGTAAGAAAGTTGTTATTTCAGATTCCGAAGAAGAAGGAGAAGAAGAAAGAGGAAGCGGAGAAGAAGAAGAAGAAGAAGTTCCGGCATACATTCTTGAACTTCAGGAAATGCTTCTGAAGAAGATTGGAAAATTGAAGATCTCACAAGAGAAAGGATTTGAAGATCTCAATCAAAAGGTGGACGACCTTAAGGAGATCGTCGTGAAAAGCAACAAGATGACTGAGGAAACGCTTGTTATGATCCTTGAAGAGATCAAGGAACTGAAGAAGAACAGCGGTCATCCTTAGCTTCATGAACTTAGCTTCATAAACAATGGTTCTCTTTCAAAACAATGATTCTCTAAAAACTATGGCTTGTAATAACTTTTATCGTGTGATGCTAGCTATTATGAAATTATCTACTATGCAATACTTAGTTGTTCCTATGAACTAACATCTCCCTTGCAGGCATATGGAATTGAATTCCTCTCCTAATTATTTTATCTTCTGTAGAAATTATTTCTTTGTTTTTGTTGATGACAAGGTGGAGAAAAATATATGAAATGCAAAAATGAAATTATATGAATTGTATTGCTAAACATCTTCGATGCAGGGGGAGAACCGCATCAAAGCAGGGGGAGTAAGTATACTTAAATATTTTCATCTTTAACTTACTTCATTTTTTTCATTTGGGTGTCATCATCAAAAAGGGGGAGAGTGATGGAAATTGAAGTCCACCCCAAGTGATTTTGATGATGAGCACACCAAATGAAAGCTTAGTGTACTAACTACACTACACTTAAGATGTGCAGAATTTGCGAAGCTCTACTCATACTCAAAGAAGCACACTTCAACGTTCAAAGACAAAGGCGAACATGACTAAACTCAAGTGACGAAGCTCAAGCTCAACCAGAACAAAAAGCACAAAGAGAAGCTCGCTTTCGCTTCACCAAATTGATCAAACTTCCGAAGACATGTTCTGAGTCCATAGTGAGTGTGTCGTGTCTTTTTAGGGTATTTGTTATAGCCATATCAAATAGACAAAAAAACACACACACACAAACAATTTCGAAAATACTTTTAATTATCTTCAAAATATTTTCGAGAGTTTTTTTTCTAGTCACTCCATAATTTTTGTAGTGAAACTCCACGCACCCTGGAGTTAACTACTCGTCTGACTAGAAGAGCTGCAGGAAAAACTCCTCTGGGAGTCGACTACCAAAAGTAGGGAGTCGACTACTTGTCAGAGGTCAAGAACTCCTGGAACTCTCTGGGAGTCGACTACCTATATAAGGGAGTCGACTACCAGCTGTAAATTTCAGACGTTTTTGAATTTGAATTTTGAAATCCTTTGAGCAATTTACTCCGTAATTTTTGGGACAAAAGTCAAACAAAATTTGAAATTCAAATCTCAGTTTTTCCTTATAAATAGAGCTAAATTCTTTTGTGAAAAACACAACATTGAAAATTTTGTGAAAACTCTCTTGAATTCAAAGCTCTCATTTTCTCTGTAGCCAATTTGATTTTATTTGATCTTGCAATATTCTTTTATAAATTCTTTTTGAAGATCATACTCTTATTTTTATTGGCTAAAACGTTTTCAAAATCCTTACTATTATTCTCTTTATTTTATTTAAAGGATTTTTGAAAAGATCTAGATCACAAAGAACTTCTCTCGTATCTTTGTGTGATCTAGACTATCATTCTATCAAGCCACTACACAAATTTGTCTAAACTTTGATTGGCTATAGAATCGGGTGTATAAACCAATCTCCATCATTTATTGTGGTGTATTAGATAAATTCTCACTGTGTTGATTGTTGGAACACTAGACAAGTCTAGTTGTTGCCAGTTGGAAAGTCCTCAGTTTGTGAGGCAAGAGTAAATCCTAGACAAGTCTAGGTGTTGTGGTTGGAAATCCTGGTTGAGACTAGGTACTTGTATTTGCCAAGGCAGATAGTGGAAATCTCGTACCGGATTGGTCGGGGACTGGACGTACCCGGGTTGCGGGGAACCAGGATAAAAATCCGTTTTGTTTACAATTGTTGATCTGTGCTTGTTTATTTTTGCACTTACTTTTCTATCGGTTAAAGTGTCATCTATCTACAGCAAAGATTAATTTATCTCTATTCGTTGTAATTCATATTTGCAATCTTATCTGTTCTCACATATACTGTGGGAGTCGACTACTGTTCATAGGGAGTCGACTACCTGCTGTGGAATTGCTCTGTGTATTTTAAGATTATTTTGTTGATTAAGAACCAAGCGTAGATCGCTCTACTTGGTTTCTTAGGCAACATTAGAAGGACTTTATTTGTGTTAACATCAACTAGCGAAAAAGTTTACTATATACACAACACTATTCAACCCCCCTTCTAGTGTTGTTTGCCATCCACAGGATCCAACAGAAAAATATCTAACCAAAGCTCAACTTGTGACTACTTTTAAAGAAATGCAAGATGAAATTTAAAGCTTGGAATCAACTGTTGAGTTACTTGAATCCCATGTAGAGAAGTTTAAAAATGCTAACTTTGAACTGCAGCAACTATAACATGTCATTAGAAGTTGATGAAATAAAAGAAAAGCTTGCTGAATGTAATTCTATAATTAGTTCATTGAAAAAAGGAAAATCTAGCATGCCTGCTGAAACTGAATGTCCTAGTTGCTCTACTTTACTTAAAGATATCAGCATGTTTAAACAAAATATGATAAAGTTAGAAACTGAAAATGATTTGCTAAATGAGAAGATTTGCATGATAATCAATGAAAATAAAGAGCTAGAAAAGAAGATGACTAATCTGAAAAAGCATGAGGAAGAGAACAAAAAGGCCTTTATCAGTAAATGTACCATGCTTGTTAATGAGAACATGTACTTGAAATCTAAAATATCTGACCTTGAGTTGTCTATTAAAAAATTTGGTGTTGGAAAGAATTCATTAGACATTATTCTAGGAAATCAAATAAATGGTAATAATAGGCGTGGTTTGGGCTATGGAAACAAAATTGATGAAAGGCCAAGAATTAACAGAAAGAATAAAACAGAAAACTGCTTTAGGAAGATGTAACGCCCCGCTCCCCGGGATACCCGGGAAGTACGAATCCGTCCCAGGTTCTCCCAGAGTAGCGAGTGTTATGAAGATATAAAAGAAAACTACAAAAGTGTCAGCAGGTCCACTGCTCACTGCTGGGATAGTACATGTAATGTTCCCATAAACAAACACATAGAGCAACACACAACAATACAGAAGTACATACATATATTACAAAGAAGCATTGATATTAATAATATTTTTATTTATACACAATATCTATTCAATAATAACTCACCACAAAGAAACCCAAAGTTACAAAACTCTCATCATCTCCACTCACCACCCAACTTACAACCAAGCTCCTTAACCATAATTCCAAACTCCACCTCATCCACCAACGCCAACACCTGAAAAACAACGGGTGGAGCACGTCAACGCGTGACCCAGTAGGAAACACCAACTCCCACTAGTATGATATTATGAAAATACAACTACTTAACATGTGTCAATGGCAATGTATAAATGAAGCAAGGAATGAGCTAAAGGAAACATGCTAAAAGAAACACGAGCATGACATAAAGCAAACTACAATAGAACATGTCAACTAAGAGGATAAAGTGCATGAATGTAAACATAACTACAATGAAAGATTGACTACTACAATTAGAAACATATACAATTCATGAGATAAGGTGCTAATAGAAGCATTTGGTACAAAGAGGTGAGTCATGGCAATGGGACAATGGCCTTATACATGCATGGTTCATGGGTCATCATGGCATGCCTTCATGTAAAAGATAATTCACATTTCCAACATCTCATTACCAACATCATATCAAGGTGTCATGCACATCGTGCCATGCCCACCATACCACCCCAAACCATACCACATTACCACCCGACATAAATGCATTCCATGTCCACCACATCCTTTACACCATGTATAAGCATCCATGTCCAAAAGCATGTTACAAAACATAAAGGCTAAGATCCATGATTTATAAAACTTCACTTCCACCTTCTCATCTTCCATATACCAACCAGACAACATCAAACCCCCCAACAAAGCCATAAAGTGAGTAACTTTACACATGATTCCTTAATAAATGGACAACTCAAATATGACTACTTCATCCAAACATCAACTAGTGCATGTAACTTTGATAACGATAATAACTTTCATGAAAAAGAGAACAATTTGCAATTAGAACCATAAAATTTACAACTTTCCCATTAAATTAACAATTGAAATGGAATAACAACACAAAGGTAACATCTTTCTCATAAATTCCTAATAAAGATAACATCTTGACAAACAACACACATCAATTTAACAAAAACTAAATTTAACAAAAACTGAATTTAACATCACAAATCATAAAGAGGCTAACTTTAATTAAGGAGATGCAATTCTACAACAAAGATGAGATCTTTAATTCAAAAATGTCATGCAAATAACATTCTAAAGGGAGTTGGATTCATACCAAATAAGGAGGCCATCGCATGCCTTTAAATCGTCCCATTAAATCATTGCAATCCTCCCTTTAATTCTCCCCATAAAAGCCATCTTTCCTCTTCTTCTTCATCCCTCTTAGTCACCATTTAATAGCATGCAATATTAGGAATGAATTAAAGATAAATAAGAGGAAATAAGATGGGGGAAATGGGTTGTTCACGGCAATGAGGGGGGAGAGGCTCGGCAATGTTGATAGAGAATGAGATGAGAAAATAAAGAGAGAGCGGGAGAGAGTTAATGGTCATTAAAGAAAACTAGAGAATTCTACTCATCTCCTCTCTTTTCTACACACTTCTTTCTTTTGTCTTTCTATTCTCTTATCTCTTTCTAATAATTCAAGCCAACTATCAAAACCCTTCTTCCAACCATAAAAGCCCAACACAATTAAAAGGTAAGCCCATCTCTAATACACCAATTCTCTTAACTCAAGCCCAACAACCAACTCTTAAGCTACTAAAATCAACTAAAGGCACAAACAACAACAACAACAACAACAACAACAATCTTATAAAAATAATCTCTTTAAAATATAATAAAATAGCTACCATGAAAATACCATTTTACTATACACACCCACCAACTAAAAATCACCAAGCACACTAATAAACAATAATAACACTCACTACACCACATCCAATACAACCACATGTATTCACTTATACATCCAAGTCATGTCATAGTCAACCATATAGCCATTCACGTAGGAAATTACTATGCACACAACAAAATTACTATACACATGCACTCACTCCAATAATATGCGTGCACTACATAATCATACAAGAAGACATCCATATGGGCATATCTTCACTCATAGCTCAATCATAGTTAACCAAGTAGGCATCCAATATAAAATTACTATTGACACTACACAATTGCTATGTACACCACACACTATCCACAAGCATACATGTAGTAGTACTATACACACATACATTACTATATACACCCTACGTATAGGATACTAGGGCCATTACAGAAGTGGTGGTGTTGGTCATGCTTATTATAATTGCAAGTATAGGAATACTAACATTAAATTTAAACAAGTTTGGGTTCCGAAAGATACAGTGACTAACACCAGTGGACCAATTTGGATACCTAGGTCACACATATCATGTTCTTCCTATGTCTATGTACATGGCACGGCTAAGGGACAACAGTGTGAGTGGTACTTAGACTCTGGCTGCTCAAGACACATGACAGCTTATAGCGAAAAGTTCCTTAGCCTTGTGAAGCATGAAGGAGGGTGTGTTACTTTAGGGGACAATGGAAAATGCAAGGTGATTGGTAAAGGTGTTGTAGGTAACGACACCTTTCAACTAACAGATGTCCTTTGGGTTGACAAGCTTAAACCCAACCTCATTTCTGTTAGTCAGATGTGCGACAAAGGTATGAAAGTAGAATTTGATGCAAAATTTTGTAGAATTATTTATGGTTCCACATGTGACACTATTATTACAGCTAGGAGAAGAGATAATGTTTATACTCTTATGATTGAAGAAATGACTCTTTCTAAATGTTTGCTTGTAGGTGAAGAAGAGGCCACACTATGGTATAGACGGTTAGCACATGCAAGCATGGGATTGCTAAATAAACTGGAAAGTAAAAATCTGGTAAGAGGACTACCGCATCAGACATATGAGAATGGTAAGTTGTGCGTGGCATGCACAAAAGGTAAGCAAACTAGATCAAAATTTTCTAGCATTAATGAAGTTGCCACCACACGCATATTGGAATTAGTGCACATGGATCTATTTGGTCCCACAGACATTACTAGCCTAGGAGGTAAAAAGTATTGTTTAGTATTGGTTGATGGTTTCTCTAGATACACATGGGTTTACTTCCTAGCCAAAAAATCAGATTCATTTGACAATTTTCAAAACTTCTGTATACAAGTTTCTAATGAGAAAAATTCTTCTATTATAAAAATTAGAAGCGATCATGGAGGTGAGTTTGAAAATGCTATTTTTGAAAATTTTTGTCTTGAAAAAGGTATTTTACATGAGTTCTCTTCTCCTAAAACACCTCAACAAAATGGGGTGGTCGAAAGAAAGAACCGTACATTAAAAGAGTTGGCTAGGAGTATGCTAAATGAATACAGTTTGCCTATGTCTTTTTGGGCTGAGGCCATTAATACTGCTTGTCATGTGTGTAATAGAGTCATGCTTAAACCTTTATTAAATAAGACTTCTTATGAACTATGGCATGACAACACTCCGAATATTTCTTACTTTAGAGTTTTTGGATGCATGTTCTGTAGTGCCCTGGGAAGCTACTGCACATGTACTAGAGGGGGGGTGAATAGTACTTTTAAATAATAAGGAGAGTTATTCCTAATTATCGTGCAATTAACAAACAACGTTGCGGAATAACTACAATCAAGAAATAATGCAAACGCAAACACAATGGTTTAATGGGTTCGGATCCACCCAAGTCTCCCCGACTTGTTCCCGGTGATCCTACGTCCCAACCACCCGGATCCCTTCCGGATACTTGAGTTAGAAACCCTAACTCAAGATTTCCACTAACCCACTTGCGGAAACTCCACAAGTGCAATCGACCTACAATCGATGTCCGTGAATCCCACAATCCGGGATCACGCGAACTCTCACAACCGAGAGTATACAATTCAAATATAACTGAAATGAAATGCTTACCAACAAAATACCTATGCCTTGAGATTTCTTACCAAATTAGGGCAAAGAGGATTTTGATGGAGGAAGAGTCACCAAACCCTAGCTTCAAGAAGATGACCAGCAAAGGAAGCCTAGGGATGAGATGGATGACCTAGAATCAAGCCATTAGCTTGGAAGGCTCACACCCAATGAATCTCTCTAGAGGAATGAGAGTGAGGGAGAGATTCTTAATAATGGGAGAGCTTGAAGATGAGAGTTGAAAGCTTCTCTTTGAATCAATAGAACTCTGAAATGGCAGCCTTGGATCCTATGAAATAACCCCTTCAGGTATTTAAAGGATCAAGGGAAAAGGGAGAGAGAAACGTCGCTTTCAAAACTCCAACGGATCTAAATCTGAAGCAGACTAGTCGGTCAAAGAACAACCACTGACCGACTAGTTCATCAACTAGTCGGTCGGTGAAACAACATGAACCGACTAAGAGGTGAACAGTGAACAGATGAAGATTTCAGACCTAGATAACTAGTCGGTCCAAGAAGACTTTCTGACCGACTAGTTTCACAACTAGTCGGTCGGTCAATAAACTTAGACCGACTAAGAGTCAAAAACAAATAGTCTGAATACAAATGATTTAGTCGGTCCAAGAACAAGTGTTGACCGACTAGATCAACAACTAGTCGGTCACCAAACGTTCTTCGACCGACTAACGATAAACAGTAGCTCAGGAGAAAATTGGCATGAACAGTAAAGTCCAACTAGTCGGTCAAAGAAGCATCACTGACCGACTAGTTCACAAACTAGTCGGTCGGTGAGTCAACGTAGACCGACTAACTGTAAACAGTACTGAACAGGAAATTAAGGAAGCAAACTAGTCGGTCCAAGAAGAGTTGCTGACCGACTAGATCACCATCTAGTCGGTCAGTACTTATTCTTGTACTAACTAACATGCACATACAAATCCGAATCGAAGCGCGACGCTTCGAGGAAGTTAGAATGAACTTGTACTAAGATCCTAGAGCTACGATATGAGCGTAATGAAGATAGAAATGTAAGAATTACTCAAGACTTAACATTCTATAAATCGAAGCTAAAAGACTATAAAATAAACCTTAACGATCCGTCTTCAAAGCTTCAATCAAATCTTCATGACTTCCAAAAAGGTCCAAAAGCTTCAACGAAGCTTTAGACATAGAATACGAGCTTTGAGAAGTCTTAAGATGTCGCTTTGAGTGTTCTCGTGAATTTGGCGACGATCTCCATAACTGCGCTCATAAATTGTTAGTTCATGATATATTTATGTTTGCTCATCATCCAAAACCAAATCCGGGGAGTCCAATACTCAACATGTGCTATATACTAAATACTGGAGATCAACTTGGCACATTTGAATCCAAATCAGATGAGGGAGTGTTCGTGGGATATTCAGCGAGAAGCAGAGCATACATGATTTATAATAAATGCACTCTCGCTATTATTGAATCTATACATGTTAAATTTGATGAATCTAATATAAATTCTTTGGATTGCAGGAAGAACGATGAAGAGGAAAATGTAGTACAACAAAACATTCCAAGGAATAATGAGTAGCGACCTGAAAGAGGAGAGGAAGCTAAAATTGACACGACAGAAATACAAGATGAAGCAGTTACCAGAGGAGAGCTGAGATTCAATCCAAACCACCCATCAAACTTGATTATAGGTGAGCCTATGACAGGTATTCGCATACGTTCCTCTTTTATAAATCTATGCGCTCTATGTATTTATGCTGATTTTATTTCTGAAATAGAGCCTAAAAACATTGAAACTGCTTTAGAAGAGGAAAGTTAGGTTTTGGCCATGCAAGATGAATTGAATCAATTTGTTAGAAATAATGTTTGGAAACTTGTGCCAACCACCATTGATTATTCTGTAGTTGGTACTAAATGGGTGTTTAAAAATAAGCATGATGAATCTGAAATGTTATTAGAAACAAGGCTAGGTTGGTAGCTAAAGGTTATAATCAAATTGAAGGAATTGATGTGGATGAGACTTTTGCACCAGTTGCTAGGCTTGAGTCCATTAGAATCTTGCTAGCTTTTGCAAGTTATAA
Source organism: Scilla litardierei (assembly GCA_030789695.1). NCBI lineage: Eukaryota > Viridiplantae > Streptophyta > Magnoliopsida > Asparagales > Asparagaceae > Scilla > Scilla litardierei. The sequence continues at coordinate 139,486,573 of CM061139.1, forward strand.
AGGGCTCAAACTGAAACAACTGAATGTAAAAAGTGCTTTTCTTAATGGTTACCTAAAAGAAGAAGTATTTGTTGAGCAACCCCCAGGTTTTGAAAGCCATAATTTTCCAAACCATGTTTATACATTAGAAAAAGCTTTATATGGTCTTGAGCAAGCTCCACGAGCTTGGTATGACCGTCTAAGCACATATTTGTTGGAAAATGATTTTAAAAAGGGGAGTGCTGACAATACATTATTCTTATTGCATGCATCTGATGATTTCTCATTGTGCAATTATATGTTTTATGGTGCTACTAATGATCTACTATGTCAAAAGTTTGAGAAAGTCATACATGATCAGTTTGAGATAAGCCTTGTGGGAGAGTTGAAACATTTTCTTGGGTTCCAATTAAAGTAAAGAATGCATCTTTCTATCTCAAACCAAATACATCAAGGAGCTTCTGAAAAAGTTTGGGATGGAGAAGTCTAAATGGATTGGAACGCCAATGTGTCCTAATACAAAAATGGACAAGGATGAACAAGGAGTTGCCATGGATCAAAATCTATATCGAGGTATGATTGGTTCCTTGTGTTGCAAGATGTATGCCCTCGAGGCAATTTATCTAGGTGTATATATACAAACATCTTGTTCAAAATTATAGTAAGCTGTATGGTAAGCATTTATTTAAGTTAAATCATAATCTAGTTATTATTATAAAATAACTTAGGTAAAGTCCTGAGACTTAATGTGAGGTCAAACATATATCGAGATGAGTATCTCGATCATGGAGAACTGCTTGACCATCTGTAGCATAAGTCTAAAAGGGTTCGTGGTCGTAGATGTTTCGAGAAAAGGATATTGAAACATCAGATAGACCATTGCGTCTTAGTCTTTACCGTATAGCGGTGACGATGATCTCATGGTCGTTCGATTTGGCAAAGTCAGAGATGAGACACATATGCTCATTGGAGAATGAGTTCACTGAACGACCCACAAGAGTTATCATATGGTTATGATTGACAAATCTGTCAATGATAACTCTTAATGATGATAGGTAAGTTGGTCGTTCACTTGAGGTCATTGTACGAACCTGTACGTGAACGGTGTCACTTAGATCCCTGACCTAGCTTCGAGGCAAGGTCCGTCGAAAGGTCTTTGGTTGGGTGACATTTGAAGCGTGCGAGGAGAGTAATGACCAAGATAAGATTCGTCTCTCCCAGTCAATGTGAGTTAGTGTCGTAGAGTTAGTTTGGTCTTTAGTGAAAACTCTGGCCAGAGTATGTTGGAAGTTGTCCAATATTATTTGACTAAAGATCGATGGAAACTAACTGGATTCGAGTTATCGGGGTTGAAAATTTGACCATATCCTAGACTTGAGTTAAACGACATAGTTTAGACGAAGAGACTAAAACTGCAGAATTCATCACGGACACAGTCAGGGTGGTCCTGACAATACTCATGTTCGATGAGTTAACCACACAAGTATGATTCTGAAACAGGGACGTCAACTGCTGCTCGTGGTCACTGTCGTATGTGGCTTCGAGCCCAACCGTAGTAGGGTCAGGATGTAGGGTCTCACATAGAGTGAGACCTTCGTCTAGTAATAGGTAGAAACATTAGGGAGAATATGCATTTGATGCAAGGGATAGATAATTGCATTTGATGCAAATGATAATCTTAAGCTTAGATAGGGACTATTTTGCATATGATGTAAACTGAGTTAAATGTGTCGTAAATTATTTACGACATTATTTAATAATATAAACACAAGGAAAAGGTTACCTGTAAGACGGGAATGTCCTGGTGCGAACACAGGTTCGAACGGCGTCCAAATCGGACGCCAAATGCACAAGTTATGCCCAAAACTGTCAAGTAAGCACTAAAGGGTCTTACCCATGCCCAAACTGGGCATGGGTCAGCCCAGCCTGACCCAGGTGGCTGGCCTGTACGCCCTGGGCACCTGGCCTGCTTGGGCCAGGCTCTCAGGGCCTGGGTGCCCCGGGCGCCTGGCGCCCAGGCCCAGGCCTGGGCGCCTGCGCCCATGCTGGGTGCCAGGCGCCCAGTCAGCCTGGTTTAGTGTAGTGGGGCCCCCACGGTGGGCCCCAGATTTGGGAGCAAAACCCTAGCGCAGAGTTCAAATTTTGACAGGTGGTTTTTGGACGAAACATCAATTTGGGCTGATCTTTGGACGATTAATTGAGGGGTCAAACGGACTCCGATTAACTCGCCGTTTTTTTCCTACGCGTTCACTGTTCAGTGCCCTTCGATTTGATAGGTTGTATCAAGATCGAAGCTCAACGGTGAAGGAGTTAAAATTCATGGAAGTTTGGCCTTTGTGAAAGGCAACCTAACTTGAATTATTTAACTCTAAACTTTAGTCCCACATCGGAAGTTGAGTAAAGGGGAAGGGTTAGCTGCCAATATAAATAGGGGTCTGCTCTCATCCTCTAAACTTGTCCCAAGCTCTAGATCTGAGCGGCTCCCAAAAATGTTGGATCACGCATGGATATAGGCTTAAATTAAATATTCTCTTCTCCCTATAATTTCTGCCTTACTCCTGAAGGGCTCTAGCAAAGCCACGAATGGGTTTGGATCCGATCCGAAATCTTGGCGAAGGTTCACACTTGGGTGAAACTTTCTTCGGCGTGTTGTTGGCTCGGCAACAAGAGGATTGCTCGCCTCGGGATGCAGAGCATTTCGAGGAGCGGTTCGGAAGACGGTGCAGTACACCTTGCCTGTACCAAGGCAAGGTTCCGGGTATGTATATTTAATTAGCGTTTTTTTAATTTAATCACAGTAGCTTAGCTCCCACTTGGGATGGTTGAAACCATCCCAAGTTGGCAGAGATCCTGGCTAAAGTGTCTTGAACCTTAAGGTCTCGTTAAATAGTTTAACGTGTCTATTCTTTTCGCTATATTCTTTTGTGTCTGTGGTCCGTTCGACTTAGGACGTGCATAGATTGCGCCCTAAGGGTTCATCAAAACCCTACACATTGTTGTACTTGACTGCTTTTAGGCCTGATATAATATTTGTTGTATGCTTGTGTTCACGCTTCCAATCAAACCCAAAAGAGTTTCATTTAAAAGCCATTAAAATGATATTTAGATACTTAATTAGTACATCTACTTTAGGCCTTTTGTAATGGCTGGTATTTTTAGGTACGTTTGTTTGCGTGTGCGATTGTATTTTTCTTCAGTTGTCCAAATATTTTATCAGCGTATTTTCTTTTCTACGTATCGACGCAAGCACGTCTAAATTTTTCACCGTAGTTTAAATAGATACTATAGTTAATTTAATTTACTAATTACTTTAGCTAATTTATTTTACTAATTACGAATTAAGATAACTAATTATTTTAGTTAACTAATAATTATTACCAACCTAATTTCTAACAAACCCATCCACATTTTTCTCATTCCGAGCTGGTACCTTCCTCAAAACAGGTTCGATTCATTCCCCTAAATTTTAGTCTTCCTTCATTAATACCAAGGTTGATTTTAAACGATTCGTTTAACACGTCTCTTCCTTCTTTCCCTTATTAATTAGAAACCTAACCCTTGACTAAACCTTCACCCGTTAATGAACCATGTCTCCCTGAACCTTTCATCTTCAAGGATAAACCAGCATCCCTGCAATGCTCTATCAGCCCTCATCCCCTTCACAGATTCAACATCTCCATTCCCCATTACAAATCATCAACCCCTCTCCCCTTCATCCACAGCAGGCAGCCAAAGTCCTTCAACCCAAATCAGCCACTCTTTTTCCACATTCAAACCTAAATCAGTATCAACCCAATCCACATCCAAATCAGAATTCGGAAAACAATCAGGTTGGAGAAACAAATCAAAACAATTTTGAATTGAAACCCAAATTAATCAACCTCAAAATCAGCTTCATCTTCCCCTTCCTTGCTGTCGCGCGTTGTTGGAGCCCGAAGCCGCGCGCCCCGACCTCAGATCGCCTCGGATCGCTCCCCTCCTCAGATCCTGCCGCCCGCCGCTCCGATTCGCCACCCCCAAAGCACCGGAAGCTGTCGCCCCTCGAATCCGCACAGCTGAGCCCCGCAGCCGCCACTCCCGGCCCCGTGCCGCCCTAGCCACCCGGCCCCGTGCGCCCCTAGGCCGCGCCGCCCCATCCCCCTTGGCCGCCGTCGCCTACGGCCTTTGCCACCGACCCCCTTTGGCATGCAGCAAGAAGAAACGAGAAAAAAAAGAAGAAGAGAAAGAAGGAAGACAGAACGACAGACATAGAGTGGGAGAGAAAGGTGAGGTTGTTGTTGTTTTATTAGGATAAGTATTATATAGTTTGGGTTATAATATATTATTTAAGTTATTAATTTTATTAGTTATAAAGTTAGAGTTAAGTTTTATCATATGTGATATAAATATTCTTATAGGTTTCCTTTTAATTAAGTTTCAACATATCCTTTTTAATATATTAATATATAAGTTTAAGTATTTGGTTAAGTTATGTTAAAGTTAAGTTATATGAGTTTAGATTAACTATAAAAAAGTTAAGTGTTAATCTAAGTTTAAGTTATTAATTTAAGTTTAAGTTATTCGTTATTTTAAGTTTAAGTTAATATATAAAGTTTTTTTAATTAAGTTATTAAATAAGTTATTAAGTTAAGTTTCTTAGCATGTTAACAATTTGTGTAGCTAACTCATTTGTACCGTATGAACCCAGGTGTCGCTACCACTGATTGAAACGCGCCTTTCACTACAAGGTGATTTGGTAACTCATCGTACCCTAGCTATGGGGTTTAAAAACAATATTGATGCATGCCAAAATTAGTTTTTTTTCTTTTTTTAACAAAGTGTTTCACTTGAACAGTTAGCTAAACTCGATAAGTTGCATAGTATCATAATTGCACCGTACCGTAAATTGAATTGGACTCTGTGATATGCTTAACCGAAAGATGTAATTGGAAAAGTGAGAATAGTAATTAACTCATAAATGGTAAGTACGGTAACCTGCACACACACACACACACACACAGGGTTTTTGGGGTAACGTATAATTGTAGAAGTGCGGGAGCGACCAGTCCGATCTGTAGTGAATAGTACCGTTTTGATTGAACCGTATCGTTTTATTGAATAATACCGTTTTGATTATACCGTATCGTATTGTTGTAACCCTGGATATCAGGTGGACTCTTGATTGCATATCGTACTTCCCTTTATAAGTCACGTAGGCTCAGGCAAAACTAAAAACCTCGTAATTGGTCATTTTTAAATATTGTTTATTGCTGACATAATTGAAATAGTTGTAAATCTGTTATGTTACTTTTTCTGCCATATTGTACGCACTTTACTTCTTGTCTCTTTAGTTTGACATGCTAGTTTTGTCATGCATGTTTATTGTTTTAAATATCATGCTAGAGATACTTTGAGTTACGTTTGATCCTGGCGACCCTTCTTTTTGTGGTGGTATCGCCAGATACAGCACAGGTTGAAGAAGTTGCAACATGGACTGCAGACACTGAGTTTGCTGTAAAGATTGACCAGGAGGACGCTGGTTACTAAGTGTGAGTGTGAGAGTGTTTTTATTATATAATGTATCAGAGTGGCTTGCTTGATGTGTATTTGTACTTCGAGTTGTATTTCCTTTCATGTACGCTACTGGTTTGTAATAAGGTTTATACTACTTTCATGTATGAGTATTTTGGCGTATTTCTGCAACAGAGCCTGTATTGACTTCATTGGTGCCTAGTAGGACTTGCGCATGTTCCAAACAGTAACGTGCCCCGAGAGTGGGTCGTTACAGGATTGGTGGCCCATACAGGTCCGCGCTAAATACCACATGAACAGTACATGAAGTTCAGAATATGCCGTATAAAATACTCAAAGGAACTGATCAAACCTTATGAACCGCAGGTAAGCAATGGAAAGGAACACGTCAGGAAGCGAGGATAGTGCGTTTGGATCCGGGATCAATCACCCGAATGAGGGTCCCAACCAAAATGATGCTGGCAATGGAGCCAACACCAGTCCGAATGCGACAGCATTTCCGACCGCACCATTGTTTGCAAAAGATTGCATGCGGGGCATGTATGCCATTCATCAACAGCTTGGACATGCTTTGGAGCAGGTTTTGCTTAGAGAGCAGAAAGCTGACTCGAGTGTTTATCACTTTCGAGGGATGGATTGGTTGGAAACTTTCCATGCCACCATCGACTCTAGTCAAAGGAGGGTAGTCTTCGAGATTCCTGATCATCCAAAGTTCGAGTTCATTAGTGGAAGCAGATCGGTAGGCCCAGTGGAGTATAGAGCCAAATCGGCTGAAGCAATAGCAGCCGCTATGGAAGCTGAGCCTGAGTACCAGAAGTAGTTCGAGAGTTCTTGGATGTGTTTCCAGACGACCTTACAGGTTTGCCTCCAGATCACACTCTCAATTTTTCCCTTGAACTAATACCAGGAGCTCAACCAATATCTAAGGGACCATATCGTTTAGCACCATCTGAGCTAGAAGAATTGCGGACCCAACTAGATGAGCTTCTGAAGAAGGGATGGATACGACCTAGTGTATCTCCCTGGGGATCTCCTATATTGCTGGTGAAGAAGAAAGATGGATCCCTTCGTATGTGCGTTGACTACCGTGAGCTAAACAAAGTCACCGTGAAGAACTAGTACCCTCTACCGCGCATCGACGATCTTTTCAACCAGCTCGGTGGATCAAGTGTCTATTCGAAGCTGGATCCGAGGACAGGGTACCATCAAGTGAAGGTGAAAGACGAAGATGTTACCAAGACTACATTCAGGACCAGATACAGACATTATGAGTACTTAGTAATGCCGTTTGGTGTGACCAATGCACCCGTGGTATTTATGAGTCTCATGAACCAAGTATTGTATAAATACTTGGACAAGTTCGTAGTAGTCTACATCGACGACATTCTCATCTACTCGAAGAATGCGGTGGAGCATGCAGAGCATCTCAGGAAGGTTCTCGAAACCCTGAGAAGACACCAGCTTTATGCCAAACTTAGCAAGTGCAAGTTCTGGCTGAACAAAGTGGCGTTTCTAGGCCACATAGTGTCTGGAGAAGGGATTGCTGTTGATCCTGAAAAAGTAGCCGTTGTTCAAAATTGGCCAGTTCCCCGAACGGTGACCGAGATTCGAAGTTTCTTGGGACTCGCTGGCTACTACCGGAGGTTTATCAAAGACTTCTCGAAGATCGCAGGAGCCTTGACGCGGTTGACAAGAAAGGATGTGGTGTTTGTTTGGTCGAAAGCATGTGAGGATGCTTTCCAGGAGCTGAAGAAGAGATTGATGACTGCACCTATTTTGATCATTCCAGACCGATCAGGAGGATTCGAAGTCTTCTGTGATGCATCTGGCAAAGGACTTGGATGCGAGTTACATCAGCACGGTCGAGTCGTAGCATATGCATCCAGTCAGTTGAAGATCCATGAGAAGAACTACCCTACACATGATCTTGTGTTAGCAAGAGTGATTTTTGCATTGAAGATTTAGAGGCATTTTCTATTGGGAGAGCATGTGAAGGTTTTCTTGGATCACAAGAGTTTGAAGTATCTCTTCACTTAGAAGGAGCTCAACATGCGGCAGAGACGATGGATAGAGTTCATGGCAGATTATGACATTGACCTTTAGTACCATCCTGGGAAAGTCAATGTCGTACCTGATGCATTGAGTCGTCTACCAGCGGTGATGACCCTTACGACTCAGTGGAGATTGCAGCAAGAGATCCGGGACATGGGTATAGAAGTGATTCTACCAGGGATGACTGCATCTTTGATGGGCATGCATATCCAGACAACCTTGGTAGAGAGGATTAAGAATGCTCAGATGGATGATGAGAAGCTGCGGAAGATCAAAGATGTGGTTATAGAAGGCCAAAGGCCAGGGTTTAAGATTCATGCAGATGGATCCTTGAGGTTTGAAGACATGATCTGTGTACCGTCTGGCACCATCAGAGAGGAGCTATTGGAGGAAGCTCATAGTTCTCCATACTCCATACATCCTGGAGGTACCAAGATGTATCAGGATCTGCGACATCATTACTGGTGGCATGGCATGAAGAGAAGCATCGCACGGAGTGTATCGAAGTGTATTGTGTGCCAACAGGTGAAGACTGAACATTAGAGGACTACCAGCTTATTACAGCCCTTGTCAATTCTGGAGTGGAAGTGGCAGCATATCACGATGGACTTCGTGACTGGACTACCCAAGAGTACGAAGCAGAATGACGTTATCTGGGTGATCGTAGACCGATTGACCAAGACCGCGCACTTCATTCCTTTCAGAGTAGGCCAGTCTACAGAAGTGTTGGGCAAGAAGTACATGGAGGAGATTATGAAGCTGCATGGAGTTCCTATCAGCATTGTCTCAGACAGAGAGACCAGATTCACATCTCGTTTTTGGAGGAGCCTTCAGGAGAGCTTGGGAACCCACTTGAGTTTCAGTACATCTTACCATCTACATCTTACCATCCGCAGACAGATGGTCAGTCAGAGCGTACTATTCAGATACTTGAAGACATGCTGCGGGCATGTATGCTGGACTTCAAAGGATCATGGGAAGACCATCTCAATTTGGTGGAGTTTGCATACAACAACAGCTACCAGTCTAGCATTAGCATGGCACCTTTTGCGGCACTGTATGGGAGGAAGTGGCGATCCCCCTTGAGCTGGGATGATGTAAGAGATCGAGAGTTGGTTAGTCCTGACCTAATCACAGAAGCTGTGGATGTGGTTCGAACCATCAGAGAGAAGCTGCAGCTGGCTCAGGACAGGTATAAGCATTGGGCGGATGCGAAACATCGACATCTAGAGTTTCAGCCAGGAGATCATGTTTTTCTGAAAATCTCGCCTAACCGAGGGATGATTCATTTTGGGCGGAGAGGAAAGCTTAGTCCTCGATTAATTGGACCTTTCGATATTTTGGAGCGAGTAGGAGAAGTGGCCTACAAGCTTGCACTGCTCCCTGCCTTAGAGGGAGTGCACAATGTGTTCCACATCTCGCAGCTACGTCGCTATGTGAGTGACCCTAGTCATGTCGTGGACTACTCAGAGATCGCAGTTTGTCCAGACTTGACATACGAGCAGCAACCAGTGGAGATCATAGATCGACGTCAGAAGGTCTTCAGGAACATGACTATTGATCTAGTCATGGTGATGTGGCGTCGTGACTCACCAGGAGAATCTACCTGGGAGCGAGAGGATGAGATGCGAGAATGTTACCCCTACCTTTTCCATGCCCTATAGAGAATTCCGAGGACGAAATTGTTCTAAGGAGGGTAGGATGTAACTGCTGGTATTTTTAGGTATGTGTGTTTGCGTGTGCGATTGTATTTTTCTTCAGTTGTCCGAATATTTTATCAGCGTATTTTCTTTTCTACGTATCGACGCGAACACGTCTAAATTTTTCATCGTAGTTTAAATAGACAATATAGTTAATTTAATTTACTAATTACTTTAGCTAATTTATTTTACTAATTACGAATTACGATTACTAGTTATTTTAGTTAATTAATAATTATTACCAACCTAATTTCTAACAAACCCATCCACGTTTTTCTCATTCCGAGCCGGTATCTTCCTCAAAACAGGTTCGATTCATTCCCTTAAAATTTTAGTCTTCCTTCATTAATACCAGGTTGATTTTAAACGATTTGTTTAACACGTCTCTTCCTTCTTTCCCTTATTAATTAGAAACCTAACCCTTGACTAAACCTTCCCCCGTTAATGAACCCTGTCTTCCTGACCCTTTCATCTTCAAGGATAAACTAGCATCACTGCAACACTCTATCAGCCCTCATCCCCTTCACAGATTCAACATCTCCATTCCCCATTACAAATCATCAACCCCTCTCCCGTTCATCCACAGCAGGCAACCAAATTCCTTCAACCCAAATCAGCCACTCTTTTTCCACATTCAAACCCAAATCAGTATCAACCCAATCCACATCCAAATCAGAATTCGGAAAACAATCAAGTTGGAGAAACAAATCAAAACAATTTCGAATTGAAACCCAAATTGATCAACCTCAAAATTAGCTTCATCTTCCCCTTCCTTGCCGTCGCGCGTTACTGGAGCACGAAGCCGCGCGCCCCGACCTCAGATCGCCTCGGATCGCTCCCCTCCTCAGATCCCGCCGCCCGCCGCTCCGATTCGCCACCCCCGAAGCCCCGGAAGCCGTCGCCCCTCGAATCCGCCCAGCCGAGCCCCGCAGCCGTCGCTTCCGGCCCCGCGCTGTTGGATCCTGTCAAAACAACGACATTAGGATCAAATAATAACATAGACTTACGCTTGCGTATGCGGCATCGTAGTCTCTGAACTTCACCCTCGGATTCGCCACAACGGTCGGTACTTCGTCACGGAGGATCGAAGCAGAGTTTCACCGCCTAAATCTCTATTTAGAAGAGGATTTTAATGGAAAGGAGAAGAAGAACACAAGTTGCCTTATGCAAACTTATGGCATGGTTAGATTGGTGTAAAAGGCATACCCTTGGGTCCTATTTATAGGCTTTAGGGGTAGTTATTGTAGGAAATAACCAATTATAAGCTTATTAGCCTATATTAGCCCTTTTACTTATCCTCTTCTTCATTCACTTATCGAGTGCCTTTATGCACTTATAAAATGACTTTTTCCACTTATCGGGTGGTCCTTTTCACACGAGAAAAGGTTCACTTCGTGCACGCTTTCGTGCACGCGACATCTGAGGTCCGTATATCCTCATACATCCCCTCATGGGTGTATTCATGTCGTCCATATCCAACATCTCCCACTCACACTTGAGGGGATTGTAAGGAAACATCTTTCCTTTAACTCTTCTGTTTATCATACTGAGAAATAGGCCGTGTGACCGTCATGCGCATAGAGTCCGCTGTTGTGCACTTGTTAGAGATACACAACACTCCTCGAGGTGCAAAGTTGAGTAGATCAACGCATGCTTTACCCTAGATTATTTCTTCACATTTCTTATACTTTATATTCAACAATTGAATCCCATCTGGATTACAATTGGCTGGCCAGCTTTGAATCTCTAAAGTCCAAATGTGAATATGAAATTAATCTTCCTCTTCTTGCGATCCTTTCGATCTTGACTTGACTTGCTTTTCTAACATGCCCCGCCGGACCGAATTGACCATAGTCCATAAGCAACATGCTAAGATAGTAATCACCCAGTCAAATCTAAAGGAACCAATTAGAGTCCATAAGGGTAACGAGTTAAGACCCATGTGGTCTTTGGGTCTCACATAATAGTAAACACAATTACTATTCTAACCCAATGGTCAAAATGCATACGTAGTATGAATACGTATTACAACATCACTCCTTTCCCAGGGAGCGTATGTCTTAATGATGTTGTAAGGATGATAACCAGACACCACAATGTCTGACTTTGAGTCCCTTTTACTACTCAAATAATCTTCTGGACTCACATCCCGCATAAGACAGATAGGATTTCAAAATCCTCTTAGATCTTTTGAAAGCATCCATATGATGCAGATCTTTCATACGACCATTTTGTTTAAGTCATGACTCTAAATCGTCCGTCTGACGATTTTGACTTTAAACAGGTCTCATCTTTATTTTACCCGTCTGATAAAATAAAGGCGGTTGCTCATGTGAGAGAGCCAACCTTAATCTGTCCGACATACTAGAATTCAGTTGAGATTTCAAAAAAAATGTACACAAACATTTCTAAAGAAATTCATATGCAATGTTGAAAAGAACTTATTCTTTTATTAAATTTGATCATTTACAGACATGGGAATTTACATTGGTACAACTCAGCTCTTACGCAATCCTTGAGATGATAAGTGTTTGTAAAACACATCTCTGGGGATCGCCTTCGTAAGCGGATCCGCTATCATCTCATGCGTAAATATGTACCTTATGTCTACCTTCTTGGTCTTATCATAGTCTTTTGCAAAATTATCCTCTTAACCGCTTTCCAGTGTGTTTGCCCTGGATTGGATTGGTAACGACTTACCATTCCAACGGCAAAACAGATGTCCGGTCTTGTACACATCATAGCGTACATAAGACTACCAACTGCACTGGAATATGGAACTTTTTCCATAATTTCCTTTTCCCTTTGGTTCTTAGGACACATCTTCAGACATAAATTATCGCATATGCTTATTGGAATATCAATGGACTTACATTCCTGCATATTAAAACGTTCTAGAACTTTCTTTACATAAGTCTCTTGTGAAAGAGAAAAAAGTTACTTCGAACGATTCCTTGAAATCTTCCAAGGATATATGCGGCTTCTTCCATATCTTTCATCTCAAATACTGATGAAAGCCAAGCCTTGATATCCATCACAAAGCCCTTGTCATTTCCGGCTATTAAAATGTCATCTACATATAGAGACATAATAACGTACTTGCTCTTAATCCTCTTGATATATACACAGTTATCTTCATCAAGCATGGAAAGACCATTTGATAAGACAACTTCTTGAAATCGTATATACCATTGCCTCGAGGATTGTTTAAGACCATGTATGGACTTACGAAGTTTACAAACCTTATGTTTGTTTCCTTCTTTTACAAACCCTGTTGGTTGTTCTATATAGATCTCCTCGTCCAATTCTCCATTGAGAAAGGCAATCTTTACATCCATCTGATGTAATTCGAGGTCTAAGCAAGCTAACATAGCCAGAATCAGGCGAATCGAGGTAAAACGAACAACAGGTGAGAAAGTCTCTTCGTAGTCTATCCATTCCTGTTGCGTAAAACCTTTCGCGACAAGGCGAGCTTTATATCTGTCTATAGAGCCATCAGCCTTATGCTTGATCTTGAGAACCCATTTGTTCCCAATAGCTCTACGTCCTCTGGGTAAGTCAACTAAGTCCCAGACTTGGTTAACTTTCATGGATTCCAACTCTTCCTTCATCGCTTCCATCCATTTGTCTTTCGCAGGGCATGATACGGCCTGTTTGAAAGTAGCATGCTCGTCATCATCTTGTAGTAAAGTCATAAAGGTTTGCGGAAATTCATCCTCAAATCTTAGAGGAGCCAACCTTGTACGACTACTACGTCGTATTTGAGATTCTTCAAGTCCTTGTTGACTCAAATTTAGATCAATTCTAATATCACTCTCACTTGGAATGTCGTTAGAAATGCTCCCACTTGGATCATTATTCCCGTATGGAATAGGATTTGCGTCATTCGTATCATCCATTGGTGAAGTCTGAAACGTATTTTCGTCTTCACCAAGAATTCTCCAACTCGAATGAGGTAATCCTTCTTGATCATTAATCTCAAATAGAGATAAGTTCTGGCTTATCTCGCCCTGTCTTGGAAACTCGTTTTCCAAGAAAGTGACATCCCTCGACTCAAATTCAATTAGACCTCCATTGTCTTCCTGACTAATGTAAACATAACCTTTGGAGTTTTCTGTGTATCGTATAAAGATACATTTCCTTCCACGTGGCCCAAGTTTGCCATACTTATGGGAGGAAATATGTGCGTAGAATGCACATCCCCAATGTTTTAAAATGTTTAAGTCAGGAGACCTTTGGTTCCACAACTCATAAGGAGTGGAGCTAACTGATTTCGAGGGCACGCGGTTTAATATGAAAGCGGCCGTCAATAATGCATCACCTCAAAAGGTGATTGTCAAGTTAGCTTGCGCCATCATTGAACGGACCATTTCCATTAAAGTCATATTCCTCCTTTCTGCAACACCATTTTGTTGAGGAGTATAAGGCATAGTTACCTGATGAACTATGCACTTTTCATCACAAAGTTCCTTAAAACTTGCTGATTGATATTTACCGCCCTTATCGGTTCGCAAGACTTTAATCTTGTGATCTAATTGATTTTCCACCAAACTCATATAGTTTTTAAAGCAGGTTAATGCTTCACTTTTGTGGGATATCAAATAGATATGACCGAATCGGGTGAAGTCATCAACAAAAGTGATGAAATAGGACTTCCCGCGTCTTGTCTTGACATTCATCGGACCACATATGTCCGAATAGATGAGCTGTAATGGAACCTTGGCCCTTGTGCCGGTTCCAAATGGCTTGCGATAATATTTCCCTACAAGGCAATGTTCGCAAGTCGATATATCAACCTTTGAAACATTGGATAGAAGGCCATGTTTGGCAAGTCTATCCATACGCGTTGGTCCAATGTGACCAAGCCTTGCATGCCAACAAATTATATCTGACTCATAAGTCAAAGAATTTGCAACAAGGAAATTTTCATTACAAAATGAAGAGTCATACATTGTATTTAATACAATAAATCCTTTAAATACATACCCAGAACCAATAAGAGTATTATTACAAGACAAGTCCCCTTTACAATTTTGAAAGAACCAGCTATAACCAAGACCCATTAACACGACCACAGATATATTATTCCTTCGAATATCTGGAGCGAAGAGGACATCATGTAGTAAGATAGTGCGGTCGTTGTCCAAGACTAGCTTGCAAGTCCCAACGCCTTTCACTTCAACACGTGTGTTGTTTCCTACATAGATCCACTTTGTTCCTTGGGGTATCCGGTGATACTCTACGAAGGATCGTCTGTCCCTTGCTATGTGGTCGGTGTCACCTTGTCACATTCATCCGTACAAGAACGGGCATAATGACCTAACTTGTTGCACTTGAAGCACTTGATCCTCTTCAAGTCTTTCTTCTTGTGCCATTTCTTGTACCCACCCTTATGTTTGGGTTTCTTGGTAGACTCAGGTTGCTTATTACGTTCATTAGTAAACTTCGAACGATCTTTCCGTTTCTTTCCCTCGTGCGAGGAACTAGCAACCATGTGCACTTCTGCACTTGGCTTGGCAGCCGCAAGCCGCTCTTCCTCTAACTCGAGGTGCTTAGAAACATCGCTGAAGGTCTTGATGCTCTCATTATGAGTGAGATGCATCTTCATTTGGTCCCACCCATTTGGTAGGGAACGTATGACTGCTTGGATTTGTTGCTCGTCAGTGAGCACATGACCTGCATCCTTTAACTCTGAGATGAGATTCGCCATATGTCGCAGATGTTTCCCCATGGAATGATCTGGACGTTTCTTGTATGAATCAAATCTTATAGTTAAAGAACGAAGTTTGGACACCGATGTGCCACCAAACTTCTCCTCAAGCTTGGACCATATGTCCATGTCTAGGTCATGCTCTCGAAAGATGCGCATTATGTCATCGGCCATACTGGACAATAACGTAATGCGAGCTATCTTGTTCTTCTGAGACCAAGCATCAAAAGCTTCCTTGTCTCGTCTGTGTTGGGCCGTAGTGCCCAACTCGGGTTCAATCATTACGTTCTTTAGAGTTTCAAGCACTTCTTGCTCCTCTAGAACGTATTGTATCTTGATGGACCATAGTTTGTAATTATCGCCGTTGAGTTTTTCACCTCTGTTTAACTCAGCGACGATGTTCTTTGAAGTGAAAGACATTTTAACTTTAAAATGCTGCAAAAGACACAAAACCGAAGGTTCGATCAAAAAATCATTGCATAAAATTCTTATACATAGATATCACTCACACTTGGAATATCCCACTTGGAATGATATCATTATATTTGATAAGTTACTTTCGAAAAATATTGAAGATGTTGCTCTAGAATCGGAAAGGTCTCTATACTTCCAATTACCATCTAGAACAACCTTCAATATTCCCCCCTCACTTATCAAACAATAGTACACTTATAGTACTTCGCAGCGGAAAAGCATTTTTGAAAACGTATTTTTCAGAAAAGCAAATGTGATATTTCAACTTAGTACCCTTATGATACTAGCGAAATATACGGCAATCCCTGGCTATTGTCAGGATTGAGCCGTAGCCGTGCCAAGGCCGGATCCCCCCTGAGGGGATTTATCTGCAAGCCATCGTCGTCGGCTCCCGTATGGATCCAGGCGCTTCCCCCCGATAGGAGAATTTTACCGCAGACGACTGCCGTCGGCCCCGTATGGGCGAGCCATGCATGTCACATTCATGCAAGCCCCCCACCCCAAATACATGGTTAACCGGGGCTCGGCACTGGCCAAGACCGGGGCCAACAGTGGCCTGGCACCGGCCTCGGCCAGGGCCGGCAGTGGCCCTGGTCAGGCCTCGGCCTGGCCCTGGCAGAGGCCAGGTCCGGCCAGGGCGCCGGCCCTGGCCCCTGCCAGGGCCGGCCAGGCCCTGGCCCCTGCCAGGGCCGGCCAGGCCCTGGCCCCTGCCAGGGCCGGCCAGGCCGGCCCCTGGCCCCTGCCAGGGCCGGCCAGGCCGGCCCCTGGCCCTGGCCGAGGCCGGCCAGGGCCTCCTGGCCCTGGCCTTGGCCACAGCCAGGGCCCTCTGGCCCTGGCCGGCCAGAGCCTGCCAGGCCCTGGCCGGGGCCTGCCAGGGCCGGCCATGGCCCTTTGTCCATGGCCGGCCACCCCCTTGCATGGGGTTGGCCGTACACCCCCGCCGGAGGGGTGGCCGTGGTTGTTATTGGCCGTAGCCAACCCCCTTCGCATGGGGAGGGGGGATGTATCGCCTCCATAGCCCATTTGGCCATGGCGATCATGCACCAAAAATTTCATCTTCTCCGTTGAGAGTAACCACCATCGTTTTCTCCGATGAAGCACCCGTTCGTCGAGAAAGTAGTTATACTTCAATGGCCGTATGCCGAAAAAATAACATACTTTCAAGTTCGTAAACTACACGCTCCACATGAAGAGAGTTCACATTCCCTATTGAATGGAGACTCAGCATCCATGAAGAGTGCGAGTTTGGCGATATGAACGGTAAGTTCTTCCCGTCACGGAGGGTTCCTGCCATATCCGTAATGACAGAAGACCCTAACGTGAAAAAAACAACTATTGCGTTCTCTCCGTCACGATGCGTTCCTACCATATCCGTAATTGAAGGAGACTCATTCGTGAAAGAGACAACGCCGCGTTCATCGGTGAGACCGGGGCGACGGTTAGACCGGGGCGAACCCGTATGGCTCCGATACCAATGTTGGATCCTGTCAAACCAACGACATTAGGATCGAATAATAACATAGACTTACGCTTGCGTATGCGGCACCGTAGTCTCTGAACTTCACCCTCAGATTCGCCACAACGGTCGGTACTTCGTCACGGAGGATCGAAGCAGAGTTTCACCGCCTAAATCTCTATTTAGAAGAGGATTTTAATGGAAGGGAGAAGAAGAACACAAGTTGCCTTATGCAAACTTATGGCATGGTTAGATTGGTGTAAAAGGCATACCCTTGGGTCCTATTTATAGGCTTTAGGGATAGTTATTGTAGGAAATAACCAATTATAAGCTTATTAGCCTATATTAGCCCTTTTACTTATCCTCTTCTTCATTCACTTATCGAGTGCCTTTATGCACTTATAAAGTGGCTTTTTCTACTTATCGAGTGGTCCTTTTCACACGAGAAAAGGTTCCCTTCGTGCACGCGACATCTGAGGTCCGTATATCCTCATACATCCCCTCATGGGTGTATTCATGTCGTCCATATCCAACACGCGCCACCCTAGCCGCCGGCCCCGTGCGCCCCTAGGCCGCACCGCCCCATCCCCCTTGGCCGCCGTCGCCTACGGCCTTTGCCACCGACCCCCTTTTGCCTGCAGCAAGAAGAAACGAGAAAAAAAAAGAAGAAGAGAAAGAAGGAAGACAGAACGACAGACAGCGAGTGGGAGAGAAAGGTGATGTTGTTGTTGTTTTATTAGGATAAGTATTATATAGTTTGGGTTATAATATATTATTTAAGTTATTAATTTTATTACTTATAAAGTTAGAGTTAAGTTTTATCATATGTGATATAAATATTCTTATAGGTTTCCTTTTAATTAAGTTTCAACATATCCTTTTTAATATATTAATATATAAGTTTAAGTATTTGGTTAAGTTATGTTAAAGTTAAGTTATATGTATATGAGTTTAGATTAACTATAAAAAAGTTAAGTGTTAATCTAAGTTTAAGTTATTAATTTAAGTTTAAGTTATTCGTTATTTTAAGTTTAAGTTAATATATAAAGTTTTTTTTAATTAAGTTATTAAATAAGTTATTAAGTTAAGTTTCTTAGCATGTTAACAATTTGTGTAGCTAACTCATTTGTACCGTGTGAACCCAGGTGTCGCTACCACTGATTGAAACGCGCCTTTCAGTACAAGGCGATTTGGTAACTCATCGTACCCTAGCTATGGGGTTTAAAAACAATATTGATGCATGCCAAAATTAGTTTTTTTTCCTTTTTAGCAAAGTGTTTCACTTGAACAGTTAGCTAAACTCGATAAGTTGCATAGTATCGTAATTGCACCGTACCGTAAATTGAATTGGACTTTGTGATATGCTTAACCGAAAGATGTAATTGGAAAAGTGAGAATAGTAATTGACTCATAAATGGTAAGTACGGTAACCTGCACATACACACATGGTTTTTTGGGGTAACTTATAATTGTGGAAGTGCGGGAGCGACCAGTCCGATCTGTAGTGAATAGTACCATTTTGATTGAACCGTATCGTTTTGTTGAATAGTACCATTTTGATTGTACCGTATCATATTGTTATAACCCGGGATATCAGGTGGACTCTCGATTGCATATCGTACTTCCCTTTATAAGTCACGTAGGCTCAGGCACAACTAAAAACCTCGTAACTGGTCATTTTTAAATATTGTTTATTGCTGACAGAATTGAAATAGTTGTAAATCTGTTATGTTACTTTTTCTGCCATATTGTACGCATTTTACTTCTTGTCTCTTTAGTTTGACATGCTAGTTTTGTCATGCTTGTTTATTGTTTTAAATATCATGCTAGAGATACTTTGAATTACGTCTGATCCTGGCGACCCTTCTTTTTGTGGTGGTCTCGCTAGATACAGCACATGTTGAAGAAGTTGCAACATGGACTGCAGACGCTGAGTTTGCTGTAAAGATTGACCAGGAGGACGCTGGTTACTAAGTGTGAGTGTGAGAGTGTTTTTATTATATAATGTATCAGAGTGGCTTGCTTGGTGTGTATTTGTACTTCGAGTTGTATTTCCTTTCATGTATGTTGCTGGTTTGTAATAAGGTTTATACTACTTCCATGTATGAGTATTTTGGCGTATTTCTGCAACACAGCCTGTATTGACTTCATTAGTGCCTAGCAGGACTTGCGCATGTTCCAAACAGTAACGGGCCCCGAGAGCAGGTCATTACACCTTTGGTATCCTTCTGGTGGTAATTTTGATTTGTTGGGATATTCTGATGCTGATTATGCGGGAAGTTTTATTGATAGAAAGAGCACTGTTGGTATTTGTTTCATGCTAGGACACTCTTTAGTTTCATGGTCTAGCCGTAAGCAAAATAGTGTTGCATTATCCACTATTGAAGCAGAGTACATTACCTTAGGTAGTTGTGCTCTAGTATTGTGGATGATACAAATAATATCTGACTATGGACTATCTCTTAAAAGAGTTCCTCTTAGATGTGATAGCAAGAGTGCCATAGATCTTTCTAATAATCCCATACACCACTCTCGTACTAAACATATTGACGCAAGACACCATTTTCTTAGAGATCACCTCACTAAAGATGATGTGTCTGTTGAGTTTGTTCCCACGGAATCACAACTTGCAGATATATTCACCAAACCTTTAATTAAGGCTCGCTTTGTCGTCTTCATCTTGAGCTTGGTATTATTGATAAAAATTAGTACGAGATTTCATGCTTTCTTGTGTTCTTGAATTTTTTCTTTTGTGTGTTAGTAGTTGCATTGTTATGTGTGCATGATTTTCTTTGATTTGTGTGATAGCTTCTCATGTTTGCTTTAGTACTTCATGCATAAAAACAAAAAAAAACAAAAACAAACTGAAAAATAAAAAAAGTGCTTAACTGTGTATCTTTCTCTTTGATTCATTAAAGAAATCTTCATGAATGATTTTCATATCTATGTAGAAATTGGTGTATTAGTGCTTTTGCTACATGCGCATGTTCATCATTCTAAATTTTCATGGCATGTTCAATGACTGAAAATAACTCGATTTCTACATCTATAACTTCACTTCCACATGTATCATTATTGAGACACATTTGGAGATATCTTTTATGAAATTTGAAATGTGAATGTAGGAAGAAAACTTAACAGAAAATCTAAGGGATATGATATACTTTGCCATGGATAAAAATTGAGCAAAAACACACAAGATGTTAAAAGTTAAAAAATAAAAAAAAGATAATTGCTCCGTATGAAAAATGGATACAATCCTTGGCAACGGTATTACTCACGAGTATACAACATAAGCTTTATGGGTAAACTTTAGCGTTGGTGTATTTACTCATCAAGCAATGCCACCCACACATCTAAGAGTCCTTATAGGCTATGTTTTGGGGTGTGGTATCTTGAACTCATTTTTAATTAGATGTGGAAATCAATCCTAGGTGATAGAATGTTATATGGAAAATGTGGATTGGCTTTGGTTGACTTTCTTAAATGATTCTCCTTATGTGCTTCAATTTTAATCATCACACTTACATGTTGGTGTTGAAGTCTTGGTTGTTTAACATCATTAGATTTGACTTGATTATTCTATGGTAGTATACATGCAATTGTTGGTAATGGTTAGTAATGCCATCTTTTTGCATGTTATATGTTATTGACTTCGTGTTTCAACTTTTGATGATAACAAAGGGGGAGAAAAATTTGGGAAAGATTTGGTATTGTGGTACTTAGTACCATTATGAATTGGTATTTGATATTAGGATTTAATGTAGAAAAGCTGCCATGGATCAGGTGGAGAGTACAAGCCCCCACATGGGCTTGTACTCGTTGGGGCCCACCCCTTTGTGTCTTGCACCTGATCCTTTCGATCAGGTGCCACCTGCTCAACATTAATCCTTTGATATTAATGCTCATGAAAATATGAATGTTTGATTAAGGGGGAGCATGAATATAGGGGGATCATGCATGTTGTTACATTTACACATCATTGTTTGTACATCATTATATATCATTACATGTCACTCTCTATTGCCAAACTTTCACACACACAATTTGGAAACTCATTGCTCAAATCTTATGCTTAGTTTGTCATCATCAAAAGGGGGAGATTGTTGGCAGTAACGATCTATGAACTTCGTGTTTGATGATAACAAATGTGTGTGAACGTTTTTGCCGGGTGTGTTTAAGTGTTTCAGGATTGACCAACTTGCAAATACACATTGGGATACTTGATCTAATGGAGGAAGCAATTCAAAGTTATTTGGTTTGATTCCTATTCACTAGAGCCCATGCAAAATCCCACCAAATCATTCAAACTCCAAATCCTCCTAGTAATAGGATTTCTATTGATACTCTCATCCATAGCCTTTGGATCACCCCTAGCCGAATTCATTAGAGCCATTGGATCTCTATAGCCGCACAAAACTCTTGCCCTCTCCAATAAAACTCACGCATCAAAAAAATAGCAGGAGGGGAGTCGTAAAATTTCTCCAGGCAAATAAAGTAAATCACACAACAATATCTCCCTGTCATCAAACCCTAAAATCAAAAAGCTGCACATCAACCTCTCCAAAAACAACAAGTCCCAAAGCCCATCATCAATCTCAAGTTGTGAATCACCATACCGCGCGTCGAGACACCACCCTACCGTGGAGAACTGTCGCTCTCGTTGCCATCGTCAAGGAGTCCATGCTGCCGTAGGTGCCGTACAAAATTCGTGCTACCTTCATATTACCGAGGAGTTGCACCATCATCTACATCCTGCTGTGATCATCTCCTCAGGTCATTGCTCCGACACTCCTCAGGCCGTGACAACCTCGACTCCATGTCGTGATCATCTACAAACCCGAGTTGCTACAGTGGACTCCTAAAGTCAAAGCCGCTGGAGGATCTAGATGCTGCCTACTTCATCATCTCCGTGCACCGATATCCAGCCGTAGACCAACTTGTCGCACAACTTCCTACCACCACCGAGCTCCCTTGCTTGCCGTCTTCATCTACTTGTTGCTTGCCACCGTGGAGAGAGGAGCCTTGCATGGAGAGTGTTGCCCTGGCTGCCGTGCCTTGATTGCATGCAAAAGAAAGTAGAGAAGTTGCTGACGTATGGATCGATAAAGTTGCATCCAAAAGAAATTAGAGGAGCTGATGTACGCACATCCCAACCAGAAATTGATTTGCACCGGAACTGCTATACACACAGTCCAATTTGATCTTAAAGCTCATCGAGCCATACCGTGAGAACTAGATTTCAGATCGAGACTACATTTGCGTCAGAGCGGACCTGACAATGTACTGAACGACAGAGACATCTACACCGTCACAAACTGAGCAATTCTAAACTCAATACTTTATTATATTTGTGATATTGGTGTTGTGATCTTTGTAGAATATTTTCATTATCTTTTGGAGACTTGGCTAGTGGGACTAGTCAAGGAGAGAGCTTATACCAGGATTGTTATCGTTTAGCACTTTGGTGAGTGCACGTACTGAGGGCCAGGTGAGTGTAGAGTGAGTACTCTCGCTACAGGTTATACCAGTAACTTTAATAATCTAGAATCTGCTTTGGGGCTGGACGTATGTTGTTGGGACGACCGAACCAGGGTATATCGCCTGTGCATGTTGTGATTGCTTTACTATACTCCGCGTCTGATTGATTGTGCTATAACTGCCTGAGATTTCGTATGGGTTGCACGAATATTTTATAAGCCTATTCACCCCCCTCTAGGCTTAGATCCAGATCCAACACACCCATGTACATATATAACTATACCAATACATACAAATATCCTTACAATTTCACATGCCAACGTACATACAAATAAGCTTACATGCAAGCATATACACCTATACACATGTTCACATCCACACTTCCATACGTACATTCTCATTCAAGTAGGTCTCATGTATATCTACACACTACACATATAGAGACACACATATCATACTCACACAAGTGACATACACAAATATAACCATCCCGTAGTTACACGTTTCCAATAACTACTATACCATACATCTTTGTCTAACTATATGATTATATAACATGAGTCATTCACATACATAACACATAGTTCAGTCAAATACACAAAACTTGTGCAATACAAGACGTAATCATCCACATATACACAATAAGATACACCCCAATATACATATACTTGAAGCACGTAGTCATATAACATATATCCACATTCATGCATGTCATTATAAGTAGGCATATACACATAAGGCACATACATATAGATTACATTTCAATACATCTATAACCCAATGAAGACCACATATAGTAATTCACATATACGACTACACATTCACGCATATAAGTATCACATATGCATGCACATTCACCACTAAAATAGTATACAACTACACTACATCTTAAAGATACCGGCTACATATACACCCACATATTCATTTATATGTCAATTCCTATACATAACTACAAGGCACATACGACAAAATCCATGTAGAGCCATCTAGACATAGTAATGTCACTCAAGCACAGAAGTAGAAATACACATATACAACTATATAGTCAGCCACGTACTAACACAGATATCATAAAGTACAAATATACACATTTGGGTACACACACCTATCTTTACGCAATAATGCAACCCATGACCATATACCACATTAAAGACAATATAACAATTCATATAGGCACATAGGCAGCACATACACATACTCACAGTTATTTAAACCTTTAACACAATAGGAATTCATACCCTAGCAATGCAACACTAGCAATATATATGCACCAATATCCCATACGTATATCTACACCCTCTACCCATACACGTACACATATATTCACACATATACACTTTTCCCCATATGTTCACTAGACAATATGGACACTCCACTACTCTACCCATACAAGGATATATATACACACCTTGGTACATTCCCCACATAGGAACACAACCATAATACAATAGATATGAAAATGCATTCATGCACTCATATCACATACGTACATATCCTCACTCACACCTCTACAAGGTATATGTCCCCACTAGCTAATATGTACCCACCAGTATACTTCAATGAATAAACGTACATATCATCTATATCTCAAAGTCACACAAGTATAGCACATATATACTCACATATCCGTATCATGTATCTGTATAGAGACATAATATATGTATATACACTCAAGTATTTGCCCACCTAGTATATACGCCCACCCATATCATATACCCCTATAACCATTCAGGATACATGCAGCTTTCATGCCATTCAAATACAAATATACATACTGAATACAAGTATACCTGCGACATATGTAATTCAAATATCCAAGCACAACAATTGCACTTATACATACAGATTCACACAAATATAGATACACACATATACCTACAAATATACATCTATAGTATAATACACTGTAGAAAGTTCATCACTGGACTTCCTAAAGGTAGGGGTTCAAGGGTGGATCACTTAAGGCTCCAAGGTCACTACCCATTTTAGGGCTAATCTATCCCAATCATATACTGAAGCATTACATGTACTATCCTTACATACATCGCAGTGCGGTGACCTGCATGTGCCACCAAAATGTCATGCCATGCTCCACAGGATACCCTGGATTTTTCGAAAATGTCCTAGATATTCCTGAAGGGGCAGAGGTGATGAAGGAGAATGGAAGAGATATTGGAGAAGACAGAGGCAGGCCACTGCACACATGCTGGAATAGTACATGTGATGCTCTATATACAAAAACAAGGAGATCACATTCCACTAATACAACATCACAAAGAGTACATGCACTCCTTTCACATTGCTAATATAAGGGCAAACACAACATCTGATACAAATGTGCATCAATAAATTTCAACTCAAGTTACACTTCCAAAGGACAATATCAACTTCACGACCCCCAAAGTACAACTCAACTCCCTAAACTATCCCACACACCCAAGCTCCATGCTCACAAGTCTCCCGGGCTCTCCAACTATCTGCTACCTGAAAAATAGGGAGTAGCACGTCAATGCGTGCCCCAGTAGGAAAACAACTTGCATTTGGAACACAGTTTTAAGGTCATCAACCACTAGGCAAGGGATGAGAAATAAGGCATGTAAACTAAATACTATGGCGAAAAGTAGTCAGCCAAGTAAGGGATCATACCTGCGGTTCGATGTCGAGCTACTGCAAGAAAGAAGGTTAGAACAAATAATAATACAAGTGTTAAAGTAAACATAATTTAAAAAGGTAATTACAAGTGCCAGATTTATAACACAGTGTCACAAGCAAAGCAGGTAAAGGGAAGAGGGAAGTGCTGCAAGCAAAAGAAGTAACATGTAAAACTCAATTTATTAATTTAATTAGTTGGAAACTTGGGTAAACCATGTAATACAAGGAACTGGACCTCACCCCAAGGGTTGGGGTGAAAAACTGCAGTCGATGCAGTGGACACGGGCACTGTACGCCGGGCCACTCACCTCGCCCTGTCAGGGGACCTACCTCATGGGCCCCACCCCAAGATTAGGGTGAGTATGGCACACGATGCAGTGTACACGGGCATTGTACACCGGGCCTCTCCGCCTCCTCCCTGGACGGTAGCGAGAGTGAGGATCTCCACTTGCACCTCTCCACATCCAAATCACATCATCACAAGCGCTAAGTAACCATCACTCCCTTCAAACTCGAGTGAGAATAATCATCACATATCACATCTTCTCCTTCCAACCTTCATAGTCCAGGCCTTATATACACGATTTACTCAAATTTCCCCCAAACCCCAGTTTTAGCAACTCACCCGCCTTTAGAGTGGAATTGAGACATTCCAAAAACCACATGTAACATTATATTTAATACTGAAAGATACATGTTGCATGGCTTCCCAAATTCAACATTGTCCTCATTTTCTGAAACATATCTTCTTTTCATAACAACTTGGGACATGCACCTAAGCGACATGCCCTTCATCATAACCACATCAACTCATCATCACATCAGATATGAAACCACGCATTACATGCCCCCAACATCACAATTTTATAATATGGCTCATAGCACAACCATAGAGATGGGCATTTCCCACATTTCTTGCATTTGCCTTCACTGGGCATTTTCCCAAACACACGGTTATCGTAAGAAACATGAATATAAATTCATTGAAAAATAATCAAAATAACCCAAATAAACATGCGTTGATGTAACAACAATGATAATTAACAATAAAAAGCGTGATGGCAACAACCATGATAAGAGAAATACAATTGCATGCAAAATAGGAATATCATGGCATAACTCCCCAATAGCAGCTAATTATTTACAATTCTAATAAGAATTTGGAAAAACTTCATAAATGAAATTTGTAGATCTCTAAATAGTACCACCAGATATCAAATATCAAAAGTTTTGGAGGTGTTTGCTAATCATAGTGGCCTGTACACTGAGTCATAGTAAATCTGTTTAAATTCAAAAAATATGACACAACTTCATCAACGAATTTATCCCTATTTTAGTCAGATTTTGATTTTTTTATCCTATGTAAAAATTGTAGTTCTTGAAGTATATTTATTTAAAATGTCTAATTTTGCAAATTTGGATATCTACAGTAGAGGTTACGGTCAGTTTAGTGAAAGGGTGTAAAATCTGGCAGAATCTGATACTCTGGAAATAACTCCAGTTTAGGCCTAATTGCAGTTCGAATTTTGGAAAATCTCCAACATGAAAGTTGTAGCTAACTATCTAATGCTTTCAACATAAAATTTTCAAAATTTTCTTCTGTCTACAGTGGCCGGAATACAAGGAATGACAAATAGCAAAATTTCAGAATTTTTGTGATTGGGTTTTTGCTTCACAACTAGGAATTTTCATTATAGAATTGAATCAAGCCACATCTATTTGACAATCACTACCACACATTGAGAGCAACATGATCTAAGAAACATGATAGCAATAAACCTTAAATAGAATTCTAAATCCAAGTTAGATTCCTGCCTCTTAAGGCTTGCTTTTCCTCCTCATCCTCTTTCTTTCTTCTCTAACTTCTTCCCACTTGCAATCAACTTGTGATTTTTTGATTTTAGGAGAGAGAATTAGGGTTTTCAATTGAAGAAGAAGGGGAAAAGGAAGAGGGAGGTGGCCGGCCTAAGCTAGGAAGGGAGAGGAGAGAGAGAGAGAGAGAGAGAGAGAGAGAGAGAGAGAGAGAGAGAGAGAGAGGATAAGAGAAGATTCAAGAAAGAAAAGAAAAGAACTCCTAAAGAAAAATCTACACAAACTACTAGCTTGTCACATAAGCCATGCACAAGTTAAAGTGACTAAAATACCCTCCCAAAAATACCCCTCAACTTTCATGTATTTACAAATATGCCATTACTTTATGCACACACTTCTTACTATACACCCCCCTTATTTAGTCGAAATGACCATTTTGCCCCTCACCTTTCTAAAAATTTACGAGGATACCATTAACCCCTTAATCCATTTTCACACTAGCATGACTCTCCCTACACACAACCATGCACACCCACGCATGCATACATGCACCATACACACATCCAATACATGTTATATTATACACACGACGTCATTCACACTTCTCCCGCATTCTTGTCTCGCATTCTCGTCTCTTAGCCACATATTATGGCACAACCCCCATGCACTACGATATATACATCGACATCCACAATTATTTCATGCCTACATATGCATCGTAAGTAGAAATACCACATGTATACAGTAGAATACATGTATAGTTCAAAACAGGGCATGACACTCACACACTAATCTACCCACAGTCTCTGACCCCCAACTCTGTGGCACACTCTGCTGCACCTGTTATAACCTGTGGAAAATGGGAGAGGGCACGTCAAAGCGTGTCCAGTAGAATCTCCAGTTCTTATAGAATATTATTCAAAATGCAATCTATGCACTACGTGACGTCGGGAGTAAATCATAAATAGAAATGAAGCATAAGTTGCATAATTTGGCTAAAACATAACTGAGAACATAAGATTACAAGTGTATTATGGCAAGTTAGGCATTTTAATCATTAACTGTTATTTGGAAACCTGGGTAACTGTGGAACATAATGGACTAGACCTCACTCCAAGGTGGGGTGGCACTCAACTACCTCGCCAGTGGTACACGAGCACAGATGAATTTTAACGGGGGCCTCTCAAACTCCCCCGTCACTCTAGTGGGAGTGAGATTGTACCCCACATCTCATCACTCAGTAGCACTCAGAGTATTACCCTGTAGGGTATAAAGCAACCACTTAGAAAATCAATGCAGCCCTTATGTTTCACTCTTACTCAGATCTTCCCCCAACCCCAGTGCTTGGATTCCACCCCCCTTCGAGGGGATTGAATTATTTCAAGATTCATCTTATTCATTCATTTCTTTTTCAGATATCAACTTCAACTCATAAGAAAATAAATAAAAATAACTATAGAGCATATGAGGAACATAAACTTCAAAACATATGAGTAATTACATGGCATTATCCACAAAAGATTAAACATGGAATGAACATATTGTCATGGATGTGCTGAATCTCATCACAATGGCATAATCACTCATTTGTATCATCATTTTTCTTTGCTCATGATAGGGTCATGCATCCATGAGTGCATACCCATTACTCTTTCCACATTCCTCATCCTTCTTCTTTCATTCATCACATATGAATAAGGCCCAACATGTCCATGCCAACAACAACACACATAGCATCATGACATTGTTATAAACTTGACATGGTGAATATTAACATAAGGGAGTCTATTCCATGCAACAATGAGAGTGACTGGTGATAAAGGCAATATTGACAAGAAACATGGCAAGAGTAACAAGAACATGACATAAAAACACCAAGTATGCACTTCAGGTTTGTAGTTTAACATTTACTGTCATAAATATTGGCTCTAAACATGAACTTATCTTGTGAATTAGTTGAAGGTCACAAAATAAAAGTTTTAGATACATAAGTTATTCTTCCACACACCAAATTTCAGAATTTTTGAGTAAGTAGGCTAATTAAAATGGACTAAACCCCATAATGTACAGACTCTGTTTTTAGACGGAAATATTGAGTTCTAAAGATCTGTCGTTTCTATTATTTTTCAGTCAGAGTTTCAGTGAGGGAAAAACACGAAAGTTGTAGATTTTGAAGTTATATTTCCAAATTGATCAAAATCATAGCCATTGGATCAGTATATTGGTAAATATCCCATTCTTTGGTGACAGTGTGCAGATTTTGGCAGAATCTGACACTACGACACATAGCAACAATTTAATCCTAGTTGCAGCCAAAATTTAAGGTTAGTGTCTTGATGAAAGTTGTAGCTAACTTAATAATCTTTCCAAATTATATTAATTTGTAATTTTTGGATCTCTACACTTACAGATATACTCGAATGAATTAGAGACAGAAACTGAAATGGTTCATAATAGCAATATTTGACATATGAGGTGAATAACACACCATAAAACTTGGGATCCTACCTAAATATACAAGCTTCCACAGCATCCAAGCATCCTCTCCTTGAATCCCTACTCCTCCTAGCTCCAAGCCTCATAAAGATGGCAACTTGCTTCAAATGTATTCTCCCTTAAAGCCCTCTTCTGCTCCTCCTCTTCTCTTCTTTTTCTTTCTCTTTTTTTGAGGAATTTCGGCCAGCATTGTGGAAAGGAGAGGAGAGGGAATGGGATGGAGAATGGAAGAAGAAAAGAGAGGTTCTAGTGTTTTCTTCTCATTCCTTTTCTTTTCTAGATTTCTCTTTTCTTTTCATTTTCTCCTTTCCTTTTCTTTCTTTTCGCTTAATAATCCAATTATATATGTTAAAAACTAAAATTTACCAAAGAACCATCTTCCACTAACACTTTATTTATAAGCCATCATGAAAATTACCCAAGGTCCATCATTAGACAAAACATTTCTCATAGCCCCTCATACACACACATGCATACATACACTGCACACACACACGCGCACACAAACTACACACACACGCGCGCTTATACATTCACACGTATTTTTTTTGACGGTATACATTCACACATCTATTGATACATTCACATATATATCTACATATATTCACATATATCTTGTGCACTAATACACACTACACACAACTAAGCACATACATATAACACTAATACACGAATCTTGAGTACACATATGATATATACTCATATTGGTCATATGATATATGAACCACAAGCTCCATATCCGTACACATATTCTCGATGACTATCCACATTAATACCCAATATACCCAAATACTCCATGGGATTCATTCAACCCCTAATACTCCATATATATTTATATATCCTAATATCTCTACACACCCACGTATACAATTTGCGTATATAAAATCATAAATATATCGTATTTCACACATAGGGGTATTACATCCTACCTACCTTAAAAATAAAGTCCGTCCTCGGATTTTTTAGGTCGAGGGTCAAACCGGGGTGTATATGACTAGCGACGAAAGGACACCCTACCCACAAAACACAAACAACTTTACACAGTCATTGTGGTTTGACGCAGAAGGAAACGCAAGGAGCACGCCTTCCACTCCCAAGCGTAGGCGTGTCAATGCAATAAAAATAACCGGTGAGTACCGGGTCGGATCACAGGGACAAGTCGTTCTATATTCACAAGTTTGATCGATACCGAAAAATAAAGTGTGATTCAACTACATCGCTTACGGTGGATGAGAGGGAAAAAGTGTGGTGAAATTAAAATCCTAACGTAAGTGGGTAGGGTTAGAGAGCCAAATGAGGATTTAGGATAGCAAGGCGAGAGAGCATGAATTGTGGGTTCACTAGGATTGGTGTTAATTAAGCTCTAATTACCCGCATATAACTCAATTGATTATCCGGCTAAGGACACTCAATTGGAAGATTTAGCATTCAAGAACACAATAATTTGCAATATGGATGGATGTATCATCGTAGCACTAATCAAATTAGGATCATGGTATTTTCTCAAATCGTGCCCTCTCGGGACTTAGCCAATCAAATTGTGCCTAATGAAACATCCAACATTAACAATGAAATTAGCAAGAGGAAATTAGGGCAAGAATTAACAA
Organism: Scilla litardierei; assembly: GCA_030789695.1. NCBI lineage: Eukaryota > Viridiplantae > Streptophyta > Magnoliopsida > Asparagales > Asparagaceae > Scilla > Scilla litardierei. The sequence goes on from CM061139.1 coordinate 139,517,503, forward strand.
CCAACCCAATTAAACACAACCCAAACCAATCAATACTACTCAATCATACTAACCAAAATGATATTCATAAACAAATTCATCAAGGTTCAATACAAAGAGAGATATCAAAATTACAAAGGGGAAGAGGAAAGATTTCACCAAGATTTCCCCAAATGAGCCTTAGCCTCCACCAATTTGCTCCTTCACCAAGCTTTTTCCAAGCTCCAATGGCCTCCAACCCTTCCCTAGCCTTTGGGGAAGAAGCCTCCCCTCAAACCATAAAAAACAGCAAAGAAACCCCAAAAAAATTTGTCACACCCCGCTTCCCAAAGCAGCGGAGGTGAAGCGTGACTAGGCCCGCTTAGGCCAGAGCCAAGGAGCCCTGACCCAATAAGCGTCTGTGTGGTACCAAGACGAAGGTACAGGTCCCTGCATGTTAGTACAGAACAATAAAAGTACAAGAAGAAAAGAACATCACATTTTTATTCCAACATATCCAAAGTACCAAGTCTCAACGCCCGAAGGGCTACAACAGCAGAAAAGTAAATCTAATGGTGCAAGCACCCAACCTAGCCAAGAAAACAAATAGGTGCTACGCACCCAACTAAAAGTAATGAACGTCTCTGAAAACTGCAACGAGGAGTCTCTAGCTCTGGTCCTCCACAGGGTCGTACTTAGGGTCGACGCTCTCTGGCTCCACGTCAGCTGGCAGGTCAGTCTCCTCGACGTACTCTGGCTCAATTCCTGACGTACAACACCAAAAGAAGGAACTGTACGTCAGGTAAGGTCTACAAGAAACGGTTAGACCAAGCTGCAAGTGCACCAATTACTTAACAACGTTTTATTGGTTGATTAACATGCTGAGGTTTTAACAACAGAAGTACACGCAACAGGAAAGTAAACACGACAAGTAGTGGTCGCAGCGAGTGCTACCGACCACGGGACTAGCCTACAGGTGTCAAGACAAAACGGAACACGGAAAGCCAGACACGACAAGACAAGACACGAAAAGGGTTCACGCCTGTTCGGTTCGAGGGGGATCAGACCCTCTTGCCGCTTGCACGCTCAACCCTACCCCAAAACCCCAAGAATCGTGACAGGACAAGGGATCACTTGCTCTAGCTTGGCAAGTGCCCTATTGCTCTCTGAGCTGTGTATCAATACATGGGATCACCTGCTCTAGCTTGACAGGTGCCCAATTGCCCATCGGGCTGTGAACTAGTACAAGGGATCACTCGCTCTGGCTTGGCGAGTGCCCTATTGCCCAGCGGGCTGTGCAGACGGAACGGGACAAGACACGACAAAATAGGATGGGTTGTACTAGGGTGTCCACAACTCACACACACGCATGTCAATCCTATGATGTCAAAATTGTTGTTGTTGCACTCAGATTTCGTTGTCAAATCTGAGTCATCAGGGCGTCCCGGACGCTATCATTTCACGTCCGGTTCTCATGGTTCAAAATGTCTAATTTAACAAGACTAAGGTCTAAGCATGGCCAAGAACGCAAGTGGTACACTTGCCTGCGGTGGCGAGTGCGTCGTCTCCCGGGTACGTCACGTCCAAACGTCTCGTCGGTGAAAGAGCGTCTGAAAATCGTGACATAGCGATGGTGTCAGATCACGATTCAGTAATCCATATTAGGGTTGTGTCTAGGTTATCGGGGCTAACCTAATCGTCAAAAATCATATTTTTAATGTATTTAGTCTAGTCGACGATCTACCCTATGTGCACATGCATAAAGTCCATTCATTGATTTCTACGGTTGCACAACATTTTAAAAGAGGAGCGGAAAGTAAATTTAATTTGATTAGGTTGTTGATTTCAATTAGGGTTTGATTATCTATTGTGTGGGTTACTACGAATTTAGGGGACCAACCTGATTTGACGATTGCACGAAGATCCGCCATCAGATCTGTAAAAGGTGGAGCTTTGCGTCGTCCAGAAATTCCTAGGCCGCGGGTACCGCAGCGAGGAATGTTGATTGTTGGTGATGACGTCGGCCTCTGGGGGTGGTAGTGAGGATCTTGGCGTCTCCCGGGGTTGATGATGTCGGATCGGGGATTCGAGCGCCACGCAGAGAAAACGGCGACCGGAGCTTGGCCGTGGGTTCAGATCTGGGGAAGATGAGGTGATGGTCGGTTGTGGGGAAGATAGGGAGGAGAAAGAGAAACAGGAGAAAGAGGGAAGTAGGAAGAGATAAAGAGGGAAGAAGACCTTGAAGAAGGTGGAGGGCGCACGGGAGGAGGAAAAAAACTTAGGGAGAGGAAGGAGGGGGATTGGGGAAGAAGACAACTCAAAATAATGAGAAGAAAAGAGAAACAGCCGCTCGTTTAAATAAGAAAATGAAACGGTGGATAGGTCAAAAATTAGGGTTTCGGGGTCAACTAGTCGGTCAGAGAAGGGTGGTTGACCGACTAGTTTGAGAACTAGTCGGTCGATCGTCTAACTGTGACCGACTAGAAGGCAAACAGAGAACAGTGTCGGTACAGGGTTGATAGATCTAGTCGGTCTGTGAAGGCTCGTCGACCGACTAGTTTGCAACCTAGTCGGTCGACCAATGTTCATAGACCGACTAAAGGGTACAAGTGGTCAACAAGAGATTTTGAAGATTAGTCGGTCAACGAAGGAAACCTAACTGACTAGTTCGTCAACTAGTTGGTCGGTATTCGTTCTTTGACCGACTAAAAATAAACAGTAACTTGACTGCACGAAATGATCTCTAACTTAGTCGGTCTGCGAAGAAGTGTTGACCGACTAGTCCGACAACTAGTCGGTCGGTGGGTAAACTTAGACCGACTAAGCGTAAACAGTAACTTAGTGGAAAAACCTGACAGAAACTAGTCGGTCCACGAAGAGTTTCTGACCGACTAGATTGACATCTAGTCGGTCGGTCCTTGTTCTTGAACCGACTAAAGTGCACACCAAGTCTCAAAATGAAGCGTGAAGCTTCGGGATGGGTTCTAGGGACTTCTAAAATGAGCCAGGCTCAAGATACTAACACACTCAGCTCCAGATAGGGGAAAAAAAGAGATACGGGGAGGAAAAGAGAGAAAACAATCAATCACATATATTAGATAAACATCATCATACAGAAACCGGCAGTTACATCCTACCCACCTTAAGAAAATTCTGCCCTCGGAATTTCCATCAGAATAGGTGAGGGTAACGCTCTCTCATCTCATCCTCTCTCTCCCAAGTGGACTCTCCAGGTGATCCGTGACGCCACATCACTCTCACCAGGTCGACTACCTTATTCCTCAACTGCTTCTGTCGACGGTCCAAAATCTGCACGGGCTGCTGGTCATAAGTCAGGTCCGGACGGACCGTGATCTCCGAGAAATCCACCGTGTGCGATGGATCACTGACGTACCGACGTAACTGAGATACGTGGAATACGTCGTGAACTCCCACCAAAGATGGTGGCAGAGCAAGGCGGTAGGCCAATGCTCCCACACGCTCCAGCACATCGAAAGGTCTGATGTACCTCGGACTCAGCTTCCCCTTCTTCCCGAATCGAATAACTCCGCGGTTCGGAGAAATCTTCAGGAAGACGTGGTCTCCAGGCTGAAACTCCAAAGGTCTCCTCTTGGCATCCGCCCAATGCTTGAAGCGATCCTGAGCAACTCTGAGCTTCTCCCTGATGTCTCTCACGATAGCCACAGCTTCAACTATCATCTCCAGACCCAACAGCTCCCGATCTCCAACGTCATCCCAGCTCAGTGGCGATCGACATTTCCTCCCATATAAGGCAGCAAACGGCGCCATGCCAATGCTCGCCTGGTAGCTGTTGTTATAAGAGAACTCCACTAAATGGAGATGGTCCTCCCAAGATCCCTTCTAATCGAGTGTACAAGCTCGCAGAATATCCTCTAGAATCTGAATAGTCCTCTCGGACTGGCCATCGGTCTGCGGGTGGTACGCCGTGCTGAAACTCAGACTCGTACCCAAATGCTCCGGCAGACTTCTCCAGAACTGAGATGTGAACCTCGTGTCTCGGTCAGACACAATGCTCACGGGGACTCCATGTAAGCGTACAATCTCATGCACGTACACGGCCTACGTCACAACTAACTCAAAGAGGAGAAATTACAGAGAAGTAAAAACGAAATTTTACCTCTAGATATTTCCTCGCCAAAGCTTCCGTAGACTGGCCCACTCGGACAGGAATGAAATGCGCAGACTTAGTCAACCGATCTACGATCACCGAGACTGCGTCGTTCTGTTTCGGGGTCCGAGGTAAACCAGTTACGAAATCCATCGTAATATGCTGCCACTTCCACTCTGGAATAGGAAGCGGTTGTAGCAATCCAACCGTACGATGGTGCTCAGCCTTCATTTGTTGGCATATCAGACACTTGGCAACGCTCCGTGCCACACTCCTCTTCATGCCAATCCACCAGTAATTCAGTCGAAGGTCCTTATACATCTTGGTGCCACCAGGATGTATAGAATAAGGTGAGCAATGAGCCTCGCTCAAAAGCTCCTCCCGAACATCACCTGCAGGTATGCAGAGTCTGCTGCCGTACCGCAGCGAACCATCCTCATGAATCACAAACTCCGCTAGCAGTCCAGCTTCAACTTGCCTCCTGATCCTCTGCAACTTCGGATCTCCAGCCTGTGCTGCCTTGATCCGATCCACAATCGTGGACTGAATCTGTAAATTCATGAAAGAATGAACTGCACCAGGTAGGACAACCTCCAAACCCATCTCCTTCAGCTCCTACTGAATCCTCCAATCAGCGGTATGCATCATAGCAGTTGTCACGACCCGCTTCCCTAAAAGGGAGGCGAGACGTGAAAAGGTCCGCACGGGAGTGGAGCTGTGAAGCCCCAAACCCGATAAGCGTCAATAATACATAAGCAGGTCCCTGTAACCACAACGGAATAACAATAATAACATAAGGAGAGACTGAAATAAAATCTCACATCTCATACATTGTCCAACAAGAAAATAAGTCCAACATCCAGAAAAGCCACCAGGCTAAAAGAAAAAGTCTAAAGGCCCAGAACAAGGCCAACAAAAGCAACAACATAACAAAGTATATGTGCTACGCACCGATAACAAAACAACCGTCTAAACAACAGTAAAACACAACGAAGACACTAGGACTGGTCCCCAGTGTCCACGTACTCCCCGTCAAACACAAGCTCGGGCTCGGCGTCAGCAAACACCTCGTCCTCAACAAGGTACTCAGGCTCAGGATCTAACATGTGTCACCCAAAAGAGTAAAGGGGCACATGTCAGCGAGTCTAAAAGACTTGGGCAAGGAAACTGAAAGTAAGGCAACTAGCAACCTAGCAGTTTAGTATGCATGACATGGCAGTTATAACATGAGTGCACAATCAAGACATGGCAAGACAATTTGTACAAGAGAACAATCATCGGGACAAGACAAGACAAGAGTAGCCACGCTACTATCAATCTCAATCGATTCACTATTCACGTTGTTTTGTAGATGTTTACGCCTTACAGCTGAATGGTTTCACATTCGCTGATTGGCCGCTTAACAACTACCCCAAACCCAGAGTTTACGCCTTACCACTGCAGTTGCTGATCGGGCAGACTCCCAGTTGATTGGCCGCTTAACTCTTACCCCCAATACCCACACGTAATGGAGCCAGGGTCCCCGCACATGAGCTCAGCAAGTGAGCCGGGGTTGCCCCGCACATGAGCTCGCATTCTAAACATTTGGCGTAGGGGTGCACCTAGCCGGAAACAAGCAATTCGGGCATTGGCTATCAACCAACACATGGCCCGCTTCTGGAACACGAGCCAGGAACACAAGCATTGTAGCGAAGCTACGCAATCACAGAAACACTTAAAGAATGCAATGACATGACAATTAATTTGCGTACCGTTAATGGAAAGTAAACATGACATGGTAATTGTGCAACATGCTAAATGTCGGAACTAGCTTCGTTGTCAAGCTAGTTCCCCAATTTGCGCCTAGGCGAGTATCATTTCGTCGCCTAGCCTCTTTTACGCCTACAACAAGCAAATGGCCTAAAACATGGCCTAAACCCTAAGTGGCAAGTTTCACTTGCCTAGCACCGGGGATGACGACCACCTCGTCACACGGATGCCAATCTACAGGGAAATCACTGTTTTGGGGGAACAAACAACAAACATCATGAAATTTTATTAGGGTTTCATAAAAATATAAATAGGTTATGAAAACAACGGTAGATCGATTTCTTACCGAGAGGAGGCGGAAGAAACACTCCGGGGAACCCTAGGACCAGATCTGGAAGCAAATGGAGAAGTTTGGGGAAACTAGGGTTTTGGGGGATTTGGGGATTTTGATGGTTTTGGTGAGATTTTGGGGAAGATGAGAGGTAGAAAGAGTGGATGGATGGTTTGGATGATGGATTTAGGGCTTGGAATGAAGAAATGAAGCTTGGAGGAAGATGGGGGCTCAAGGGGGAAGATTTTAGGGTTTTGGGTCGTGTTGAGGAAGAAGAAAACGTTTGGGTTGGGTTTAAATAGGATGGGCTGGCGGCTGCCCAGAAATTAGGGTTTTAACACAGGTTAGTCGGTCAAAGAGCAACCACTGACCGACTAGTTTGGCAACTAGTCGGTCGGTCGACCAACGCAGACCGACTAAGTGTAAACAGTAACTTCTGAACGAAAATAGAATTTAGAGTTAGTCGGTCCATGAACAAATACTGACCGACTAGTTTAGCATCTAGTCGGTCGATGAACGTTCTTAGACCGACTAAGAGTAAACAGTAACTCAACTAAAATTAAGATGATGTGTTAGTCGGTTAAAGAAGCATTGCTGACCGACTAGTTTGCAACCTAGTCGGTCAACCAACGTTCTTAGACTGACTAACGATAAACAGTAACTCCTGAATAATTTAGAAAGCCAACTAGTCGGTCCAAGAAGGATTGCCGACCGACTGGATCGTCATCTAGTCGGTCGGTGCCCCTTCTTATACCGGCTAATGAGCACAAAAAGTTCCGATACGGAGCGCGGGACCCCGGGATCGATTCCTAAGACTCCTAGGCTTGATCTAATAGTTAGATATGACCGTTATGAAGCCTGTCACGAATGACATACTTCGAAATCGACGATCCTAAGGAAGAAACGAGAAAATACGATGAATCGATCGAAAATGAAAGCTACGGAGACGAAAACTACACAAGAGGAGAAAAATCCACCAAAACATATATTATATTATAATAAATCCAGATACATGAAAAGCAGTCGTTACATCCTCCCCAACTTAAGAAAAATTCCGTCCTCGGAATTTCCAAATACTCACGAGTCCGGAAACAAAAGTGGGGAACGCTCTCGTATCTCATCCTCATTCTCCCAAGTAGACTCTCCAGGTGAGCCGTGTCACCACATCACCCTCACAAGATTGACAATCTTGTTCCGAAGCGATTTCTGACGCCTGTCCAGAATCTGCACTGGATGCTGGTCATACGTCATATCGGGGCGAACGGTAATCTCCGAAAAATCCACAGCATGAGACGGATCGCTAATGTATCGACGAAGCTGCGACACATGGAAAACATTGTGAACTCCTTCTAAAGATGGCGGCAAGGCCAAGCGATAAGCTACCTCGCCAACCCTCTCCAAAATGTCAAACGGTCCAATGTATCACGGGCTCAACTTCCCATGCTTCCCGAAACGAATCACACCACGATTCGGGAAAATCTTCAAGAACACATGGTCGCCCGGCTGAAACTCCAAAGGACGACGTTTAGCATCCGCCCAATGCTTAAAACGGTCCTGAGCAATTCTCAACCTCTCCCGAATATTCCTGACGATATCCACGGCCTCCACGATCATCTCAGGTCCCAACAACTCCCGATCACCAACGTCATCCCAACTCAATGGTGATCGACATTTCCTCTCATAAAGAGCGGTGAAAGGCGCCATGCCAATACTCACCTGGAAGCTGTTGTTGTAGGAAAACTCTACCAGATGTAGATGGTCCTCCCACGAACCCTTGAAATCCAACATGCACGCCCTCAGCATGTCTTCCAAAATCTGAATCGTTCTCTCGGACTGGCCATCCGTCTGCGGATGGTACGCCGTACTGAAACTCAGACGCGTACCCAAGCTCTTCTGCAAACTCTGCCAGAACTGAGATGTGAACCTCGTGTCTCTGTCCGACACGATACTCACGGGGACTCCATGAAGTCGCACAACCTCCTGCACGATTCACGTTACATCACTATCCCAACTAGGAAAAGGAAATAAAACGGAGAGTAAAAGAATTTTACCTCCATGTATCTCCTCGCTAGCGCCTCAGTGGACTGTCCCACTCGGAACGGAATAAAGTGCGCAGATTTGGTCAATCGATCTACGATCACCCAAATCACGTCATTCTGCTTCGGACTCCGAGGTAGTCCAGTCACGAAGTCCATAGTGATGTGTTGCCACTTCCACTCCGGAATCGGAAGCGGTTGTAGCAACCCGGCCGTACGCTGATGCTCCGCCTTCACTTGCTGGCAAACCAAGCACTTGGCTACACTCCGAGCCACGCTCCTCTTCATACCATGCCACCAATAATTCAGACGAAGATCCTGGTACATCTTGGTGCCACCAGGATGCACAGAATACGGCGAACTGTGTGCCTCCACCATCAGCTCCTCTCTGATATCCCCAGCTGGCACACACAACCTGGCTCCAAACCTCAGCGAGCCATCCTCATAAATCAAAAAGTCAGTCCGCAGACCGGCTTCCACCTGCTCCCGAATCTTCACCAGCTTCGGATCCTCGGCCTGGCCAGTCTTAATCCGATCCACGATCGTCGACTGTACCTGCATGTACATCAACGACGAAGCCCCTCCAAGAAGAACAATCTCCATGCCAGACTCGCAAAAATCCTGCTGCAATCTCCACTGCGATGTCAAAATCATCACCGCTGGAAGCCTACTCAAAGCATCCGAAACCACATTCACCTTGCCAGGGTGAAACTGCAAATCAATCTCATAATCCGCCATAAGCTCCAACCATCGACGCTGTCGCATGTTGATCTCCTTCTGAGTGAAAATATACTTCAAGCTTTTGTGATCGGTGAAAATCTTCACTTTCTCACTCAGCAGGAAGTGTCTCCAAATCTTAAGAGCAAACACAACGGCAGCCAACTCCAAATCATGCGTCGGATAATTCTTCTCATGAACCTTAAGCTGACGAGACGCATACGCCACAACATGCCCATGCTGATGCAACACACAACCGAGACCCTTGCCAGAAGCATCGCAAAAGATCTCAAATCCACCGCTGCGATCAGGCACAACAAGAATAGGGGTAGTCGTCAACCTCTCCTTCAGAACACCAAAAGCACTCTCACAATCACCCGACCAAACAAAAGCAACATCCTTCTGCGTCAACCTGGTCATCGGCTCAGCAATACGAGAAAAGTCCTTAATGAATCGCCGATAGTAACCAGCAAGTCCTAGGAAACTCCGAATCTCAGACGCTGACGACGGAACAGGCCACTCCCTGATGGCCCTAATCTTCTCGAGATCCACTGAAATACCATCTCCAGTCACCACATGCCCGAGAAAAGCAACTCGATCCAGCCAAAACTCGTACTTCGAAAACTTAGCATACAACCGATGCTTCCTCAAAATCTCCAACACCGTCCTTAAGTGCGAGGCATGCTCTTCCTCCGACTTCGAATAGATCAGAATGTCGTCAATAAAGATAACGACAAACTTATCCAAAAAGTCGTAGAAAATCAGGTTCATCAGATTCATGAAAACTGCGGGCGCGTTAGTTACGCCAAAAGGCATAACCACGAACTCATAGTGTCCATACTTCGTCCTGAACGCTGTCTTCGGAACATCATCCTTCCTCACCTTCAACTGATGGTAACCACTCCTCAAATCCAATTTAGAAAACACCCTCGAACCTCCAAGCTGATCAAAAATATCATCGATGCGAGGCAACTGGTATTTATTCTTAATGGTCACCGCATTCAACTTCCGATAGTCCACGCACATGCGACGCGAACCATCCTTCTTCTTCACCAGCAGCACCGGTGCTCCCCACGGAGACACACTAGGATTGATATAACCCTTCTGTAAGAGCTCATCCAACTGCTTCCGCAACTCTTCCAATTCAGCAGGTGCCATACGATACGGCGCCTTCAAAATCGGCTGCGCACCTGGAACGAGATCGATAGAAAATTCCAAAGCCCGATCAGGCGGCAAACCAGACATCTCCTCGGGGAAGACGTCGCCAAAATCATGCACCACAGCTGGCCACTCCAGCTCCATCTGCATAGCCACAGCCTCCACCGGCCTGGCCCAAAATCTGATAGGACCAAGCGAACTGCTACCACGACTGAACTCAAACACTGGATGTCCGGGAATCTCGAACACCACCTTCTTTCTCCGACAGTCGATCGTAGCATAGAAGCTCGCAAGCCAGTCCATCCCAAGAACCGCATCATAGTTGATGATGTCGTGGACAATGAAATCAGCGAAAAGCTCATGTCCACAAACCACCAAAGAGCAAGAATTGCAACCACGATGCACCGAGACCACGCCATTCCCTGTAACGATATTCCAACTCTTGGGAAGAGGGGACGTCGACAAGGAATGCCTCTCCACGAAGCTCAGAGAAATAATGCACATCGATGCACCAGAGTCAAAGAGGACTCGTGCAGGAAATGTGCAAACCAAAACCACACCTAATCAAGCAATTAACAATCAAACCCTAGTCTAGCAAACAACCATGTTCAAGCAAACAACATAATCTAACAATCAAAACTAGCTAGGAAAGTAACAGCTAGATTGAGGATTACCTGCGATAACCTCATCCACAGCCTCGCTCTCCACAGCGGTCATCAGAAAAGCCTGCCTCCTCGGCGGAACAGCCTGCTGAAAAGCCTGCCTCTACGGAACAAGAGCGGCTCCACGTCCAGCAGGAACAGACGCTCGCTGCTGCAACGGCTGAGCTGCAACAGGAGCCCTCCGCAGCTGATTCGCGTGCCGACAATCCTTCGCGGCATGGGAAGCATCACCATAAACCAGACACTGGCCCAAAAACTTCCGACACTGATCCTTGATATGGCCAGGCTTGCCGCAGAAATGGCAAGTCTTCAGAATAGGCCCTCCTGGCCTCTTAAACTGAGCAGACTGATTAGGCCTGAATCCAGGTCTAACCACAGCTCTCGCCTGTTCCACAGGCCTCTTCCCAGCACCAACAACAGACCCCCTCCTCTGGTTCACGAGCAGCTCCTGCCTCTTGGCTGCTACTAGAACCTTCTAATAAGACTCCCGGTCAGAGGAGGTCACAAAACTCTGGAGCTCCGAAGCAAGCCCCTGCAGGAACCTCTGAGCTCTCTCCTCAGCGTCCTGCACCATCTTTGGTGCAAACCGACTCAGCCTCATGAACTCTTGGTGATACATGTCCACCGACGAGTTCCCTTGCTTCAAATCGATAAAACGCTGCAGCATCTCCTCCATGGCAGCTTTCGGGAAGAACTCACCCTCAAATCTGGCCTTGAAGGTAGCCCAAGCTATCGGCTCCACCAACATCTTCTCTTCCGCATCCCACCAATTCCGAGCATTATCCTTGAGTTGCCTCTTCGCCAAATCAACCCATCCAGCCGGGGTGATCTTCGCCATCTTCAGATTGTCCTCGATGTTCCGAATCCACTCATCGGCAGCCAGAGGACCCTCAGAACCATTAAAATATGCGGGACCCAGCTCCCGAAATTGCTTCGCTCCTGGCTCAGAGCGAGGGGCATCCGGAAGAGCCCGGGCAGCTCGAGCAAGTGGAGCATTCTGGACTTGCAGGAGCACGCCCTGCTGCACTTGCATCATCTGCAGCATCATCCGCATCATCTCACCGTTAGTGGGTTCCCGCTCAGGCTCCTCATCATGAGGGATCGCACCACTACCCCCACCACGGGTGAAATGTCTTCCTGCCATCTAGTGACACAGAAAACGAATCAGATTAGACTCATAGCTTATGGCTCGGATGTCGAACTTAGTTTATTGGACATTCTAATATTATTATCGCCATTCCAAAAATCGCAGTTACAGAAGGACCTGCATGGGCCACCAACAAAACCTGTCACGACCCGCTTCCCTAAAAGGGAGGCGAGACGTGAAAAGGTCCGCACGGGAGTGGAGCTGTGAAGCCCCAAACCCGATAAGCGTCAATAATACATAAGCAGGTCCATGTAACCACAACGGAATAACAATAATAACACAAGGAGAGACTGAAATAAAATCTCACATCTCATACATTGTCCAACAAGAAAATAAGTCCAACATCCAGAAAAGCCACCAGGCTAAAAGAAAAAGTCTAAAGGCCCAGAACAAGGCCAACAAAAGCAACAACATAACAAAGTATAGGTGCTACGCACCGATAACAAAACAACCGTCTAAACAACAGTAAAACACAACGAAGACACTAGGACTGGTCCCCAGTGTCCACGTACTCCCCGTCAAACACAAGCTCGGGCTCGGCGTCAGCAAACACCTCGTCCTCAACAAGGTACTCAGGCTCAGGATCTAACATGTGTCACCCAAAAGAGTAAAGGGGCACATGTCAGCGAGTCTAAAAGACTTGGGCAAGGAAACTGAAAGTAAGGCAACTAGCAACCTAGCAGTTTAGTATGCATGACATGGCAGTTATAACATGAGTGCACAATCAAGACATGGTAAGACAATTTGTACAAGAGAACAATCATCGGGACAAGACAAGACAAGAGTAGCCACGCTACTATCAATCTCAATCGATTCACTATTCACGTTGTTTTGTAGATGTTTACGCCTTACAGCTGAATGGTTTCACATTCGCTGATTGGCCGCTTAACAACTACCCCAAACCCAGAGTTTACGCCTTACCACTGCAGTTGCTGATCGGGCAGACTCCCAGTTGATTGGCCGCTTAACTCTTACCCCCAATACCCACACGTAATGGAGCCAGGGTCCCCGCACATGAGCTCAGCAAGTGAGCCGGGGTTGCCCCGCACATGAGCTCGCATTCTAAACATTTGGCGTAGGGGTGCACCTAGCCGGAAACAAGCAATTCGGGCATTGGCTATTAACCAACACATGGCCCGCTTCTGGAACACGAGCCAGGAACACAAGCATTGTAGCGAAGCTACGCAATCACAGAAACACTTAAAGAATGCAATGACATGACAATTAATTTGCGTACCGTTAATGGAAAGTAAACATGACATGGTAATTGTGCAACATGCTAAATGTCGGAACTAGCTTCGTTGTCAAGCTAGTTCCCTAATTTGCACCTAGGCGAGTATCATTTCGTCGCCTAGCCTCTTTTACGCCTACAACAAGCAAATGGCCTAAAACATGGCCTAAACCCTAAGTGGCAAGTTTCACTTGCCTAGCACCGGGGATGACGACCACCTCGTCACACGGATGCCAATCTACAGGGAAATCACTGTTTTGGGGGAACAAACAACAAACATCATGAAATTTTATTAGGGTTTCATAAAAATATAAATAGGTTATGAAAACAACGGTAGATCGATTTCTTACCGAGAGGAGGCGGAAGAAACACTCCGGGGAACCCTAGGACCAGATCTGGAAGCAAATGGAGAAGTTTGGGGAAACTAGGGTTTTGGGGGATTTGGGGATTTTGATGGTTTTGGTGAGATTTTGGGGAAGATGAGAGGTAGAAAGAGTGGATGGATGGTTTGGATGATGGATTTAGGGCTTGGAATGAAGAAATGAAGCTTGGAGGAAGATGGGGGCTCAAGGGGGAAGATTTTAGGGTTTTGGGTCGTGTTGAGGAAGAAGAAAACGTTTGGGTTGGGTTTAAATAGGATGGGCTGGCGGCTGCCCAGAAATTAGGGTTTTAACACAGGTTAGTCGGTCAAAGAGCAACCACTGACCGACTAGTTTGGCAACTAGTCGGTCGGTCGACCAACGCAGACCGACTAAGTGTAAACAGTAACTTCTGAACGAAAATAGAATTTAGAGTTAGTCGGTCCATGAACAAATACTGACCGACTAGTTTAGCATCTAGTCGGTCGATGAACGTTCTTAGACCGACTAAGAGTAAACAGTAACTCAACTAAAATTAAGATGATGTGTTAGTCGGTTAAAGAAGCATTGCTGACCGACTAGTTTGCAACCTAGTCGGTCAACCAACGTTCTTAGACCGACTAACGATAAACAGTAACTCCTGAATAATTTAGAAAGCCAACTAGTCGGTCCAAGAAGGATTGCCGACCGACTGGATCGTCATCTAGTCGGTCGGTGCCCCTTCTTATACCGGCTAATGAGCACAAAAAGTTCCGATACGGAGCGCGGGACCCCGGGATCGATTCCTAAGACTCCTAGGCTTGATCTAATAGTTAGATACGACCGTTATGAAGCCCGTCACGAATGACATACTTCGAAATCGACGATCCTAAGGAAGAAACGAGAAAATACGACGAATCGATCGAAAATGAAAGCTACGGAGACGAAAACCACACAAGAGGAGAAAAATCCACCAAAACATATATTATATTATAATAAATCCAGATACATGAAAAGCAGTCGTTACAGAAGTAGGAAGTCTACTCAAAGCATCCGGCACTACGTTCACCTTCCCCGGATGATACTGCAGATCAATCTCATAGTCAGCCATGAGCTCCAACCATCGTCTCTGACGCATGTTGAGCTCCTTCTGTGTGAATATGTACTTCAAACTTTTGTGATCGGTGAAAATCTTCACGCTCTCTCTCAGTAAGAAGTGCCTCCAAATCTTTAATGCAAAGATCACCGCTGCCAACTCCAGATCGTGCGTCGGGTAATTCTTCTCATGAGTCCTCAACTGAGGAGAAGCATACGCGACCACATGGCCATGATGATGCAGAACGTACCCTAGGCCCTTCCCTGATGCATCACAATATACTTCGAAACCTCTGCTTCGATCCAGTACCGCCAAAACCGGGGCTGAGGTCAACCTCGCCTTCAAGATACTGAAAGCCTCCTCACAAGCATCAGACCACAAAAACTCCACATCCTTCCTTGTCAGCTTCATCATCGGCTCAGCACTCTTCGAGAAATCCTTAATGAATCGCCGATAATAGCCTGCGAAACTAAGGAAACTCCTGATGTCGGACGCTGACTGCGGAGTCGGCCAATCTCGAACTGCTCTGACCTTCTCCGGATCCACAGATATGCCATCGCCGGACACCACGTGTCCCAGGAATGCGACTCTGTCCAGCCAGAACTCGCACTTGCCATACTTGGCATAAAGCTTGTGTCGCCTCAGCGTCTCCAGCACTGTCCTCAGATGACAGCTGTGCTCCTCCTCCGACTTCGAGTAAATAAGAATGTCGTCGATGAAGATAACGACAAACTTATCTAGGAAGTCATAGAAAATCAAGTTCATAAGGTTCATGAACACAGCTGGAGCATTGGTCACGCCAAATGGCATAACCACGAACTCATAGTGCCCGTACTTCGTCTGAAAAGCTGTCTTCGGAATGTCATCCTTCTTCACCTTCAACTGATGATATCCGCTCCTCAAATACAACTTTGAGAAAACTCTCGAACCTCCGAGCTGATCAAATATGTCGTCGATGCGCGGCAATGGATACTTGTTCTTCACGGGGACAGCATTCAATCCTCGATAGTCCACGCACATCCTGCGGGACCCATCCTTCTTCTTCACAAGCAACACTGGTGCACCCCACGGTGACACACTAGGGTGGATGAAACCCTTCTGCAACAACTCATCCAACTGCTTCCGCGGCTCTTCTAGCTCCGCGGGAGCCATCCGATACGGCGCCTTCGATATCGGCTGTGCACCCGGCATCAGATCGATGCCGAACTCCAAAGCTCTGTCGGGTGGCAGACCCGAGATATCCTCCGGGAAGACGTCGTCAAAGTCTCTGACAACCGCTGGTCGGTCGATCTCCATCTCCATCTGCAACGCTGCTATCACCGGCACCTCCGGCTTGGCCCGAAATCTGATGGGCCCAAGCGACTCATCTCTGCTGCGGAACTCGAACTCCGGATGGCCTGGAATCTGGAAAACCACTCTCTTGCTGTGACAATCGATCGAAGCGTGGAAATCTCCCAGCCAATCGATGCTGAGGACAACATCGAAATGCGGCAGATCGTGGACGATGAAATCTGCATATAACGCATGTCCACTAACCACCAAGGGAATCGACCGACATCCCAAGTTCACAGTCACCACTCCGTTCACTGTGGTGATGTCCCAACACTTAGGAAGTGTATGGGTAGGAATGTAGTGCTTTGTCATAAACCTCCGGGATAAGATGCACATGGATGCACCGGAGTCAAACAAAGCCAAAGCAGGGTTAGAGGACACAAGAATGGTGCCTAGGGGAAAACAAAGGATCTAAGGTCACAACACTACTCTAACAATCAGACAAACAAACAAACAACACTAACAAGACTAGTAATACAATATAGTTATGAAATGAAACGACTAGGTCAAGATGTTACCTGCGAGCACCCCATCCAGCTCCTCGGTCTCAACAACCGTCATGGTATAGGCCGGCCTCGGAGGCTGCACTGCTCGCTGGTACATCTGCCTCTGTGGCACCAAGGGTGGCCCATGAACAGCAGGTCCTGTCTGGACCGGGGCAGGCGCCCTCATCTGCAACGGGGCTGGCACTCCAACAACAGCAGTACGGGTTCTAGGACAATCCTTCGCAGCATGCGAAGCATCTCCACAAAGTAGGCACAGACCCAGCTTACTCCTACAGTTGGTCTGAACATGTCCGGGCTTGCCGCAGAAATGGCATGGACCCTTACTCTGCTGCTGCACTGGTGCTCCAGGTCTCTTGAATGGCACAGTCTGGACTGGCCTTATCGCCGACCTGGCAGGTGACCGGTACTGCTCCATGGGGTGTTTCCCTCTGTCCTCTGGAGTGTCAGGCAGGTGCGAAATCGTCTCATGATTCTTCGCAGCATCTAACACTTCCCTCATAGTCAAGAAGCTAGCAGAGGACATGGAAGCCTGGACCTTTGGACGAAGTCCCTGACGGAACCGCTCAGCTCGGTTCTCCTCCTTCTTCACCATGTGCGGGGCAAAACGGCTCAGCATCTCAAATTCAGCCTCGTACTCATCGATCGTCATGTCCCTCTGCTTCAGATCCACGAATCTGCCTATCAGCTCTCTCCTAGCTGCCTTGGTGAAGTACTTTTCCTTGAACATGTGGCGAAAAGTCTTCCACTCTACAGGCTTCTGCAGACGCCTCTCCTCAATACGCCACCAGTTTCGGGCAATCTCCGTCAGCTGCATCTTCGCGATCTCCACCCGAGTCTCATCTGGAATCTTGGCAGCTACCAACTTCTCCTCAATGCTCTGGATCCACTCATCGGCACCCAGAGGTCCCTCCTTCCCAGAGAAGGTCTTCGGCTGAAGCTCGTTGAACTGCTTCACTCCTGGAGCAGCTCACGGAGCATGCGGAGGTGGAGGTGGTGCAACAGGTGGGGCCTGGGCAGCACGGTTGGACTGCTACACCAGCTGATGCTGCACCTCAAGCATCTCACGCATCACACCAAGGAACTGGCGGAACTCTGCACCCTGGTCCTCCGGACCGTCATCACTCGAATTCGAGGATCGAGTAATGCGTCGCCCAGCCATCCTGTGTTCAGAAACGATAACACAGATTAGACTCGTACAATGTTTGAATATCAAATGAATGTCCTTACTCTTACTGTTCTGTACTTGCAGAAAGATTGAGACGGGGACCTGCATGGGCCACTACTAAAACTTGTCACGCCCCGCTTCCCAAAGCAGCGGAGGCGAAGCGTGACTAGGCCCGCTTAGGCCAGAGCCAAGGAGCCCTGACCCAATAAGCGTCTGTGTGGTACCAAGACGAAGGTACATGTCCCTGCATGTTAGTACAGAACAATAAAAGTACAAGAAGAAAAGAACATCACATTTTTATTCCAACATATCCAAAGTACCAAGTCTCAACGCCCGAAGGGCTACAACAGCAGAAAAGTAAATCTAATGGTGCAAGCACCCAACCTAGCCAAGAAAACAAATAGGTGCTACGCACCCAACTAAAAGTAATGAACGTCTCTGAAAACTGCAACGAGGAGTCTCTAGCTCTGGTCCTCCACAGGGTCATACTCAGGGTCGACGCTCTCTGGCTCCACGTCAGCTGGCAGGTCAGTCTCCTCGACGTACTCTGGCTCAATCCCTGACGTACAACACCAAAAGAAGGAACTGTACGTCAGGTAAGGTCTACAAGAAACGGTTAGACCAAACTGCAAGTGCACCAATTACTTAACAACGTTTTATTGGTTGATTAACATGCTGAGGTTTTAACAACAGAAGTACACGCAACAGGAAAGTAAACACGACAAGTAGTGGTCGTAGCGAGTGCTACCGACCACGGGACTAGCCTACAGGTGTCAAGACAAAACGGAACACGGAAAGCCAGACACGACAAGACAAGACACGAAAAGGGTTCACGCCTGTTCGGTTCGAGGGGGATCAGACCCTCTTGCCGCTTGCACACTCAACCCTACCCCAAAACCCCAAGAATCGTGACAGGACAAGGGAACACTTGCTCTAGCTTGGCAAGTGCCCTATTTCTCTCTGAGCTGTGTATCAATACATGGGATCACCTGCTCTAGCTTGACAGGTGCCCAATTGCCCATCGGGCTGTGAACTAGTACAAGGGATCACTCGCTCTGGCTTGGCGAGTGCCATATTGCCCAGCGGGCTGTGCAGACGGAACGGGACAAGACACGACAAAATAGGAGGGGTTGTACTAGGGTGTCCACAACTCACACACACGCATGTCAATCCTATGATGTCAAAATTGTTGTTGTTGGACTCAGATTTCGTTGTCAAATCTGAGCCATCAGGGCGTCCCGGACGCTATCATTTCACGTCCGGTTCTCATGGTTCAAAATGTCTAATCTAACAGGACTAAGGCCTAAGCATGGCCAAGAATGCAAGTGGTACACTTGCCTGCGGTGGCGAGTGCGTCGTCTCCCGGGTACGTCTCGTCCAAACGTCTCGTCGGCGAAAGAGCGTCTGAAAATCGTGACACGGCGACGGTGTCAGATCACGATTCAATAATCCCTATTAGGGTTGTGTCTAGGTTATCGGGGCTAACCTAATCGTCAAAAATCATATTTTTAATGTATTTAGTCTAGTCGACGATCTACCCTATGTGCACATGCATAAAGTCCATTCGTCGATTTCTACGGCTGCATAACGTTTTAAAAGAGGAGCGGAAAGTAAATTTAATTTGATTAGGTTGCTGATTTTAATTAGGGTTTGATTATCTATTGTGTGGGTTACTACGAATTTAGGGGACCAACCTGATTTGACGATTGCACGAAGATCCACCGTCAGATCTGGAAAAGGTGGAGCTTTGCGTCGTCCGGAAATTCCTAGGCCGCGGGTAGCGCAGCGAGGAATGTTGATTGTTGGTGATGACGTCGACCTCTGGGGGTGGTAGTGAGGATCTCGGCGTCTCCCTGGGTTGATGATGTCGGATCGGGGATTCGAGCGCCACGCAGAGAAAACGGCGGCCGGAGCTTGGCCGTGGGTTCAGATCTGGGGAAGATGAGGTGATGGTCGGTTGTGGGGAAGATAGGGAGGAGAAAGAGAAACAGGAGAAAGAGGGAAGGAGGAAGAGATAAATAGGGAAGAAGACCTTGAAGACGGTGGAGGGCGCACGGGAGGAGGAAAAAAACTTAGGGAGAGGAAGGAGGGGGATTAGGGAAGAAGACAACTCAAAATAATGAGAAGAAAAGAGAAACAGCCGCTCGTTTAAATAAGAAAATGAAACGGCGGCTAGGTCAGAAATTAGGGTTTTGGGGTCAACTAGTCGGTCAGAGAAGGGTGGTTGATCGACTAGTTTGAGAACTATTCGGTCGATCGTCTAACTGTGACTGACTAGAAGGCAAACAGAGAACAGTGTCGGTACAGGGTTGATAGATCTAGTCGGTCTGTGAAGGCTCGTCGACCGACTAGTTTGCAACCTAGTCGGTCGGCCAGTGTTCATAGACCGACTAAAGGGTACAAGTGGTCAACAAGAGATTTTGAAGATTAGTCAGTCAGTGAAGGAAACCTAACCGACTAGTTCGTTAACTAGTCGGTCGGTATTCGTTCTTTGACCGACTAAAAATAAACAGTAACTTGACTGCACGAAATGATCTCTAACTTAGTCGGTCTGCGAAGAAGTGTTGACCGACTAGTCCGACAACTAGTCGGTCGGTGGGTAAACTTAGACCGACTAAGCGTAAACAGTACCTTAGTGGAAAAACTTGACAGAAATTAGTCGGTCCACGAAGAGTTTCTGACCGACTAGATTGACATCTAGTCGGTCGGTCCTTGTTCTTGAACCGACTAAAGTGCACACCAATTCTCAAAATGATGCGTGAAGCTTCGGGATGGGTTCTAGGGACTTCTAAAATGAGCCAGGCTCAAGATACTAACACACTCAGCTCCAGATAGGGGAAAAAAAGAGATACGGGGAGGAAAAGAGAGAAAATGATCAATCACATATATTAGATAAACATCATCATACAGAAACCAGCCGTTACAAAATTGAAGCAAACAGCAGCCCCCCTCAAATTTCGCACACAGGCTGTTTAAATCACATTGCGGGTTGGGTTTTCGAGCCAACCCGACCCGCCTAAGAGAGGATGCACGCGCCAGGAGCTCTTGGGGCGGAACCGGGCGGAGCGGGCCGCCCGCCTGCACTATTTCGCCCGCCTGCCCGCTTTCGGGCGGGCTCCTCTTTCGCAAAAAATAACGAGCGTGCCGGCGTTGGGCCGGCCCGCTCGTGGGTTTCGTTTTTTTTAATTTTTTTAAATCAACAGAACACAGCGGCCCGCTCCAAGAGCGGGCCGCGGGCTGATGGGCCTGAGGGGTTTTTTTGTTTTATATTTTTTTTCATTTTTTTCATTTTCTGAAATTCTAGAAAACAATCTCTTGCTCCAAAAATCCCCGAAAAATATCCCGAAGCTCCCAAAAATTCTGGAAAAATTCCAGAAAAATTCCAGAAAATCCAGAGAAATCCCAGAATTAACTGAAAAATAAGGAGAGCAAAAATTAGTCCATAAAAATTGTATTTTATGTATAAAATAAGATTAGGCGTTAATAATCCACGATAGCACGAAAACACAGGTATCAACGCCAAAAATTAACATGATATACACATAAAATACCCAGAAATGGGGGGGGGGGGTAAATATGCAATTTATATCCCGAATCACACCCCCAACTAGCGTTTTGCTAGTCCCTAGCAAAATATGCGATAAATTCGGATAAAATTGAAAAATATGCACCAACTCACAATATTCTCATGGCATACCTCAAATGATATTTCCAAATGATTTCAAAGCCAATATACCCAATGTATGAAAATAAATAACAAATGACACTCTTTTCAATCCAATTCAAAGAAAAGTAAGGAAATAAGCACCGTATCGCATTTATCGGATATATCACAAATGTCATAGTTTCTAACTTTCATGGAAATGGCCAAAACAAAAGAAATTTCATCTAAGTTGTGGGAGATGAGATTGCATCACTCATGTTGCTTATTCGTTCATTTATTCATTTATTTTTCTTTTCTTTTCTTTTCTTTTCTTTTTTTTGTTTTTTTTTGTTTTTGATGTTTATGTATTGCATTCACGCGATAACGCTATGAAATGCAAACACGGCCACCTTTGCATACACGCGATAACGCTATACAGTCAAAGGGATGGAATGATCCACTAAATCTCATTTTTGGCTTCCTCCCCGATGTTTCGTGGGGCACCGGCTACTCAATTTGATTAGAAAGAAACATTCGCTTATACTAACTTTCTTTTTCATACTCCAACATGAATTATCAACTCGTCCACCCACTTCTTAGGAGAACAAAACATGCACAATTGGCCAAATCCAATCCAATTAAAAACTACATCATTCATCCCAACTCATGCAATCACTTACACCAAACTTTTCCCAAATTATCTCAAAGAGAGTATCACGACATATAATATAGTTCCATACATGGCATATTCGCATATGCATCCAAATTAGAAAAGAAATGAAACATGCTAATCCAACATCAAGAAATCGATACCAAAACAATAATCCGAAAAATTGCATGGCATGAAATCATGTAGGGACAACACAAAGCAAGCGGCGCATGGACAAGGAGGCCAAATAAGTTATGCAATAAAGATCATTGGATGAGAGCAAGATGGAGGTATCTCAAAAAAAAAATTTTAAGCTACCATCAAAATCCTAACAATTCTAAAGATTCTAACACTCTCCCCCCAACTTAAAATAAGCATTGTCCTCAATGTTGGGAGAGTATTAGATCTCACCAAAATATCCTAGAAAAGAAAAGCAAAGCATACGAAATTACTAAAATAAAACATTTATTTATTTACACTATTGGAAAGAACACACCGTGGCAAATGGCGGATCCAAAATTTCCATCGGCGGCGGCAATTGTTCCAACACTTCTTTTATTTCCTCCGCCAATGCTCCTCGGCCGAACGTGGCAATGGCGGCCACGTACACAACCCCAAGCATCTCCGTAAATTATGTACCTATATAAGGAAGGAGACGGGTTGCGTAAGAAAGAGATAGGGACACATTCCCAAAAAAGACATCCACACATAATCATCAATATAAAATACGGAATGAAAAGTATGATGAATGTGTGAGAAAACTCCCTGGATGGTTGAATATGATGTTGTTTGAAGCTCATCCCCGCGGCATTCAATATCAATAGGGGGAGGAAGTGCTATCTCCATAGAAACTACCGAAGGAGAGGGAAGCTCGGGATCCATGGTAGCATGTGGTATAGACTCACCCTCGCTTGCCTCTTCTTCGGGCTCATCAACACAAGAACAATCCTCCTCGCCCACTTCGCTCGCAAGTGTGAGCGTGATCGGCTCCTCTATCTCCACCATGTCAACAACCAATTCCTCAACAACTAATTGACATGGCCCAGCAGAAATAGGAGATGCGGTCATGAAAATTTCCTCCACCGGCTCAACCAACTCCTCCATGACAACACTTGGTTCCTCAACTACTACTTGGTATGGGGCACTCAATTCTTCAACTACCGGTGGGGTGAGATCCATAATAACTTCTTCATTCGGGGCTTGGTGGACCAAAACATCATGGCTTTGCTCATTTGGAGTCACAACCAATGTGTGATCTTCCTCCTTGTAGGACTCCAAATAACGCCAAGCCGCATTCTCATCCATGTCCAAAAAGTGGCCGTTGTCCAACAAATCCACAAAATACTGCATCTTCGGAAGCAGACCCTCCAAGAAGAATCCAAGAAGACGCACCCTGTCGAATCCATGATGTGGAAAACCATACACTAACTCTGAAAAACGCGTCCAAGCCTGAAAAAATGTCTCACCGATGCGCTGAGCAAAGTTCACCAGTCTTCCTTGCCATGTTTTGGTCCTGTAAGATGGAAAAAACTTCATACAAAATTTTAGCTTTAGTACAGGCCAAGATGGAAAAAGATGTGAGAGATAAACTTTAAACCATTTTAATGCACTACCATCCAAAGAATAGGGAAAGAATTTAAGATAAAACTTTTCTGCACACGTGTTCCCATCAAAATGAAGCTTGCAAGCACTCTCAAACTTCTTAATATGTAGGTAAGGGTTCTCCGCATCCTTACCAAGGAATCGCGGTAGGGATTTGGTCACCCGCATGTCAAACCCAAGAGAGTTTGAAGTACTTGCCATGTTTGAAAAAAAAACAAAAACAAACAATCAAAAAGACTCAAAAAGTGGAAAATAAATAAAGATGAAAGATAATAAATGAAAGATAAAGAATAAAAAAGACTCAAACTAAGAGATGGAAGTTTCACACTAAAACTTTTGAAATCAATCAAAAATTGCTAATAATAGAAACAGTTGTCCCCGGCAACGGCGCCAATTGGTTTGATGCGGAAGGACGCGCAAGGAGCACGCCTTCCACTCCCAAGCGTAGGAGTGTCAATGCAATAAAAATAACCGGTGAGTACCGGGTCGGATCACAGGGACAAGTCGTTCTATATTCACAAGTTTGATTGATACCGAAAAATAAAGTGTGATTCAACTACCTCGCTTACGGTGGATGAGTGGAAAAAAGTGTGGTGAAATTAAAATCCTAACGTAAGTGGGTAGGGTTAGAGAGCCAAATGAGGATTTAGGATAGCAAGGCGAGAGAGCATGGGTTGTGGGTTCACTAGGATTGGTGTTAATTAATCTCTAATTACCCGCATATAACTCAATTGATTATCCGGCTAAGGACACTCAATCGGAAGATTTTGCATTCAAGAACACAATAATTTGCAATATGGATGAATGTATCATCGTAGCACTAATCAAATTAGGATCATGGTATTTTCTCAAATCGTGCCCTCTCGGGACTTAGCCAATCAAATTGTGCCTAATGAAACATCCAACATTAACATTGAAATTAGCAAGAGGAAATTAGGGCAAGAATTAACAACCAACCCAATGAATCACAACCCAAACCAATCAATACTACTCAATCATACTAACCAAAATGATATTCATAAACAAATTCATCAAGGTTCAATACAAAGAGAGATATCAAAATTACAAAGGGGAAGAGGAAAGATTTCATCAAGATTTCCCCAAATGAGTCCTAGCCTCCTCCAATTTGCTCCTCCACCAAGCTTTTTCCAAGCTCCAATGGCCTCCAACCCTTCCCTAGCCTTTGGGGAAGAAGACTCCCCTAAAACCATAAAAAACAGCAAAGAAACCCCAAAAAAATCAAAGCAAACAGCAGCCCCCCTCAAATTTCGCATACATGCTGTTTAAATCACATTGCGAGTCGGGTTTTCGAGCCAACCTGACCCGCCCAAGAGAGGATGCGCGCACCAGGAGCTCTTGGGGCAGAACCGGGCGGAGCGGGCCGCCCGCCCACTTTCGGGCGGGCTCCTCTTTCACAAAAAATAACGAGCGGGTCGGCGCTGTGCCGGCCTGCTCGTGGGTTTCGTTTTTTTTAATATTTTTTAAATCAACAGAACACAGCGGCCCGCTCCAAGAGCGGGTCGCGGGCTGATGGGCCGGGGGTTTTTTTTGTTTTATATTTCTTTTTCATTTTTTTCTTTTTCTGAAATTCCAGAAACCAATCTCTTGCTCCAAAAATCCCCGAAAAATATCCCGAAGCTCCCAAAAATTCTGGAAAAATTCCAGAAAATCCAGAAAAATCCCAAAAGTAACTGAAAAATAAGGAGAGCAAAAATTAGTCCATAAAAATTGTATTTTATGTAAAAATAAGATTAGACGTTAATAATCCACGATATCACAAAAACACACGTATCAAAGCCAAAATTAACATGATATACACATAAAATACCCAGAAAGGGGGGGGGGGGGGGGGGGGGTAAATATGCAATTTATATCCCGAACCACATTGCGCACTCAAATGCATACTACACAATAGACTATATACGTATATATTCACACAGACAGCTGATCACTCCTTATTTTACACCCTTTTCCGCATATTTGCATGCCATTTAGATCGCCCAAATCATGTTTTTCACGATATATCGACAATATTGCGATGCTTTTCACGATTTGTTGTTTTTGTCGCATTTCAGGTGATTTGGCGCGATTTGGAGTGATCCCGAGATGCGCTTACTCTAGACGGTCACCAACGACCTCCCCAAGGGGTATTTTGCTGTTGGAGAGGAGCGGAAGAAGAACGGACGTCGCAGGAGCGACGAGGAGGCCAAAATAAGCAGATTGGGCATTTTTTGTGTCCCACTCGGCCGAGTGGAGGAGCCACTCGGCCGACCAGCGAGACACTGCTCGGCCGACCAGAACAAACACAATTTACATGTGTACTCGGCCGAGCACCGAAGACCACATCGGCCGAGTGAAGACATCACGTCCGCCCGAGTGGCGCCCAGACGAAGCCCCTCCAAAACATCCAAGTTACTGTTTTTCGGCTGCCTGACCTTCAGAAGACCCACTCGGCCGAGTGGTAAATCCCGTCCGCCCGAGTGCAGTGAAGCCATCGGCCGAGTGACGACAACTCACTCGGCCGAGCCGCCCCCGAAGTAGAGACCCCTGAAGGCCCTGACTTACTGGAAAATTACAGGGTTTCTCACTCGGCCGAGCGACTTTTGTCACTCGGCCGAGTGCGATGCGCTGCCTGTAGCGAAAACTGCGGAAAACAGGCTGTGCAAGGGTATTTTGGTCACGATTTTTGGACGATTTTGAGGGCTATTTAAACCCTGTTTTTACCCTAGTTTTAGAGCCTACCTCTTAGATTTTTTGCAGCTTTTTAGATTAGTTTTTTTAGCTTTGTTCTTGTGATTGGAAAGGAGAAAAAGATTGGAATTTTGTTGGATTCAATTGAAGAACTCCATTGGTTTGCATCTCTTTTCCTTAAAAATTCTATTTTTATTGTTTATCTCAATATTGTGATGAATTCTATTGCTTATTTCAACGATTATTTTTGTGATCTCGCTATGATTTGTGAGTAGTCTCCACGTCTTTGGGCGTGGGGATGAACCCCTACAAGCCCATCTTCATATTTGTGATGAATTGGTAGAAATTGTGCTAGAATTGTTATTAGGGATTAGATTGGGATCAATTTACTACGGATGGCTAGGTATTCATATCAATTGGGATTTGCAAGAGATTGGATCCCAATTTGATAGGAAACCCTAGAAATCCGAATTGGGTTGGAGTCGGATTTTCGAAGTATCGGTTTGCAAGAGATTGGACCGATACTAGGATTCCCGGTTGCAATTCCATGCCGATACTCGTTCGCAAGAGATTGGACGGGTAGGAACTATCCCAATCTAGGTCGTGGACCGAGTTTGCAAGAGATTGGGCTCGGTGCGCGATTGGATGATGATGTTGATCCTAATGCTAGCTTTCCTAGGCTAGGGTTTGCAAGAGATTGGACCCAAACCTAGGATAGCTATAGACCGGCAACAGCGCGAGAGCGTGAGCTTGGTTCTACATTCAGTTGCAACTAGTTCATAACAGCGCGAGAGCGTGAGCTTGGTTCTACATTCAGTTGCAACTAGTTCATCCAAATTCTCAATCTAGCAATCTTGAAACCGACGAACCACATTTATGAGATACGGTGAGTAGCGGGGATTCCCCATTCCCTAGGCGTTCTTTATTTGATTTGATATTTCCGCATTTTTGTTTGACGATTGTGACAGGATCGCCAAAGGCAAATTTCTCTCTTAAATAGCCAGGTTGATTGGAACAAGCACGGTCACTCGTCCTCCCTGTGTTCGATATCCCGCTCGCTGCTACACCGTGCACTTGCGGTAAAACTACAACCGTTCTCTGGGTGTATACTCGGGACCGATCAAGTTTTTGGCGCCGTTGCCGGGGAGGGCATTTTGACGGTGTTCGTCATCGACCACCCGGTTACTTCTTCTTTCTCTCTCTCTTTACTTTCTTCTGTTCGCACATTCTCCCTGTATTTTGCATAAGGACTTTGCAGGAAGAATGGAGGATGCAATGTCAACAATAGGACTCAGTCAGGAAGATTATGACTCCTTCACAGACCTCCTTAAGGAGCTTGTCGACGAGGTCCACGCTACCGGAGCTTTCGCTATCGATGTCAAGGACCCCGACGAACAGCTATTTGCTAGTTTCGTGATGGACCAGATCTCCCCGGAGGGGACTATCAGGGGCAATGTCAGAGTTGACGTGATCGACGACAAATTATATTTCGAAGAAGGTGGAACAAGTGTCGAGGATCTCTATACTTCGGAAGGATCTTCAGAGCAAGCCAACGTTCAGGGAGTTACTCCCCATGACACTTACTCTTGCTTCTATGAGTCGTCTGATGTGTTTCTTGATTCCAGGAACGAACCGGACCCGATTGAAAACTCTGACGATGCTAGCACAGAGTCGGAGCATGCCTATTTCGATGCGTTGTCCTCACTAAGTAGTGAGTGTGACTCTTCACAAGAGAGCGCGCCACCTGGACACGAGCTAGACCCAGCCGACAAGGAAGAAGCCGAATTCATGCAAGCTGATGAAGTAGAAGGAGCGGAGCCTCTTCAGGTGGAACTTAAACAATTACCTCCGAATCTAAGGTACGCCTTTTTGGGTAACAAATTAACTTTCCCGGTGATAGTAAACTCCCACCTCACGTCAGACCAACTTGAAAAACTCCTAGACGTTCTTAGGAGCCACAAAGATGTCTTGTGATACACTATCTCCGATCTAAAAGGGATAAGCCCTAGGCTTTGCACGCATAGGATCCATTTGGAGGATACCGACGCCACCTCCATAGAGCCTCAAAGGCGGTTAAACCCGAACATGAAGGAGGTGGTTAAAAAGGAAATCCTAAAATTGCTAGAAGCCGGTATAATCTATCCTATTTCAGACAGTAGGTGGGTTAGCCCCGTTCACGTCGTCCCCAAGAAAGGGGGGATGACTGTCGTAAAAAATGAAAAAGGTGCGCCCATATCTACGCGCACCATCACGGGATGTCGAATGTGCATTGACTATAGGAAACTCAATAAAGCTACCCGAAAGGACCATTACCCATTGCCCTTCATTGATCAAATGCTTGAACGACTTGCAAAACATAAATACTTTTGCTATCTAGATGGGTATTCGGGATTCTTCCAAATCCCTTTGCATGAAGATGACCAAGAGAAGACAACTTTCACTTGTCCCTATGGCACCTATGCCTACCGCAGGATGCCGTTTGGCCTTTGTAATGCTCCCGCTACATTTCAGAGGTGTATGACGTCCATATTCTCCGATTACATTGAAAATATTATGGAAGTTTTTATGGATGACTTCTCGGTTTATGGAAGTGAGTTTGACTCTTGTTTGGAAAATCTTACTAAAGTCCTAAAAAGGTGCCAACAAAACAATCTCACTCTCAATTGGGAGAAGTGTCACTTCATGGTTACGGAAGGTATAGTTCTCGGACATCTTGTCTCCTCGAGAGGAATTGAGGTAGATAAAGCAAAGATTGAGGTAATCGAGAAACTCCCTCCTCCTATTAATGTCAAGGGCATTAGAGGCTTCCTTGGTCACGCGGGGTTTTACCGCCGCTTCATAAAGGATTTCGCCTCAATTGCCCGACCACTTACTTCTTTGCTCGCTAAAGATATTCCTTTTGTTTTTTCAGGTGAATGCTTACAAGCCTTCAACGCCTTGAAAGAAGCACTAGTCTCCGCGCCCATCATACAACCGCCGGATTGGAGCCTTCCTTTTGAGCTAATGTGTGATGCTAGCGACCAAGCCATTGGAGCGGTATTGGGACAAAGAAAAGATAAGAAGCTTCATGCGATATACTATGCGAGCAAGACATTGGATGACGCGCAGAAAAACTACACAACTACCGAGAAAGAGCTTCTGGCGGTCGTCTATTCCATAGAGAAGTTTCGCTCTTACCTCCTGGGGTCCAAGGTTATTGTCCACACCGACCATGCGGCATTGAAGTATCTTTTAAACAAGAAGGAGGCCAAGCCTCGGTTGATTAGGTGGATACTCTTGTTGCAAGAATTCGACTTAGAGATCAGAGACAAGAAGGGTACGGACAATGTCGTGGCGGATCATTTATCTAGGCTCATTCGCGACAAGGAGGGCGAAAGTTTGCCTATCAACGACACATTCGTGGATGAGAGGCTATATGCCATAAGGACCGGAGAAGTTCCTTGGTACGCGGACTTCGTCAACTACTTGGCTTGTGGAATCAAACCGCATGGGATGTCTACGCAACAAAAGAGGAGATTTCTGCATGAGGTCCGTAGCTATTTTTGGGAAGATCCCTACCTTTTCAAGATATGCAAAGATAGTGTCATTCGTAGGTGTGTTTCTAAAGAGGAGGCGACATCGATCATTTTGCATTGCCACGGTCTACCATGCGGAGGACATCATGCCGCCTCTAAAACCACCGCTAAGATTTTGCAGAGCGGGTTCTTCTGGCCGACAATGTTTAAAGACACCCACAACTTTGTGAAGGGGTGCGATAGATGCCAACGGACCGGGAATATCTCCAAGCGTAATGAATTGCCAATGAGGTCCATCCAAGAAATTGAGCTTTTTGATTGTTGGGGAGTAGACTTCATGGGAACATTTCCATCGAGCAATGGCAACAAATACATCCTATTGGCCGTCGACTATGTCTCCAAATGGGTGGAAGCAATCGCCACCCCTACTAATGATGCAAGGGTCATCTCCAAGTTCTTCAAGCAAAATATCTTCCCGCGCTTCGGAGTGCCTCGTACCTTGATAAGTGACGGGGGAAGCCACTTTATAGAGAACAAGTTTGTGTAGGATCTAAATAAGGCCTAGAGGGGGGGTGAATAGGCCTTTGACCAAATTATCGCAAGATAAAAATTAAGCCTAGTTTACAGCATGCAGTTTAGGAATCAGACAATCAAAGCATTCACAGAAGACACAGAATTTAACGTGGTTCGGTCCCCATGACCTACGTCCACCCCAATGAGCAATCACTTATACTGTTTCTTTAAGAAGTTACAATCTCCCTTAGATTGGTGCACCAACACCAACCTGTCAGACCAACTCAAGCTCACCAAAGCCAAAAAGAAACATACAAGTATCACTCCCCAACCCAACTTGCCCC
This sequence comes from Scilla litardierei, assembly GCA_030789695.1. NCBI lineage: Eukaryota > Viridiplantae > Streptophyta > Magnoliopsida > Asparagales > Asparagaceae > Scilla > Scilla litardierei. The sequence continues at coordinate 139,548,015 of CM061139.1, forward strand.
AACAAGTTTGGTTCCCAGAGTCCCAAATAGCGGAAGAAATTATATTACAGAAATGCTGATCAAAACATTAATAACTTCACAAATAAATAAGATCAAAAGTTTAGAAAGCTCATTTGTGAAGATCTCTCTGGTTATCGTCTTTCAGCACGTCAGTAGCTTCGCAACGCTTCTTACGGAATGTTGATCGGATGTCTGTAGAAGAAGTAGTCGCTGTCCCCGTGGAAGTAGTCGGTAGAAGTTCCTCACTCAAAATGATCTCATTTGCTGCACAGGAGGAACTAGCTGCTCAACTTGCTGTCACTGCGTCGGGGATGAAGTCACGGTCGCAACGCTTCTTGCGGAACTCAATTTGGATCTCTAGAACTCCACTTATTGATGAAAATGTGAAGAGATGTACATGGGTATATATAGGATCAGCTTAACGGGTCTGTGCACTGTGCGAGGGGATCCGCTAACGTCGGCTTCGCGGGTTTAAAGCCGCTGGGACCCGCATCCGCATTAAAATCGATGTCGGTAGCCGTTGGATGTTGAATGGACGATCGAGATTGCGCCACGTCTCGCGGATTTTCCGCGTTCAGCGCCCGCCTCCGCTGACGAGCCGCCCGCCAGCGCTGACTCGAAGTCGGCAGCGTTTGGACCGCTGGATGGTGATCCGACGGTGGTGATTATTCCACGTCGCCACGTGGCTGACTCAGCGGCGCCCGCCATCTGCGACTTCGTCGATTGGTTGGTGACCGTTCGATGCTGATCGAGCGGCGCTGAAGAAGCCACGTCGCCCGCTTCGAGCGGCCGTTGGATGCGAAATGGACGGATCAGATCATGCCACGTCGGCCGATTTAATTCTGCGATGAGGCGTATAAATGAACAGTACCGTATGCCGTATTTGCTGAGTATTTTCACTGTATTCTTGCGTATTTTGGCATCAAATAAATCCCAAAAATTCTGAAATAATTCTCAAAAATCCCATAGCTTCATATTGACATGTGAGAAAATTTTCACCTCATTTCACCTCTTGTAGAAAAAGTTTCTTCTTTGTATACTCAGTATTTTCTCGTATTTCCCCGTATTTGAACTTCAAACAATCTCCATAAATCCTGAGAAAAATCCCATGCTATTTATAGCCTATGATTAACTCTAGAGTAGAGTTTCATAGCTATACTCCATTGTTTGATCAGCTTGTGTAATTCCAAATGAAGTTTCATCCTTGTATCTCTACGTACTTGAGTACGTACATGTGTAACCTGAGCAATCATGACTATAGGGACCTGTGACACACTCAACAAACATATTAGAACAGTTCAGTAGGGTTTGTTATCATCAAACATAGGCTAGACTGCTGTTTCCAACAATCTCCCCCTTTTGATGAGAACAAACCAGACATTAAGATTACATCAAAAATGTGTGCAGTGTGTGAGTGTGTGAGTCATGAATATGAGCATGAATGGCAAAATGATATGCTCCCCCTATTGACATGCTCCCCCTATCGACATACTCCCCCAATCTTAATATTTCTCTCCCCCTTTGTTTTCATCAAAAAAATATATGAAATAGCATATGAGGAGTGGAAAATTGAACATTATAAAGCAAAACAAACAGGCAAGACATCGATGACCACAATGAATAAATAAGCAATAAGCACTAAGTCATAACTACCATAATTCATCTCCGTGCTCAAGTGTGATGATCAAATGTTTAGTACATATGGAGAGGTAATAAGGAATACAGCCTGTCATAACCATCTTTTCCACTGAATATATGAACATCAAAGATTGAGTTTCCCCTTCTCATGTAATATGAGTTCAAGTTACCAATTCCAAACATGACCGAGAAGGGTTTTTAAATGTGAAATGGCAGTGCTTGACGGACTTAACACCAACGCTAAAAATGGTATTTATAGCATAAGTTGGATGTCCAAGGGTAGTATCAAGGACATGAATCGTATCCATTTTTCATACGAAGCTCTGTGTATATATTTTGAAGACACTCATCTTGCTATTCTTTTATACACGTATATTTTTATGAGAGCTTTTCTTTTTACCCATGCCTTGAAACATCATATCCCATTAAAACATAAATTAGTCCACCAACAACCACTTTTCTTATTCAATATTTCAAATCCATATCAAAAACATTTTGATCTGTGTAAGTGTGATTGGAAGATGAAAAACGTTAGTTACTCATTAATGAATATGACCTAATTAAGCATGTAGTCTTTGAATGCAAGCATTGTTAAGAATATAATATTCAAAATCCATAAGACATATGTTTTGCATTGAAAGCTGTTTCTGATGAAAAATGCAAAAGGAGGAGATAGACAATTCACTTTTCCCTTTCTGTTTATATTTTTCTTTTTTAATTTTTTAATTTTTATTTTTATTTTTTTTATTTTTCTTTTTGTAGCACACCACACAAAAACAATAAAAGCACACCAAATAATATTTTCACTCTAAATATAATCAATAATGCCCAGTTCTAGACGTAGACGACAAAAACGATCTTCTGGCAAAGGTTTTGTAAAGATATCTGCCAACTGAGAATCAGTAGAAATATATTCAATGGATACATCCTCTTTTGCCAAATGATCTCTAAGAAAATGATGTCTTACATCTATGTGTTTTGTCCGAGAGTGATGAACAGGATTGTTAGAAAGATCTATAGCACTCTTACTATCACATCGTAATGGAACTTTTCTAAGATCCAAGCCGTAGTCAGACAGGGTTTGCATCATCCAAAGTACTTGGGCACAGCAACTGCCAAGGGCAATATACTCAGCTTCAGTAGTGGACAAAGCAACACTGTTCTGCTTACGACTAGACCAAGAAACCAATGAATGTCCTAGCATAAAACATGTTCCACTAGTGCTCTTTCTATCAATCATACTACCAGCATAATCAGCATCAGCATAGCCAACCAAATTAAGATTACCACAAGAGGGATACCATAGTCCAAGTGTAGGAGTGTGAATAAGATATCGAAAAATCCTCTTAATGGCTATCAAATGTGATTCTTTTGGACAGGCTTGAAATCGTGCACACAAACAGACAGAAAACATGATGTCTGGTCTAGATGCAGTTAAATAGAGTAAGGACCCAATCATACCTCGATAAAGCTTTTGGTCCACATTTATACCTTTGTCATCCTTTTCAAGCTTCGTCGTCGGACTCATTGGAGTTCGCATTGGCTTTGCATTTTCCATCCCAAATTTCTTCAACAGTTCTTTTATGTACTTGGTTTGGGAAACATATATGCCATCTCCAGTTTGTCTTACTTGAAAGCCCAAAAAGTATTTCAACTCTCCGACCAGACTCATCTCAAATTGATCCTGCATAACCTTTTCAAACTTTTGGCATAAAAGATCATTAGTAGCACCGTAAATAATATCGTCCACATAAATCTGAACAATAAGAAAATGATCCTGTTCATGCAAGATAAACAAAGTGTTGTCTGCACTACCCTTTTTAAAGTTATTTTCCAAAAGATATGAACTGAGACGGTCGTACCAAGCTCTGGGAGCTTGCTTCAGACCATACAAAGCCTTTTGCAACTTGTAAACGTGATTTGGAAAACTATGACTTTCAAAACCAGGGGGTTGTTCAACAAAAACATCTTCTTTCAAATAACCATTTAAAAATGCACTTTTCACATCCATTTGCTTCAATTTAAAACCTTTGAAACTTGCAAAAGCCAGTAATATTCTAATGGCTTCTAATCTAGCAACGGGTGCAAAAGTTTCATCACAATCAATTCCCTCAATCTGGTTATATCCTTTGGCCACTAATCTTGCCTTATTTCTGATTACATTTCCAGATTCATCAAGTTTGTTTTTGAAAATCCATTTAGTGCCAACAATTGGGTAATTATCAGGTCGGGGCACTAATGTCCAAACATTATTTCTATCAAACTGATTAATCTCATCATGCATGGCCATAACCCAACTTTCATCAGTTAAAGCGATTTCAACGTTCTTAGGTTCAATTTCAGAAATGAGGTCACCATGAATGCATAAGGCACACAAGTTATTGAAAGTGGATCGAGTGCGTATACCTTCCGTAGGAGTCCCAATGATCAGCTCAGGTGGATGATGTGGATTGAACCTGAGCTCTCCTCTTTCCAGTTTATGTCCTTGTGTTACTTCTGGTTCAGCTTCCTTTTGGCCTTCAGATGGTTCAGCTATGTTTTCAGGCTCTGTAGTTTCCTTGTCTGCATCTTTAGTTTCCCTGCAATTTAAAAGATCTATTTCAGCTTCATCAAATTTCACATTAATTGACTCAACAACAGTTAAGGTTCGTTTATTGTAGATCCTGTATGCTTTGCTCCTTGATGAATATCCTACGAACACTCCTTCGTCTGATTTGGATTCAAATGTCCCCAGCTGATCTCCTGTGTTTAAAATGAAACACCTGCATCCAAATACTCTGAAATATGAAATGTTAGGAGTCTTGCCATGCCACAGTTCATAGGATGTTTTGTTCATTAAAGGTCTAAGCATAACCCTGTTGCAGACATAGCAGGCTGTATTCACTGCTTCGGCCCAAAAATACATAGGAAGAGAATAATCATTAAGCATGCTTCTTGCCATCTCTTTTAAAGTTCGATTCTTTCTTTCGACCACCCCGTTTTGTTGAGGTGTTCTAGGAGAAGAAAATTCATGTAAGATCCCTTTTTCCAAACAGAAGTTTTCAAAAACAGAGTTTTCAAATTCACCACCGTGATCACTTCTAATTTTCATAATTGAAAGATTTTTCTCATTTGAAACTTGATTACAAAAATTTTGGAAATTTTCAAAGGAATCCGATTTCTTGGCTAAGAAGTAAACCCATGTATATCTAGAAAAATCATCGATCAAAACAAAACAAAATCTCTTTCCATTGAGGCTAGCAACATCGATAGGCCCAAACAAATCCATATGAATCAATTCTAGGACTCGTGAAGTGGTAACTTCCCGAATTCCCGTAAAAGTGGATCTAGTTTGCTTACCTTTTGTGCATGCAACACACAACTTACCATTCTCGTACTGTTGATGTGGCAAGCCTCGGACCAGGTTTTTATTCTCCAGCTTATGTAGCAACTTCATGCTGGCATGTGATAGTCTCCGGTGCCATAGTATAGCCTCCTCCTCCCTGTGACCGAGTCATAAATTTTACAAATTTTCTCATCAAAAAGTACTTTCATACCTTTGTCACAGAGTTGGCTTATGGAGATGAGGTTGTGTTTGAGATTTTCAACCCAGAGGACGTCAGAAATCTTAAAAGTATTGTTGCCAACAATACCTTTACCCATTACCTTGCACTTGCCGTTGTCCCCTAATGTAACACTTCCTCCTTCTTGCTTCACGAGGCTAAGGAACTTGTCGCTGTTCCCTGTCATGTGTCTTGAGCAGCCTGAATCCAAATACCACTCACACAGTTGTTCCTTAGCCACGCTGAGTCCCTACACATAAGAAGAACAAGGTATGTGTGACCTGGGTAGCCAAATAGGTCCACAATGGTTAGTCATAGTACCTTTCGGAACCCATACTTGTTTGAACTTTATGTTTTGGTTCTTATAACAACAATTTCTATATAAATGCTCAAAAGAACCACAGGTATAACATTTGGCGTTCCGTTTCTTTTTCTTGATGTAATGATTTTTCTTTATCATGTTTTCATTATAAACATTTCCAAATCCTAGTCCTTGTTTATCGTTTTTGATTGACTGGTATCCAAGAATGATGTCTAGTGATTTCCTTCCTACACCAAATTTTCTGATACTCAGTTCTAAATCAGAGACTTTGGATTTCAAAAAGATGTTTTCATTTACAAGCATGACACTTTTATTTATAAAACTCTTTCTAACATTATCTTCATTTTTAGCGAGAGTTTCTATTCTTTTATTTAGGCCAACAATCTTTTCATTACCATTCTTAATTTCTAGCTTTAATGAAGCACAAGTCTGACAAGGTATAGCTTCAGTAATACTAGACTTTCCTTTGAGTTTTTCAATGCTAATTTTGAGCGATGCAATTTCATTTTTCAATTTTATTTCATTTTGCAAAACATTATAATTTTCCTGCTGTAGTTGGAAATTCATTTCTTTATAATTTTCTATAGAGGATTCAAGAGAAGTAATTTCTGAATTCATGTTTTCACAAATGTTCATTAATTCTGGTAAAGAAAATTCATCCCTTACCTTGTTCGTGTCGCTTTCACCTATTAGGCAAAGTGATGATTGCGCTACCTCGTCTTGTGGTTCATCTTCATCGTCATCATCCCATGTTACCGCAAATGATTTCCCTTTGGCTTCGGATGACGCGTTCTTTGTTGGACAGTTTTTCATGAAATGTCCAAATTTCTTGCAGTTGAAACATTGAACACTTTTAGTAGTATTCTGTTCAGATGAGGAATTCAAAGGATTAAACTTATTAAAACGATTGAACCTTTTTGCCATTTCAGATTTTCCGGCAGGAGTTCTGATGAAGCGTCGGAATCCTCTGACCATCAGTGCATGTTCCTCGTCGAGATCTTCTTTGTCACTTTCTTCGGCTTTGAGAGCGATGGTCTTTAAAGGTTTAGCCTCACCTTTTTCTCTTGTCTCGACGGTTTTGAGTTCCAGCTCATGGGATAACAGATTCCCAATCAGATCATCCAGCTTCAGCTTAGTGAGATCTCTAGCTTCTTGGATGGCCGTCACTTTAGGTCGGAAGGAACTAGGAAGCGCTCTTAGGATTTTCCGAATGAGGTCGATGCTGTCGTAAGACTTTCCCAAGGCTTTTGAGTTGTATACGATGTCGGTGAAGCGAGTGTACATGTCCTTGATGGATTCTCCTGGTAGCATGTGGAAACCATCGTACTCTGAGCTCAGCAGCGCTAATCTGGACTCCTTCACCTGAGAGGTTCCTTCGTGAGTGACTTCGAGAGTGTTCCAGATTTCCTGCGCAGTAAGACAATGAGATATACGGTTAAACTCAGTTCTGTCAAGTGCACAGATAATTGCATTCATAGCTTTACCATTCAGAGCATAAAGTTTATTATCGTTATCATCCCATTTATCTTCTGGTTTTTGTACATCAATATCTTCAATTTTGATTGTAGGTGGGTGATAGCCTTTAGCAACAATTTTCCAAATTTCAAGATCTGAAGAGACTAAGAAAATTTTCATCCTAGCTTTCCAGTAAGCAAAATCAGTCCCATTAAATTTGGGTGGTCTAACTGTAGACTGTCCTTCAGCAAATGCTGAATCATATGTATTCATTATGAACTAGACTCAAATGGCCAGGCCTGGTGCTCTGATACCACTTGTAGGATCTAAATAAGGCCTAGAGGGGGGGTGAATAGGCCTTTGACCAAATTATCGCAAGATAAAAATTAAGCCTAGTTTACAGCATGCAGTTTAGGAATCAGACAATCAAAGCATTCACAGAAGACACAGAATTTAACGTGGTTCAGTCCCCATGACCTACGTCCACCCCAATGAGCAATCACTTATACTGTTTCTTTAAGAAGTTACAATCTCCCTTAGATTGGTGCACCAACACCAACCTGTCAGACCAACTCAAGCTCACCAAAGCCAAAAAGAAACATACAAGTATCACTCCCCAACCCAACTTGCCCCAACAAGTTTGGTTCCCAGAGTCCCAAATAGCGGAAGAAATTATATTACAGAAATGCTGATCAAAACATTAATAACTTCACAAATAAATAAGATCAAAAGTTTAGAAAGCTCATTTGTGAAGATCTCTCTGGTTATCGTCTTTCAGCACGTCAGTAGCTTCGCAACGCTTCTTACGGAATGTTGATCGGATGTCTGTAGAAGAAGTAGTCGCTGTCCCCGTGGAAGTAGTCGGTAGAAGTTCCTCACTCAAAATGATCTCATTTGCTGCACAGGAGGAACTAGCTGCTCAACTTGCTGTCACTGCGTCGGGGATGAAGTCACGGTCGCAACGCTTCTTGCGGAACTCAATTTGGATCTCTAGAACTCCACTTATTGATGAAAATGTGAAGAGATGTACATGGGTATATATAGGATCAGCTTAACGGGTCTGTGCACTGTGCGAGGGGATCCGCTAACGTCGGCTTCGCGGGTTTAAAGCCGCTGGGACCCGCATCCGCATTAAAATCGATGTCGGTAGCCGTTGGATGTTGAATGGACGATCGAGATTGCGCCACGTCTCGCGGATTTTCCGCGTTCAGCGCCCGCCTCCGCTGACGAGCCGCCCGCCAGCGCTGACTCGAAGTCGGCAGCGTTTGGACCGCTGGATGGTGATCCGACGGTGGTGATTATTCCACGTCGCCACGTGGCTGACTCAGCGGCGCCCGCCATCTGCGACTTCGTCGATTGGTTGGTGACCGTTCGATGCTGATCGAGCGGCGCTGAAGAAGCCACGTCGCCCGCTTCGAGCGGCCGTTGGATGCGAAATGGACGGATCAGATCATGCCACGTCGGCCGATTTAATTCTGCGATGAGGCGTATAAATGAACAGTACCGTATGCCGTATTTGCTGAGTATTTTCACTGTATTCTTGCGTATTTTGGCATCAAATAAATCCCAAAAATTCTGAAATAATTCTCAAAAATCCCATAGCTTCATATTGACATGTGAGAAAATTTTCACCTCATTTCACCTCTTGTAGAAAAAGTTTCTTCTTTGTATACTCAGTATTTTCTCGTATTTCCCCGTATTTGAACTTCAAACAATCTCCATAAATCCTGAGAAAAATCCCATGCTATTTATAGCCTATGATTAACTCTATAGTAGAGTTTCATAGCTATACTCCATTGTTTGATCAGCTTGTGTAATTCCAAATGAAGTTTCATCCTTGTATCTCTACGTACTTGAGTACGTACATGTGTAACCTGAGCAATCATGACTATAGGGACCTGTGACACACTCAACAAACATATTAGAACAGTTCAGTAGGGTTTGTTATCATCAAACATAGGCTAGACTGCTGTTTCCAACAGTTTGAAGCCATGCTAAAGAAGTACGGAGTAAACCATAGAGTTGGCATGGCTTATCACCCCCAGACAAGCGGCCAAGTGGAAGTCTCAAATAGAGAGATCAAGCAAATTCTCGAGAAAACCGTGGATCGATCTAGAAAGGATTGGTCAATGAAGCTAAACGATGCTCTATGGGCATATCGCACGGCCTTTCGCACTCCCATCGGTACCACACCGTTCCGACTAGTTTATGGGAAGGCTTGCCACTTGCCGGTAGAGTTGGAGCACCACGCATATTGGGCCATCAAGACCTTTAACTACGACTACAAGAGTGCGGCGGTGAGGCAACTCTTGGACATCAACGAGCTTGATGAAATAAGGAGAGACGCCTATGAGAGCTCGAGAATTTACAAGGAAAGGACCAAGATTCTCCACGATGCCCGCATAACCGTCACGGACTTCAAAGTAGGAGACAAAGTCTTGCTCTATAATTCCCCGGCTCCGACTATTTCCCGGTAAGTTGAGGTCACGTTGGTCCGGACCTTTCACCATCAAGCATATACAACCGGGAGGAGCTTTCGAGTTGGAGAGCAAGGACGGCTCCACGTTCAAAGTAAATGGTCAGAGGCTCAAACACTATTCCGAGGGAGTCCCGACGGGGGAAACCAATAGAATATATTTGCTTAAGGGACGGCCGGATGATCTCTCATACCTCCTTGATGAGGTGATAGAGGAGGCGATCCCCCACTCAATTGGCGCTCTTTTTGATGAAGATTTAGAGGAAGGCCCGGATTTAGGCCAAGATGAGAAGATAGACGATTCCCCCAACCTCTCCGCCGAAGATGATGAAGGCGACGCTGATGTCGCAAGGATTCGAGAGCTCTGCAAGCTCTCGAAATTAAAGTCTCCAAAGAAAGCTCCTCCGGCACGGAGATCGGCGTCACCGGTAAAGCCGTTGACCGGAGCAAATGCTAGCTTGGGGGAGCCTCCCCCCAACACTATTCGAGATGGGAGACCACCGAGGGAGAACACGACGCCGCCACGTCCCAATCCGAGCGTTCTCCCCGGAAAGTTTGATGGGTGCATCTCATATGCACCAAACATCCCGCATTGATTGAAAATTATAGGGGGTCGAGCTCACGACCTTAAACGAGCGCTTGTCGGGAGGCAACCCGACGGGTTTTGCTTCATTTTTACTTTTTCTTTATTTTCGTTTTAGAAATCTTTAGTGTTTTGAGTCGTTCGCCCAAAAATTTTGTGAAAACGGGTCCTATTTTTCTTGACAGGAGAGGAGATAGGTAGATCCATCATGAGGAGGACGAACGAGACGACGAGGAGCGCCCCAAGAAGGCGCTCGACGCTTAGGAGGAAGATGAAATCGATTGGAGGAAGAAAGACGGAGTTTAGAGCCAAAACGAAGACAAACAGCAGAACACAAGGCTCACTCGGCCGAGTATACTAGTCACTCGGCCGAGTACACAAGTTCGTCCGGCCGAGCCGCTTACGAACGAGGGAAGTCTGCTGTACCCAACTCTCTGTTTATTTTCCTGATTTCAATATAACTGCTACTCGGCCGAGTACATATTCCCACTCGGCCGAGTAAAACGGATACCCTCCTAGGTTGAGTCTTGCCGAGTAGCTTGAGTCACTCCGCCGAATGGACTTACTACACTCGGCCGAGGCTGGCAAGGCCACTCGGCCGATGCGTAAGCGGGGAGGAATTTTCTATTGACCTTACTCTGCCGAGTGACCTTTTCACTCGGCCGAGTCGTAACTTCTGCTATAAAAGGGGCCGCGGGGGGGGGGGGCGCATTTTTCGAAACGAGCGAAACCCAAACAGCCCGACTTTTCGACTCCCCCAGCGCCCGAACCCCTTCCCCACTCGCCCAATCCTTCGACCCGCGCCGCCGCTCGGCCAGCCACCGCCGGCCGACCACTCGTCGCACTCCGCCCGAGTCGCCGGCGGCGGCCGTGTCTCCGGCCACCTCCGGTACCCCCTATTTCGCCTATTTCGCCTCTTTTTGTGTATTTTTCGAGGATCCGTGTATTAATCGAACCCCTAACCCAAATCAATTCCTATATCTATCTATTATACCCCTAATACTCCATACATTTTGAATATTACCCGCTGATATCGCCGTTTCATGCGCAGGTTGCTTTTTAGAGCTTAGGGGAGCCCAGGGGAGCTTCTACGGGCTGATCCGGACTTCGCGGAGGCGCTTACTTCGCACGCTTCCACTGCTTAGCACTCGCGGCGTGTCAGGGTACACTCTTTCCACTCTTTTACACACACCACACTTTTTTCACTTTTCGACGCGCTCGGGGCCGATATGCCGCCCCGGACACGGCCGCGGTCGAAGAGAGCTTCCGCCAAGCGGAAGCGGTCGGATGATGCCGGCCCCTCCCACGAGTTGGAGGACTCTCCTTCACCGTCCCCCACACACCCCGCACACCCAGCACAGCCTGCAGGCCCCGCACACCCCGCACAGCCTGCAGTGCACCCACAGCCCGCACAGCCTCTCCCTGCCGACCCACAGCCACCACCACCGGCTCCACTGGTCGGGCCGCTCGGGATTACGTTCCGAGACGACGCACACCGCGCCGTCTTCGAGCGTATCTCCCAGCGCTCGATCGTACCCTCCAGGTTTGCACACCTCGCTGACCTAGGACGCCTGGGGGTACTAGAGGGGATGCTCACGTTGTACGATAACGTGGGCTGGCGAGATTTTCTGCAGGTGTCGGCGGATACTTTTACCCGCCCGACACTTGAGGTTTTGAGTTCGATCGCCCGGACCGACGAGGGATGCTCATTCCGGTTCATGGATCGAGAGTGCCAGGTCACTCTCGATATGATGAGAGCGTTCTTCTCGTGGCCCGCTGTCCCCGGTGTCAATCGCGGTTACGGCCCCACCCATATCCCCCCACCTTCCTTCGACGCCGGTGCCTTCTGGGCCCGGATTACGGGTCTCCACGCCGCCTTTGACCCTAGTAGGGCCAAGGCCTCGGCCATTGTCCACCCCTGCCTCCGCATTGCCCAGCGCCTTATGGCGACGACCTTTTTGGCCAGATATGAGCCGGGCACGATGTCTACGCCAGAGCTCTACATGCTCTACGCGATGACACGTCCCCGAGCTCTATCTAGGGATGGCGATGAGCTGGTCCCCGCCGTCGTGATCGATATCACGGCTTGCTTTTTGGACCACATCATCGTATCGGTGGGCGCTCGCTCACCGATATGCTGCGGCGGCCTGATCACCTTGCTTGCTCTTATGACCGGTGAGGACTTCCCCGATGACTTGCGACGCGTCCCGGGCCCCACTTCTCTGTCGATAGATGTTATGGCCCGGATGAAGATGCTTCGTCCGCACGGTGAGCGTCACTGGGTCTGGTTGCACGGCCCTTTGGTGCCGATTACATGATTCTCCCGAGCCCTGCTCGGACTCTGATTGCACCGGCCCACATTGACTGGCTCCCTGCGATGGATGTTCTCATCCCTGCTGCTTACGTGCTCGAGGCCGAGTAGGCTGAGCGGGCCCACGCTGCCCCTGTAGACCCTGTTGTACACCCTGCCGAGCCTGCTGCCGAGCCTGTTGACCCAGTGGCCCCTCAGCCCATACCTGATGTTTCCGCTGCTCCTGACACTTCTGTCCCCACTTCTGTCAGTGTCACGAGCACCTCAGCTGAGCCCACTTCCACCACCATTGCCGAGGCTATCACCACCACTCCCACCACCACCACTGGCCCTCTGTCCGTCGAGCCACTTTGCTCCGCACTCCCCGAGCGCCCGTCGACCTTTGTTGAGAGTGGAGAGCCCTCGTTTGCCGCGGTCGTGGAGACCATGGCTAGCATGATCTCCGCTGGGGTTGCGCCTTTTGGTCCACACACTTCCGCCCCAGTGGTAGTTACCTCTGTCTCCACCCCTGCTGTATTTTCCGAGAGCGTCGTGACGTCTGTCCACACTTCTGTGCCACTGACCTCTCCGGCCACCTCGATGCCATTTTTGCACTCTTCTTTCGCCGCTGCTGCCTCCACTTCCCACCAGCCGGCGCCCCGGCCTCACACTGAGGCCAGGCCCACATTCGCAGGCGCAGCACCTTTTGTTCCTTTCCCCATTGAGCCAGTCACCTACGCGACCCGAGTTCGCCAGCCACACCCTGCACAGCCCCGCCCGGTGCGTCCCTCGGCACCACCTCCCCCTGACACTGTACTTCAGAGCATTCGTGCTCTAGAGGGGGCGGTGAGTGGCCTCCGAGGCGACCTTAGGACCCTGTCCTCCACCGTCTCTGCGATGGCTGGCCGCTTCGAGCTGATCCCCCAGATACATTACTGCCTCACCCAGGTTCTGGAGCGTCTCCCGCGCGTACCCCCACCCACCCAGCAGGTTCCAGCCCACACTTCCACACACACCCGACCTGCTGCCACTCCCACACCCACCCCCGCTCAGCAGCCTGTCCAGCCAGCACCACCCACACGACCTCCGCCTCAGGACGGAGACGGCGCAGCACCACCTTCCTAGGCACCCTTGATGCCATCGATTCCTTTTGCCGTTGTGCTGCACGTTTCTGCTGGGTCCTGTTGCGCTTTTTGTCCACCCCCCTCCCCTCACTTATTTTGGGATTCTCTTTTTGCTCATATCTTTTTATATCTTTTTGGGAGAGAGGGAGAGTTTTGGTGCCACTTATATATCTGTTTCACTCCTATCTGTGCATGCATCATGTCCGCATCATATTTTCGTATCTTTATTTTTCTTTTTATTTTCATTTTTCATGCATGCATCCGCACCTGCCCCTCACATTTCTTGTCTCTCGGTGTGCCACACTTTGCACATTGAGGACACTGTGCCATTTAGCTTGGGGGAGTGAGTTCTCACGTTCTTTTTCGATTTGCCACCTTTATTTTTAGTTTTTCACACCGTTTTTCACTTTTGCACTCATTTTCATTATTTTTTCTCTTATTTTACCATGCATCACGTTTTTCTTATTTTCTCTGTGTGCCGCATTGCATAGTTTCTATTTTCCCTTTATCTTTATTTCTTTTTTTCATCTCATGCTAGAGATGACTTTTCTGTGATGATGATGACGTTGGATTTAGCTTACTCTATATGCATGCTTTATTTGTCATGCCTTAGATTTTATTCCTGATATCATATGCTATGACTTGCCTTGCATTTAGAGATAGTGACCCACACTTTTGCCACATGAAAATGGATGAAATTTTATTATTAGCTGAGTCTGAATATTCATATGTATGCTATCACAGAAAACACACCAAGATTCACGCATTGAATGCTTATACCTGGAGTACAGATTTCTTTTCCTATATCACTTCTGTATGCATGAATTGTACACTTCACTTCAGGATGATTGAATGATGGTAGCTATGATAAATCTGGATTAGTTAGCTTTTTTGTGATCGAAACTGAGTAGATTAGATTACCCTGCTGAAGTTGTCGTGCATGTCTTATAGAGTGAACCGAGAGTTATATCTATTTCTTTCTCCACAAATCTTGAACATCATTTCTCTACTTTTAAAATCATTGGTGAATCTCCCCTTAGTGATTCTATTATATGGCATTTCCCCCGCTACTAATTCCTAGCTCCAAATCTCTTATTCTAAAAAAAAGGAGAGAAAAAGAGAAAACATTCCTGTATATCATTATCTCTCTCTTTGAGTTGGGATCGTCGTGTATATATGCTATATGAAAAAAAAAACAAAAAAAACAAAAAAAAGAGGAAAAATCCTCAATAAAAGATCCCATCTCACTTTCTTCCTTTCTTCTTTCTTCTTATTACATTTGGATAGGGCTGTTGACGAACAGAACGTTCGACGAACTACTCGTGAACAAGCTCGGTACATGTTCGTTTACGTTCGTTCGAGAAGCTTAATGAACAAGCTTGAACAGATTTTTAGAGCTCGGTTAGTAAACGAACAGAGCTTGAACATAACTATGTTCGTTTATTTATGTTCATGAACAAGCTCGCTAAGTGTTCGTGAACAAGCTCATTAAGTGTTCATGAACAAGCTCGTTAAGTGTTCGTGAACAAGCTCGTTAAGTGATGTTTGTGAACAAGCTCGTTAAGTGTTCGTGAACAACCTCGTTAAGTGATGTTCGTGAATAAGCTCGTTAAGTGTTCATGAACAAGGGCTTAGTGAACTAAATTAAAATTAAACACTCACCTCTTCAAATTGAATTAAACACATCCACCTCTTCAACTTCCCAGCTTCCCACTCCTAGACTCGCAGGCTCCCAGCTCTCTTTTGGTCCATTGCCATTGTTCGTTCGTTTGTTTGCAAATCTGTTCATGAACAAGATTGATTGTGTGTTCGTTAACACGTTCCCGAACATGTTCACGAACAAGCTCGATAAGTCTTGTTAATGAACAGAACGTTCGTTCGGTAAGCTCGGTTTACGTTCGTTTATGTTCATTTACGTTCGTTCGGTAAGCTTAACAAACAAGCTTGAACATGCTTTTAGAGCTCGGTTAGTAAACGAACAGAGCTTGAACATGGATTTTGTTCATGAACAAAACCAAGCACACTGTTCAAGCTCGTTCAAGATCGTTCGTCAACAGCCCTACATTTGGAGCTATATAAAAATGGGGATGTGAATATTTTTTATGCCACCACGCTTATAGATAAGCTTGGGGGAGGGGATCCATTGATGTGTGAGAGAGTGACTACTAGACATTGCACGACAACCTAGGCTAAGTAATATTCTATACTCGGTGAGATTATTTCCAGCTTTACGAAATCCAGAAATCTAAGCCTAGCGTTCATTTCATGAAATCCATACTTTTCTATTCTCTCTATTCTATAGTGTGATACTCTTATACTCCAGATAGAAAGCGTTCAATTGAAAAGTGTGTGATCTGTGATTTGTATACCGCTTTAAATGATTCAGACGATGTTAATTTTAAAATTATTCCGTTTTTCATGATTATATCGTTGTTCGTGGGTTTTCCGTTTCTATTTGCACTATTATACTATGATATCAAAATAAAATCCTTTGACATGAGTTTTTCATTCGGTGCATGCTATATGAGTAAGTGAAACCCCCGTCCTGAGAAAATGATCTAGCATCCTACCTCTTCGCTTCTTTCTCTCTTCTTCATTTTCATTTCGTTTTCCATTCTTCTCCGTTTTTCATTTTCCATTTTTTCGTTTTTCGCCGTTTTCGTTTTCCGAATCCACCGGGTTCGCCTTTTACTTATCTTCCTCGATGACGAGTAAGAGGCAAGCTTGGGGGATTTTGATCACTCCTTATTTTACACCCTTTTTCCGCATATTTGCATGCCATTTAGATCGCCCAAATCATGTTTTTCACGATATATCGACGATATTGCGATGCTTTTCACGATTTGTTGTTTTTGTCGCATTTCAGGTGATTTGGCGCGATTTGGAGTGATCCCGAGATGCGCTTACTCTAGACGGTCACCAACGACCTCCCCAAGGGGTATTTTGCTGTTGGAGAGGAGCGGAAGAAGAACGGACGTCGCAGGAGCGACGAGGAGGCCAAAATAAGCAGATTGGGCATTTTTTGTGCCCCACTCGGCCGAGTGGAGGAGCCACTCGGCCGACCAGCGAGACACTGCTCGGCCGACCAGAACAAACACAATTTACATGTGCACTCGGCCGAGCACCGAAGACCACATCGGCCGAGTGAAGACATCACGTCCGCCCGAGTGGCGCCCAGACGAAGCCCCTCCAAAACATCCAAGTTACTGTTTTTCGGCTGCCTGAACTTCAGAAGACCCACTCGACCGAGTGGTAAATCCCGTCCGTCCGAGTGCAGTGAAGCCATCGGCCGAGTGACGACAACTCACTCGGCCGAGCCGCCCCCGAAGTAGAGACCCCTGAAGGCCCCGACTTACTGGAAAATTACAGGGTTTCTCACTCGGCCGAGTGACTTTTGTCACTCGACCGAGTGCGATGCGCTGCCTGTAGCGAAAACTGCGGAAAACAAGCTGTGCAGGGGTATTTTGGTCACGATTTTTGGACGATTTTGAGGGCTATTTAAACCCTGTTTTAACCCTAGTTTTAGAGCATCCCTCTTAGATTTTTTGCAGCTTTTTAGATTAGTTTTTTTAGCTTTGTTCTTATGATTGGAAAGGAGAAAAAGATTGGAATTTTGTTGGATTCAATTGAAGAACTCCATTGGTTTGCATCTCTTTTCCTTAAAAATTCTATTTTTATTGTTTATCTCAATATTGTGATGAATTCTATTGCTTATTTCAACGATTATTTTTATGATCTCGCTATGATTTGTGAGTAGTCTCCACGTCTTTGGGCGTGGGGATGAACCCCTACAAGCCCATCTTCATATTTGTGATAAATTGGTAGAAATTGTGCTAGAATTGTTATTAGGGATTAGATTGGGATCAATTTACTACGGATGGCTAGGTATTCATATCAATTGGGATTTGCAAGAGATTGGATCCCAATTTGATAGGAAACCCTAGAAATCTGAATTGGGTTGGAGTCGGATTTTCGAAGTATCGGTTTGCAAGAGATTGGACCGATACTAGGATTCCCGGTTGCAATTCCATGCCGATACTCGTTTGCAAGAGATTGGACGGGTAGGAACTATCCCAATCTAGGTCGTGGACCGAGTTTGCAAGAGATTGGGCTCGGTGCGCGATTGGACGATGATGTTGATCCTAATGCTAGCTTTCATAGGCTAGGGTTTGCAAGAGATTGGACCCAAACCTAGGATAGCTATAGACCGGCAACAGCGCGAGAGCGTGAGCTTGGTTCTACATTCAGTTGCAACAAGTTCATCCAAATTCTCAATCTAGCAATCTTGAAACCAACGAACCACATTTATGAGATACGGTGAGTAGCGGGGATTCCCCATTCCCTAGGCGTTCTTTATTTGATTTGATATTTCCGCATTTTTGTCTGACGATTGTGACAGGATCGCCAAAGGCAAATTTCTCTCTTAAATAGCCAGGTTGATTGGAACAAGCACGGTCACTCGTCCTCCCTGTGTTTGATATCCCGCTCGCTGCTACACCGTGCACTTGCGGTAAAACTACAACCGTTCTCTGGGTGTATACTCGGGACCGATCAACAGCCCGGCATGACATGCACATAGTATTAGACATTCCTCACCCAGTCATATACATACATATACGCACACACATATCTACACGAGCATAATTACACTCGTACATTTACAGACTAATATATACACATACACTAGTGTGCCTATACATATGGATACATTACATCACCACTAGACATTCACATATCCATACACTATAACATACATGCTCTGTATAGACACACTGCACACACACACACGCGCGCACACACATATAGATGTCTCACTTATGCATACGCATACATCACTAAAATCTTATACACCTACACTACATCTTAAAGATACTAGACACATACACATCCAAGGTTTCCTTTATGTGCCAACCCCTAGATATAACACTAAAGCACATAACATAGAATCCATGGATAGCCATCTACACGCAAGTATCCCATGCATGAAGGCACATTGAGCAAACAACAATATATAAGTCACATATACACACATCTCTCGGAGCATACATGTCCAGATCCATATGGTATGACAATAGAAATACATATATAACCCAAGTATACCAAGTATACAACCAGTTTCATACTTATATCCACAACATATCCATTCATACTATACATCCTCTAGTATATAGCCATACTTATCCATTACAAGACGTAAACATCTCCATAATCACACAACACAAAAACACAACATCCTTATACATACATACATTTACCTACTTCCATACACATACATGCATGTCTCACAGTATATCTCACTACAAAGATACAACACTAATACGAATATAATAAAGGGTAATAATCACCCGAAATATCAATACTCATACACAAGTCATACCATATACACACTAATATCCCTTATATACACATATAAAGATATACACATAACCCCACACTACATCCATACTCTAGCATCCATGTGTAAACCTAAATATAGCTTAGATACACACATACCGCTATACCAAGCCACTACATAAATAGGCACTAGACCCATATACCAACCTCCACGCACGTAAATAGGCCCCTCGACTTACGGCTTACGGCTGACGACAAGGATGTCGTTCAGTGGCGAGGGAGTATGGCCCCTCGCTTTACGACTGACGACGATGGTACTTCACGTCCTTTTTCATTAAGACAATAAGGACGGAGAGGATCTTGGTCCATCCAAACCTTTTCTAGGGATCCCCATGAAAAAAACGATTTCGAAGTTAAATCGAGCATTTGATGGAATAATCCTCCCAAGACACAATAAGCATACATGTCATATGAAGTGAGTGTCTTTTTGAAGAAGAAACTTTATTTAAAAAATTCAAACATTTGATAAATATAAAATCGTACATGCGTTTTTATTTCTCCTTGAATTGTTCACGCCTGACGCTATTTGATCTTCTCTAATCGACGACCTTAGTGACTGTTGACCCAATCATTGGCCCCTTGTTCTTTTGCTTGGAGGCTCCTTCTTTTGTTTGTGGGTCGTCACCAAGCTTCTTCATATGACCACGATTGACCAAAGCGTCAATCTCTTTCTTCAGGGTCCAGTAATCATCCGTGTCATGGCCATGGTCGTTGTGGTACATGCAGAATTTCAAGTCAACTCTTTTTTCATACATGTTCTTTTGTTGGGGAATAAGTTCATTGACGAGTCCTTCTCGTTGGGCATATGCCAGGATTTCTGCCTTGGGGGTATTTGTCCTGGTATAAGCCCGCTAGTTGGGCGCTTCTTGTTTCTGGGACTTTTATCCCTTCGCCAGCGATCTCTGGGCTCTTGACGGGGGGCTTCCTTGGTGTCATGCTTCTCGCCTAGTTTCTTCTTGGCGCTTTGGGGGTGCCCTTCTTTTTAGCAGCGGGTTCCTCCTCTGAGGTCATGAATCGATCCCTCGTATTAAACAGCTCTTCGAGGTTGCTCGACAGATACTGATGCAGAGATTTCAAGAAATCTTTATTGCGAACTGCTTGTGTAAGTGCTCTGATGATGGTAGCATATGGGACGTCTTCAATTTGCATCCTTTCTTTATTGAAGCGCTGAAAAAATCCCGAAGCGACTCCTTCTCCTCTTGCTCCACGGTGAAAAGGTGAGATGATATTCGCTTTGGGCATTGTCCTGCTATGAATTGCCTGCAAAATATTTGAGACAAATCATCAAATGACCCAATGCTACCATCAGGTAATCCATTGTACCACACGTCCGCCGTATTTGTCAATGTGGTATGTGTTAGGGTTTCTATCATGCATAACTAGTTTATACACAGTGAAAAAAATAGAAACCTACCAAGGTCCATGCGTTTCAAATTTAATTCGATCAGATTACTAACCTTTGTTGACGATTCTAATGTGTCGGACTGCATGTGCTGCTCTACGAACGACCACCCTCTATCAGTATCCACACGCGAACGTCACGAACAGGAATTGCGAGGATGCTAGCTCCTTCTCCGCAACTAGGGTCTCTCTCTCGATCTTTGCTTTTCTCAAAAACGGGAGAGATAGATTGAATGCATGAAATAACTAAAAATCCTCTCTATATCATATATAGAATCACACGTTAACCCTTTAATGCTTTTCAGTTACGCAACGATGTATTTATGCATAATATCTTAACAATATATATTATTCGTTAAATCTTTAACGCGTTTTAGTTACGCAACGATATCTTAGGGATAATATCTTAACGAGATACAATTTGACAGTTAATATATTCCGCCGTATTTTGAATTTCAAATCAGATTTGAAATCTCGTTTAAACCATATCACATCCATTACGCTCTTTGTGTGCGACCCAATAGGCTCATATCAAATTGGCAGTGAGCTTAATCTCATTAGAAGCCCACAAGTCATAATGGTCTCTAGCAAGACATTATGACTACCCAATCAATATGAATATTGTTAGTCCGATTTTCACCTAACCAATAGAACTTGTCATAATCCTTTTGTCACACGATATTTGATTTCAACATAAGTCATGGACAGTGTCATACTTATATTGTTCAAACATTTAATTTCTCGATTACTAAATAGATTGATAAAATCAAATGACATTCATTTAAGCACGACCATGCTTTTCTCAGTTGTACTTATCGAGGGGCCCATTAGATATCTCTCTCATAAGAGAGGGACAAATTCTACCTTGTTCATTCACTTTCCTCTGCATAATTCACATCATGTTCAACCATAAACTTTTTGATCATCTGATTGAAGCTAACGTTTGGTTATGTCAAAACATGATGTTCCTTATGTAGAAAATTGTGATGATCTAGAACTAAGGATTCTATGACGTAACTATTCTGAGATCATTTATGACACTGATCCATGTAATGATCTCATAACGAGTCAATCCTGTACCTTGTTCTCTAACAAGTACATATAAGTTTGATTTGTATAACCATACATATAATTATATCATAATTATCAACCAAACTCATACCAGTCTTAATTCATCATTATACATTTAACGATGAAAGACAAGGGATGCGTAGAATGACATAAAACAGCTATTCAAACATTATTATAATGAAACATGCAAGCAATATAACAATAACATTAAGAGAAACATTTTATAAATGAAAAAAAATGGCATAACATAAATGTCCAAATATTTGGCCTAGGTCATATCCACTAACAGCATGGAAAGCTCGACAGAGATATGGCTCGTCTGCTCCGTGAAGCTCCATCACACTTTGGTATCTGCGGACGTGCTCCCATGGGTCACATATGCCATCATACATTTGCAAAGGTGGAATTATGAATTCGGTGAGCCGTGGGATGGATGTGATGTTCTCCTTCAAAGGAGTGCATCGGTTAGCAGGAGGGACTACTGGAACTCGTTCCTCCTTGCGTCGTAGAGGAGAAGCGCTGGAGGACTAGGTGTGGCTTACTTTCCTCTCCTTTCTCTTTTGGCCAGTCGTGGGTCCAGGAAGACTAAGATTGCGGTCCTGGGTGAGGTAATATCTCACTTGATAAACAATGCTACGAGTGATCTGCCTGTTGCTGGAGGGCCCCGGACCTATAAGACGTCCAGAGGAGTGGTTGTCGTTTACCATCTCTCCTCTCCGTTGAGATATATGAGTGGTATTGAGCTGTAGATTGACCTTTCGCTTTGGTCCTAACTCGCCAGGCCTCTGGTTTCTGGGAGTAGCTCGCCCTCCAACTGGTGTTTGCATCAGATTGGGGGGGCTGCTGCTCCTCGGCTACATGATGTGATTGTTCTATGTTTCGCTGAACGGCATCTGCCAATACACGAGGCAGTCTTTGATCCGCTCAGCAAGCTTGTTGAATTGCTCCTGAGTCACCAAGTGTATGCTTGGGACATTCGATGAAGATCCAGAATCTTTGGCGTCTTCATTTGGAGCGTTCTCATTCGGACCAAGGATTGGTCTAGTGTTATAGGGTCCAGTTGACATGGCTTATCGGTAGCCTTGATATGTAGACTGATGGTTTCCACAAACGGCGCCAATTGTTGACGGCTGGGTTCCTGTCAACTGTAAAGGGGTAACGTGGACTCCTCAGTCGAGATGGAGCCTCGTCAGCTGATAAATTGGGACCATCGGTTAGAAGAACCGAGGTCGATGAAGGCTGCGCTGATGGCGCTGTGCTGGAGCTCGATCGATTTAACGGCCGAGTATGACGACCGTTCGACCTATCAGTTGGGTCGAGTCTCGAACAACCTGCACCACAGACAATCGTTAGGGGGGTCTGGGTTTCGACCCAAATCCCCTCCGATGCTTAAGTTAGTATCGACTTAAGAGAGGCTTGGTGCTGTCAAGATCGACCCAAGTGGGTTCGTCCTGAGTTAGTCACCTCAAGCGTTTAGAGGAAAAAATTTTAGAGTGGAAGGAGATAAGTTGTCAGGTTACTTAGTATTTCGTACTTTTGGAATCTGTCCATTCTTCTGGTTGTCTCTTCTTTATTTATAGACCGAGATATCTCTTCAGTGACGTTGGGGAATAACGGTCACTAATTATGGTGGCATGATCACTCCCCCTTAATAGGCATAACCTTTGTACACTCCTATAAGCCCATTATGAACCGCCTCCTTAAGCAACAAAAACTCAACGTGCAAATGACATGCGGGCTTTGACCGGGTTAACGGTTAACATTCTTTATGGGCTTCATGGGCCTAATGGGCCAAGTAGGCTTCTTGTTGACATTACTTTCACTTCTTCGAAGAATGCCGGCCCAATGATTTAACAATACACAAAATCATGTAGCCTTTATGCACCATGAATCCAAACCAAGGGCATATCTAAATCATTGCTTAATAATTTGGGACCTCCCCGTTCAATTCTGAGCTCCTCTCGCACGAGAAGTGCCATCCCAGCCGAGAGCTACACCCGAGCTAATACAAACAGTAATAAATGAACAATATCATTTCGCTAGCAATTGCTCAAAGCTAATAAGCATAACAAAGAACAAAAAAAGGTAACAGACAAGCACACAGTACTTTTCAGCCAAAAGCTTCATACATCACACGCTGCATTACATTACAAACATACCACACACTACGATACATAACACTACAAAAGGCTTTTCATAGCAAGAACGTACAGCGACCCCCTACCAGCATGGGCCACAACACACATCCCATAAAGAGTGTTTCCTACACCACAGAAGGAAGCCCCACCAGAATCCCCCCCACCACCAACACAGTGAACCAAGCAGATAGCCCCAGAACAAGACATCCCACCATCCGACAAGCCAAAGAGCCAGCTGCAGCCCACCACTCACCCCTCCCCAATTTCCATCGTGTAGTCCATTCACATCTCTCCCCCCATCTCCCCTGCTCCCCTCTCCCATACAAAAAAACAAAAGCCAACCCCCAAATGATACAACGATGTCAATAAAGCACAAAAAGGTAGGGGGAAGGCCACACCCATCACTCTCCCACAAAGCCTTTTGAACACACACAGCAACAGCAGCAGCATTACTCCAACTCCTACTAACAATAATAAAAGCAAACCAACATAAAAGCAGGCCCTTGAATGCGATATCCATGCATGCCTCTCGAGCGCAATCGCGCGTGCTTGCTTCTGCCGGCCCTCATGGTCAAAAGGAGGAGCTCTCTTCTCTACACACACAACTGAGCCCCCCCTTTGCTTCACGTAGCACCAATACAAATCATTCTCCCCCACGCGCAATTCCCCTTTATTACACTATCAAGGCCGACGCTCATCCATTCCCAACTTCAATCATTGGCTTCGGCCCCCTTCACACTGGTGGAAATCCGGCACATGCACTTTAATAAGCTAACTAATAATACTAATGCTAGTACTCATTGGTTCGGATTCGGATGGTTGAAACCCCCCTTTTTTTACTTGAGAGCCGTAACTCCCAGTCCCTTCGCCTTCAGCCTCAGGGACTTCAGGTAGCGGATTGCTTCGTCAAGCACGGAGGCGGCGTCCTTCCCCTTGCCCCCCGGAATGATCCGTCGTAGGACTCCGACCGTCTCTTGAATCTTCTCCCTCTTCGCCCTCTTCCTGTCCTCGTTCCCAATGCAGTGGGTCGAGCTCGCCGTGTCTGCAAGAGACGGATCGTACTCAGAATCGACCCTGCGCCTTTTGGCTGGTGGAGGTGGCAGTGGCGGCAAAACCGCAGAGCTTGCAACCTCTTCTTCATCGTGGTTGAAGTTTCTAGTTGTCGTCTCGATTGGGGAACAATGGCCAGTGCTGGCCTCCTCCTCCTCGTAGTCATTGTCGGAGTCTGAGTAAAGGAGTGCATCAATCTCTTCAGTGTCCTCGTGCATCTCCTCGTTCACATTCCCATTAGATACATTGGTTTCATTGCTTGCAGGAAGGTCATTGGTTGTTGGGTAAGGGTATGGCAATTGGGAACCAAATGAGCTGAAGATGAGGTTAGTCTGATCCCCTGACCGATCAAAAACCATGAACCTCTTCTGACCTGAAGCAACTCCGGTAGGATGTGATGGTGGCATCAAAGCCGAATTCAGCTGAAAGAATCCATAAGGATCAGCATAAGTTGGAAACACCATGGGATTCGGGCTCTGCTTGGCACCAGCAGGCATGCCAGCATTGCTAGCATGGTTGAAGTTACGGAACTGCCAAGGGTCGCAGTCCTTTCCCATCAAAACAGCACCTAAATCATCGATACCCAAGTCACAATTCCGCATCACTAAAACACGAGAACTCAGATTGTATAAAAGGATAGCTCACCAAAGGAAATAGTTGCAGTGAGTGAGTGTTCTTCTAGGGGCAGGCCTCTTTGAAAAGTAGCAAAAAAAACCCAGATTTATTTCGACTATAAACGGCAATCGGAAGCTAATCTACGTTACAGGTTTCAGGAGGTGTCGAAAGTACTCGGCCTGAAAGAGATCAAACGAGTTAGTATAGCCCATTTGCATTAAGTCGGCAATCGGAAGCATGCCCAATATTTATAAATGTATGCATAAAATTTAGTACCTGGCAGTCCTGCAATGGTTGGAAGCAAGCTATGACACGAACGATGATGGTGGCATTCCCCGCGATCCCATTCTCGTGTTTCAATGCTCGGAATCTCGTCTGCGTCGCTGCTTGGCACACCATTACTACCTCTGCTTTCCCTCTAAATCAAAACCAACCAACAGAGAACCAAACCCTAACAGACCGAAGCAACAGCACCAACAAACAAACCGCGGGGATCCAATTGAAGGGTTTAAAGAGAGAACAGTGACTAATTATGAGATTTCGAACAATCGAGATGAAGTCTATTGAATTTTTTGGGAGGGGTATGATACCATGGATCGAGAGACCGGAGGAGGGGTTGAGAAAATGGCAGGCACTAAGTAGAGTTTGAAGCTAAGCTACAGGATAACACGGCAGTACAAGTTCAAGGAGATAACTTTACGATACACATCAACAGACAAGCTCAACCACCGCATAGTGCTCTCTAATCTTTACCCAAATCAAGAGGTCCAAGTTCCTGTCTCATTGCAATAACAATCAGATAACCATAAAATTTAGATCTCTTGAATTTGATAAAAACCGCTATAAAATTAGGACAAATTTCCGGTATAATAAATCTCAAACAATTTGTAGAGAACCACTGAGAATCGCTTGAAATTCTCAAAATAAAAATTGACAGAAACACCTAACAGCATAAAGCAGAAAGCAGTACTAACAAAAGTTGGTTTTTTTAAGGCTCAGGACCTTTTACAATGGCAACTTCAAATATAAATCTTAGAAATACTAACGAAATGTTAAAACAAAATAGTAATGAAATAGGAGGGATCACTTCATGAAATTAGCTCTCTACAAAAGGAAAAAAAAAATAATTGAGCAGAAAAGCTCCAACTAGTTCGGTACCCTAAGAAATCGAAAGAGTAAAGTTAAAAAGCTCAAATTTTGAGTACGCCAAAACCAGAAAAAGGACCAATTTAACCCTGCAAAATCTCCGATCTCAATCCAAACACAAAAGATCTGTAATGAAATCGCAACGATAAGATCCACATCACAAGCACAAACCAATGAACATCAAATAAATCGCACTTACAGTGAGAAAGATCAAAACTTTGACCCAAAATCAACAGCTAAATCGCCTCAATTCGATGCAAACTCCCAAAATTCAAGCCACAACCGACTATCCGAAACGACTTTCAAGAAAGCAAGGAAACAGGAGAAAGGGGGGGAATCGTGCAAGCTAGCAATGGATGATGGCGATGAACGAAGAGCAGATGAGAATATATCAGTTCCACATGACCAAACTGACCTTACTATTTTAATTTATTAACAATGAAGTTAGTGAGATGTTGACGTAATAATGGCCAGCATGCGTGCCCTTGGGCGGGATAGGGTTTTAATAACGGAGTTGTAGTCAAATAACCTGTTGACTGGGGGGCTGAGTGTAAAATTGGACTCGGGTTCGAACCCGAGAGAGGTCCGAGCACGAGTATGGTTGATCAGTCCTTGTTATTACTACATAAACGGTGAAATTTTGAGTATTCATGCTTACCAACGCAAGAGATGTGTATTCTGTAACTCTGTTATTACTACGTGAACGGTGAAAATTTGGCTCTGATGCTTGGAACCCGCTTACAAGGTCACTCTCGAAGGGGGGCATCAGTCCTTATAGGTAAATAAACAAACAAAACAGAATAAACAAATAAATGAAAACCACGTAGTGACTAGTGACCTCACAAGCTCCATCCCAAGCAAGCATTCACATTGGGGGTGTCTTCTTGTGGTTGTAGGCAATTGGATGCTCTTTTTTATGCCTCACGATGCACTCCTGTGAACCCCCTTTCCTTTCCTCCCCCTTCTTTTCTACCACCCGTTGCCCCCCCCCCCCCCCCCCCCCCCCCCCCCCCCCCCCACTTGCTTCCAAACCATCCTCACATGCATTTCATGTCTCCCAACAATTATTATGCGCAAGACCCTCTCCCATCGTGTCCGTAAATGGTTCGGATACCGATTGGATATTTATTCTATTGCTTGAAATAGCCAGTGCACAAAATGCACGGAGCCAAAAAAAACCACCACGAAGTGTATGCAACGTGCGCATCCGAAAAGGAGTGAGAAATGTGGGTTGTACGTGCATGTATCATCGAAGGGGGGCAAAAAGTGCAAAGTCCGGGGGTTAAAACGCAAAAAAACATTGGGTGGCAAACATGTAAATAATTGGGGTTTTTTGTTTTTTGGGGGTGAATGGCAAACATGTAATTAAGTGGGTTTTTTTTTGAGGGGATGACAAATATGTAAATAAGTGGATTTGGGGTGACTCTTTGGATGAGGTGGAGGTGGAGGTGGAGGTGGAAGGGATGATGTGGGGGGTTGGGGGTTGGGACCCACATTTTGTCCTACTCATATTTTCATGCCACATAGGAAATCTTCATCAAATGTTCATGCCACCTGTGACATCTTCATCAAATGTATAATAGAATAGTCATAACCTATGCCCGCGGGCACAGTTTATCTAAGATTTTACCCCGTGAAATCTTTGTTCCCAAAAAATTATTTTCATAGACAAAACTGCGCGGAACAACAAATTAGCGTAAAAATATTTAGCGGCACGGGCGCCTTTGATGCGAAACAACAAATTCGACGCAGGTGCCTTCGACACGGAAGTAAGAAACAACAAATTCGGCGTATGCGCCTTCGACATGGAACAACAAATTCGGCGCGAAACAACAAATTCGGCGTAGAATAACAAATTCGGCGCGGGTGCCTATGGCGCGGAACAATAAATTAGCGTAAAAAAATTTAGCTCGCGGCTTCAGCGCGAAACAAAAAATTCGGCGCGGACGCCTTCTTGTTGTCTCATGTGTCGAGGAGACCGTTGGCCCCGCGTAGAGGGAGAGATCGATCTGCAGCAGTGCAAGTTAAATTTTTTTCTCAAATGTATTAATTGCATGCACTCTGCTATTCCCAAGAAACTTTCATTTCCATAGAAATGTTTTTCCCTCCAAAACTTCCCACACAATCTCATCTCAACCATTCATTCCTCAAG
Source organism: Scilla litardierei (assembly GCA_030789695.1). NCBI lineage: Eukaryota > Viridiplantae > Streptophyta > Magnoliopsida > Asparagales > Asparagaceae > Scilla > Scilla litardierei. The sequence goes on from CM061139.1 coordinate 139,576,412, forward strand.
ATTAAATTCAAGCCGTCTTTCTATCAACCTGTTTGTCCTAATCAGCTCTAGGATTCAAAAATAGTTGTCAAATGTAATATAGATATCCGTATTCGAAATTATCACTTGAAGACGAATCCGACATAGATAAAGTGCATGAAAAAAAAAATCTAATAGCTGTATTGTATCCTAAAATGGATATGTATATAAATCAGATGTTGACAATTTCAACAAATTTGATATAACTAGCTTACAACTGACTGTTGAGAAAAGTATAGAACAGTTTAGTTCCGTTAAAAAAAGAGGAAGATTGGAGTTTTTTTTCACTAGGAAAAAGAAAGCCAAATGCTTTAATAAAAGCATGACAATCATTGTTTGGGTTGTGATTTTCCTTTTCTTTGTTCTTTTCTCATCCTCTTTCCAATTGCGGACCACAAGTTAAAAACTCATAATCAAGGTGCCAAAGACTCGCACCCGATTGCATTTTTCATGCACCCCTTTGAGAAAAGATCCAATGTAGAGCAACCCAATCCCTTATCCCTTTTCGTGCTAAATTAGATATGTAGTGCTCGTCAATATCATCTTGCCTCTTGCAAGTTGGAGGTAATTATGGTGGGGTGAAGCTCGGTATGTTAGAAACTTAAAGCTTGTATTGTTGGAAATTTAAAAGCATGATCATCAAAATTTAAAACTTGTACGCTTGCTAATTACAAGTTAGAATCAATTAGGATCGTATTTTAGAAGCCGTAATCGATCAGACGCGTACATTCTTCCATTGCATGTAAATTATACAAAATGCTGAAACCCCTATATTACCCTTTCTCGCCCTCTCCATACACCCTTGAAAAGTACAATGGAAAGAAAATCACAAGCATTGCCTTTGTGTGTGGACAAGACTCCCCTTTTATAACTGCAACCATTATGGAGTTATGACAACTACCCATGTAGTTACTCCAACCATGCATATTGGAGTTTACAATAACTACAAATGTAGTTAAATTAACTAAATACATTATTTTGTCATATCAAAATCTTAATGTCACGTTAATAATTTGAGTCACCTTTTTATACTCTCTCATTTGACTCAAATATCTTATTAATGTTCTAATGACATAACTTATTGCATATATACTTTATGTCCAATTAGTTGCAATAGAATAAGCAAAATAATTTATCTTTAAGAAGCTTCACTAAATACTTATTTATGAACATATATCTCGATGAGTCAAATTTTATATGCTTCAATAGCAATAAACGCATGCCTTAACCATAATGTAAATATTTTATTAGTCATGTACAAAATATGCTAACAACATCAAACTAAGTCTAGACATAAAATAAATAAAGGTGTTACAATAAATTTCAAAGAACACTTAAATATTAATTAGCCACATGCTCCTTACATGGCCCTTAAACGGAATGACTAGTGTAGTTTTAGTCAGTGGGTCAGCAATCATTAACTCCGTCCTTATGTGTTCAAACTGTACAATATGATCATGAACTCGACCTTTAGCCTTAAGAATCTTGATGTCGATATATTTTGATTGACTTCTGCTTTTGTTGTTGTTAGCAAATGCAACCACGGATGAATTATCACAATAAGTAAGCAGTGGTTTTGAAATGAGATTAACCACTTTAAGACTTGCAACAAAATCCCTCAACCATGATGCGAGTGATGATGCCTTGTAGCAACCCATAAATTCTGATTCCATCATTAACGAAGCAACTAAACTTCCTTTCATATTTTTCCATGATAGAGTACCTCTAGCAAGTAGAAAAATATATCATGTTACATCATTGGCCTGGCCCCCAAAGAGGAGGAAGATACTCACACTCGAATAAAGGAGCCCACGGGAAAGACACACCGGCCCATTAAGCCCATGAAGCCCACGGGGAAAAACTGCCCACTCGTCCAGTCAAAGCCAAGCCGAATTCTGCCCGTTGAGCTTCCAAGCATTCATGGGATGGTTAAAAATGGGCTTATTGATGCAGGGTAAGTGGACAATGGTTACGCCTATTCTTCAGGGATGATCGTGCCCCCATTATGGTAGGGCCGTTTTCCTCCAACGGGACTGAAAGGATACTTCCACTAATAAATAGTTAAGGCACCAACAGAACAGGGGGACATTCCAGGGTTACTGAATAATAGGTACTCTGACAACTTCTCTCTTACTTTCCACTTTAATATTTCTTCTTCTATAAATCGGCGAGACAGCCTCAAGACGATCACCATTTAGGTCGATCTTGACTTCCCCGAGCCATTTTAAGTCTCATCACTGACTTAAGCATCGGAGAGGATTTGGGTCAAAACCCAGATCCGACCTCCTTCACGATTGTTTGTGGGGGTAGATAACTCATGTGACGACCCAGCTAGCAGCACATCTAGTCGCTCAGTTCGACCCAGAGATAAGTCGAGCTCCAGTCCAGTAGCTCGGGCTTGGTTTTCACTGACCCGGGTTCCAACCACCGCGGGTCCAACTAAACAGCTGACGTGGGTCCACCTCATCAGAGGCGTTCGAGTTAGTCCACCTTACTGTTGGTTGGAACCCATCCATCAACAGTTGACACCGTCTGTGGGAAACATCATAGTCAACATCCCGAAGCAATAACTATGTCGACTCGACCCACCAGTACTGGACCAATCCTCGGCGTAAACTATGATGCATCACACATCGAAGATGATGTTGGATCTTCTTCGAATGAGAGACTAGTCCTGTGACTGGTTTCACAAGAGCAATTTGACACATTCACCCAGTCAGTCAATGCCAGCCTCACTGCATTGACTGTCGCCATCCAGCAAATAACCCAACAACTAATACAGGTGGTGTTGGAAGCAACGATCTAGGATCTTTGGGTTAATGATGACAAACGTGTTGTTATATTTAACGTGTGTGCTTAGTGTGTTTCAGGAATGGTGAAACGATAATTCTTTCCATATTTGGAGTAATTGCTAATCATATAGAGAAGTGGGAGAGAAATGAAGAGGTGTGCACAAAGCTATTTGGACTCGGTCAATATTGGGAGAGATGGAGTCAAATCTAATCAATATGGGATTTAACCAAATCTATTAAAGATTCTTACTCCTAACTTATAGGGAGTTTGTCCTATCCTAGTCATCCCCTATTGTCGCACTCCTTATCATCTCTAAACCTAGCCGCACCCCTTGCTAACCCAAACTCCGACTCTATATAAGATTTTCATCAAAGAGAGAATAAGGAAGGGGCTTACACAAAAAGGGAGAGGCCGGCCATATCAAAAAACCCTAAGGGATAGCCAAAGCCTCACGCAACCCCTCTTGCAACCCCTCTTGCTAAAACTCCTTTGTCTATAGCCTCTCCCAAGCACCAAAGCATCATCATCATCATCAAACTTCGGGTTCATCACCAAGGATTCGAGTGCTCCGTCGAGTCAAGCCCTCGAGTGCTCCGTCGAGTAGTTGTCGAAGAGGCGCCGTCCAATCCCATTGTCAAGTCGCCGGAATGGAGATCTCTCCCAGCGTGCCGCCAAGTCCTTTACCCTTGCTGCCGTCGATTCTTTTGTCGCCGGAGTTGCTCATTGCCATACAACACTGCTGCCCGAAGTCGACACCGGAGAGCCCACGTCGTGAAGTCAAAGTCCACTGTCAAAGTCTTTCCATCATCGTCGTCAAGCTATCGAAGTCGAGTCGCCAACGAGAAGAAGCCATCGGAGATCACGAAGCCCACATACGTGCGAGTCGAAAGCACTAAGATCAGGAGAGCTCGCCACCGGAGGTGTCTTCGCTGCTGCCCTAAAAACATCGAAAATCTCGTTGCGTTTCCTAGCATTACCGGAGAGATCCATCGGAGAGAACTCGAAGTTCACGAGGTTGTCACAGTCGAGTCTCATCGGTCAAGCGTCAGCGAAGTCGGAGAATTCGGAAGGAGCGCCACTGTCGAAGACGATTGGTCGGGGAAGTCGAAGTCGAAGTCGATAGCCCCACCGTGGGAACTGAGTCGACGTCGGAGTCAGGGTTAAGAGGGCCGTCGTTGTCGTCGAGCAGTCACAGAAGATCGACGAAAGCGAAGTCGTGCTGCATGCTCTAAGACGGTCGATATCAAACACGAACTGACGTGGAAGAGGCTTCAAGCAGTCGAAAGAACGAAGGGGAAATAAGCTGCTAACGTGGGTTGTTTTTAAAGGAGTTTACTGTGCACACAGACCAAAATAAATTGAATTTGAACTGTGATTGCTTTACAGACAGACTGATTTGTGCACTTAACTTCAAATGGCAACATCTTGAGATCCATGAGTCAGATCGAGACACGGTTTGTGCCAAACTGAAGCTGACCCAGTGCTGAACGACAGAGACGGCACATCATCACAATCTAAGCATTTCTGAACCCTTTACTTTATCATTGTATTTGTGATTGTGTGTAGATCTCTGTAGGGAAAACTTTATCATATTTGTGTTCTTTTGAGACTTGTCTGGTTGGGGCTAGACAAGAGGGTCTTGATGTGTTGGTGCAGTCAAGGTACACATTTACTAGGTTGATAGAGTTCTGCACTTTGTTAAGTGTGGTACAATCTAGGTGGGGAGTTGGAGCTAGGACCTCATTGTAGGTGTACAGAAGGAACTTATTAATGCTAATATTTGCTTGGGGTCTGGAGTAGGTCGTTGCTGCGATCGTACCAGGGTAAATCTGTTGCGTATTCTGTGCTGGTATTTTATTTACCATGCTTGTATTTTTAACTGCGTGTGATTTCTCATGGGTTACACGAGATTATTTTATTAGCATATTCACCCCCCTCTAGGCTAGGATACAGATCCAACAAATAGTATCAGAGCAGGTTTTAGAATCTAGCCTAGGTTTGACCATAGATCACATTGATAGTGCTTTTGCTGAGGGTCAGTCCATATCACGTCTTCCTAAATTTAATGGAGTAGATTATGCTTATTGGAAAAATCGAATGAGAATCTACTTAATTTCTATTGACTATAAAACTTGGCAAATTGTTGAAAAAGGATATAAACCACATGTCATTAAAATTGAAAATGTTGAGATGATTAAACCTGATGATAAATGGGATGACAATGATTGGAGACTTTATTCTCTTATTGCTAAAGTTATGAATTCTCTCATTTGTTCATTAGATAAATCTGAATTCAATCGTATCTCACATTGTCTAACTGCGTAGAAAATATGGCATACATTGGAGGTGACGCACGAGGAAATGTCACAGGTGAAGGAGTCTAGACTTCCACTTCTGAGCACAAAGTACGAGGGATTTCGCATGCTACCATCAGAGACCATATCAAAGATGTTTGCGAGGTTCACCAACATCGTCTACAAGTCTAGCTTGCTCGGTAAGCCATATTCTAGCCTTGAACAGGTGAGGAAGATAGTAAGAGCACTGCCAAGCTCTTTCAGGCCTAAAGTCACCGCCATCCAAGAAGCGAAAGATATATCACAGATGAGGGTGGAGGACTTGGTAGGTAATTTAATGTCCCATGAGCTTGAATTGTAAAATATTGCGGAAAGAGAGAAACCTGAGGAGAAGGAAAAAGCTACAAAGCTACTTGCTCTGAAAGCTAGCGAAGATGAAGATGAGGAGGAGGAGATAGCGCTAATGATTAGAAATTTCAGAAAGTACGCCAGGACTCATCAAAGAATATCAGAAATGCATAAAAGGTTCATTCGCTCTAACACTTTTAATTCTAATAAAAATTCTTCTGAATAAGATTCTGCTGATATAGTTGAATATTTTAATTGCAGGAAAAAGGGACACTTCGCGAATCAGTGCAGACAAGAGACTGCTCAGGTTGCTAAAGATAAAGGAAAAGGCAAAATGATAACGTGAGACATGGACAACGAAGCAGAGGATGAGCCTGAGGAGGTTGTAGCTTTCACCTCCCTCTGCTTAATGGTAAAGAGCGATGAGGTAAATTCCTTCACTAAAGCTGAATTATTAGATGTTTGTAAAGGAATGCAAAATGAGATTAATGAGCTAGAACTCACGTTAAATGATTATAGGAATACCAGCTTTAAATTACAAAAAGAAAACTGCGACATTTCTGAAGAAGTTGAAATTCTTAAAGAAAAACTTGTTGCATGTGATTCTACCATTGCTATAATAAAAAAATAAAAATCATGCTTTAATGAAGAAGCTGCTTGTCTTTCTTGCCCTTCCTTATTGAATAATATTAGCATGCTTAGGCAGGATTTGATTAAGCTCGAAACTGAAAAAGACTATGTGATTAGAGAGCTTAATGATAAGTTGTGCAGGTTAAATAACGAACTTAAAAGGAAAATGGATGAATTTGAAAAGAAGGAAGAGAAAAACAAGAGAACTTTTCTAAGTAAATGCACCTTGCTTGTGGATGAAAATAAATTATTAAAATCCAAAGTTTCTAATCTAGAATTGTCATTAAGAAAATTTTCAATTGGTAAACATTCGTTTTATACCATACTTGAAAATCAATTATATTGCAATAATAGAAGATGACTTGGATTTGGATTGAAAAATGTTGAAAAGTGCAAATTTAAGAATTCCACAATGTACCTTCTATTGTGAAAAATATGCATGCAAAGTGTTTTACATGTGATAGTGTTGGTCACACATCCTATTATTGTAAGTTTAGGAACACGAACATAAAGTTTAAACAAGTGTGGGTTCCTAAAACTTTGATGACTAACACTAGTGGACCTTGTTGGATTCGAAGGTCACACTTAACATCTTTCATGTAGATGAGATGGAGATTTGGCGAGGAGCAATGAATTGAAAGTTTCATTCTTTAGCTCCTTAGTCAAATAGCGGCGCTAAGGTATATTTCTTTTCCCTCTTTGCATACATTGCATACCTTCATAGATTGTGTGTACGCTTGATTTATTTCTTGTTTGTGTGCTTGATTGTTTACTTTTTAGTCTGTTTTTAGTTCATTATAAAAGAAAAACAAAAAAACAAAAAACAAAAAAATCAAAAAATAGTGGTGCTTAATTAATATCTCTTTCTGATTCATTATAAGTGGTATTTTTTGAATGTACATTTATATCCTTTGTAGAAACCATTGTATTATTGTTATAGCTACATGCGCATGTTAGAATATATTTAGTAGCCATGCCAGGCTTCGTGAAATGATTAATTTGATTTCTACACCTACATGTGCACTTCCACGAATACTAAACTTGTTGTACTTTTGGAGATTCTTTTAATGAATATTGGAAAGTGAATGTAGGATGAATAAAAACTGAATATTCTATGGGATATGATGTGTATTGCCGTGAATAAAAATTGAGCACAAAAAGAATTGTAAATGAAAAAATATATACATGAACTTTGCTACATATGAAAATTGGATATAATTCATGGCAAGTACACTACCCACGAGTATCCAACATATGCTTTATAGGTAATCTTTAGCGTTGGTGTATATTACTCGTCAAGCAATACCAACCTCACATCTACGAGTCCTTATATGCTATGTTTTAGGATTTGGTAACTTGAAATCATTTTTAATGATGTGGGAAAAACTAATCCTAGTGAAATTCATGTTAATTGGAAAATGTGGATTGTCTTGGTTGATGTTCTAAATTGAATCTCCATCTGTACTTCATTGTTTATATTATCACACTTACACAATGGTGGTGAAGTCGTGATTATGATTTTCAATGAACTTAATAGAAAATACATGCAAGTGCTAGCAATACTCAATGATACTTTATGTTTGCATGTGATATTTGATGATTTCATTAGTCCACTTTTGATGATAACGAAGGGGGAGAAAGAAAACGATTATTTGTATTGTTGGCAGATAATATGATATTATTTGTTGAAGGGGGAGCTTGGAAATTGTTGACACATAAAATGGTATTATTTGTTGAAGGGGGAGCTTGGAAAAAGGGGGAGCATGCTTATTTCTATGTGCTACATTGTTGCGCATGCTTGTAATGCCTGAATATCACATTGTGTATATCATATTGCATTATATCCTTCAACACACTTCACACTCTTATTTCTCATTACTCAAATCTTTTATGATTTGTCATCATCAAAAGGGGGAGATTGTTGGAAGCAACGATATAGGATCTTTGGTTTGATGATGACAAACATGTTGTTATATTTAACGTGTGTGCTTAGTGTGTTTCAGTATAGGCGAAACGATAATTCTTTCCATATTAGGAGTAATTGCTAATCATATAGAGAAGTGGTAGAGAAATGAAGAGGTGTGCACAAAGCTATTTGGACTTGGTCAATATTGGGAGAGATGGAGTCAAATTTAATCAATTTGGGATTTGAACAAATCTATTAAAGATTCTTGCTCCTAACTTATAGGGAGTTTTTCCTATCCTAGTCATCTCATATTATCGCACTCCTTCTCATCTCTAAACCTAGCCGCACCCCTTGCTAACCCAAACCCCTACTGTATATAAGATTTTCATCAAAGAGAGAATAGGGAAGGGGCTTACACAAAAAAGGGAGAGGCCGGCCATATCAAAAAAACCTAAGAGGTAGCCAAAGCCTCATGCAACCCCTCTTGCTACCCCTCTTGCTAAAACTCTCCCTCTTGCCCCAATAGCCTCTCCCAAGCACCAAAGCATCATCATCATCATCATCAAACTTCGAGTTCATCACCAAGGAGTCGAGTGCTCCGTCGAGTCACACCCTCGAGTGCTCCGTCGAGTCATTGTCGAAGAGTCACCGTCCAATCCCATTGCCAAGTCGCCGGAGCGGAGATCTCTCCCAGCGTGCCGCCAAGTCCTTTAACCTTGCTGCCGTCGATTCTTTCGTCGCCAGAGTTGCTCACTGCCATACAACGCTGCTGCCCGAAGTCGACATCGGAGAGCCCACGTCGTGAAGTTGAAGTCCACCGTCAAAGTCTTGCCATAGTTCGCCATCAAGCTATCGAAGTCGAGTCGCCAACGAGAAGAAGCCACCGAAGATCACGAAGCCCACGCACGTGCGAGTCGAAAGCTCTGAGATCAGGAGAGCTTGCCACCGGAGGTGTCTTTGCTGCAGCCTTAGTAACGTCGGAAATCTCGCTACGTTTCCTAGCACCGTCGGAGAGAGCCATCGGAGAGAACTCGAAGTTCACGAGGTTGTCGCAGTCGAGTCTCATTGGTCAAGCGTCGGCGAAGTCGGAGAAGTCGGAAGGAGCGCCGCTGTCGAAGGCGATTGGTTGGGGAAGTCGAAGTCAAAGTCGAGAGCCCCACCGCGGGAACTGAGTCAACGTCGGAGTCGGGGTTAAGAGGGCCGCCGTTGCCGTCGAGCAGTCGGAGAAGATCAGTGAAAGCGAAGTCGTGCTGCATGCTCTAAGACGAGTCGATATCAAACACGAGCTGACTTGAACGAGGCTTCAAGAAGTCGAAAGAACAAAGGGGAAATAATCTGCTGATGTGGATTGTCTTTAAAGGAGTTTGCTGTGCATACAGACCGAAAGAAATTGAATTTGAACTGTGATTTCTTTACACGCAGACTGATTTGTGCATTTAACTTCAAAGGGCAACATCTTGAGATCAGGAGTCAGATCGAGACACAGTTTGTGCCAGACTGAAGCTGATGCCATGCTGAATGACAGAGACGACACACCATCACAATCTGTGCATTTTTGAACCCTTTACTTTATCATTATATTTGTGATTGTGTGTAGATCTTTGTACGGGAAACTTTACCATATTTGTGTTCTTTTGAGACTTGTCTGATTGGGGCTAGACAAGAGGGTCTTGACATGTTGGTGTAGTCAAGATACACATTTACTAGGTTGATAGAGTTCTGCACTTTGTTGAGTGTGGTACAGTCTAGGTGGGAGTTTGAGCTAGGACCCCATTGTAGGTGTACAGAAGGAACTTATTAATGCTAGTATTTGCTTAGGGCTGGAGTAGGTCGTTGCTGCGACCGAACCAGGGTAAATCTGCTGCGTATTCTGTGCTTGCATTTTATTTATCCTGCTTGTGTTTTTAACTGCGTGTGTGTGTCACGACCCCTCCCTGAGATACACAGGAAGGCAGGGTACATGACGAGAACTAAAAACATATCTGCATGTCCACTGCGCATTGCTGGAAATAGTACATGTAGTATTCAACAAATAGCCAACTAACAAACACAGAACGTCACAAAGTCATAGAGAAATACTGAATGCCAAACACTGAACAATTTCATATACATCTCAAACATCCCATTGCATCAATTCATATAGTACAAGCATCTCTCACCCCAAAAGAAAACCCAAAGTATACATAGGTCTCTCCTCACCATCCAATCTAAGCTCCAACTCCCAACAACAGCCCTCCAACCTTAACATCCAGCTCCACCTGTCTTCCCCAGGAACCACACCTGAAAAGTTAACGGGGGCACGTCAACGCGTAACCCATTAGGAAAGCCAACTCCATCTAGTATGCTATTATGAAAATGCAATTATTCTACATGCATTCGTAGCAAGGTGCAAATGAAGTATGGAATGAGCAAAAGGGAACACGTGTATGACATAAAGCATTGAATGCATAACATAAACAAAAGTACAACAACAAAAGAGTGCAACAACATAAGTAAAATAAACGCAAGCGACAAGAACTACAATAGACGATGTACATAACAAGGGTATACAACATGGAAGGGCTACAAGTAAAGAACGTACGAGTAAGCAACAATTGATAATGCTACAAATGTAATGAAAGTTATCTGACATGTTTTGGACCCTAAATAGTGGGTAGATCCTCTTGGGACTGGACCTCCCCCCAGTTGGGGTGGAACAGGCAAACTCCCCGAGACACGCTCTTACTAAAGGAGCCCTGTTTTCTCTTCATTTTCCCTTCACATTTTCTCCAATTCTCCTCATTTCCGTCACTCTCCGCCCCTCGGGAAAGAACAGAAGGGCCACCAACCACCACAACTGTCCAGCCCCTCATGTTTTTCCCACAACTTAGTGTCCCCCAATCCCCGTGTCACTCTTATTTAAGAGGACTTATTCAGTTCTTAGCATTTCAATTAAAAATTAACGTGTAACAAAAGAATCACATATTAACCACCATTTTCATCTCTCCTCATTCCAACACATATGACTTTTCCTACTATAACATTTGACCCATAGTTCTCATTTCCAAACATACGATTCCAGCACATATAATTTTCCATCCACAACATTCCAACATAGCCCAAATATGCAATAGCCTTTCCCAAATACTTGGAGGGCATAATAAACATAATCCATAGTTCAATTGAAACCAACATAAGACCAATAGCTAGATAGCAACTTTTTAATGGAATGATTAATTTCATACTTGACTACATACAAGTATTTCCACCAACACAACATAAGGCCACTAATAGCATGATATAACTTGAAAGGGGGTTGATTAATTTCAAAGCATGAAATTAAATGCATTTCACCCATGGTTCTCTTTTCAGTACATATGAGTTTACAACTTCAACATTTCGCCCAAAACAGTCCAGCTTGCTGAAATTACAGGAACAACCACAAAATCAGGGTATTTAACGAATTCCTCTTGTGAATGTGACAAAACTCTCTAAATGAAAGTTGAAGATATAGTAATCCTGGATTCACCCATGAAATTTCATGCTTAAGTATGGATTGAGTGATTTATAATGAATTAATTGGTAGAACCTGTACAGACTGTTTTCCTGACATATTTGAGGGTATGTATTAATAGCTAATTTTGGGCATGTTACAGTCAGAAATTCGAAAAATATGCACTGTGATTAATTTGTAGATAAACTTGTTAATTTTATAGTAATACTGGATTCACCCATGAAATTTCATGCTTAAGTATGGATTGAGTGATTTATAATGAATTAATTGGTAGAACCTGTACAGACTGTTTTCCTGACATATTTGAGGGTCTGTATTAATAGCTAATTTTGGGCATGTTACAGTCAGAAATTCGAAAAATATGCACTGTGATTAATTTCTAGATAAACTTGTTAATTTTACAACAAGACCAAGAATAGAAAATTCCATAGAGTGTGCAGGTAATAAGCTCCATTTGTCTAAACTGTGTCCAGTGTGACAGAATTCCAGACATGTTGCAAAAATCGAATTTTTAACCTAACTTCCAGTTTGAATTGGAAAAAGTTGTGAACATGAAAGTTATTAAAGACATAAATATACACAACATATATTTCTTTCAAGCAATTTCATTTAGCCAATTAAGAGCAGTTCATCACTAAAGTTTCAGTTAAACAACACAGATTTTTCCAGCAACAACTATGAACATGAAATCAAATAGTAAGCTATAGGGAGATGAATTCCTACCTCATAGATGTTTGAATATCTCCACCATGGCTCCATCATCAAACTCCAAGATCCTATCTCTCCTCCTTCTCTATACTATGGATTTTCCCCCATCCTCTTTCTTTCCTTTCTTCTTTCTTTCTCTCTCTTCTCTTTTCCTCTTTCTTTTTCTCCCCCTTTATGCCCAGAATTTCGGCCAAGAGATTAGGGTTGAGATGAGAAACACAAATAAAAGAAATAATTAAGTAGAAGGTTGGGGAAGAAGAGAGAAATTTGAAGAAGGTTAAGGAAATGTTTAGAACTCTCCTTCCTTGCACATACACACTACTTTTACAAGAGGAGTTGTGTGCATAAACCCTCGTTGCATTTGCCCTCCAACTTTGCCTAGTAATTACCATGCCATTCCATCCACCACCTCTGCCATGCACACACCCCCCTTCTAAACACACACACCCTCACTTCTCCTTAAGGCACACACCTCACCAATGACTAAAAGCCTTTACCATACACACCTCTTACACAAAACATACACACATCTCTATATTAAACACAACAATACAATACCATTCATACCTAAGTAACATCTTATCAGAACCAATATATTTAATCCTAGTATCATATTTATTGTTTCAAACACTTCACTAAACACACTATAGTAGTACTACATAAGCATTCAACAAGCATCCATGTGAAACCATGTAAGCAACCAAGAAGAATACACCATTAGCATCAATTAGTAGCACTTATAAGACTAATAGGAGATTTAATTACTAGTACTACTCCTAAACACACAATCACACAAGGTTGCTATACACACTTTATAGTTCACTGCACACACTACATGCACAGTCAAACATATAAGCACACACAAATATGTACTCATTTGTATACAAGCGTATACACAATACATAATACATATGTATACAGAAAAATATAGGTCCTACGTATATGTCACTCTGGGCCATTACAGTGTGATTTTTCGTAGGTTGCACGAGATTATTTTATTAGCCTATTCACCCCCCTCTAAGCTAGGATCCAGATCCAACTGGTGGCCATATTACAACCACCCCCCAATTCAACGTTAGCTCTTGTGGGAGCACAGCTTGCACCAAGGAGCCAGAGGGATGGGGAGCCAAATTCAGAGTGGCAGTCCAACCCTCTGCTCAATACCACTCCTACATCTCGATGACAGCTCGAAGTTAGCAATAACGATGAAGGTCATGGCGACCAAAGGTTGACAATAACAACTGCTCTGCAGGGCGACCGAAGGGCATGGGGCCCTCCAACAATGGGCGAGCTTGACATCCTACTCGCAGTAATGTGGAGCAAGCGAAGGACTACCGCACCCAGGATCACATCTGCAGTCCTACCCAGAGGCCCATGACTGGGAAAAAACAAAAGAGTTGCAGGGACAGTCCCCCTCCCCCAAATTTTCCCAATCACTCAAGAGGGAGCCCAGTCAATTCCTCCAGCGCCTCCACCTACCAGTAGACCCATCGTCATGGTGATGAAAACCCTCCTATTTCCCCCTCTTCTGGTCTGGACGGTGGATGGAATCCTTTGAAGATGAACATCACTTCAGCCCCTGGCTGCCGAAGTTCAAGATACCACCTCTGAAGCAATACGATGGTACGTGCGATCCAGGTGAATGCATCCGCAAATACCAAAGCATGATGGAGTTACATAGGGCAGATGAACCATACCTATGTCGTACCTTTCACACTACTCTGACCAAGGCAGTGGATGAATGGTACATCGGACTACCCAACCACAACATTGGGTCATGATGAGTGTTTATTTTAGCTTCCATCCTAGCCCCCCCCATACACACACATATATCAAGTGATTATCTTCCAATTCTTAGGAAATTAAGTTTTTGAGCTTCAATTTGTTACCTCAAGAGAAAGAGGTGGTGTTGCTCTCATTAGAGAGGTTGTTGTAGAAAAGCCCTCTTGGGAAGAGGCATTGTAACTATTTGGAGAAATAATGGATTTGAGCCGAGTGAGACTCGGGTGTTGTTGGAGTAGGATACAGATGCAAGTGAGACTTGCGTATCCGAACCATGGTACATTCTGTGTTTGTGTTTGATTTGCTCTCTCTATCTCTTTGCCTCTATTTATCTTGCATATTGAGTATAATTCCGTTGTGCATTGCAAGATTATTTGTTGATTAGAACTAACTTGGGTAACTCCATTTGTATTTTTAGGGTGATTTATTAGAGGGAAACTCTAAGTTTTATTGCGATACTAATCACCCCTCCTCTAGTATCTACTTGACCATCATCCATAGGATCCCAACAAGGTATAGATACATGTATCTAAAATGATCATCAATAAAAAGATATGAAGTATTTGTGACCATTTAGGGACAAGGAATCAGAGATGGTCCCCATATGTCTGTATGAATAATTTCTAGACATACAATACTCCTCTTAGAACCTTTTTTGGTAAGGTTGGTTTGATTTCCCTTTATGCAATCCACTCATGCACCAAAATCAATAAAATTTAGTTTTTGAAGAATTCCTTCATTCATTAATCTTTTAATTCTGTTAACTTAAATATGGTCTAATCTCTTATGCCATAATACAAAGTAGTTTTCCTTAATCATTCATCTTCTGTTACCAATATTACTAGCATTTAAAGAAGAGAATAATGGGTATCATACGCCATATGAGAGAGGACATCATATGCCCTCTCACATAAAGCAATTAAGTACAAGCCCACATGGGCTTGTACTTGGTTGTACCCGCCCCCTTTATGTGAGAGGGCATATAAGACTCTCTCTCATATGGCGTACGATACCCATTATTCTCTTTAAAGAAAGTAAAATTGTAATGACCCCAATTTCCATGTACGCATATTGATACGTATTTTGACGTAAATGCGTACGTATATTTTTGGGAGTATGATTGTATTTTTATTTTAATTATTTGGTGTAGTAATTAATTTTAAAAGATTTTAAACTCATCATTTGAATTTAGTAATTAGGAGTATTTGGATGAATACTTGTATTAAGGTGTATAAGTATTTCTTCATGTATTTTTATTTTTCTAAAAATACAAAATCTAAAATTTTTTAACCATGACAACTCATATGCTAATGTGTCATCTTGTTAGCTTAAGGTAGAGACACATGGCAAGATATTGACTAGATGAAGGGTGGAGAGGATTTTGGGGAAACAAAAATCTAGGCAAAGAAAAATCAAAAACAAAAAAATCTCTCCCTCTTTCACTCTCTCCCTCAATTCCCCAACCAGGCCGAAATTTTTGCTCCCCCTCTTTCACTCCTTTGTTTCATTTTCTCTCCATCAAGAACTCGTCCAAGCACCCCCCCTCATTCCTCATCGTTCCTCCATCAAAATTCACCTCAAAAAATCATCTCAAATCCATCTTTAGAAGCCAATTTGGAACTTGAAGAAGGAGATTAGGAGGCCCAAGAATTCTTCAAGGACTAAGAAGGGCCAAAGAAATTTTTGGAGGACTTTTTAGAGGTAGAAATTTCTAATCCTTTAGTAGGACCTAATTTTGGAACTAGGATCTTAATTAGGATAGCTCTAATTCTGTAAATTAGATGTTAAACATATAATTAGCTAGATGAATAATATGCTGAAATTTGCTCAGAACTGGCTGAGACTTTGGTAGCTTTCTGCACCTAATTGGCTACATGGAAATGCATGAAAAATATATATGTTGTACATATTGAAGTCCTTACTAACTTACATGTTTACAAGTTTTGCAAATTCGAACGGAAAAATAGGGTAAAAATCCAGTTTCAAAAACTGGTCTTTTTTGGACAGTCTAGACACCTTTCAGTAAAATGAGCAGACAACCCTACACACTTAATAAAATATTAAGATCTTAGTGCCGTTGGAAAGCTGGCTTCAAGCTCTTCAACTTGTAATTTACAAAAATAAGTTTTCGAAATTCTAATTCTGCCTTTAATTAGTAGTAATTTGGACTTGAAAATGCCTCAGTTTCTGATTCTACAGACTGATATTGTATCTGTTATGAGAAAAATCACCATAATTCATGTACTTGGAATTTTTCTCTAAAATTTTGTGTGCTTGTGTAGAACCCATAGATCTACAACTTTCGTGAAGAGATCAGAGACTAAAATTGACTGTAGATAAGCTAAAAGTGCTAATCTTTCTGATGTAGCAGTTTTAGGCAGATTCCATGGTTGTGTTTCATGAGTAAGCTTGCCATGTGTTATACCTATGTTAGTAATTTTCCAGATGATAGTATGCAAATGTGTTAGCATGGAAAATGTTAGTAGCTTTCCATATGTTAGTTATATGTACGAAGAATTATGCTTTTCTCAATATGTCACATGTCAACCTATTTTATATCTATATCATCTCCCGTACTTAATTGTGTTCATGCTTATATATGTTAGCAAAAATCATGTTTATGTCATTATGTCACATCTTGAGCTAGCTTTTATTCATATCCCAAGATTACGTTGGTTGCCATGATTTTAGGAGCATGCTACATTGTGTAAGATGAGTTTATGTTACTTTACTCCATATCGTAGTTAAGCTCATAGTGGTAAAAATCAATGTTAGTTGCCATGATTCGGTGTTAAGTTTCATATGTTGATTATTGTTAATGTCACAATGTAATTAAGCATCTTAATGTTCATCGTATTGAATGAAAATGTGATGGTCGTTGTTGAATCATGACATCGGTGAAATTATGAAAGAAATGGAAAGATATGAATGCGGTATTGAGACCGCTGAAATGAATAAAGAATGAAACTGAGAGTGAGGCAGAGAAATGACATCAGGAGTGCTCGATCCAGTTCTAAAATGGGTGAGATTCCAGATGTGGGTTTGGGGAAAATACGGGTAAATTTTAGGTGTTAATGAGCGGACAGTAGTAGCATATCTCGCCCGGTGAGTCGCTCCCGGAAGGGGAGTTTGAGAGGCCTAGGAGGCCGCTGGTGTGCTCGTGTCGCACCATGTCGGTAAATGATGGTTTTCTCCGTTTGTCCCAAGAAAAACTGAGATGAGTCTCACTCCTGTATCTTGCCAGTCGGGTAAGGAGTTGCGAGAGGCCCTTCCGGTGCCCGTGTTGCTGGTTGTGGTACCATTTTTCACCCACCTTGGGTGAAGTCCGACTCCTTAGCGTCCTACGGTTTACACGAGTTTCCAAACATGAGAATCAATAACTTAAAGTAATTGTCTTTTAAATATAAATATTGTTATCCCATGCTTACTTGTTTCTCTGTTAAGTTAATGTTGTTGACTCATGCTAATCCATTTCACTGTTTATTATAAATGTCCAGTACTTGCATGTTAATATGTTCTCCTACTTAGCTCTAGCGGTTGCATGTTATAACATGGTTACTTATGCATGTTCACAAGTTCTTCCTTGATGCTTACACATCGTGTTGTGATTACTTTTATGCCCTGAGACCATTGCTTGTTAGACCACCCTCCCTAGATAGGTAGACCAGTTCTAAAATTGGGTCCTGTTGAGTTATGGACTTCTCCCTACTTGGTGTTAATGATGAGCAAACATAAATACTTGTGACTAATCCCCTATTTTGCAGTTATTCCATTGCCGAAGCTAATTATGAGGATCTACTTGCAATGGATGACACTCAAAGTTGATTGAAGGCAAATTACATGGATTGGATGATCGTAGATGTTGATTGAAGCTCCGTGAAGACTTCAAGCTCATACGATGGAAAGAAGAGATTATTTGTCAAATGTAATTTTCTTTTATCTCTTCTAGTATGTAGCTTAGAGGTAGAACTTTGATGGAGCACTCACACACATCTACATTCGGTCGTAGGACATCATTAGATCAATTGTCCTTTGATCCCAATTCATTTGTTTATTGGTTGTGCAAGGATTGTTTATAACAGTCGACTGCTTAACACTTTACAGTCGTCTGTCTCAAAAACAGTCGACTGACAGTCGCCTGTTATGCACAGACTTTCACAATATAGTTTTGGGCCTTCTCTGATTATTTCGCATATGCCACTGATGAACGATTCACAGGCGCCTGTCCTAGTGACAATCGACTGTGTTCTGTAAATCAGTCGCATGTCTATCCTTTGCCTAAACTTTGTTTGATCTGACTTTTACGGCCAGTCGACTACTGTTGAATATACAATCGACTGTCCCTTGGATCAGTCGATTGTGTATGCTGCAACAGTCGTCTGTCTGTAAGCCAATTTATTGACTCAGCTCTCTGGAATTTCTCAGAGTATTTGACAGTCGCTTGTATAAGGATTTACAGTCGCCTGTTCTGATTAACAATCGACTCTGTTCCTTACTTCAATCGTCTGTCCTGTTACTTGTGAGATTTCTAGTATTTTTCTAACTTACTTATCTTTCGGCCAGTCGCCTTTAAAAGAAATTACAGTCGCCTGTTGGTTTAACAGTCGACTGTCTTTGCTTCATCAGTCGTCTGTCCATGTGGTAAGTTATTGTTAAGAATTCTTACCTACCCTTGATGGCTGTGCAACAGTCGACTGTGGTTTCTTCAACAGTCGACTGTCGCGAGTTCAGATTCTATCCGTTGAGATTTTTCTCACGGATTCCAAAAGAGTTTTTGCCTAAACTGTTTTGTGGATTTGAGAAACCTATAAATGGGGCTTCTACTATTCCATTGAGTGGTTACTAATTCTTCCAAGTTTTCATCTCAAGCTTTGATTCTAAAGTTTAAAGCTCTCAAATCTAAGCCCTAAGAATTCCAAATCCTTGATCTCTTGCTCTCCAACCTAAAACCAAAGAGTGATCCTCTAGGCAATTGGTGCAGTCAAGAGAAATGGCTTTCTCCTCTCTTCCAAGAGAGTTCTTCAAAACACAACACATCTCCTCCTTCAAGTTCTACTTCAAGGCATAGGTGATTGTAAGTGTTGCTTTCAGATTTCATTATTTTCGTATATTGAACTTTGCTCTCGGTTGTGGGAGTGGTTTTGCTTGGTCCCAAGTTGTGGGAGTCAAGGATATCGATTGTATTCGATTTCACTTGTAGGATTGCTACAAGTGGGTTTTAAGGAAACCTCAAGTTAGGGTTCTATATTGAGTATCCGGAGGTATCCGGGTGGAAGGGACGTAGGATTACTGGGAACAAGTTGGGAGTTGACTTGGGTAATCCGAACCCTTGAAACATCTCTGCGTTTGCGTGTGTTTCATTTTGGGTTGTTTTTCTATTCCGCACTATTTGTTGGATTGCATTTTATTTGGCGTAAATTCCTTTTAAATTTGCATAAACACTATTCAACCACCCTTCTAGTGTTTTTCCCATAGGTAGGGTCCTTACAATTGGTATCAGAGCGCAAGATTATATCTATGGCACCCAACAACAACAACGTTCCTCCGCCGCCTTCGTACAACAATCACGATCGTGATGGAGCATCCACACTTTTCGAAGGTCAATCTACGGTACGTCCTCCACATTTCAATCGTACTAATTTTGGCTATTGGAAGTGTAGGAGGGAGACATTCCTTAGGAGTGCTTCACTTTGGAGAACTCTCCACAAGGAGTACGTCGAGCCCACCGAAGAGGACTTCGAGAAATGGACGACTTCCGAGAAGTCCGCCGAAGTCAACAACGCTAAAGCAATGAACGCTCTTTATTGTGCGTTGGACCCGAATGAGTTCAACTAGATATGCACATGTAAGAGTGCATATCAAACTGGAACCATCTCATCGTTACCCATGAGGAAACGAATAAGGTAAAACTTTCGAAATTGTATGTTGCCATGCAAAACTTCGATTTGTTTCATATGCAGGAGAATGAAAGCATTGCATCGATGTACGGACGCTTTACCGACATCACAAATGAATTGGAAGCCCTTGGCCAAACATACACCGAAGCTGAAAAGGTAAGGAAGATCATCATGAGAATGACCTCCAAATGGAAAAGGAGAGCGATCACCATCGAGGAGGTCAATGATCTGAAGAATTACACAGTCGTGAATCGTATCGGGACTCTCATGTCTTATGAGGTAAGACGAGAGAACCGATTAAAGATTCGGGCTATGATAAATCCTTCGGAGGCCAAGAAGAAGGCTTTGGCATTCAACGCTAATTTATCATCCTCCGATAGCAAGGATTCGGAAGATGAAATGGATTTGGGTGAAATGGCCCAAATGACGAAGAAGTTCCAACGCTTCTTTCGCAAAGGTAAATTTCCCTCCAACAAACGTTTTGAGTCTACTAATGCTACTTCCTTTCTTTGTTTTAAGTGTAATAAACCAGGGCACATCAAGAGGGATTGCCCAATGTTAAAGAACAAAGAGAAGTGGAAGGCACCTAATACCAC
Source organism: Scilla litardierei (assembly GCA_030789695.1). Lineage (NCBI taxonomy): Eukaryota > Viridiplantae > Streptophyta > Magnoliopsida > Asparagales > Asparagaceae > Scilla > Scilla litardierei. The sequence goes on from CM061139.1 coordinate 139,596,877, forward strand.
AAGTCCGACAAGAAGAAAGGACTTGTAGGTACCTTTGATGACTCAAGTGAGGACTCATCTAGCGATTCCGATGATGAGAAGGGTGAGAGCGCCCACATGTGTTTAATGGCGCAAGAGGATCCACTCTCCGATGAGAGTGATTCCGATACGGATGAAACCGAGGTAACAATGGACGAACTTCGTATTGCTAAAGAAGGATTATTTGCTAAATATCAATCTTTAATGCTTAGATACACTAGCTTAAAGAAATCAAATGTTAGCAAGTCATCCATTCCATGCATTATCAACAATGACACCATTGTTGATACTTTAACTCTTGAGAAAGCAAACTTAGCTTCTCAAAATGTCACCTTGAGAGATGAGGTGAAAAACCTCAAATCTCAACTAGATCAAACACATCCAATGGATAATAGTGATCTAGTCACACGTCACACACAATTGGGTTTAGAGAATGATTCTCTCAAAACCCAAGTACACGAGCTCAAAGCACGGGTGTCCACCTTGGATACCAACATTTCTTCTCTAAAGGAGAAATATGAGCTCATGTTCTCCCGTATTGTGAGATTCAATAAGGGAAAAGGACAATTGGATGATTTGCTTGCAAACCAATTTCCAGCCACACATCGTGTTGGTCTTGGGTTTGTGAAAGCAAATGCATCCAATGATCGCACCTCCTATAGTGGTGTCACTATAGACTTTGTGAGGCCTTCCTCCGGTGCATCCACAAGTGGTGTCAAAGACACCATAGGTAGCAAACCTACCAAGAAAGTCACCACTTCACCTTCTCTTCCTTTTGGCAAGAAACCCACTAAGGGTGGAAACCAAAAGCAAGGCCATGCTTACATGTACACTAACACTCATCCACGTAGGAAACCTCCTACTTCACAAGTAGATAATTTGACACATTTTATGCTTGATCGCTCCGGGACGTAACCCCAAAGAACGGTTGTAGTTTTACCGCAAGTGCACGGTGTAGCAGCGAGCGGGTTATCGAACACAGGGAGGACGAATGACCGTGCTTGTTCCAATCAACCTGGCTATTTAAGAAGAGAGAAATTTGCCTTTGGCGATCCTGTCACAATCGTCAGACAAAGTACGGAAATATCAAATCAAATAAAGAACGTCTAGGGAATGGGGAATTCCCGCTACTCACCGTCTTTCGTAAATGTGGTTCATTGGTATCAAAATTGCTAGAATAAGATTTTGGATGAACTAGTTGCAACTGAATGTAGAACCAAGCTCACGCTCTCGCGCTGTTGCCGGCCTATAGCTATCCTAGGTTCGGGCCCAATCTCTTGCAAACCCTAGCCTAGGGAAGCTAGCATTAGGATCAACATCATCGTTCAATCGCGCACCGATCCCAATCTCTTGCAAACTCGGCCCGCGACCTAGTTTGGGATAGTTCCTACCCGTCCAATCTCTTGCAAACGGGTATTGGCGCGGAATTGGAACCAGAAACCCTAGTATCGGTCCAATCTCTTGCAAACCGATACTACAGAAATTCGATTCCAACCCAATTCGGATTTCTAGGGTTTTCTATCGAATTGGGATCCAATCTCTTGCAAATCCCAATCGGTATGAACTCCTAGCCATCCGTAGTAAATTGATCCCAATCTAATCCCTAATAGCAATTCTAGCAAAATTCCTACCAATTCATCACAATCATGAAATAGGGCTTGTAGGGTTCATCCCCACGCCCCAAGACGTGGCGACTACTCACAATTCATAGCAAGATCACAAAAATAATCAATGAAATAAGCAATAGAATTCATCACAATATTGAGATATGCAATAAAAATGGAATTTTTAGAGAAGAGAAAACACAAACCAATGGAGTTCTTCAAATAATTCTACAAAAATCAAATTTTGTCTCCTCTCCAATCTCAAGAATAAAGCTAAAAAGTTAATCTAAAAGGCTTCAAAAAATCTAAGAGAAAAGGCTCTCTAAAACTAGGGTAAAAACAGGGGTTAAATACCCCCCAAAATCGTCCAAAAACTGTGACCAAAATACCCCTGCGCAGCCTGTTTTCCGCAATTTTCGCTACAGGCAGCGCGTCGCACTCGGCCGAGTGACAAAAGTCGCTCGGCCGAGTGAAAACCCTGTAAATTTCCAGTAAGTCTCGATCTTCAGGGGTCTTCACTTCGGGGGCTGCTCGGCCGAGTGAGTTGTCGTCACTCGGCCGATGGCTTCTTGGTACTCGGGTGGTCGGGATTATCCACTCGGCCGAGTGGGTCTTCTGAAGCTCAGGCAGCCGAAAAACAGTAACTTGGCGATTTTTGAATGGCTTCGTCTGGGCGCCACTCGGGCGGACGGGGTCTCGTCACTCAGCCGATGTGGTATCTGTCGCTCGGCCGAGTGTACATATGAATCGTGTCTGATCTGGTCGGTCGAGCGGTGTCTCGCTGGTCGGCCGAGTGACTCCTTCACTCGGCCGAGTGGGACACTAAAAATGCCCAGATTGCTTGTTTTGGCCTCCTCGTCGCTCCGGCGACGTCCGTTCTTCTTCCGCTCCTCTCCAACAGCAAAATACCCCTCGGGGAGGTCGCCGGTGACCCTCTGGAGTAAGCGCATCTCGAGATCACTCCAAATCGCGCCAAATCACCTGAAATGCGACAAAAACAACAAATCGTGAAAAGCATCGCAATATCGTCGATATATCGTGAAAAACATGATTTGGGCGATCTAAATGGCATGCAAACATGCGGGAAAAAGGTGTAAAATAAGGAGTGATCAATGCTCCACACCCACGGACACGTACACAACCACACATGAGAAATACTCATGTACGTGCTCCCACACATCCGTATGCTTATACGCATCATTCGTACATGTATGCACCTCCTCCGCATGTCATGCATAATCCATATGCTTCATACAACATGCATGTTCCCAAGCATACATATCATCCTAGAATGTACAATGCATATCCTCCACCACATATCTATGCTAGAAATCATGTTCCTAAGAAGCATGCACCACAAAGAAATCCAACACATATGCATGCAATTAGGAAAAGGACTACCAAGATTTATACTATTTGGGGTCCTAAGAACACTATTCTAAATGATAGGAATGCTTATGTTGATTCCTATTTTCATGATGTGATTAGAAATAGTAATTATGTTGGGAACCGGAAGTCCACTTGGACTTGGCTTCCAAAGGACTAATCCCCTTGGACCCAACAAACATTGGGTACCATGAGCTCATGGTATACTATATAGGTAACCAAGAGAAAGAAGAAGAGCAATAAAGGTCAAACTTGCTCTAAAGGGAAAGGATGGATTCTCGATAGTGGTTGCTCCAAACATATGCCGGGAGATCCCTCATTGCTCTCCGAAGTGATTAGCATCAAGGATGGTGCAACGGTCACTTTTGGAGGTAATTAAAAGGAAACCATCATAGGAGTAGGTATCGTTGGTAATCTTTCTAAACCCTTAATTACTAACGTTTATCTTGTTAGTGGTTTGTGTCACAATCTCATTTCCATTAGTCAACTTTGTGACAAAGGTTACAAGGTTAACTTTGGAGAAGGATTGCGTACTATTGTTGATTGTTATTCAAATGTTTTATTTTCCGGTATTAGGCGTAAAAATATTTATTATTTGAGCTTGCCTAAAACCGTAGAACATTACTTAGTTGCTAACACAAGTGAACAACTATTATGGCATCGCCGTTTTGGTCATGTTCACTTCAAGCACTTATATAAGTTAGCTAAGCATGATCTAGTCAAAGGTTTTCCTAAAATTGCTTTTAGTAAGAAAAACTTTTGCGATTCATGTCAAAGAGGTAAACTTAGTAAATCATCATTTAAGCCTAAAGAAGGGATTACTTCTAAGAGGCCCCTAGAGCTTTTTCATCTAGATTTGTTTGATCCAACTAGAACCACTTCTTTAGATAATGCTTATTATGGATTAGTTGTCGTTGACGACTTTTCTAGATTTACTTGGGTTTCATTCTTAACTAATAAGAATGAAGCTTATGAAGAGTTTACCAAATTTGCAAAAGAGATTCAGAATTTCTTAGGATCCACCATTATCACTATCCGTAGTGATCATGGAGGAGAATTTGAGAATGAATCTTTTACTAAGTTTTGTGATGACACCGGGATAACTCATAATTTTTCCTTCCCTCAGGCACCACCACAAAATGGTGTTGTGGAGAGAAAGAATATGACTCTTATTGAGTGTGCATGCATTATGCTCCAAGATAGTCATCTTGGACTACAATTTTGGGCAGAGGCGGTGCACACGACATGTTATGTGCTCAATAGGATCCTAGTGAGACCCTGAACGAACAAAACTTGTTTTGAGTTGTTTTTATGACAAATAGCCTCAAGAAAAGCATTTTTGTTGGATGATGATGAACTCAAGAGAGAAAGAGACAAGATTTCTTAGCAAAAGAATATAAGTCACCATGCTAAGAGCCATGGTGCTCTATTTATATATCTCATAGTGGGGAGGCCAAAAGCCTCTAGGAGACCAAGGGTCCCCATTACTCTAAGTAATGGGGCCTAATGAATGGGTAATGAAGGAGGGGAGGCCAAAGGCCTCCCTCATTCATAACACTCCCCCTTACACATTCATCAATTCGGTCTCAGCTACTGAGGCAAGGGGTGGATACTTCTGGATCCAGAGTAAGTGTGTTTGCCTCGTTAAAACCTTAGCTGTGGAAAACCCAGTGGGAAAACCCAACAGCTTAAGGAAAAAGAGTGCAACCCACATGTTACTCCCCCTGATCCGTACAAGCTTCAGGCTTGCAGGTCTTTCAACTGTCGCATACCAATATTCTTTACAAGCTTTACAAAAGTACATTTAGGCAATGCCTTAGTAAAAAGATCAGCTAGGTTGTTGCATGACTGGATCTGTCGAACTTCAATCTGCTTGTCGTTCTTCTGCTCGTGCGTCCAGAAAAACTTGGGAGAAATGTGCTTTGTCCTGTCGCCTTTGATGTAGCCCTTATGAAGCTGAGCAATGCACGCGGCGTTGTCTTCGAATAGGGCAGTAGGCTCCAGATCACCGGTCTTCAGGCCAGTGGATTGGAGAATGTGTTGGACGACGGAGCGTAGCCAAAAACATTCTCTGCTCACTTCATGGATCGCGATGAGCTCTGCATGGTTAGAAGATGTAGCAGTAGTGGTTTGTTTTACCGATCTCCAGGAGATAGCAGTACCTCCGTAGGTAAAGACAAAACCAGTCTGTAATTTTGCCGTATGCGGATCTGAAAGATAGCCTGCATCGGCATAACCAAGTAACTGGGAGGAGGCACCTCTCTGGTAGTAAAGTCCAAGGTCTACGGAACCCTGGAGGTATCGCAGAAGATGCTTTACTCCATTCCAGTGGCGCTTTGTAGGCGCTGCACTGTGTCTGGCTAGGAGATTGACTGCAAACGCTATATCGGGACGCGTGCAGTTAGCCAGATAGAGAAGTGCACCAATGGCACTTAGGTAGGGTACTTCTGGACCCAGTATCTCCTCCCCCTCTTCCAGAGGCCGGAAGGGGTCCTTTTGTACGTCTAATGATCTCACGACCATAGGGGTACATAAAGGATGACATTTATCCATTTGGAACTTATTTAAAAGCTTCCTGGTATAATTGGATTGATGTAGGAGGATTCCACCTCGTAGGTGTTCAATCTGTAAGCTAAGGCAATACTTCGTTATGCCTAGGTCTTTCATTTCAAAAGTTTGCTTTAGCCTTGCAGATATCACATTAATCTCTGCTGGAGAGCCTATGAGATTTAAGTCATCAACGTAAACTGCTATGATGACGAATCCTTTTCCCGTTCTTTTGATAAAGATGCACGGGCAGACTTCGTTATTAGTGAATCCTTGCTGTGCAAGGAAATCACTTAGTCTGTTATACCACATTTTGCCTGACTGTTTTAGTCCATACAAGGATCTATGTAGTCTAACAGAGAATACCTCCCGAGGTATCTCTTTCATCTCTGTGGGTAAGTTAAACCCATCTGGTAGTTTCATATAGATCTTTTTATCTAAATCGCCATAAAGATATGCAGTCACAACGTCCATGAGCTGCATTTCTAGGCTTGCCAGAGATGATAGTCTTATTAAGAATCTGAATGTAATAGCGTCCATTACCGGGGAGTATGTATCTTCATAATCGATACCCGGTCTTTGGGAAAAACCCTTTGCTACAAGACGCGCCTTGTAGCGGACGATCAGATTTTGTTCATTTCTTTTTCTAATGAAAACCCACTTATATCCCACAGGTCTTACACCTACTGGTGTTTGGACTACAGGTCCAAAGACTTTGCGTTTCGAGAGTGAGTCCAGCTCTACTCTTATCGCCTCGTCCCACTTTGGCCAATCATCTCTGCGTTTACAATCCGCTAGAGAAAGTGGTTCGACGTCATCGTCGTATTCAGCGACGTGAATGGCAATAGTGAACGCAAAATCGTCGTCGACGACTGTGCTATGTCGGTCCAGTACCTCCCCAGTACGTACAAAGTTTAATGATGTTTCTCCTAATGTTTCCTCTGCGGGGGAAATTAGGAGGGGAGAGGTAGCTGTCCTGAGCTCAGTATCCTGTGGAGGGATAATCTTATTTTCACCAGGAATCTTCCTCTTTCGAGGAACTTTATCTTTTGAACCTGGTGGCCGTCCTCTTTTCAATTGAGGTACAGCCATTTCTGCTGCGGGTGGATTGCATCCATTTATAGGGATGTCAATCCTAGCTGGAGTGTTAGCAGCAGGGACGTGTGAACGGATGATCTTCTGGTTGTCCGTGAATTTATCCGGCAATTGGTGTACTGTATTCTGGATGTGAAGGATCTTCAGGATCTCATCTTCACACAGATTTGTACGCGGATCATAAAAGGACAAAGACTTATTTTCCCAATTAATGGTCTCCGAAGCTTCAGGCTTCTTGGAATGTTTGCCCAACTTTGGAAAAGTTTTCTCATCGAATTCAAATCAGCAAGACGTGCCTTAAATGCGTCCCCCGTTAGGGGTTCTAGGTATCTAATAATCGACGGTGAATCAAATCCAATATAGATTCCTAAACGACGTTGAGGACCCATTTTGGTCCTCTGAGGTGGTGCTATTGGAACATAGACCGCACAACCAAATATTCTCAAATGAGATATATCTGGAGTTGAGCCGTATGCTAGTTGCATCGGAGATAATGTATTGCCTCCAGAGGGGCGTATCCTGATAAGAGATGCGGCATGCAGAATAGCATGCCCCCAAGCATCCACCGGTAATTGGGATTGCATAAGCAATGGACGTGCAATCCATTGGAGTCTCTTTATAAGGGACTCTGCTAATCCATTCTGGGTGTGAACATGAGCTACTGGATGTTCAACTTCTATACCCGTTGCCTGGCAATAGTCTTCGAAGACTTGAGATGTGAATTCGCCCGCATTATCAAGACGTAGTTTCTTGATATGGTTATCGGGGAAATGAGCACGTAACCTAATTATCTGTGCCAACAGCTTTGGAAAAGCTAGGTTACGGGTGGACAAGAGGCACACATAAGACCATTTTGTGGATGCATCTATTAGTACCATGAAGTACCGAAATGGGCCACTTGCGGGGTGAATAGGCCCGCAAATGTCACCATGTATCCTCTCAAGGAAGCCAGGAGACTCTAAACCCACTTTTAGGGGCGATGGTCTCGTTATTAGTTTCCCCTTGAAACAAGGGGGACAAGAAAATTCACCTTTCTGAAGAATCTTCTGGTTCTTCAAATCATGTCCGCGGGATTCAGATAAGATGCGTCGCATCAGAATAGATCCAGGGTGACCAAGTCTGTTATGCCATAGTTGAAATGGTGGCATTGGCTGGCACGTCTGGTGCTCAGTCATATTGGCTTCAACTGGTTGAATGTATGTTTGGTAGAGACCCGACGGGAGTCCCTTAAATATTTCGCAGATGGTCTTCTGGCCATCTTTACGAAGAGTGACATACAGGTATTCAACCTTATTTTCATCTCTAGTTTCTAAGTGATATCCGTTTAAACGGATGTCCTTGAAACTTATGAGATTTCTATTTGATCTTGGAGAAAATAGTGCATTATTGATTTTTAGTCTTGTGTTATTTGGGAGCAATAATATTGCATCACCAGATCCTTCGATTATTTTGGACAGTCCTGAAATTGTAATGACAGGACCGTCATATTTACTTATACTATTGAAATAGCATTCATCGCGAAGGATAGTGTGCGTCGAGGCACTGTCCACTAGGCACTCATACATCATCTATATAAGCCAAAAACGAAAATTTATTGATGGAAATGTAAAATGCATACATTCAAAATAAAAGATCGTCTTTATTAAGCATACTAGAGATGAAGCTACAATTTATTCTTTGAAAAGCATAGATAAAGATGAGGCTCAATCGAGCAGGTCGTCATTTTCGAAATCCTTGGAAGTGAACTTCGTCGGATTTTCCACATTTGCCATGTTTGTTTCAGGCGGAGGCTTCTGGCTCGCCTGATACAGTTCCTGGAAGTGGCGAGGTGTGCGACAGTTTCTGGACCAATGTCCAGTCATGCCACAACGATGACATTTGTCCTCCCATGTCTTCTTTGGATTTGACACTGTATCAGTGTTCTTACATTTCCAAGTGAAGTTTTTCTTCCCTTTGTTATTCTTGCTTTGGGGAGGAGCAATGGCTGGTTTCATAGGGGCATTTCCTTTGTTCTTTCTGCCCCTCTTCTTGTTCTTCCACTTCGGGGGGTGAACACTGTGGGCTTCAGGAATAGGAGCTGAGCCTGCCAGGCGCTGGTTATGAGTGGCCAGTAAAAGGTCTCTATTCTGCTCTGCCCTAAGGAGGCAAGAGAGCAGTTCAGAAAACTTCGTGAAATTGCGTTCACGATACTGCTGCATGAGGATAGCATCTTTCTCGTGAAACGAGGTAAATGTCTTTTCCAACATGCGGTGCTCCGAGACTTCTTCACCACACAACTTCAGGCGTGAGGTGATGTTGTGAAGTGCTGAGTTGTACTCAGCAACGGACTTGTAGTCCTGAAGTCGGAGGTTCTCCCACTCATAGCTGGCACGCGGGAGTATGACATCAATTTGATGTCTGTAGCGTGCCTCTAACGCTGTCCATAACTCCAGAGGGTCCTCTACCGTCAAGTATTCGGCCTTCAGGGTCCGATCTATGTGTCGTCTGATATAGATAATGGCTTTCGCCTTATCCATGTCAGAGACAGTGGTAGAGGTACTGCCAGCTGAAAGGGCCGCTTCTGGGGCTTTGCTAGCAGATGCATCGGATGCTGCGGGAGCCGATGATTGGGCCACTGCGGGGGCCAGAATGGAGTGCAGGAGCGCCATGGAGCGCAAGTGGAACTTCAGGTCCACTCGCCAGCTCAAGTAATTCTTGCCAGCTGCATCGAGCACATCGAAATCGACGCTTGCCAATTTGGCCATTTTATCTATGCAATTTAAAGATAATCATGAATTAAAATAAATTCAACAAACCATGCATAAATTAATAAGTAAAAATGCGGGGATCGGCCAGATACCCAAAATAATAAACAGTCCAAAGTTCGATTACAGTCCAAAGAAAAGAGATTGAAAAATACAACTTTGGAAACCCCAGGTGGGTCCCTATTTCTGCATCCGTCTTCTTATGCTGTTGCATCGAGCTTTGGCTTACACAGTCATGAATCGACTCCTTGCGGTCCAGCGGACGCGGCCAGGGAATTGACTAAGCCAGGACCACTTGTTACCCAGTCAAGCTAGGTTGGTCCAGCAAACTTAGCCAAGCACATTGACCGACATCATGATCCATTGAAGGAGTTTTCATCAATTCTATGTGCTGTTGCATCGAGCTGGGGCTTTTAAATACAAATTTCCTCACTTACAAATTCTCTCAAAAGATAATAAAAGTGCAAGGAAAGTAAATAGGTATACAATGGCCGATCCCGAAAAACACATTTTTACTTATTTTAAACATCCACGCAGTTTATATGCTACAGGCATAAATTAAACATCCACGCATATATCTCAAGCATAAAAAATATGGAAAAAGTAAACTAGAAAATATAACTATCTCGTAGACCACGTGGAAACGTCATACACCGTTAGGTTAATTACCTAACGGCAGAGCGGTCTCAGGATCTTTGAGATGATTATATTTTTTTTAAAAAAATTCTAGTAAACCATACATAATAATTTGCAAGAGAGATGTTTAAATAAATAGAGGAACATATAAATGTAATTATTGATTTTACAAAGTTTTTCTCATAAATTTCAATTTGCAAATTTAATTCTTCTTTAAAATTATGAAGAAGCCGAATTTCTGTAGAATTTTGTGGCTTCAGGCCAAAAATTATTTTTAGTATAAGCGCTTGTGGCCCGTTTCGCAGTTCTGCAAAATTGTTTGTCGCAATTATTATGGCTTCGAGCCAAAAAATAAACAATTAGCCTCGGCTTCAGGCCTTGGCCTCGGCCTCGGGCCTCGGGCCTCGGGTCACGGTCACGGGCTCGGCCTCGGCCTCGGCCTCAGGGCTCGGCCTCGGGCTCAGGCTCGGCTTCGGCCTCGGCCTCAGGGCTCAGCCTGCCATCGGCATCGGTCTCAGGGCTCGGCCTCGGCCTCAGGGCTCGGCCTCGGCCTCAGGCTGCCCCCTTTCAGCGGGGGGGGGGGGGGGGGGGGGCGGCGCGGAAGGCCCCCCTCTCCACTGCAGGGGGGGCATAGTCGGCATTGTGGGAAGGCCCCCTCCTCCGTCAGGGGGGAGGGGAGGATTTCATTCCGGTTCTTCTTCCCACCGAAGAATTTTAATTGCAAAAGGAAAAATTTTTCATAGAAAAAAAAAAAACTTTGTAATAGTGATAAATTTTTTTTTTATTAGACTAAATTTTTTTTTACTTGTATTTTAAAACAATGTAAAAATTATTTAGTCTAATTTTATCTACAGGATTATAGGGTTTTACCTCTAGATCAATGATCTAGGGAAGAACGCTACGATGATCCGTAGAAATAATAATACAAGCTCCCGAACGCTTTTAGGATGCCGTAACGCTCCAACGAACCGCCGCAGCAACGTTAGATTCCTTGCGCCAATGAAATAATAATCCAACGCTCCAACGAACCGCCGCAGCAACGTTAGATTCCTTGCGCGTAGGGAGGAATGTAGATGAAGATTTTTGCTCAAGAATGGAGAACACGTGCTGATAACGTGTTGGATGATGATGAACTCAAGAGAGAAAGAGACAAGATTTCTTAGCAAAAGAATATAAGTCACCATGCTAAGAGCCATGGTGCTCTATTTATATATCTCATAGTGGGGAGGCCAAAAGCCTCTAGGAGACCAAGGGTCCCCATTACTCTAAGTAATGGGGCCTGATGAATGGGTAATGAAGGAGGGGAGGCCAAAGGCCTCCCTCATTCATAACAATTTTCGTGTTTTTGGTTCAAAATGTTTTATAAAGAACACATTTGGTAATTTAGACAAATTTGAGCCAAGATCCGATGATGGAATTTTTGTTGGATATTCTACACGTAGCAAAGCCTACCGGATATACAACAAAACTTCTTCAACGATCTTTTTATGAAGATTTTGATTTTCCTCATGTTGATGATGATAGTGTAGATACTCTTTTTGATTCTCTTAATAATGTTAAGATTAATGAATCTATTGTTGAGACTAACACTTCTAACGATATTGTTGAAGTTGTTCCTAGTGATACAGGTATACCCAAAGCTTACCCGACCGTTCGCAATCATCCACATAACCAAATAATTGGAGATATTGGTGTGGATGTTCGAACGAGGTCGAGAGCTGAAGAATTCTCTCATTGAGCATTCGTCTCTACCATCGAGCCAAAGAACACCCAAGAAGCTTGTGAGGATAGCTTCTGGATAGTGGCAATGGAAGAAGAACTAATGCAATTTGAGAGAAACGAAGTTTGGGAACTCGTACCTCTTCCAAGTGGTCACCAAGTCATTGGGACTAAATGTATCTTGTAACGGCCAGTTTTCTTAGTGCACGTTTTTCCGAAATGAAGATTAATTCAAACGGTTCCAATAATGACTAAATGATTTTCCTGCTATTTTTTCGTCGTTCAATCTTATAATGGACTTCGTGTTCGTACTTCTCGCGAGGATACGAACCCATGGCATTCTCGTAATTTTCGGTGTAGGTTGTGAAAATCGGTATTTTAGTGTTTAAATAAATTACTTTTCCCTAATTACGTTTACCCTTCTACCAAATATCTTTACTAATTAACATTTACTAATTGCTTCTAATCAATTACCCTAATTAAATTGTTCCTAATCAGTATTGATTAATTACACTTAATTAAGTTAATCACTAATTAACATATCCTATTGAATGCCACCGTTTGGGCAGTTCAGATCCATCTGCCTCATCAAATTTTTCCCCACCTCCAGCACATTCTCACATCATGTTGTCCCCTCTCTGTTCTTATAACATGATTTCAGAATTCAAGGAGAATGATAACGGTCTTCTTCTCCTTCCTCCTGCAAAGTATTTTTCAAATCAAAATCAGTCCCCAAAAACAAATTGCAAAACCCATTAAGCACATTCCCAAAATCCTTCCCAAATCAGTTCTGATCAACAAATTCCCCTACAAACAAATCACCCAAACCCTCCACCAATTTTCCCAAAAACAAAATCAAACCCTCTTTCAAACATTCAACCCATTCCCCATCAGCTCTTCACCAAACCAGAAGCAAATCAAACTCCCAAACGGATTCTTGAAATTAGAAATCAGAAACAAGAGGAGGTAGACAACCAGATTCATTCACAATCTCAGATCCAAAACCCAACTCTAGAGTTCTCCAAATTTCTGATCAAAGTCCAAGCCAGCCCCTCGCCTGAGGATCAACGCGCGTGCCGACTTTCTAACCCAATTTCTGAGGATCAACGGCCTGAGGAACAACTTCGAATCTAACCCAAATTTCTGCTCAAAGCCCAGGCCATCAGCTCCGACAGGCCGCCGCCTTACGCGCCGCCCCCGCGTGCTGCAGACCGCCGGTCGGCCTTCCCCGTGCCGCCCAGCCACCTGCGCACACGTCCGGCGCCGGAGATCCGCCCAGGCCGCCCGCCGCCGCCGTGTGACCCGCCGGGAGCTGCCGCCGTGACGTCGTCCATCCTCCTCGTCGTCGTGCGTGGGTGAGAGCTCCCCTTGGTTTTGCAAGAACCCCCCCTTTTTGCGTTCCTGCGCCTGCAAACTTTGAAGCAAAGACAAAAAAAAACAAGAATAAAACAAAGGCAGAACGAAATGAAAAAGAAAAGAGGAGACATGGAGATTAATAGAGGAGGAGTGAATGAATAAAAGTGTTAAAAAAAGGTAGGTGTCAGCCTTTGCATTATTAATAAAGAAAGAGTGATAGGAAAGAGATTGTTAATAAGAAAATATATTAGATATGTATTATAATAGGAGTTGTAGTGGGTGGAGGTAGGTGAAGATTTAATGTAATTTTACCCTCTTGTTAACATTACAATTAGCTTGGTAAATCTTAATTAGAAGTTTAATTAGTAAGGTAGTTGTTAATATAAATCCAAATGATAACTGTTGCGTATTTTTAAAATCACATGTTATTGACTGTTTAATAATGTCAGAGTAATAATATTAGTATAAAAAATAAGTGTATCAGGTTAGTCTAGCACAATGTAGACATCACCCTAGCCAAAGAACCCGATGAAATTAACCGAACCCACTTTAGAGATTAATTTGATAATGCGTTTGTTTCACGAAATGTCTAATTTAGTGATTTGTTTAACTAAAAAAGAGAACCACTATCACCGTAACGAAGTACCCATCGAGACGAACCCAACGGCACCAAAATCACCGAAAACAGGCAAGTATGCAATTTATAGTGAATTTACGAATTGGATGTTAAATTAGTCTCTTGTATGTAAATGTTGCTCGTTACTTTCGTAACCACAGAAATTGTTGTATATAGATAACTGGTCTTGTTATTTAATTGCTGCATGCATTGAAATAATTAACTTGAGACATCGTGAAATCGTGCGCCTCGAAGGTGAAATCGTGATCTTCGTGATGTCATGTAAGTTGACAAATTCGTGCTTGTAATTCGTGAATTAGGCTGGCTCGTGTTCCAGCACAAATCTTGGGTGGGGTAAGGGTTGAGCGGCTGCTAGGCGTATGAACGAGTACTCTCTTCAAGGGCACCACCCGTATGCGGTGGGTTAGCGCCAATCACGGTAAGCCCCCGTGAGAAGAACGACTCACTCATCACGTCCTAAAGGCGAGAACCCTATTATAGACATGACATGCTAACAATCGTGAAATGCTAACTTGAAACTTGCAAAGTGAAATTGTAATCTCAGTGAAATTGACATGCTTTACCTTACTTGTCAGATTTTTTAGAACTGCATGATAGGATGTATTTACTTTAAAATCAGCATGCTTCAACTTTTATTGTTATCTCGTTTAATTTAAACTTGCCTCTTAAATCCAGTATAAATTTGTATATCTTGCCTTGGGTTCTAACATCTTCTTGCAGACCCTTGCTGACATACATTCATGTTTTTGGATGTATGTCAGATCCCGAGCCATAGCACCAGGAGGACTAGTTGTGATAGCTGAACCAGTAGGCCGAGGATCGTTGACTAGTGAACCGTCATTGCAATTCACTCATTTGTTGTACGGGTCATAAGACCCTCTCTTTCCTAATTCTGCATTGTTGTAATTCCTTTGAGATGTCTGAGATTGTAATAATTTTCCTTTTTATCTGTGTTGTTTTGAGTAATGCAAAGCAAGAACCTGCAATTTTCACACAGACGCTTATTGTGTAAGTCAAGGAGGGAAGAAAAGCAAAAGTACCTCCTCCTGACTTGCACAAGCGGGCCCGTTCGCGTCCTCGCTCCCAAGCCTAATGGGAAGCGGGGCGTGACAGATCTTCAAGAACAAGACGAATAAAAACGAGGTAATCACAAGGAACAAAACAAGGTAAGTAGCTCAAGGATACCGGCAAGAGAAAGGTATTGATTTCGAAGAATCTTTTGCCTCCATAGCTAGATTAGAAGCTATTAGGTTCCTTTTATCTTTTGCATCTCATAAGAATTTTAAACTATTTCAAATGGATAAAAGTGCATTTTTAAATGGGTTTGTAAATGAAGAAGTTTATGTTTCACAACCTCCCGGTTTTATTCATGAAAAATTTTCAAACCATGTTTTCAAACTTAAGAAAGCGTTGTATGGGTTGAGACAAGCTCTTAGAGCTTGGTATGATCGACTTAAGACCTTTCTTTTGGATTTAGGTTTTAAAATGGGAGAAATTGATTCTAAACTCTTCATTAAAGATTATGAAAATGACATTCTTTTGATTCAAGTTTATGTAGCCGATATTATTTTCGGTTCTACTAACTTTAATCTTTGTCAAGAATTTTCCAAGTCAATAAAGGATGAGTTTGAGATGAGCCACATGGGAGAGCTCACCCACTTTCTTGGATTGCAAATTCGACAAATGGAGAATGTCACCTTCATACATCAGACAAAGTACACAGGGAAGCTTATCAAGCGATTCGGGATGGAATCGTCTTCGAGCAAAAGGACTCCAATGAGTATTACTACTCATCTACACAAGGATGAGAGCGGAAAAGATGTAGACGTTCGTCTATATCGAGGTATGATCGGTAGCTTACTTTATTTAACCGCTAGTAGACCCGATATCATGTTTTCCATTTGCATATGTGCTAGATATCAAGCTAGACCTAAGGAGTCACACTTGATTGCGGTTAAACGAATATTTCGTTATCTCAATCAATCTCAAGATTATGGGTTTCTTTACCCTAAATCTAGCACATATGAGTTAATCTCATATAGTGATGCCGACTTTGTCGGATGCAAGTCCGACAGGAAAAGTACTAGTGGCTCTTGCCATTTTCTAGGAAATTCTTTAGTCTCTTGGTTTTCTAAGAAACAGAATTCGGTATCATTGTCCATGACTGAAGCGGAATATATTGCCGTGGGTCTTGCATATACACAAGTTCTTTGGATGAGACACACTCTTGTGGACTATGGTGTCAACTGTGATACTTCCCGATCATGGTTGATAACCAAAGTGCTATCTGTCTTTCCAAGAATCCGGTACACCACTCTCGTACCAAACACATAGACGTGAGATACCATTTTATAAATGATCATGTAGTTAAGAAGGACATCATCTTAGAGTACATTGAAACCCAAAAACAAATTGCCGACATCTTCACAAAACCTCTTAAAGAAGATTCATTTGTGAGGTTGCGTGGAGAATTAGGAATTATGGGTGAATCTGAAATCTAGAAGCTCAACATTCTAGTTATAACACTTTTTGAGCTCATATCATTTTGTTGCCTATCTTCATGTGCTTTATTATATAAATGTGTTTAAGAAAGGCAAATTGAGAGTTATTTGACTTCATGATTTTTTTGAGATTGTTCTTAGAGATTTGTGTTTCGATCGATTTATCGTATTACATTGTTTTTATGATAAGTTTGTGATTAGAGTATAGGTCCTAGTGTGAGTGTTCTTATTCTTTGGATTTGTATCTCACTATGCATTTTTGGACCAGGACAGACGACTGTCTCTCCTTCGACAGTCGACTGCCCTACTCTTTCACCTCTGCCTGAGAATTTGTATCTTTCGCTTAGCCGACTGATGACTGTTTTCCAGTCGACTGTTATTTTAACAGGCGACTGAACTTTGGTCATCAGGCGACTGTTCTCTCTGTCGAAATTTTACAGAGCTCTCTGTCCCTTTGATGAACTGTATTGATTCTCGGCCAGTCGACTGTTGCGTACCTTACAGTCGACTGTCCAACGGACAGGCGACTGCATGTTACTTTCCAGTCGACTGCCCCTCTTTCTGAGCTTTATTTTTTATAACTTCATCCATTCGACTGACTTTTGTTCATCAGTCGACTGTCTACTGTTCGTGACGGTTCACTGCTTTGATCCGAGCCGTCGATTCTTTGATCCAACGGCCCAGATTAATTCCCCAACTTTTATATAGAGCGAGACGTTTCATTTCAGCCACAATCTTCTCCCTCCTCCGATTGCAACATCTCGACTTCCCACTCGATATTCTCTCGATTTCCTGTAGATCTTTCCTCGGATTTTCTTTGTGGGAACTCTACCTCTTTTTTCGCGTGGTTGCTCGTGAGCTGCTCGTGATTTGATCTGTTTCTTTCCGGGTTCGTGCTCTCGTTTGCTTGACCTAGCTGTCGATCAGTCAAGTAAGCTCATGGCTCTTTTTGATCATCTCTTTCCTAAAGTTTCTCTCGACTTCCTTGATGAGCCGTTTCTTTCACCGAAGCCTGATCCGACTCCCTCTTCTCCTCTTTCTTTTGGAGAACCCTTGCATGTCGTGTTTGGTGACAAAATTCCTTCAGTGACTGCTGCTGACCACACTTCTCAGCCAGCTGATCCTCCTCCTCGTTCTCCACCTTCTCTTCCCCTCGAGGACTTTCTTCTTAGTCGACTGTGTGATCGTGTCACTGCTCTTGAGAAACTTTCCACTTCTATTGACGAGAAGCTCAACCTTCTGTTGGAGCTTCAGTTCAAATCCTTTTTGCGTCATGGATTTGCCATCCCCGCCGAGCTTCAGGCTCTGTTTGTGAGACTCACTACTGATCGGTCTCCGTTGGGTTAGAAACCAGTGCATGGTATTGGCAACATGAATTGCGGAACCAGAATCAATCCACCGTGTATTTCTAAAGACATGACTAAAATTAGATTCATAACAAACATATGATATGATATTACCTTTCTTTTCGAGCCATTTCTTATATTTCAGGCAATCCTTCTTTATGTGTCCTTTCTGTTACAGAAGAAGCACTTTGGACCCTTGCCCTTTACCTTCATAGGTTGTTTTTCTTTAATCTTGTACAAATCAGTCACTCGTTTTCCTTTAAATGTATTTTTAATCATGAATCGTTATATCAGCACTTTCTAAAAATTCATGTTTAAGCCTTTTTTTCTTCTTGAACACACATAGTAAGAAGTTCATTTACATGCAAATTCTCTTGGTGTGCATTATAAAAGATCTTGAAAGGTCCGTACTCTACATGAAGTGAAGAAAATATAAAATAAACTTGAAGTGATTCAGATATCTCAATCTTTAGAGGTTTAAGTCGGAACGCAATATCCCTTAACTGCATAATATGCATGCACACACCTTTACAAGTATCTTACTTTATATTTGTAAGTTTCTGAATTAAGGTAGTCACTAAAGCCTTCTCACAAAAGACAAATTGCTCCTCGAGTGGCACCTTATCAAATTCAGGAATTGACACCTAATAATCCTGTGGATATATGATTTCATAAGCATCATACAAAGACGATTTGCATGCTCCCATTTTTCAAATTCTGCTTTGACACTTGCTTCTATCTTCTCCAAGCGAGTAGGATTACATTCTCTATGGAGAGCCGAGTTGTCACGTCCCGCTTCCCAAAAACGTGGAGGCGGAGCGTGAGAAGGTCCGCTCAGACTTGAAGCTACAAAGCTGCAAGTCCGATAAGCGTCAAACAACATTATATGGCAGGTCCTTATAATGCGAAACGAAACAAAGATAATAAAAGAAAATGAGACAAAAGATAAATCTCAGAATATCCATAATAATAACTCCAACATCGCAGAAAAGCCACCAGGCTAAAAGAAAAAAGTCTAAAAAGAGGTCCCAACATGGCCAACAAAAGTACAAAGTACAAAAGCAAAGTAATGGTGCTACGCACCGACAACTAACAGCAACCTAAGCAAAAGCAACTCAAATCAGTCTCTAAGACTGGTCACCGGTGTCCACAAACTCCTCGTCAAACGTAGGCTCCAGCTCAGCGTCAGCAAACACCTCCTCCTCAGCTACGGTCTCTGGCTCAGGGTCTAACATGTGACACCCAAAAGAGCAAGGGGCACATGTCAGCAAGTCTAAAAAGACTTGTGCAAGGAAACTGAAAGTAAAGCAACCTAGCAGTTCTAGCATGATGCAATGACATGGCAGTTAAAGTATGAGTGCAACAGGTAAAGTAAAGTACAACAAGCAACTAGCATGGCATGGCAAGAGTAGCAAACTACTATCATTCACAAGTCACGTTTTCATGTCGTGCACAGAGTTCACGTCCTACAGCTGAAGTGGCTGTACGGGCACACTTCTACCTGAGTGGTCGCTCAACCCTACACCTCCACGTGTATCGAGCCAGGGCCTTACACCCGAACATGAATGCTCGCTTCTGGATCACGAGCCAGGAAGTGTTTTTGGCATAGGGGTGCACCTAGCCTGGACAAGCAAGTACAAGTATGTAGCGTGTGCTACGAATGCAACATTCAATGCATGGATGTCATGACATGGCAAGTAGTAAAGCGTACATGTAAGGAATTTAAACATGGCAGTTGACAATGCATGAATGACATGGCAGGGTGACAGATCTAGCATGATGGAGTTATATTTGTAAGTTTCTGAATTAAGGTAGTCACTAAAGCCTTCTCACAAAAGACAAATTGCTCCTCGAGTGGCACCTTATCAAATTCAGGAATTGACCCCTAATAATCCTGTGGATATATGATTTCATAAGCATCATAGAAAGACGATTTGCATGCTCCCATTTTTCAAATTCTGCTTTGACACTTGCTTCTATCTTCTCCATGCGAGTAGGATTACATTCTCTATGGAGAGCCGAGTCTAGATCTTAGTAGCCCAATTTTATAAGAATTTTGTTCTTCCAATCCGAAAAATTGTCGCCACTTAGAATGGGAACACCATTAACTACTGGAACAGGAATAATTGCATTCATATGAAATAAAATACTTAATACTATGAATGCAACCTTATATTAAATAATGACATATAACCTTCCTATGTATAGATGTCTTAAATTCATAGATTCATTATTTTATCTTTAGTTAAGACTAACATATTTCGATAATAATGAAAAAATTTATAAGCCTGATGGTATAAGAAATTCGTTTCACTAAAATCTAATATGTATTCTCAATCCAATTAATTTATATAAATAACCATTTTACTATGGATAGCGTAAAAATTTATATAAGTTCTTTACAATATTAGATGCCAAAATGATGTAATAATGAGATTTTTAATATATCCATTACTTACCTTATAAGTGTTGTGGCTATTCTATAAGTGTAATAGTTCATATAATAATCTTAACATGAATATTAACATTTACATCTAATCATGAAACGCGGGAGATATAAGCCAATCTATCTAGAGTAGAGTAGTAAAGGCAATCTCATATAGAGTAGAGCATGTTTATAAGAAAGCAAATCTCAATGGAGTAGAGCATTAAAGCTAATCCCATATAGAGTATATCATATTTATAAGGAAGCTAATCTATATAGAATAGAGCATTAAAGCTAATCTTATATATAATAGAGCACGTATAATTCCTTATAAATCCAATCTCTTAAAATTTCCTTAATCTTATTGCATATCATGAAATCATATGCAATTTATCAAAAATCTGAAATCAGTTATGGACATCGATATAAATGAAATCAATTTCAAACGGTTCTGATGCTTAATTTCATCTGAAAAATTTATATGCAAATGGAATTTTGAAAATGGCTCCAATACCAATTGTTGGAAACTTAAAAAATTAAAACTTGAATTGTTAGAAACTTAAAAGCATGGCCATCGAAACTTAAAACTTGTACACATGCTAATTACAAGGCAGAATCAATTAGGATCGTATTTTAAAAGATGAAATCTATTAGAAACAACCTTCTTCCATTGCATGTAAACTATACAAAATGCTAAAACCTCTTTACTTTTCTTTCTTGCACACTCCTCACACGCTTGAAAGAATGATGGAAAGAAAATCACAAGCATTGTGTGTGGGGGGGTGTAGTTGCAGCTAAAAGATTTGATTCAAAGGTAATGGGGAAACAATAGAATCTAATGTGTGGATATGATAACCCCTTTTTTATTTGACAAACAGCTTCAGCATTTGTTGCAACCAATTTAGACACATCTTTTCATGCATGCACCTCTCCTCCCTGCTAATCAAACCCATGCTTAACTAAAGCTTAATCAAACCTGAAGCAAGCCACCACACCAAATTTCAATGTGAAAAAGAAGCGCGCGCGCGCGCGCGCGCACACACACACCCCCCCCCCCCCCCCCCCCCCCGGATCATTTTCTTTGTGCAGCTCTCATGCCCCCATTTGGACTAATCTAATAATACTTTGAGGCCTGCAACGAAGATTTTGGGGATTTGATTCCCCTAAAGGCAGAGGAGCCACCCAATACAAACGCAACCCCAAGGAAACAGACACACTCTCTCTCTCTCTCTCTAAATTTAGTTTAGAAGTAGGCATGCCATGACTCCAAATCTAAGGGTTTGTTTCCAGAGGAAGATCTCATCAGCATTAGTTTAATCCCAACCCAACATTAAACACATTTTTTCAATCCTTTTCATGGAGTCACGCTCCCTTGTTTTGGGGGGGAGGGAGCAGATAAAAAGGGAAAAAGAGTCTACACTCAACAGTGCTCCCTTGCTTTGGGTGGCACTTAGCCCACCCTGTGCGTTTGGGTGATAATTGAGGGTGATAAAGGAGAGAAAGAGAGATGACAATGGCTTCGGCTTTTTTGATTAGATAAGTAAAGTCCCATGATTTGTCACATGACCCCCTTTGCTAATCATGCTTAATTAGCGTGCGCGTTGGTTGGGATCTTAATGCACGTGTCGTGTGGGAAGCTAGCAGTTCTAGTTTGCTGTTGGTGTTCTGTGTGTACGTCTGATTAAGCATGCACTTCAGTTTTGTGATTTTTTTTTTCCTGAAAACGAGTTAGGTTTCCTCAAGTCAAAGCTTATTGTCAGAGTAGTTTCACAAAACAAATTACCTAATAGTTTATTGCAGCAATTCTCTGTCGCCTGTGAGAACAAGAAGATGATCTAGTTTCTGTGACCCGAGTTGCTCCTTGTGGCAAAAATTCCATGCATATCTCTGTTGAAAACTATTTAATGTAGGCTCATTCCATTGGCCATGCCTCTCTGGCTAAATTACAACTTATTGCTCCAAAGATGCATCATTAGCTACAGCTTCCTTGCTCAATGAACTTGTTTCCTCCCTCTTTCTTACCATCACCCTACTTGCTGGATAAGTTAAAACCTAATAATCTACTACCTTATCACTAGCTAGTTTGGATCTTTGAAGCTAGTGGCAATCACTTCATCACAACCCAATCAGAGTCATCCAAAATTTTCTCACCACAGCTCGTTGACCGTCGGCTGTATGGTCAACGTGGTCAAGGGGCCGACTTGAGGGTCCCTTGTGTTCGCCGGGCCCGCTTGTTCTCGTCGCTACAGAGCTGAGGGGAAGCCTCGGCTCGGTGAGTCGCGCTCGGCCTCGGCTAGGTCGCGTTCGGCCTCGGTTGTATCCGCGTCGAGGGGTAGCCTCGGCGCCTTGCGAGTGGGTCGGTACCTGATCAGTCGTCCGCCTGACGACTGCTACGGTGATGGCCGACCGACGCTGAGGGGTAGCCTCGGCGCCTCGTATGTCTTCTTCCTGGACAGGTGAAGAAACTCGTCAGGGAGGCCGGACCTAGGTTCCGGCCAAAGCCCCTCCGATGCCTAAGTCAGATCAGGGTCTGAAAGGATACTCGGCGGGGGAGATCCGGCTTGTGAGGAAGCCGGAACGTCAACCCAGGCGGCGCAGAGTCATCCAAAATTTTGTTCAAATGCATTGGTTTTCCATGAGGCCACTAGTAATATAGTCACTTTGTTTAAATTCAAACATTTCATGTGTCACTAAATATAAATAAAGCACCGAAATCATGCTTGCTACTTATCTATTTTCACAAGAAGATGGTTGTCATAAAGATCATGCTTTTGCATCATGAAGGGTTCCTGCCTCACCAATGAAGAAAATGCCTGGATAAATTTGAGAGATTTAGATTGGACTAGTAATATACTTCTTGCCATGCAAATTTAGCTAGTGTATTGAATGATTCACATCAACTTTAGGTCATTGTCCCAACTAGCATACCAAGTACGCTTGACATCATCTTCTCAATCTGAGAAGAATTCGATTGACTATATATCAATGGGGAGATTTTTTAGACGATAAGAGCCAACACCAATCGACAAACTTGAACCTAGCTTGAGCATCAAGTTAGGATTCAAAAGCACCAACATAACCCACATTAGTAGCTATATAGACCGGTAAATGTTCACAATCAAATATAAGACCGAAAAACCATGAAAAAAATCATAATCATAGTATGCATCATCTTTATCACTCTTTTGATCATGCATGGCCTACCTTGGACATCAGGGGGGTTTTGAGAGCATTATTGAAGAAATTATATGCCTGGAGAAAAAGATAGAAAATAAACCAATCATCTTTTCATTTCTCTTGATGTGTTTAAATATACAAATCATCAAGGTTATAATAGTAATCTATGGGACGATATGCATCCTGGTTGTTTGATAACTAATAAACGCGGATCTTTACAAAATGTGGTTCGTTGTATCGGGACACAATCAACATTGAATGCTATTAATGTGATCTTGGTCTTGGGGGGATTTGGTCTACTTTGCTTATATTCTTTACAACATGTGATACGTTTTATCGGGACACAATCAGCAATGAATGCCTTTGATGTGATCTCGGGTTTGGGGGGATTTTGGTCTACTTTCCTTATATTCTTTACAACATGTGGTGCATTGTATCGGGACACAATCAACAATGAATGCCTTTGATGTGATCCCGGGTTTGGGGGGATTTGGTCTAATTTCCTTATATACCCTCGCAAACTGATCGGCGGAGATGACGAACAGTTTGGCCCGTAGAAGTTCAAAACGATCCACTGGGAGACTCTTGGTGAAGATGTCTGCAGGATTGTCTTCGGTGGAGATGTGTCGCACTTGAATATTGCCTAATTTAGTTTGCTCTCTGATGAAGTGGTAATCGACTGTGAAGTGTTTGGTTCTAGAGTGAAACACCAGATTGGAGGATAAGGAGATAGCCGATTTGTTATATCACCAGATAAGCGGCTTATCTTGGAGAGGAACATGTACATCTGACAGTAGAAGTTGTAGCCAGATAATCTCTTTATCAGTAAGAGATAGAGACCTGTATTCAGAATCCATCGAGCTATGGGCAATGGATGGTTACTTCTTAGCGTCCATGTGATTGGGTTCTTGTCAAGAAAGACACAAAACCCATTGATAGATCATCGATCAGTCGGGTCTCCAACCCAATCAACGTCGGAGAAGGCGACGAGTGAAAGAGGGCCCGTCGGAGAAGTATGCCATGAGTTTGTGTGCCTTGAAGATAGCGAAGGATTCGTGTTGCAGCAGTGAGATGGGAAGCACGTGGTGCATGGAGGAATTGACACACTTGATTAACGGCGAACGATATGTCGGGTCGGGTCAATGTAAGATATTATAGGGCGCCGACCAAACTGCGATAGTAGGAGCCATCGGATTCAAGTTGTTGAGAGGTCGCTTTGAAGCGAGGGGAGTTCGACTCTGCTTACAGTTGGAGAGGCCAGCCTTCTGAAGGAGTTTCTTTGTGTATTTGGATTGGTGGATGAACCAGCCATAGGAGCCGCGTTGGATCTCTAGCCCTAAGAAGTAAGATAAGTCACCGAGATTTTTCGATGCGAATTCTCGTGCCAGCTCCCCAATAAATTGTCGAACAAAATTGGGAGAAGAGCCCGTGATGACGATGTCGTCGACATAAAGAAGAATGACTGTCTTCTGGTCGTCGTTGGTTCGAACGAATAGCGAGGAGTCGGTAGTGCTAGGAAGAAATCTGTGAGCTCGAAGGAATTGGGAGAAGCAAGCGTACCACTGCCGAGGTGCTTGCTTGTGGACATACAAGGCTTTTCGAAGCTTGCAGACATGGTGTGGGAGAGAGGGCTCTTCGAAGCTGTCACGCCCCGCTTCCCTAAAATGGAGGCGAGACGTGAAAAGGTCCGCACGAGAGTGGAGCTGTGAAGCCCCAAACCCTATAAGCGTCAATAAAACATAAGCAGGTCCCTGTAACCACAAACAAAACAACAATAATAACACAAGGAGAGACAGAAATAAAATTCTCACATCCCATAATTTGTCCAACACGGAAATAAGTTCAACATTCAGAAAAGCCACCAGGCTAAAAGAAAGAGTCTAAAGGCCCAGAACAAGGCCAACAAAACCAACAACGTAACGAAGTATAGGTGCCACGAACCGACAACAAACAGCAGTCTAAACAAAAGGAAAGCTCAACGAAGACACTAGGACTGGTCCCCAGTGTCCACGTACTCCTCGCCAAACACATGCACGGGCACGACGTCCGCAAACACCTCGTCCTCTACAATGTACTCAGGCTCAGGATCTAACATGTGTCACCCAAAAGAGTAAAGGGGCACATGTCAGCAAGTCTAAAAGACTTGGGCAAGGAAACTGAAAGTAAGGTAAACTAGCAACCTAACAGTTATAGTATGATGCATGGCATAGCAAGTATCGCATGGAAGTAACAAGAGAAGTACAAGTAGCAAGTAACAAGTGGTAGTTGTGACATGTAATGTCAAATAACAAGTACAAGGGATCACTCAACGAGTGCCCTATTACCCGCAGGCTGTGTTCAAGTACAAGTCAAGTAAATCACGTCAAGTAAACACGTCGTGCACAGAGATTCCGCCTGTTGGCTAGAGTGGCTGATCGGGCCAACTCCTAAGCTCAAGTGACCGTTTATCTCTACCCCTCCCACGTGTGTCGAGCCAGGGCATTACCCCCGAACACGGAATGCTCGCTTCTGGGACACGAGCCAGGAAGTGTGATTAACACGTATGGCATAGGGTTATGCCCACGTATAGTGGGTGCCTAGCCGGAAACTAGTAGGTCGGGCATTGGCTATCAACCAACACATGGCCCGCTTCTGGAACACGAGCCAGGAAACACAAGTATTGTAGCGTGTGCTACGAATGCGACATACAACATGGATAGCATGGATGACAATTTATTCGCGTACCGTTAAACAAAATTAAACATGGCATGGTAGTTATGCAACATGGTAAACGATGGTCCTAGCTTCGTTGTCAAGCTAGTTCTGGAATTGCGCCTAGGCGGGTATCATTTCGTCGCCTAGTCTCTTTTACGCCTACAACAAGCAATTGGCCTAAAACATGGCCTAAACCCTAAGTGGCAAGTTTCACTTGCCTAGCACCGGGGATGACGATCACGAAGGTTCGTCTCACGGATGCTAATCTACGGGGAAGTCGCGTGAGGAAACGGAAGAAACACTCCGGAGGACCTAGGGTTCAGATCTGGAGGTGGATGGAGAAGTTTGGAGAAATAGGGGTTTTGGGGGATTTTGGGGATTTGATGGAGATTTGGGGAAGATGAGAGGTAGAATGAGTTGAGGGAGAGTTTGGATGATGGATTTTGGACTTGGGATGAAGGAATAAGGGTTTGAGGAAGTAGGGGGCTCAATGGGGGAGAAACTAGGGTTTTAGGTCGAGAGGAGGAAGAAGAAAACGTTTGGGAGGGATTTAAATAGGATGGGTTGGCGGCTGCCCAGAAATTAGGGGTTTTAACACAGATTAGTCGGTCAAAGAGCAACCACTGACCGACTAGTTTGGGAACTAGTCGGTCGGTTGACCAACGCAGACCGACTAAGTCCAAACAGTAACTCTTGTATAGAATTAGGATTTAGATTTAGTCGGTCAATGAACAACTGCTGACCGACTAGTTTGACAACTAGTCGGTCGAGAGATGTACTTAGACCGACTAAGAAGGAACAGTAACTGATACCAAAAATAGTTGAAGAGTTAGTCGGTCACAGAAGTATTGCCGACCGATTAGTTTGCAACCTAGTCGGTCAACCAATGTTCTTAGACCGACTAACGAGAAACAGTAACTCCTGAGAAATTTAGAAAGCCCACTAGTCGGTCCATGAAGGCTTGCCGACCGACTAAATCGTCATCTAGTCGGTCGGTTCCCCTTCTTACACCGGCTAACGTGCACCAAAAGTTCCGATATGGAGCGCGGAGCTCCGGGATCGATTCTTAAGACTCCTAGGCTTGATCTAACAATAAGATATGACCGATATGAAGCCCGTCACGAATGACTTACTCCGAAATCGACGATCCTAAGGAAGAAACGAGAAAACACGACGAAACGATCGAAAATGAAAGTTACGGAGACGATAACCACACACGAGGAGAAAATCCACCAAAACATATAATATAATATAATAAATCCAGATACATGAAAACCAGTCGTTACATCCTCCCCAACTTAAGAAAAATTCCGTCCTCGGAATTTCCAAACACTCACGTGTCCGGGAACAAAAGTGGGAAACGCTCTCGCATCTCATCCTCATTCTCCCAAGTAGACTCTCCAGGCGAGCCGTGTCACCACATCACCCTCACAAGATTGACAACCTTGTTCCGAAGTGACTTCTGACGCCTGTCCAGAATCTGCACTGGATGCTGGTCATACGTCATATCGGGGCGAACTGTAATCTCCGAGAAATCCACCGCATGAGATGGATCGCTAATGTATCGACGAAGCTGCGACACATGGAAAACATTGTGAACTCCTTCCAAAGATGGCGGTAAGGCTAAGCGGTAAGCTACCTCGCCAACCCTCTCCAAAATGTCAAACGGTCCAATGTATCGCGGGCTCAACTTCCCTCGCTTCCCAAAACAAATCACACCACGATTCGGGCAAAATCTTCAGAAACACATGATCTCCAGGCTGAAACTCCAAAGGACGACGTTTAGCATCCGCCCAATGCTTAAAACGGTCCTGAGCAATCCTCAACCTCTCCCGAATGTTCCTGACAATATCCATGGCCTCCACGATCATCTCAGGTCCCAACAGCTCCCGATCACCAACGTCATCCCAACTCAATGGCGATCGACATTTCCTCCCATAAAGAGCAGCGAAAGGCGCCATGCCAATACTCGCCTGGAAGCTGTTGTTGTAAGAAAACTCCACCAGATGTAGATGGTCCTCCCACGAACCCTTGAAATCCAACATGTACGCCTTCAGCATGTCTTCCAAAATCTGAATCGTCCTCTCGGACTGGCCATCCGTCTGCGGATGGTACGCCGTGCTGAAACTCAGACGCGTACCCAAACTCTTCTGCAAACTCTGCCAGAACTGAGATGTGAACCTCGTGTCTCTGTCCGACACGATACTCACGGGGACTCCGTGAAGTCGCATGACCGCCTGCACGATTCACGTTACATCACTATCTAAACTAGGAAAAGGAAATAAAAACGGAGGGTAAAAGAATTTACCTCCATATATCTCCTCGCTAGCGCCTCAGTGGACTGTCCCACTCGGAACGGAATAAAGTGCGCGGATTTGGTCAATCGATCTATGATCATCCAATTCGCGTCATTCTGCTTCGGACTCCGAGGTAGTCCAGTCACGAAATCCATAGTGATGTGTTACCACTTCCACTCTGGAATCGGAAGCGGTTGTAGCAATCCGGTCGCACGCTGATGCTCCGCCTTCACTTGTTGACAAACCAAACACTTGGCCACACTCTGAGCCACACTCCTCTTCATGCCATGCCACCAATAGTTCAGACGAAGATCCTGGTACATCTTGGTGCCACCAGGATGCACAGAATTCGGCGAACTGTGTGCCTCCACCATCAACTCCTCTCTAATATCCCCAGCTGGCACACACAACCTGGCTCCAAACCTCAGCGAGCCATCTTCATGAATCAAAAAGTCAGTCCGCTGACCGGCTTCTACCTGCTCCCGAATCTTCACCAGCTTCGGATCCTCAGCCTGGCCAGCCTTAATCCGATCCACGATCGTCGACTGTACCTGCATGTACATCAACGAAGAAGCCTCTCCGGGAAGAACAATCTCCACACCAGACTCGCAAAAATCCTGCTGCACTCTCCACTGCGAGGTCAAAATCATCACCACCGGAAGCCTACTCAAAGCATCTGGCACCACATTCACCTTGCCATGGTGATACTGCAAATCAATCTCATAATCCGCCATAAGCTCCAACCATCGACGCTGTCGCATGTTGAGCTCCTTCTGAGTAAAAATATATTTCAAGCTTTTGTGATCGATGAAGATCTTCACTTTCTCACTCAGCAGGAAGTGCCTCCAAATCTTAAGAGCAAACACAACAGCAGCCAACTCCAAATCATGCGTCGGGTAATTCTTCTCATGAACCTTAAGCTGACGAGACGCATAAGCCACAACATGTCCGTGCTGATGCAACACACAACCGAGACCCTTGCCAGAAGCATCGCAAAAGATCTCAAATCCACCGCTGCGATCAGGCACAACAAGAATAGGGGCAGTCGTCAACCTCTCCCTCAGAACACCAAAAGCATCCTCACAATCACCCGACCAAACAAAAGGGATCACCCGACCAAACAAAAGGGACAATCAACCGAGACCCTTGCCAGAAGCATCGCAAAAGATCTCAAATCCACCGCTGCGATCAGGCACAACAAGAATAGGGGCAGTCGTCAACCTCTCCCTCAGAACACCAAAAGCATCCTCACAATCACCCGACCAAACAAAAGGGACATCCTTCCGCGTCAACCTGGTCATCGGCTCGGTAATACGGGAAAAGTCCTTAATGAAACGCCGATAGTAACCAGCAAGTCCAAGGAAACTCGGAATCTCAGACGCAGACGACGGAACATGCCACTCTCTGATGGCCCTAATCTTCTCGGGATCCACAGAAATACCATCTCCAGTCACCACATGCCCCAGAAAAGCAACCCTGTCCAGCCAAAACTCGCACTTCGAAAACTTAGCATACAAACGATGCTTCCTCAACATCTCTAACACCGTCCTCAAGTGCGATGCATGCTCTTCCTCCGACCTCGAATAGATCAGAATGTCGTCAATAAAGATAACGACAAACTTATCCAAACAGTCGTAGAAAATCAGGTTCATTAGATTCATGAAAACTGCGGGTGCGTTAGTTACGCCGAAGGGCATAACCACAAACTCATAGTGTCCATACTTCGTCCTGAACGCTGTCTTCAGAACATCATCCTTCTTCACCTTCAACTGATGGTAACCACTCCTCAAATCCAATTTAGAAAACACCCTCGAACCTCCAAGCTGATCAAAAATATCATCGATGCGAGGCAACGGGTATTTATTCTTAATGGTCACCGCATTCAACTCCCGATAGTCCACGCACATGCGATGCGAACCATCCTTCTTCTTCACTAGCAGCACCGGTGCTCCCCACGGAGACACACTAGGGTTGATGTAACACTTCTGCAAAAGCTCATCCAGCTGTTTCCGCAATTCCTCCAACTCAGCGGGTGCCATACGATGAGGCACCTTCGAAATCGGCTGCGCTCCCGGAACAAGATCAATAGAAAATTCTAGAGCTCGATCAGGTGGCAAATCAGACATCTCCTCGGGAAAGACGTCATCAAAATTCCGCACAACTGCTGGCCTCTCCAGCTCCATCTGCATAGCCACAACCTCCACCGGCCTGGCCCGAAACCTGACAGGACCAAGCGAGCTGCTACCTTGACTGAACTTAAACACCGGATGTCCGAGAATCTCGAACACCACCTTCTTCCTCCTACAGTCAATCGTAGCATAGAAACTCGCAAGCCAATCCATCCCAAGGACCGCATCGTAATTGATGATGTCGTGGACAATGAAATAAGCACAAAGCTCACGTCCACAA
Organism: Scilla litardierei; assembly: GCA_030789695.1. NCBI lineage: Eukaryota > Viridiplantae > Streptophyta > Magnoliopsida > Asparagales > Asparagaceae > Scilla > Scilla litardierei. The sequence goes on from CM061139.1 coordinate 139,627,468, forward strand.
ACCACCAACGGGCAAGAATTGCACCCACGATGCACCGAGACCACACCGTTCCCTGTGACGATATTCCAACTCTTAGGAAGAGGGGACGTCGACAAGGAATGCTTCTCCACAAAGCTCCGAGAAATAATGCACATCGATGCACCAGAGTTAAAGAGGACTCGTGCAGGAAATATGCAAACCAAAACCACACCTAGCAAGCAGTCTAACAATCAAATCCTATTCTAGCAACAAACATGAGCAAGCAACCAACATAATTAACAATCAAACTAACTAAGGAAGAAAATAGCTAGAACGAGCGTTACCTGTAATAACCTCGTCCACGGCTATGCTCTCCTCCTCAGTCATCAGAAAGGCCTGCCTTCTTGGCGAAAAGGCCTGCCTCTGTGGAACAAGAGCTGCTCCACGTCCAGCAAGAACAGACGCTCGCTGCTGTAACGGCTGTGCTGCAACAGGTGCCCTCCAAGGCTGCTTCGACCTCGGACAATCCTTCATGGCATGAGTAGGATCCCCACAGACGACACACTGGCCCAGGAATCTCCTACACTGATCCTTGACGTGCCCGGTCCTACCGCAGAAATGGCAAGTCTTCAGAATAGGCCCTCCTGGCCTCTTGAACTGAGCTGGCTGATTAGGCTTGAAACCAGGCCTAACCATCGCTCTGGCCTGCTCCATAGGCCTCTTCCCAGCACCAGAAACATGTCCTCTCCTCTGACTCAGGTTCAGCTCCTGCCTCCTGGCAGCGACCAGAACCTTCTGATAAGAGTCCAGATCAGAGGAAGACACAAAACTCTGGAGCTCCAAAGCAAGTCCATGCAGGAACCTCTGAGCCCTCTCATCAGCATCCTGCACCATCATTGGTGCGAACCGACTCAGCCTAGTGAACTCTTGGTGGTACTGGTCCACCGTCAAGCTCCCTTGCTTCAGATCAATGAAACGCTGCAGCATCTCCTTCTTAGCAGCCTTCGGAAAGAACTCCTCATCAAACCTGAACTTAAAGGTAGCCCAAGCTATCGGCTCCACCAGCATCTTCTCTTCCGCATCCCACCAGTTCCGAGCATTATCCTTGAGTTGCCTCTTCGCCAAATCAACACATCCAGTTAGGGTGATCTTGGCCATCTTCAGATTATCCTCTATGTTCCGAATCCACTCATCGGCAGCCAGAGGACCCTCAGACCCATCAAAATATGCGGGACCCAGCTCCCGAAAATGCTTCGCTCCCGGCTCGGAGCGAGGGGCCTCCGGAGTCGCCCGAGGGGCACGACCAGCCGGAGCATTCTGGACTTGCAGGAGCACGCCTTGTTGCACCTGCATCATCTGAAGCATCATCCGCATCATCTCCCCGTTGGTGGGTTCCCGCTCAGGCTCCTCATCATGAGGGGGCGCACCACTACCTCCACCACGGGTGATTCGTCTTCCTGCCATCTAGTGACATAGAAAAGGAAACAATTAGACTCATAGCTTATGACTCGGACGTCGAACTTAGTTTATTGGACATTCTAATATTATTATCGTCATTCCGATAATCGCAGTTACAGAAGGACCTACATGGGCCACCAACAAAACCTGTCACGCCCCGCTTCCCTAAAATGGAGACGAGACTTGAAAAGGTCCGCACGAGAGTGGAGCTGTGAAGCCCCAAACCCGATAAGCGTCAATAAAACATAAGCAGGTCCCTGTAACCACAAACGAAACAACAATAATAACACAAGGAGAGACAGAAATAAAATTCTCACATCCCATAATTTGTCCAACACGGAAATAAGTTCAACATCCAGAAAAGCCACCAGGCTAAAAGAAAGAGTCTAAAGGCCCAGAACAAGGCCAACAAAACCAACAACGTAACGAAGTATAGGTGCCACACACCGACAACAAACAGCAGTCTAAAACAAAAGGAAAGCTCAACGAAGACACTAGGACTGGTCCCCAGTGTCCACGTACTCCTCGCCAAACACAGGCACGGGCACGGCGTCCGCAAACACCTCGTCCTCTACAATGTACTCAGGCTCAGGATCTAACATGTGTCACCCAAAAGAGTAAAGGGGCACATGTCAGCAAGTCTAAAAGACTTGGGCAAGGAAACTGAAGGTAAGGTAAACTAGCAACCTAATAGTTATAGTATGATGCATGGCCGACTAAGTCCAAACAGTAACTCATGTACAGAATTAGGATTTAGATTTAGTCGGTCAATGAACAACTGCTGACAGACTAGTTTGACAACTAGTCGGTCGAGAGATGAACTTAGACCGACTAAGAAGGAACAATAACTGATACCAAAAATAGTTGAAGAGTTAGTCGGTCACAGAAGTATTGCCGACCGACTAGTTTGCAACCTAGTCGGTCAACCAACGTTCTTAGACCGACTAACGAGAAACAGTAACTCCTGAGAAATTTAGAAAGCCCACTAGTCGGTCCATGAAGGCTTGCCGACCGACTAAATCGTCATCTAGTCGGTCGGTTCCCCTTCTTACACCGGCTAACGTGCACCAAAAGTTCCGATATGGAGCGCGGAGCTCCGGGATCGATTCTTAAGACTCCTAGGCTTGATCTAACAATAAGATATGACCGATATGAAGCCCGTCACGAATGACTTACTCCGAAATCGACGATCCTAAGGAAGAAACGAGAAAACACGACGAAACGATCGAAAATGAAAGTTATGGAGACGATAACCACACACGAGGAGAAAATCCACCAAAACATATAATATAATATAATAAATCTAGATACATGAAAACCAGTCGTTACAGAAGCCGTGAGGTTGTGCCATGTAGAGGTCTTCATCAATGCTGCCATGTAGAAAGGCGTTGGAGACATCTAGTTGCTTGATAGGCTAACCAAAGTGGAGAGCAAGAGTGATGAGCATACGGATGGAGACATGTTTTCCACCAGACTGAAAGTCTCAACATAGTCAACCCCTTCCTTCTGATGAAAGCCCTTAGCTACAAGCCGAGCTTTGTACCGAGCAATGGAGACGTCGGCATTCCTCTTGATTTGGTACACCCATTTGTTGTCAATGAAATTGGCTGATAGAGGATGAGGAACAAGATCCCACGTTTCTTGCTGGCGAAGAGCATTATATTCCTCTTGCATTGCATTGACCCATTCTGGTGTTTTTGCTGTCGATTTGTAGGAGAGATGCTCTTCGCTAAAGATATGAGTGTGAAGATTTAGTGGTTGGCAGGGTTTGGTGATGCCGACCTTGGAGCGGGTTATCATTAGATGAGTCGGTGATAGATGGGTTTGTGCGGTACGATCGACCATGAGCAGTGGGAGATAGTCATCAGGGTGAGAGGTCGGATGATGAGTTGTCAAGGTATGATTGGTAGGTTGAGCAGGTGAGGGAAGAGTGGTCGGTATAGGCATATAATAGGTCGGGTAGGAAAGTGGTGTGGTCAGGTAGGATGGGTTTTGGGTTGGAGGCATTGAAGGATTGCTCGGTGTAGGGAGAAGGTGGGGAGAGGATGGGTATTAAGTGGATGTTGTGGGTTTTAGTTGTTTTGGCTGGGATTATGGGTCGGAGGCATCGAAAGATTACTCGGTGTGGGGAGTAGGGCGGGGAGAGGATTGGCCGTAAGTGGATGTTGCGGGTTTTGGTGTTTTTGGCTCGGATTATGGATCGGAGAGCTTAGTGGGATAGAATAGGTCGGGGGAGGAGATAAATGAGCCGATGGACTTATGGAATGATTTGGAGAGGTTGGGGTAATAGGAGTATTAGTATGTGCTGATGGGTTTTTTGAAAGGGAAATATCATCTCCTCGAACTGTACATATTGACTGAGGTATACCTTTTGTGTGGAGAGGTCCATGCAATTGTAAGCCTTCAAATGGTCAGCATATCCAAGGAATACACATGGTTGCAAGCGATCTTCAAGCTTGTTGTGCTTATATGGCCGAAGACATGGATAGCAAAGGCAGCCGAAGGTTCAGAGCCATTTGTAATCAGGTAGTCTTTGATGGAGGATCTCAAATGGCGACTTATTGTTAAGAGTGACTGATGGAAGCCTGTTGATGAGGTACACTGACGTCTTTGCCATATCAGGCCAGTATTTCTTTGACATGGAAGCTGTTAAGAGAAGAGTAACTGTTGTATCGATGATGTGTCGATGTTTTCTTTCAGCAACACCATTCTGTTATGGTGTGTATGGGGCTGAAGTTTGATGTCCGATCTCAAGTTGGCAAATGAGGGAGGAAAATTGATGATTGCAAAATTCTTCCCTGCCATCGGATCGGAAAATTTTAATTTTTGCATTCAACTATCGTTCAGCCATGATTTAAAAGGTCTGAAAGGCAGCAAACATGTCAGATTTTTGATACAGAGGATATAGCCAAACATGACGAATGTAATCATCAATGAAACTGACATAATAACTGAAACCTTTGTTAGATAGAACGGGAGTCGGGCCCCATACGTCAGAATGAACTAAAGAAAGAGGAAAATCTGTTCTGGATTTAGACAAAGGAAATGGTAATTTGTGACTTTTGCTCATGGCACATTGAGAGAAAGTTTTACGTGATTACAGCTTTAGCGACAAATTGGAGGTGACTCTGGATACAGTAGGAGGAACTGGATGACCAAGGCGGGCATACCAGAGAGAACTCGAACAACTTGAAGCAGTGAGTGAGATAGGGTTGGAGAGTAGCGGGTAGAGACCATGTCTACTCGGACCTTGAAGAATGGTTCGACCAGTTTTTGCATCCTGTACAATAAAACCAAAGGATGAGAATTGAATGATGCAATTATTGTCGCACGTAAACTTATACACAGAGAGCAGATTCTTGGAAAATTTGGGTGCATGCAGAACATCGTTAAGATGTAGGGTAGAAGTTAGCAAAGTTAGATATGATGATCCAATGTTGGCAATTTTTGCACTTGCACCAATGCCAACAAGGATTTGTCGGTTATCGTCGTATGGCGTCATTATTTCTGTCACGCCCCGGCGCCCTAAAGTTTCCAGTTGAGATTAATCATTGGTAATATTATCAGTAGCTCCACTGTCAAGGTACCAATTTTCGCCCACAGAAGAGGTGGGTTGAGCGACATACGCTTCCGACCTATTGGTGTGCACAGCGAGCCTGTAGCCGTCAAGTGTGTGATGGTTGTCTTTGCCACACACATGACAGGGGATACGATGTCCAGAGGAATCCATGAGAACTTGTCGTCGATTGGATACTGGTCCAGAAGCACGAGCGAGTGATCGTTGGTCACCGTGAGTCGCAGGTTGACCACCAAACCGAGAGCCGCGAGTATTGTTAAATCATCCACGATCGGCTCGGCCTCCGCGACGACCAAAGTTTGTATGCAGCTCCGAGGTAGTAATGGATGGTTTGGCATGTCAAGTGAGATGCATATTGAATTCCTCTGCGAGTAAACTATTCCACATCTCTTCAACCTCAATTTCGTGCCATGACTCGGAATGAGTTGTAGGAGTGAGGTAGACCATGCAAAATCTGTCGGACTATTTGTTTGGTCGTGACAGTATCAGGGCCAGCTGCGAGAAGTTGATCATATATCGATTTGGCCCGATCTAGATAAGTCGTCATGGATTCTTCGCCCATCTTGAAAGAATTTAATTTCTCTTGCAGTAGCTCGATGTGTCCTTCAGAGAGGAAGGCATATCGAGTCTCCAGCTTGGACCATAGCAGCGCAGAGGAGGTGACGTGTAGTACAACTCCAAAAGCAGATGAGGAAAGAGTCGCCTGAATGCACATGCAAAGGTGATGATCTATGATCAGCCACTGCGAAAAAGTGGGGTTTTGGATGGGTGGTAGTGGTTTTGAATCGGTGGAGGCAGGATCTGGAATGGTGCATGGAGGAGAAGGTGATGAGCCGTCTATATAGCCGAGGAAGCCATGGGCGTTGAGAACACCCACAACTTGAGATCGCCATATGAAGTAATTTGTGAAGTCGAGACGAGTCGTCATTAGAAAGGGAAATTTTGAGATGAGAAATTTGAGATTTGGAGAGGTCAGCTCCATTAGAGTCCGATTGAAGATTTAGAGAAGTGGAAGATGTAGGATCAGATTGCTGTTAAGCAATGACTCTGATACCATGAAGAAATTATCTGACTGGAGAAAAAGATAGAAAAGAAACCAGTCATCTTTTCATTTCTCTTGATGTGTTTAAATATACAAATCATCAAGGGTAGAATAGTAATCTACATGACGATATGAATACTTGTTGTTTGGTAACAAATAAACGCGGATCTTTACATGACGTGGTTCGTTGTATCGCGACACAATCAGTATTGAATGCTATTGATGTGATCCCGGTCTTGGGGGGATTTGGTCTACTTTTCTTATATCTTTTCAACATGTGGTGCATTGTATCTGGACACTATCAGCAATGAACGACTTTGATGTGATTCCGGGTTTGGGGGGATTTGGTCGACTTTCCTTATATCACCCTCATTGATCGGCAAGTTCATCGGTAAAGGCCACATGCACATTGATGTAAGAAGGTACTTTCTTAGAAATCCACAGCCTACGGTGAAAGATACAGACAAACTTGTATACTTGAATACTGCATTATATAATTTTATTGATATGTGTTGCAACAAACACGATGACAATTGACCTTAATACAAAATCGCATCGGCCTTAGACGCATAGAAGCAAACAACCCGAAGCGCTTGTGAAAACCTAACCGAGTCTATTCGTGGGAGATGGCCTACCAATAATCAAGGGGGACGAGCTACTCCTCTTTGACTCAAGGGGGAGTGAGTGTCTTTGCGTGGGGTCATCAACAGTAGATGCTTTGAGGAAAGCATGGAGCCATTCGGTTTGTGGATTCTCCAACAAAAACACCACGCTTGGAAAGCCTCAAAACCCACAGCGACACACACAAACTACTAAATTAAGATTAAAATAGTTCCAAGAAAAGAAAGCCAAGAAAAAGGGAAAGGAGTGAAGAATCCATGCCATGCGTAACACTTTGGAAACCCTTTTGCCATCACCACCTCAATTATATAACGTTAACTCTCAAGCTAAAGTTTCACGTATCTCTTGCTTTTGTTTATCCTACTAGTGTGGTTTCCTAATCTTGTTATGTAATAATGGAGGGCTTGGTAAGTGGCTCAAGAGAAGGGGCGGGTACTTGGGGGTTGAGAGCATCCCATCATCACACACGTGTGCATGGCACAAGTGGGTATGTGTATGTGAGCAAAACGCACGTGCATATGATCAAGGTCTATAGGATGGGTGTGATAATGTTTTTGAGCACTAATATGCTAGCATGAGAGCTAGTGCTTTTGGCTCTGTGTGATTCTTAGCTGTGAAGCAATGGAAAACATCGTGGGCCTAGAACCAGGCTCTATACATAAATACTAGAAATAATCCGTGCCCGTGGGCACGGTTCATTTGAGATTTTTCCCCGCAAATCTTTCTTCCCCAAAAAATTATTTACACAGCCAAAACTTAAAAGAACAACAAATTAGCGTAAAAATATTTAGCGACACGGACGCCTTTAGCGTGGAACAACAAATTCGACACAAACGCCTTCG